>LR738712.1:487671889-487855147 GCA_902687465.1 Secale cereale
CCCCCCCCAAGGGCGCGCCACCCTGCCTCATGGGTCCCACGTAAGGCCCTCGGTGCCCTCCTTCCTCCTATATAAGCCTACATACCCCGAGACCATCAGGGGAGGAGAGAAAACCCTAGTTCCACCACCGTAACCTCCTGTTCCCGTGAGATCCCATCTTGGGGCCTCTTCCGGAGCTCCGCCGAAGGGGGGGGGGGTCTACCACGGAGTGCTTCTACATCATCATCATCGCCTCACCATCAGTTGTGAGTAGTTTACCACAGACCTTCGGGTCCATAGCTAGTATCTAGATGGCTTCTTCTCTCTCTTTGGATCTCAATACAAAGTTCTCCTCGGTCTTCAAGGAGATCTATTCGATGTAATCTCTTTTTGCGGTGTGTTTGTCGAGATCCGATGAATTGTGGGTTTATGATCAAGATTGTCTATGAGAAATATTTGGTTCTTCTCTGAACACTTTATGTATGATTATAATATTCTTGCAAGTCTCTTCGAATTATTGGTTTGGTTTGGCCTACTAGATCTATAGTTCTTGCAATGGGAGAAGTGCTTGGCTTTGGTTCAATCTTGCGGTGTCCTTTCCCAGTGACAGTAGGGGCAACAAGGCACGTATTGTAATGTTGTCATCGAGGATAAAAAGATGGGGTTTATATCATATTGCTTGAGTTTATCCCTCTACATCATGTCATCTTGCTTAAGGCGTTACTCTGTTCTTATGAACTCAATACATTAGATGCATGCTGGATAGCGGTCGATGTGTCGAGTAATAGTAGTAGATGCAGAATCATTTCGGTCTACTTGTCTCGGACGTGAGGCCTATATATAATGATCATGCCTAGATAGTCTCATAATTATTCGCTTTTCTATCAATTGCTCGACAGTAATTTTTTTACCCGCCGTAGAATATCGCTATCATGAGCGAAGCCACTAGAGAACACTATGGCCCCCGGGTCTATTCTCAACATATGAATCTACATCTACTTTACTTTTTCCACTTTTACTTTCTGTTCTTATAATCAAAAATACCAAAAATATCAAACTATCATCTCTATCAGATCTCACTTTCGTAAGTGACCGTAAAGGGATTGACAACCCCTTATCGCGTTGGCTGCGAAGTTCTTATTTGTTTATGCAGGTGCGAGGGACTCGCGCATAGACTCCTACTGGATTGATACCTTGGTTCTCAAAAACTAAGGGAAATACTTACACTACTGTGCTGCATCTCCCTTTCCTCTTCGAGGGAATACAACACAAGCTCGAGCAGTAGCAAGAAGAATTTCTAGCGCCATTGCCGGGGAGGATTATGCAAAAGTCATATACCAAGTACCTAACACAAACCCTTATCCTTCGCATTACATTTTTTGCCTCTCGTTTTCCTCTCCCCCACTTCACCCTTGCCGTTTTATTTGCCCTTCTTCCGTCGTGTGTTTATTGATCGCTTGCCTCTTGTTTGCTTGTGTGTGTTGGATTGCTTGTTTGTCACTATGGCTCAGAACAATACCAAATTGTGTGACTTCTCCAATACCAACAATAATGATTTTATTAGCACTCCGATTGCTCCTATTACCGATGCTGAATCTTGTGAGATCAATGCTGCTTTGTTGAATCTTGTCATGAAAGATCAATTCTCCGGCCTTCCTAGTGAAGATGCTGCTACCCATCTAAACAACTTTGTTTATTTGTGTGATATGCAAAAGAAAAGTAATGCGGATAACGATATTGTTAAATTGAAGTTATTTCCGTTTTCACTTAGAGATCATGCTAAAGCTTGGTTTTACTCTTTGCCTAGAAATAGTATTGATTCGTGGAATAAGTGCAAAGATGGTTTTTATCTCTAAGTATTTCCCTCCTGCTAAGATCATCTCTCTTAGAAACGATATTATGAATTTTATGCACCTAGATCATGAGCATGTTGCACAAGCTTGGGAGAGAATGAAATTAATGATACGTAATTGCCCTACACATGGTTTGAATATATGGATGATTATTCAAAAAAATTATGCTGGCTTGAATTTTGCTTCTAGAAATCTTTTAGATTCGGCCGCAGGAGGCACTTTCATGGAAACAACCTTAGGAGAAGCTACCAAACTCCTAGATAATATTATGGTTAATTATTCTCAATGGCACACCGAAAGATCTACTAGTAAAAAAGTGCATTCTATTGAAGAAATTAGTGTTTTGAGTGGAAAGATGGATAAACTTATGAAATTATTTGCTGCTAAGACTGCTTCTTCTGATCCCAATGATATGCCTTTGTCCACTTTGATTGAAAATAACAATGAATCTTTGGATGTGAATTTTGCTGGTAGGAATAATTTTGGTAACAATGCCTATAGAGGGAACTTCAATCCTAGGCCTTTTCCTAGTAATTCCTCTAATAATTATGTTAATTCCTACAACAATTCTTATGGAAAGATGCCTTCTGAATTTGAAACTAGTGTTAATGAGTTTATGATCTCGTAAAAGAACTTCAATGCTATGCTTGAAGATAATTTGCTTAAGATTGATGAATTGGCTAGAAGTGTGGATAGAATTACTCTTGATGTTGATTCTTTGAAACTTAGATCTATCCGACCTAAGCATGATATAAATGAGTCTCTCAAAGCCATGAGAATTTCCATTGATGAATGCAAAGAGAGAACCGTTAGGATGCGTGCTAAAAGAGAGGATTATATTAAAGCGTGTTCTTATAGTTATCATGAAAATAAAGATGAAGATCTTAAAGTTATTGATGTGTCTCCTATAGATCCTTGTTTTCTAGCATAAATCTCGATCAAGATAGGATTGGAGATGATTCTACTTTAAGGTGTCCCAATGATTCGGAATTTTTAGATCTTGATGCTAAAATTGTTAAAAGTGGGAGTGAAGAGATTAAAACTTTGCATATGATGAACCCACTACTTTGGATTTCAAAGGATTCAATTATGATAATTGCTCTTTGATTGATTGTATTTCCTTGTTGCAATCTGTACTAAACTCTTCGCATGCTTATAGTCAAAATAAAGCTTTCACCAAACACAGAGTTGATGCTTTGATGCAATCTTATGAAGAAAAACTTGAGTTAGAAGTTTCTATCCCTAGAAACCTTTATGATGAGTGGGATCCTACTATCAAAATAAATTAAAGATCATGAATGCTTTGCTTTGTGTGATTTGGGTGCAAGTGTCTCCACTATCCCAAAAAACTTTGTGTGATTTGCTAGGTTTCCGTGAGCTTGATGATTGTTCTTTAAATTTGCATCTTGCGGATTCCACTATTAAGAAACCTATGGTAAGGATTAATGATGTTCTTATTGTTGCCAATAGGAATTATGTGCTCGTAGATTTCATTGTTCTTGATATAGATTGCAATCCTTCATTTCCTATTATTCTTGGTAGACCTTTCCTTAGAACGATTGGTGCAATTATTGATATGAAGGAAGGAAATATTAGAAAGGCATGGAACACTTTCCTAGAAAGAAAATCAAATTACCATATGAATCTATTATGAGAGCCACTTATGGATTGCCTTCCAAAGATGGCAATACCTAGATCTATCCATGTATCGTGCCTAGCTAGGGGGATAAAACGATAGCGCTTGTTGGGAGGCAACCCAATTTTATATTTTTTGTTTTTTGTTTTTGTTGCTGTTAGGAAATAAATATTGCATCTAGCTTCTGTTTATATGTGGTTTTGTGTTTTGTTTAGTGTTTGTGGTTTTGTGTTTATATGATCGTGTTGTGAAAAGCAGAATCGTTAGCGCTCGCTAGAATGGTTATCGGATTGCTTCTACATCATCATCATCGCCTCACCATGAGTTGTGAATAGTTTAACACAGACCTTCGGGTCCATTGCTAGTATCTAGATGGCGTCTTCTCTCTCTTTGGATCTCAATACAAAGACGTCCTCCATCTTCGAGGAGATCTATTCGATGTAATCTCTTTTTGTGGTGCGTTTGTCGAGATCCGATGAATTGTGGGTTTATGATCAATATTATCTATGAGAAATATTTGGTTCTTCTCTGAACTCTTTATGTATGATTATAATATCCTTGCAAGTCTCTTCGAATTATTGCTTTGGTTTGGCCTACTAGATCTATAGTTCTTGCAACGGGAGAAGTGCTTGGCTTTGTGTTCAATCTTGTGGTGTCCTTTCCTAGTGACAGTAGGGGCAGCAAGGCACATATTGTATTGTTGCCATCGAGGATAAAAAGATGGGGTTTATATCATATTGCTTGAATTTATCCCTCTACGTCATGTCATCTTGCTTAAGGCTTTACTCTGTTCTTATGAACTCAATACACTAGATGCATGCTGGATAGCGGTTGATGTGTGGAGTAATAGTAGTAGATATAGAATCGTTTTGGTCTACTTGTCTCGGACGTGATGCCTATATATAATGATCATGCCTAGATAGTCTCGTAATTATTCGCTTTTCTATCAATTGCTCGACATTAATTTGTTTACCCGCCGTAGAATATCGCTATCATGAGAGAAGCCACTAGAGAACACTATGGCCCCCGGGTCTATTCTCAACATCTCAATCTACATCTACTTTACTTTTTCCGCTTTTACTTTCTGTTCTTATAATCAAAAATACCAAAAATATCAAACTATCATCTCTATCAGATCTCACTTTCGTAATTGACCGAAAAGGGATTGACAACCCCTTATCGCGTTGCCTGCGATGTTCTCATTTGTTTGTGTAGGTGCGAGGGACTCGCGCGTAGTCTCTTACTGGATTGATACCTTGGTTCTCAAAAACTGAGGGAAATACTTACGCTACTGTGCTGCATCCGCCTTTCCTCTTTGAGGGAATACAACGCAAGCTAGAGAAGTAGCGCCTCCATCTTCCTATAAATATCTACGTACCCCGAAACCATCAGAGCAACAGAGAAAACCCTAGTTCCACCGCCGCAACGTTCTGTTCCCGTGAGATCCCATCTTGGGGCCTGTACCAGAGCTCCGCCGGAGGGGGGATCTTCCACGAAGTGCTTCTACATCATCATCATCGCCTCACCATGAGTTGTGAGTAGTTTACCACAGACCTTCGGGTCCATAGCTAGTATCTAGATGGCTTCTTCTCTCTCTTTGGATCTCAATACCAAGTTCTCCTCGGTCTTCGAGGAAATCTATACGATGTAATCTCTTTTTGCCGTGTGTTTGTCGAAATTCGATGAATTGTGGGTTTATGATCAAGATTATCTATGATAAATATTTGGTTCTTTTTCTGAACTCTTTATGTATGATTATAATATCCTTGCAAGTCTCTTCGAATTATTGGTTTGGTTTGGCCTACTAGATCTATAGTTCTTGCAATGGGAGAAGTGCTTGGCTTTGGGTCAATCTTGTGGTGTCCTTTCCCAATGAGAGTACGGGCAGCAAGGCACGTATTGTATTGTTGCCATTGAGGATAAAAAGATGGGGTTTATATCACTATGTTTGAGTTTATCTGTCTACATCATGTCATCTTGCTTAAGGCGTTACTCTGTTCTTATGAACTTAATACTCTAGATGCATGCTGGATAGCGGTCGATGTGTGTAGTAATAGTAGTAGATGCAGAATCGTTTTGGTCTACTTATTTCGGACGTGATGCCTATATATAATGATCATGCCTAGATAGTCTCATAATTATTCACTTTTCTATCAATTGCTCGACAGTAATTTGTTTACCTGCCGTAGAATATCGCTATCATGAGAGAAGCCACTAGATAAAACTATGGCCCCCGGGTCTATTCTCAACATATCAATCTACAATCTACTTTACTTTTCCGCTTTTACTTTTTGTTGTTATATCCAAAAATACCAAAAATATCAAACTATCATCTTTATGAGATCTCACTTTCGTAAGTGACCCTAAAGGGATTGACAACCCCTTATCGTGTTGGCTGTGACGTTCTTATTTGTTTGTGCAGGTGCGAGGGACTCACGTGTGGTCTCCTACTGGATTGATACCTTGGTTCTCAAAAACTAAGGGAAATACTTACGCTACTTTGCTGCATCACCCTTTCCACTTCGAGGGAATATAACGCAAGCTCGAGAAGTAGCAATGCCACGTGTCGGTCACCCTTGACGAAAGAACTTCTATGACGCGTGCTTTATTGTCATGGAAGTGGACACTTCGGTGATGATAATTTTGGTAATGTCATGGAACACTTCTACGACAACACATGTATGACTATCTTGATTCTGTCATAAATTTGTCATGGATGTACATGCATGACAGAAAACGTGACCTACTGTGATAAACACATATCATCACAGAAGTGTATTTTTTTGTAGTGGCCCCTCGCACCTGCACAAACAAATAAGAACTTCGCAGCCAACGCGATAAGGGGTTGTTAATCCCTTCACGGTCACTTACGAAAGTGAGATCTGATAGATAGGATAGGATAATATTTTTGGTATTATTGGTATAAGAACAGAAAGTAAATAAAGAAAATAAGCAACGGCACCAGAAATTGAAGGTAAAGTAATATGATAAAGATAGAGCCGGAGGCCATAGGTTTCACTAGTTGCTTCTCTCATGAAAGCAGAATTCTACGGTGGGTGAAAAAATTATTGTCGAGCAATTGATAGAAAAACGCATAGTTATGAGAATATCTAGGCATGATCATTATATATAAGCATCACGTCCGTAACAATTAGACCGAAATGATTCTGCATCTACTACTATTACTCCACACATCGACAGCTATCCAGCATGCATCTAGAGTATTAAGTCCAAAAGAACAGAGTAATGCTTTAAGCAAGATGACATGATGCAGAGAGATAAACTCAAGAAATATGATATAAACCCCATCTTTTTAGCCTCGATGGCAACAATACAATACGTGCCTTGCTGCCCCTAATGTCACTGGGAAAGGACACTGCAAGATTGAAACCAAAGCCAAGCACTTCTCCCATTGCAGGAACTATAGATCTAGTAGGCCAAACGAACCCAATAAATTCAAAGAGACTTGCAAGGATATTATAATCATACATAAAAGATTTTAGAAAAGAATCGAATATTGTTCATAGATAATCTTGATCATAAACCCACAATTCATCGGATCTCGACAAACACACCACAAAAAGATTACATCGAATAGATCTCCTGGAAGATCGGGGAGAACTTTGTATTGAGATCCAGAAAGACAGAAGAAGCCATCTAGCTAATAACTATGGACACAAAGGTCCATGGAAAACTACTCACAACTCATTGGTGAGGATATAATGTTGATGTAGAAGCACTGCGTGATCGATCCCCCCTCCGACGGAGCTCCGGAATAGGCCCCAAGATGGGATCTCACGGGAACAAAATGTTGCGGTGGTGGAATTAGGGTTTTCTCTGTTGCCTCAATGTTTTCAGGGTACATGGATATATAGGAGGAAGAAGGGCATTGGGGGAGCCAGAGGGGGCCCATGAGGATGGGGGTGCGCCTGCCCCCCCTGGGCGCGCCCTAGACCCTCGTGGCCGCCTCTCTCGTTCCCTCGCATGTACTCCAAGTCTTCTGGGTAGATACGGTTCCAAAAATAACTCTCCCAAAGGTTTCATTTCGTTTGGACTCCGTTTGATATCCCTTTTCTGCGAAACACTTGAATAGGCAAAAAACAGCAATTTGCACTAGGCCTTGGGTTAGTAGGCTAGTCCCAAAAATAATAAAAAAGTGTATAATAAAGCCCATTAAACATCCAAAACAGAATATATAATAGCATGGAACAATCAAAAATTAAAGATATGTTGGAGACGTATCAGAAGGGCATGGAACATTTCCAAGAAAGAAAATTAAATTGTCTTATGAATCTATTATGAGAGCTACCTATGGATTTCATTCCAAAGATGACAATACCTAGATCTATTCGTGACTTATGCCTAGCTAAGGGCGTTAAACAATAGCGCTTGTTGGGAGGCAACCCAATTTTATTTTTGCTTTTTTGCTTTTTAGTTCTGTTTTTCAAGTTTCACACATTATTACTTTTGTAGTAATTGTGTTTTGGTGTTCTAATTAGTTTTTGAGCCAAGTAAGACCTTTGGGATGGCTTATGGTGATCGTTGATTTGATTTTGCAGAAAAACAGAAACTTTTACGCCCAGTGCAGAAAATTCAGTAATTAAAAGGAATGTGAAAACCTTCTGAAATTTTACCATAAAATTGATATACAAATTCCCCACGTCTTCCTAGGTTTTTGGAGTTTTTAGAGTGACATAAGTATGCGAAGTTTTCAGATTGCTACACACTGTTCTGTTTTTGACAAATTCAGTTCTCTATGTGTTGTTTGCATATTTTGATGAATCTATGGCTAGTATTGGGGGGGTATGAACCATGGAAAAGTTGGAATACAGTAGATATTACACCAATATAAAATAATAATAAGATCACAATAGTATCTTGAGTGGTTATTTTCTTCGTTTTACTAACGGGGCTCACGAGATTTCTGTTGAGTTTTGTGTTGTGAAGTTTTCAAGTTTCGAGTAAAGATTTGACGGACTATGGAATAAGGAGTGGCAAGAGCCTAAACTTGGGGATGGCCAAGGCACCCCAAGGTAATATTCAAGGAGAGCCATGAGCCTAAGCTAGGGAATAACCCGGGAAGGCATCCCCTCTTTCGTCTTCATCCATCGGTAACTTTACTTGAGGCTATATTTTTATTCACTACACGATATGTGTTTTGCTTGGAGCGTCTTGTATGATATGAATCTTTACTTTTTTAGTTTTCCACAATTATCCTTGCTGTACACACATTTTGAAGGGACACGCTTCCATCGTGATTTATTAGAATACTCTATGTGCTTCACTTATATCTTTTGAGTTATGAAATTTTGCTCTAGTGCTTCACTTATATCTTTTTAGAGCACAGTGGACTTTTTTAGTTTTTCACAATCATCCTTGCTGTACACACATTTTGAGAGGGGCACGCTTTCATCGTGATTTATTAGAATACTCTACGTGCTTCACTTATATCTTTTGAGTTAGGAAATTTTTCTCTAGTGCTTGACTTATATCTTTTTAGAGCACGGTGGTGGTTTTATTTTATAGAAATTGTTGAACTCTCTTGCTTCACTTATGTTATTTTGAGAGTCTCTAAAACAACATGGTAATTTTCTTGGGTTATGAATTTAGTCCTTATATGATAGACATCCAAAGGAGGAATAATAAAAACTTCTATATAAAAATTATGATTGTTTTGAGATATGAGGATGGTAATATTAGAATCATGCTAGTAGTAAGTTGTAGGGTAGAGGAAATAATTGTGTTAAGGTTCGTGATTGCTGTAGCATGAAAGTATGGTCTCCCAAATGTGTAACCGAAATGAAATGCTTGTGTCTTGATGTTGGGGAATGTAGTATTTCAAAAAAAGTCCTACGATCACGCAAGATCTATCTACTAGAAGCATAACAACGAGTGGGGAGAGTGTGTCTACGTACCCTCATAGACCAAAAGCGGAAGCGCCTAGTGACGCGGTTGATGGAGTCGAACGTCTTCACGATCCAACCGGTCCAAGCACCGAACGTACGGCGAGCTCTTGATCTAGTTGAGCGTCACGGGAGAGTTTCGTCGGCACGATAGCGTGGTGACGGTGATGATGAAGCTACCGATGCAAGGCTTCGCCTAAGCACTCCAACAATATAATCGAGGTGTGTATCTTTGGAGGGGGGCACCGCACACAGCTAAAATTGATGTTCAATTGTGTGTTCTAGGGTGCCCCCCTGCCCCCGTATATAAAGGAGCAAGGGGGAGGCCGGCCGGCCCTAGGGCGCGCGCGGGAGAGAGGAGGAATCCTCCTCCTAGTAGGAGTAGGACTCCCATTCCTACTCCTTCTAGGAGGGGGAAAGGAAGGAGGAGAGGGAGAAGGAAAGCCCCCCTCCCTAGTCCAATTCGGACCAGAGGGGGAGGGGCACGCGGCCTGCCCTAGCCGGCCCTCTCTCTCTCCACTAAGCCCCATGTGGCCCATTATCTATCCCATGGGATTCCGGTAACCCTCTCGTACTCCGGTTTTTTCTGAAATCAACCGGAACACTTCCGGTGTCCGAATATAGCCATCCAATATATCAATCTTTATGTCTCGGACATTCCGAGACTCCTCGTCATGTCCGTGATCAATTCCGGAACTTCGAACAAACGTATCTCATCAAATCACATAACTCATAATACAAATAGTCATCGAACGTTAAGCGTGCGGACCCTACGGGTTCGAGTACTATGTAGACATGACTGAGACACATCTCCGATCAATAACCAATAGCGCAACCTGGATGCTCGTATTGACTCCTACTTATTCTACGAAGATCTTTATTGGTCAAACCGCATAATGATAACCCACAAGTGTAGGGGATCAGTAGTAGCCTCTTTCGATAAGTAAGAGTGTCGAACCCAACGAGGAGCTAATGGTAGAACAAATATTCCCTCAAGTTGTATCGACCACCGATACAACTCTACGCACGCTTGACGTTCACTTTACCTAGAACAAGTATGAAACTAGAAGTACTTTGTAGGTGTAACGCGATAGGTTTGCAAGATAATAAAGAACACGTAAATAAAAACTAGGGGCTGTTTAGATAAAGAAGCAATAAAGTTAGTATAGCGAGTGTGGAAAAGTGGTGGTAGGATTTGCGAAATTGTCCCTAAGCAATTGACTACGTTACTAGATCGATAGCAAGTTTTATGTGGGACAGGCCACTGCTATCATGTCATCCCTGACTTGGAGTTCTATGCACTTATGACTGGAACTATTAGCAAGCATCCGCAACTACTAATGTTCATTAAGGTAAACCCCAACCATAACATTAAGATATATTGGTCCCCCTTCAATCCCGTATGCATTAATTTCAATGCTAGGTTGAAGCTTCTGTCACTCTTGCCCTCCAATATGTAGTCCTATCAACATACAACTAACCCTATGGTGTGATCCACGCGCGTGCTCATATGATGGGCACCAAAGCACAGAAACATAACCACAAGCAAATTAAACCAATCATAGCAATTCAGAAATTACCTATAGGACAACGAAAATCTACTCGGACATCATAGGATGGCAACACATCATTGGATAATAATATGAAGCATAAAGCACCATGTTCAAGTAGAGGGTACAGCGGGTTGTGGGAGAGTGGACCACTGTAGATAGATGGGGGAAGGCGATGAATATGTTGGTGAAGATGACAGAGGTGTTGGTGTAGATCGCCGTCGCATGATGATGGCCTTGGTGGCACTCCGACGCCACCGGATGCGAGGGGGAGAGAGCCCCCTGTCGGTGTATTTGGATAGACACCTATGGGATCACAAGAATCACTACTACGGTTGCGGGGCGCGGGGTTGAGAGAAGAGCGGATCTAACAGTCAGGACACAGTTCCTTTACCCACGTTTGGGCCGCAAAGATGCATAAAACCCTACTCCTTCTTTGGTGGATTATATGTTTGTGTTCTTCAGCTAGTGAGGATCTCCAAAAGAGTCGTGAGGAGTTCTAAAAAGACGAATCCTCCTCCTGGTCGCCTTGGGCCTCCTTTTATAGGGAAAATGGGTCCCCACAGTGGCACACAGGAGGTGGAAAGGGTACAGTGATGCGAGGTTATCCCTCGCATTACAGGACAAGGCGCATTTAAAGCGCTTAGATTAGGTGTCCTTGCTTTATCGGGGATGAGGGGAGACGCCCGTCTTGTCCGTCGCCGCCCCTCCTCGCGTTGACACGCGCCCTGGCCAGTAGTGCTTGAGGCGCCATGTAGGCAGACAGGCAGCTGAGGTGGCGCAATGACGGGTCTCCACGAAGATCTGTGGGTTGCCACGCAGGAGCCTGTCCAGCTGGTTGGGTCGGCAGCCGCGTGGGTCGGTGGAAACCTGGTTGGTGCGGGCCTGACGGTGGCCCCGTGGGCGTCCTCGGCAAGGGCCTTGCCGGGGCTCCGGCAAGGGTCCTGCCGTGGCGCCTGCTGTCATCCCCGGCAAGGCGCTTGCCGGGGGCCTTGTGGTTCTCCTTGGCTGTAATCCCGCCAAGGGCCGTCGTCTTCTTAACTTGCATCTGATCTTGAATGTCTTCACAAAGATCTGCATGCCACCACGGGGATATCTCCCGAATCCTCGCCCCATGGGGGCGGTGGACTCAAGGGTGATTCACTCTGTAGGCGCGGGGCGAGCTGCCGCGGCAAGGGTCTTGTCGGGGCTGCCAGGGCTGGCCCCGGCAAGGATCTTGCCGGGGAGAGCCGCTTCGTCCCTCTGCTCTTTGTGGTCCTGTTCTTGGCATTGCTCCAGTGTCCATCAAGCTTTGATCTTACCCCGGCTCACCTCACTTGCCATGCTTGGTGTGGTGGTGCCCGTGGCTAAGACTGCCCGTGCACAGTCATAGGGGTACAAAAAGTGTACCCCTCTTTTTGTACACCGACAGAAGCCCCCGGGCATGGGCCACAGCTAAGCGAGACACGTTGTTGGGCCAGGCCCAGAACGGTGTGCGGGCAGGCGGGGCGGTTTTCACCGTGGTAAAATTTTCCGCGAGTTGCGCCTCCCACGACCCACGCGCGTGGCGCGGGGTGGAGGGGCGTACGTGACGTGGGGCGGTTTCCGCAGGCATGCGTCACGTCGTAGTAAATGCGAAAGGAGGCGGCTCGGGTTTTCCCCCATAAAAAGGAATAACCGCGAGCGCGCTGCTCACTTCCTCCATTTTCCTCGCGCCTCTTCCAGTCTCAGAGCCGTTGTTCCCTTTCTTCCTTCCTTCCGAAGCCTTCGCCGTCGCCCGCCGCCTTTGCTTCGCCATCCCCTTCCCTCAGCCTTCCCATTCAAACGCTATGGTGTCCAAACCCGCCAAGGGCAAAGGGGCGGCCAAGGGTGCCAGGCCTGTGGCGCCGCCAGAGGGCGTGTTTATGGGGGATCGGACGAAGGCCGCTTTCTTCATCCCGTCGTCGGTCGATGTCTGCGAGCTCCGAGCTGCCTTCAAACCCCTTTGGGGGGTGGAGACGGGGGATCGGGTGAACGACTTGGGCCATCGCGCCGATGCGTGTCGTTCTGGCCGCTTGCTGTCAGGACCCCGATCCTAAGTCACATAGGTCTAGACTGTAACACATCATATCACTTTGCGGCCTCACGCACGGTATCCCCACGGGTGCCACCTTACCTGGCCCGGGACCGTTTGCGCATTTTGGCACACGTATATGATAGTGTCGCTAGCATCCATATGACAGAGAACCCGGGCCGACATGACTAGTTATAAACCAAAAGTGGCACTAAATTACAGAGACAGGCATACATGACCCAGCAACGAACGTGTCGGTCATCAACGTATGAACCCAAGTCGTAGCAAGCTACAAGGACTTAAAGGAACAACGCGTGACATTTCCCCTAAGGGACAGACACAGGAACGAAGAAGGACACATGCCGGCCAGCCTAAGTGTTCCGGAGCAGTAGCAAGCTACCAAGGCTCAGTGGAAACACTAGGAGACATTTCCCTGTAAGGTAGGCTACCAAGGGTAAACAACTAGGTGTCGGATCCCACACATAGCAATACACATTACACGTACGCATAACATGCAAGTATGTGCTGTACAACAAGGCATCACAACATAACTCAACAACTCATATAGATAAGGCCCAGAAGAGCCATCATAGCATTTATTACAATCAGAGGTCACATGACCCAACATACAGAGCATACAGGCAACGGAAACATAACATGTCTGAGTACACACAACTACAAATGAAAAGGGCTGAAAAGCCTGACTATCTATAAGACCCTCCCAAGGGTACAAGATCGTAGCTGAGGTAACAAGCTAAACGTCGAAGTCCACGCGGAACCACTAGCGAGACTGAAGTCTCTCTGCAAAAACATAAATTAAGCAAACGTGAGTACAAAGGTACTCAGCAAGACTTACATCAGAACTAGCTACATATGCATCGGTATCAACAAAGGGGGTGGTGGAGTTTGACTGCAGCAAGCCAGCTTTGACTCGGAGGCTATCCTGAACTACGACTGCAAGTAACTCTTTTGAGGTGGCGCACACGAGTCCACATATTCACCAATCAATACACCACTATGGATCCGTTCCCGTCTCCCTACGAGATTCAGTTCTGGTTGGTGTCAGGATATTCCAGACGTCATGTTTGGAAACGAAAGTTTGCAACACAAATCGACGAGATGGCGTTGCGAGATTCTCGGGGAGTGAACTACGATAGCAAGCTCCAAAACATGAGCTAGTTCTGCTACGTACCTGTGAACACGTTGTCCCAGACAAACGTGACCACATAGTAGTCTTATCATAAAATACTATCGAGTTCTGGTCGGGAACCATCGTCTAGGATATCGAAGTCCTTACATAAGTCATATGATTAGCTCTTATGATGGAACTTTTCTCCTTGAACAAATCAATCAGTGGCTCGGTGTGCTAGGGATACATACAGAATGAAGATGATCAGTCTATCAGACCATAGAATACTTCACACGTATGCATGACTGACTTGGGATGACTCCAGAGGAGGTAAAAACATGCTTTATCGAATTCACGGCGGCAACTTGCATCAAATGCACATGAATTAGAGAAAGTCACTTCTTTCTTCCGTACATATGCTTCACGAACGGGTCATGAAGATAATGCTTGTAAAAGTTTCCAATACTAACTGGATGTTCAACATAGATCATGGTGAAGATAACAATGTTGCTGATGGACTCAACAACAATTCATCCAGGTTTCCATATAATTGGAGTTCCATGACAATGTGAACAAAGTGATAGCATTGGTCAGACCCAAAAGATATAATGGTGTATGCTCAAGGGAACAACTATGAGTAAGACAACATTACGAATATCGTTGGTTCTGATTTGACTGGATGATAACCCATACTCAAATCAAAGTTTGGACAAGACGATAGATCCACAAATGATCACGGGATCAATTGAAGAAGATATCATCTATCTTCAATACACATACAAGATATCCCTTTGGATGAACTAAGCTGGCAAGCTTTTATCTTCCAACTCTCCAAGTTATTGTTTTAGCTTAACCAACCAGTTCAGGGTATCCAACACAGATTCTTGGAGAAGTGGTGGTTTATAAGGAACCAACTTGATCACGAACTCAACATAGCGGTCAGGTGACAACCTGGTAATACTTCTGAGAAGATATTCAGAAAATCACGAACCACCGATATGTTACTAAGCTCGAGAACAATCTTGCTTTTCAAGGCAAGACGATATGATCAAATGAGCGAGGACTTAACAAAATCCTAACTCATCAATCAAGGAGTGCACCAAGGAAGTTGACTAGGTAGCACGATCAATCTTAGGATGATGATTCGGTAAGAATGAAATTGTTGTCCTTTAACTACCAAGCAACGAAGTTGCTAGCGGTATTGATTCCGCACATCACAATCCACTTGTCGGCACTCTGGTTACAACAACACGGAGACCGAGGAATGAACGGTGATGGTGAGAAGTATCACTGTATCAAGAGTTCATAGGAGGTTGTGCAATTCCCATGACATTCTTGACATAAAGATGGTAATACTCCAGGACAGAACAGTTTAGAAGCTGCATTAGCATTCTTCATCTGCGAAGTACAACTTCTTTGACCCAATCCTGGATATGGATAGGGTACGGGAGTTTATTTCTCCTAGTCATTCCAGAATAGAATGGCTTGACAGACCACAAGAGTAAAAGGCATCGATGAACACGAGTGCACAACTACTCCTGACTATCAACTGATAGACGAAGGTCATAAAACAACTGAAAAGGGACAACTCAAAGGAACATATATCTTTCTGAGTTGTGGATGCATAGGTTAGTATGTCGAACGAGTTCCACATATTTCTTCCGGATAACCCATGCAGAGAGGTAGGTCTGGCAGAGTCACAATATGAATGGAGTACCACTCAAGAGCACTCGGGTTGTGATCTTTTGGTTCGGGAGAACTTCTGCCAAGGATGGTTCATGGTATTGGAAGAACGATAACCACAAACCTCGAGGACTATCACAAGGTTACTAATAACCTAAGGAATGAGCAAATACTATGAACATGAAGTAAGTAGGGTGAAACTCGGGTTCAAGAACCCAGGAATAGAATACCTACCAACTAAATAGCATCACGGGATGCTTTCGAGAATGATGGCCAAAATCATCACACTGGAATATAAAACATTGCTGGATTACTGGGTGATCCTCTAAGACACCTAGGGTCATAGTAATAATTCCAACATATATGTCGAGGTAACAGAGTACCTCAACACACTGACTAGTGTGATTATTCTGGTCTAAAAGGACATTAAGAACAGGTAGGAATGATTTGCAAGTGCATCAGATGGTTTAGAGACCTGGGATGACTCGGACAACATAACGGCTGTAAATGCTCGAAAATATTTTTGAGATCCAAGCAATAGGGTAGCATATCCACTTAACATCATCATGTCAAGGTTCTGAGACCAATAGTTAAGCAAACAGAAGTAGTAGAAACTGATCTGAGGGTTGAATCCACAATAACGTGATCCTAATAGACATAAGAGAAAGCCTAGTTCTTTAATCCCCGTGGAATAGAAGAAGGTGACTCAGATCAGAAGGTCATAGGGCAAAGGAGTAAAAAGAGCCTTACGTTCCCTTCCACAAACAATTCCCTTACATAACTAAAGAGTTTCTAGACACGACTTCGACCAGTTTGGCTTGCTAATCCTACAGGCAGTCAGGCTCTGATACCAAAGCTGTCAGGACCCCGATCCTAAGTCACACAGGTCTAGCCTGTAACACATCATATCACTTTGCGGCCTCTCGCACGGTATCCCCACGGGTGCCACCTTACCTGGCCCGGGACCGTTTGCGCATTTTGGCACACGTATATGATAGTGTCGCTAGCATCCATATGACAGAGAACCCGGGCCGACATGACCAGTTATAAACCAAAAGTGGCACTAAATTACAGAGACAGGCATACATGACCCAGCAACGAACGTGTCGGTCATCAACGTATGAACCCAAGTCGTAGCAAGCTACAAGGACTTAAAGGAACAACGCGTGACATTTCCCCTAAGGGACAGACACAGGAACGAAGAAGGACACATGCCGGCCAGCCTAAGTGTTCCGGAGCAGTAGCAAGCTACCAAGGCTCAGTGGAAACACTAGGAGACATTTCCCTGTAAGGTAGGCTACCAAGGGTAAACAACTAGGTGTCGGATCCCACACATAGCAATACACATTACACGTACGCATAACATGCAAGTATGTGCTGTACAACAAGACATCACAACATAACTCAACAACTCATATAGATAAGGCCCAGAAGAGCCATCATAGCATTTATTACAATCAGAGGTCACATGACCCAACATACAGAGCATACAGGCAACGGAAGCATAACATGTCTGAGTACAGACAACTACAAATGAAAAGGGCTGAAAAGCCTGACTATCTATAAGACCCTCCCAAGGGTACAAGATCATAGCTGAGGTAACAAGCTAAACGTCGAAGTCCACGCGGAACCACTAGCGAGACTGAAGTCTCTCTGCAAAAACATAAATTAAGCAAACGTGAGTACAAAGGTACTCAGCAAGACTTACATCAGAACTAGCTACATATGCATCGGTATCAACAAAGGGGGTGGTGGAGTTTGACTGCAGCAAGCCAGCTTTGACTCGGAGGCTATCCTGAACTACGACTGCAAGTAACTCTTTTGAGGTGGCGCACACGAGTCCACATATTCACCAGTCAATACACCACTATGGATCCGTTCCCGTCTCCCTACGAGAAGGCCATCCATAGCACTCACGCTTATCTTGCGTATTTTAGAGTATCCACTTTCACTTGTCTATGAACTGTAATAGGCAACCCAGAAGTCCATTACCGCGGACACCGCTATTCGAATAGATTATATTTAACCCTGCAGGGGTGTACTTCTTCACACACGCTCTCACCACTTACCGCCGTTTACACGACATGTACTCGGCAACCTTCAAGCGGAGGCCCAGCGAGGGTGTCGGCCACGACCTGACTAACCACACAAGTCTCTCGTCCAGGTTTATCGCCTATTTGGGTTCCATCCGTGGGGAGATCCGGCCGGGGTGTCGCTCACGGCCCCAAACGATGTGTACAGGGTTCCCGCATCACCAAACGGGCAATCGGTACACCGTGCCATGTACCTGCCGTTTCACAGCCCACCCCGAGGGTCAGCGCTGCGCACGACCTCCAGTAAACTACAAACACCAGAAACTAGTTGCAACTCCTGGACAGAGATCATGTTGATTAATAAGTCGAGAGAGTCAATTAAGGATCCCAATGTGTGGTAGTAGCTGTTTCATGGACCAACCAACACAGAACTCAGTTCCTGAGGACGGCTGCAATGAGACAACCCACCATGTACTCCTACATGGCCTCTCATCGCTACCTTTACCAAATCGTGTTCACACACTTAGCTCACACACATTAGGACATGTTCATCACCATTCCAATTCATCCCCGATGAATCAGACCTGACACAACTCTAAGCAATAGCAGGCATAACCAGAAAGCATGAATGAGTAGGCACAACATGGCTCAAACAACTCCTACTCATACTAGTGGGTTTCAACTATTTACTGTGGCAACGACGGGTCATGCAGTCGAAAGGGGTTCAACTACCGCAGCAGGTACCAGTTGAAGCGTTGTTGTCCTAATGCAGTAAAAGAGAGCAAGAGCGAGAGAGTGGGATTGTATCGAAATGCTCAAAGGGGTTTTGCTTGCCTGGCACTTCTGAAGATAACATTGAGTCTTCATCGGTGTCATCGATCACATCGTCGGAACACGTCTACTAAAGGGGGACAAACACCGGCAAACAAGAGAGAACACAATCAATGCAATGCAACAATATGATGCATGATCATGACATGGCAATATGCTGTTGATTGAGCTAATGCAACTAGCAACACAATTAAATGAAGTTGGTTTGAACCCAAGGTTCAAATTCAAACTCCATATGTGATTATTTAATTGTCATTTAATTGATTTGACCTGATCAGCAGGTTTAACTTGTTCAAACATGCATGAAAATGCCATAAACAGATTCCTTGAATTTTTCTGATCATTTTTCATATATAAATTATTTTCATCTGAGCTACGGTTGATTTTATATGATTTTTAGAAGTTTTGGTTATTTTCTGAAATAAATAAATCATTTCTGATTTATTTAAAAACCCAGAAAACAAATACTGCATCAGCATGACGTCATTCTGGCGTCAGCAGGTCAGCGGCTGGACTAAGTCAAACCTGACGTGTGGGGTCCACACGTCAGTGACTCAACAGTTAAACCGGTTTAATTAAACTTAACAGAAGTTTAAACTAAACTAAATAGGCACTGGGGCCCGCAAGTCAGTGTCTCGGTGGTTAATTAAAACTGGTTTAGTAACTAAACTAATTTTGTAGGGCCCTGGGTCCACCTGTCATCGACCTAGGGGGGGTCATTAGCACTAATTGAAAAAATACCGTCGGAGTAACTCGCCGGCGACCACGATCCGCGGCGGTGTCTTGCCGGAGTGGTTCGGATTTCGCGTACAGGGGATGGTTTCGGGCGCGCTTAGTCCCGTTGGAAAGCTGGCACTCGGCCGCATACAATGGTGCGAGCCGTTCGTCCTGGGGTGGCTGGAATCATCGCCGGCATCGAGCGAGGCGGCGGCCGGAGCTCGGGTATCGACGGGGTAGGTGCTGCGGGGCTCAGGGAAGCGAGCGAAGTGGTGCTACGGGCTCCTGGGGGCTCGGTGAGCACGGTGACGCGCTCAGTTCCGGGCTTGCGCGTCTGTGGCTACGACGGTGACGAGCTCAGCGGCGGCCGGCGACGGTAAGGAAGGGGGCGACGGCTACGGTGAGCTACAGGCCACGGGGACAGGGGGAAACGGCGGAGGAGCTCACAGCGGGGTCGACGGGGGTCTCGGGAGGCTCGGGGAGGTACCGGAGCCGACGAATCGACGGCGAGGTCGACGGTGGCCGGAG
The DNA here is from genome assembly GCA_902687465.1 of Secale cereale. Taxonomy (NCBI): domain Eukaryota; kingdom Viridiplantae; phylum Streptophyta; class Magnoliopsida; order Poales; family Poaceae; genus Secale; species Secale cereale. The sequence goes on from LR738712.1 coordinate 487,691,764, forward strand.
GTTGAAGACGAGCACGAAGACGGCGAAGCAGGGCCTCCCGGCGCCCGTAACTTGCTGGAGAGGATGAGAAGGACGTAGCGGAGCTCGCTGGCGCGTCGGAGAGGCGAGGTGGTCACGGTGGCTACGGCTTCGGCAACGACGGCGACGGTGGCGCTCGGCCAAGGTGAAGAACGGCGAGGGAAAGAGCCAGGGGGAAAAAATCGAGGCGAGGGAGAGTGAGAGGGACCTGGGGCATGCGTGACGTCTCTAGGGGGGTCGGGGAGGCTCGACGAAGCAGGAGGTGGCGGGAGACATGGCCGCGGCCGGCTGTGCGCCGGGCACGCAGCTGCTTCTCCTCCTGGCAGGAGGAGGAAGACAGCGCTGCCCCTGGTGGGCCGGGCCTGCAGCTGGGCCACACAGGAGCTGGGCCAGGCGGGCTGCTAGGTAAGCCAGATAACTCCTCTCTCTCTAATTTTCTGTTTCTGTTTTCTATTTTCTTCTTTTTGTTTTGATTTAGTCTAGCCACTGTTTTGAAATTTAAACAATTTCAAACAATGCGCAAAAACTCCTCTGAACAATTTTATGTTGCTAGATGGACTTTTCCAAAAGCACATAAAATATTTCAAAGTTATTTGAAAATATATTCTATATATTATGAATATAGTTCCAATTTCAAATACAATACTAATTTAAATTCCATGCCCAAAATATTCCACAAAAATGTCCATTATTTTTGGTTTGCTGCAAAAGCCTTGCCAAAAATATCCAACAAATATTAGGAACATTTTGGAAACATTGAATGCAATTTTTTTGACTGGACCTATTTGAGATTTAAAGTGCTAGGGTTTGAACAATCCCCATTTCAAGTTAACAAAAATTAAACATGATGCACACATGAGGCTAGCCTAGAGCATTACCAAAAGCTAGGGATGTGACACTTGCGCCCCGCCCGGCTCAAATCGGTACCCTTTCTTTGTTGATTACTTCTCTTGTGGGTTGTGTCCCCCCTTCTCCGATTTCTTCTGTGATGTCATGCACACCTTTGGCTTCCGCCTTTTGGATTTTACCCCAAATGCAGTGGCGTGCATGGCTTTCTTCGCGCACCTCTGCGAAGGCTTTGTCGGAGTGCAGCCCAACACGGCGCTCTTCCGCCACTATTTCACCCCTCGGATCCAACCGGGAGGCGCAATCTCTGGATGCATCACCTGGATCCCGAGACCCAAGGTGGTGTACCCGGAGGGCGCCGTGAAGGAAAGGTGGGACAAATGGCGCGGCCGGTGGTGCTGGATTGAGGAGGACGAGCCGCCAACATTCTGCAGGGTCCGCCGGGGACCGCCAGTCCGTGGCGGCGACTAGAGTGACGTCGACGCCGCCGACGGGAGGCTCACTGTTGCCTTCACCAGGATCACCCGGCTCGTCCAAGCCGGACTCATCCTCGAGATGATCGGGGCGGATTTCATCTGTCTTCGGATTGCTTCGTTGCACAAAAAGGGGAGGCCAGCCTGGCTCTTCAGGAACCCGACTGATGTCATGCGGCTCCGCCCAGGCCTCGACCACAACCTCACAGTGATGGGACACGCCCATTTCTGTCAGCGGCTCTTCCAGCTGGATGTGGGTCGCAATGGCGAGGTCGAGCGGACCGGCAAGGCTGCGAAGGCTGCCGCAAAGGCTGGCAAGGCTGTCAAGGGGCGGTTCTTCAGACTGCCAGTGGGAGTGGTCCCGCTGTGCAACAATTCGCGCCAGTCTGACATCGTCGCCATGATGCCGGAATGCAGCGCACGGCCCCGTCCCGAGCTGGCAGGAGCCGGAGGACGAGGTCGTGCAGCAGTTCTTCGACACTCTGGTCGAGGTGTGTGTCGATCCTGACGCCGAGTAGTGGCTCGTCAGGGACACCACCCCGGAGGAGCTGGACTACATCGCTGCTAGGGCGAGGGAGGCGCAGCTCATCAGGGAGGCTAGCAGCGCCGGAGGCATGGAGGTCCAGGACGCCGCGGCTGCGGAGGAGGAGGAGTTCGCCTAGTGGGCGGCGGCTGCCGGAGAGGCTAGCAGCGCCAGCATCGAGGCTCCACTGGTTGAGGACATGGCCGACGAGTCGTCGTCAGAGGAGGATGCGGCGGCTGGCCCGGAGCCAGCCAGGGGAAGAGGGCGAGTCTTGCGGCGGGCCTGTTCCGGCGAGCCGGTCCGGCCCGGCAAGACTGCGCAGCCTCAATTGGCCCTGGAGGGGTCCGGGCGCCTCACGAGGGCCGCAGCGGCGAAGAGGTCGACGAAGGCCGCCGAGAAGAAGAAAACGGCAGCTCCCTCTTCGTCGAGGCGCGCACAAACTCCGCCCCCTTCTTCGCCTCCCCCGGCAGACGTTGACTCAGAGGGCGACGCGGAGTTCCCCTTCGACCTCGGGCCCCTCAGCCTGAAGAGGAAGAGGAAGACGGCAGAGGAGGAGTAGATGGACGACGAGTAAGTATTCCATTCTTTATCGTCATCCCCATCTCCCTAGACCATGCCACTCATCTTGACTTGTTCTTGCTTCTTCAGGGACGCAGAGACGTTGGCCCAGAGGGTGAAGAGGGCCAAGGCTTCGGCGAGCAGCCAGCCCCCGGCCAGGGCTACAGAGACATCACTGGTGGTGTTGAGTAGCTCCGACGGCAGCCCCTGGCACAGCCCCCAGCATAAGCCCACTAACCTCTTCTCGCTCGACATGCAGTAGGCGTTCGATGCTAAAGGTGCTGACCTTGCCAGTTCTGTAGGGCAAGAGCAGTAGCAGGAGGAGCCGCAGGGGGCTACTCCCAACACACCACCCCCATCGACTACGCCGCCACGAGGGGCGTCCCCGGCAAGGGCACCAAGCATGGAGCCTGCACGCATGGAGGAGGAGGGGAACTTGGGCGCTGGTGGTCCGGCCCCGGCGTCCGACGCCGGCGGGGAGGGAACTTCCGCTTCACAGCCCGGCGCTGGTGAGCCGCCTGCTTTTTGTCTTTGCTTTTCCCTTGCGCTTTTTCTTGACTTCATTATCCCCGTCACGGCCCAGACCCTCCTTCAATGGAGGACGTGGATGCCGTCGTCAAGGAGGTTGCTGAGGAGGCCGCGGCGGAGGCCGACAAGATCGCCGCCGAAGAAGCCACCAAGGATGCCGCCGGGGCCGCCACGGATAAGGCTACTGAGGATGCCGCCAAGGGTGCCGCCGAGGGCGCCGGCGGTGGGCCTGCCGGGGAGGCCGGCAAGGCCACAGCCGAGGAAGAGGCGATTGATGATCAGCCTTCTTCCTCCGCGACCTCGGGCCCCGGCAGGTATCTGAAGGTGGGCGACAACCTTTTCGTCCATCTTGCCGGGGCGTCAGGCTCCCGGGCGCCCACCGGGGAGGAAGTCTTTGAGGCGAGGTGTTCGCCGCCATCGGGCTCGAGGTTGTTGATGAACCGAGCGCCAGCGGCGACGGCTCCCCGGAGGAGCAGCTCTTCCGGGCCATGGGGGCCAACTTACGGAAGCTCCAGGCGCTCTACCGTGCCCGTTTGGACAAGGTTAAGTCCAGAACGGCAGCGGTGGACGACGCGGAGGCAGACTTCCAGGCGCGCGTCGCTGAGGCGCAAACCTGGTTCCACTAGTCCCGCGAGGAGCAGAGGGCCTCCCAGGAAGAACTGGCCAAGTGTAACGTGGAGCTCATCATGAAGATGGCCGCCATCGAGAAGGCCCAGGAAGAGGCGGCGAACTTGGCTGCCGCGGTGGAGGCCGCCCGGAACCAGCATCAAGCCGCCCTCGATTCCCAGGAAGAAGACCTCTCCGTGCGTGAGGCGAAGCTTGCCGCAACACTCCGCGGCAAGGATGAGGAGCTTCAGGCTCTTGTCGAGCGGCGAACTCGCGAGCTGGGGCAGAGGCACAAGGAGGCGCTCGATGCCCAGGCTCTGGCCCATGCCGGCAAGATACAAGAGCTGGAGGTGGAACGGGACGGGCTGAAGGAGCAGGCCCTCAGGTTGTCCGACGAGAAGAACAGGCTCAACTGCGCCTTGACAGAGGCGCAGGGAGCGGTCATCAGCATGACTAGGGAGCTCTCCGAGGCACAAAACTCCATCAGAGATCTCAGGCTGAGGCTGGAGAATCTCGAGAAGATGTTGGCGGAGAGCTCTGCTTGGGAGGAGGCCTTGGCCAAGAGCCTGGAGGAGGAGAAGCAGCTGCGAGCGGATGAGGGCGCCTCCCACCAAGAATACGTGGTGGAGGAGAACAGGTGGATCAGCCGGCTAGAGGACATCGCCGGCAGGGTCGCCTAACAGTTGGCCCTCATGGGGATGCCAAACGTGAGGTATGCCCCTGAATGGAGTGGGTCCGTCAACGACAAGCTGACCCTGTTCTTCGAGGGCGTACTCAGCGCCTAGACTGATCTTCACTCCAACAGAATGGCCACGCTCGTCGGGGAGGCCCGGCGGCTCTGCCGGGGAGTCATGACCAAGGTCCTCACCAAGGTGGCGTACTGGAACACCGCCCTCGACTTCGAAGCCGCGATGGACAACTTGCCGGAGGATGCAAACCTCACGGCGCTCAAGGAGCGCATCAAGCCTGGCATCAGCCACATCGACGAAATCAAGAGGGTGGAGGGCCAGCGCCGGGATTAAGCATGTCGTTCTTCCATGCCGCTGCGGGTTCATGCCCAAGACAAATTTTATCTTTGGTTAGAACCGCAGCTATGGCATGATGTAATATAACTTTGAAATATCTTCAGAATCATGCATGTTATTTTCCTATTTGGTGCCTTTTTGTGTTTCCACCCTACGTTTACTGGGTAGGCTTGCCGGCGCGAAATACCCAAGGCGGCGTCTTGGGGACGGGTCCCCATTGGCCTGCCGGGTGAGCGTGCTGCCGGGTCTGCCACCTTGCCGCTCTCAACGCAGCCGCTCAAACTGTCGAGTTTGACTCGAGTCAGAGTCGATAGCTTTGTCAATTGCGGAAGGCTAAGCTACCGTTTCAAATGCAGCCGTCTGAACAGTTGAGCTGACTCGAAACAGAACAAAGGCGTTGCCGATCGGGAAGGGCCCCATCTGCGTGCAGGTTTCTTTTTGCACAAAGAATGACAGCTCCGAGGATAATAACTTTAAATAATAGTGTAGAAATATCCAAAGTTCGATGTAACTTAGCTTTTATTTGTAGTAGCTCGAGCGGAGGTCTTCCGGCCTCCTCAAAGGGCCACGAAGACGAGAGAGCATCGGGCCAACCACTAGAGCCAATTTTCACAACTGCGCACCCCTACCTGGCGTGCCAAAGATGTCGGTGTATTTGAATCGACACCTATGGGATCACAAGAATCCCTACTACTGTTGCGGGGTGCAGCGTTGAGAGAAGAGCGGATCTAACAGTCAGGACACAGTTCCTTTACCCAGGTTCGGGCCGCAAGGATGCGTAAAACCCTACTCCTGCTTTGGTGGATTATATGTTTGTGTTCTTCAGCTAGTGAGGAGCTCCAAAAGAGTCGTGAGGAGTTCTAAAAAGCCGAATCCTCCTCCTGGTCGCCTTGGGCCTCCTTTTATAGGGAAAAGGGGTCGCCACAGTGGCACACAGGAGGTGGAAAGGGTACAGTGATGCGAGGTTATCCCTCGCATTACAGGACAAGGCGCATTTAATGCGCTTAGCTTATGTGTCCTTGCTTTATCGGGGACGAGGGGAGACGCCCGTCTTGTCCGTTGCCGCCCCTCCTCGTGTTGACACGCACCCTGGCCAGCAGTTCTTGAGGCGCCATGTAGGCAGACAGGGAGCTGAGGTGGCGCAATGGCGGGTCTCCACGAAGATCTGTGGGTTGCCATGCAGGAGCCTGTCCAGCTGGTTGGGTTGGCAGCCGCGTGGGTCAGTGGAAACCTGGTTGGTGCGGGCCTGACGGTGGCCCCGTGGGCGTCCTCGGCAAGGGCCTTGCCGGGGCTCCGGCAAGGGTCCTGCCGTGGCGCCTGCTGTCATCCCCAGCAAGGCGCTTGCCGGGGGCCTTGTGGTTCTCCTTAGCTAGAATCCCGCCAAGGGTCGTCGTCTTCTTAACTTGCATCTGATCTAGAATGTCTTCACAAAGATCTGCATGCCACCACGGGGATATCTCCCGAATCCTCGCCCCATGGGGGCGGTGGACTCAAGGGTGATTCGCTCCGTAGGCGCGGGGCGAGCTGCCGCGGCAAGGGTCTTGTCGGGGCTGCCAGGGCTGGCCCCGGAAAGGATCTTGCCAGGGAGAGCTGCTTCGTCCCTCTGCTCTTTGTGGTCTTGTTCTTGGCGTTGCTCTAGTCTCCATCAAGCTTTGATCTTACCCCGGCTCACCTCCCTTGCCATGCTTGGTGTGGTGGTGCCCGTGGCTCAGACTGCCCCTGCACAGTCATAGGGGTACAAAAAGGGTACCCCTCTTTTTGTACACCGACACCCCCCTGCTTATCCTTCTTCCTTGGCCTTCTCCCTAGGTGGGAGAAGGGTTCTCCCTCTGGTCCTTGGTCTCCATGGCATGGTAGGGGCAAGAGCCCCTCCGAGATTGGAGCTGTCTCTCTGTCTCTCTCTGTTTCTGCGTTCCTAGATTCTGGCCTTTCACCGTTTCTTATATTCCCGGAGATCCGTAACTCCGATTGGGATGAATTTTTGACACGATTTGTACCCATATATTATCTTTATTCCAGCAAAATAAGGGAACCAACCGCCTTACGGGGTGACCACGAGGGCCCAGGGAGCGCCTGGCCCCCTCGGGCGCGCGCCCTTGCCTCGTGCCCCCTTGGGCATCGTCTCGCATTGATTCTTCTTCCCAAAATTCATAAATATTCCAAAAAAAATATCCGTCCATTTTTATCCCGTTTGGACTCCGTTTGGTATGGATATTCTGCGAAATAAAAAACATGCAACAAACAGGAACTGGCACTGGGCAGTGGATCAATATGTTAGTCCCTAAAATAGTACAAAAAGTTGCCAAAAGTATATGAAAGTTGTATAATATTGGCATGGAACAATAAAAAATTATAGATACGACGGAGACGTATCAGCATCCCCAAGCTTAATTCCTGCTCGTCTTCGAGTAGGTAAATGATAAAAAGATAATTTTTGATGTGGAATGCTACCTAGCATAATCTTGATCATGTAATCTAATCATGGCATGAATATTAAGACATGAGTGATTCAAAGCAATAGTCTATCATTTGACATAAATGAATTTTATACTCGGGCATCCCAACAAACAATCAAGTCTTTCAAAATATCAATGCTAAAGAAAATTATCCATACAAAATAATATAGTCTTTTATGCTCCCTTCTATTAACACAAGGTACCCCTCATGCCCATCCGAGTGTCAGCCAAGCAATTGTTTTCATACTTTACTTTTCCGAACCTTTTCAACTCTTCATGCAATACATGAGCGTGAGCCATGGACATAGAACTATGGGTGGAATATAAGGTGGTAGTACACAAAAATAGGGAGAAAGTCTCACATCGACTAGGCAAATCAATGGACTATGGAAATTTCTATCAATTGATATCAATGTGAGTGAGTAGGGATTGCCATGTAATGGATGCACTAGAGCTATAAGTGTATGAAAGCTCAAAGGAAAACTAGTGGGTGTGCATCAACTTGCTTGCTCATGAAGACCTAGGGCATTTGAGGAAGCCCGTTGTTGGAATATACAAGCCAAGTTCTATAATGAAAATTCCCACTAGTATATGGAAGTTACAACATAGGAGACTCTCTGTCATGAAGAACAGGGTGCTATGATGAAGCACAAGTGTGGAAAAAAGAAAGTAGCATTGTCCTTTATTTTTCTTTATTTTTCTCTTTTTTTGGCCCTTTTCATTTGGCCTTTTTTGGCCATTCTTTTTTTCGAGACAATGCTCTAATAATGATGATCATCACACTTTTCTTTACTTACAACTCGATATTACAACTCGATGCTAGAACAAAGTATGACTCTGTATGAATGCCTCCGGAGGTGTATCGGGATGTGCAATGATCTAGCGTAGCAATGACATCAAAAAATGGACAAGCCATGGAAACATCATGCTAGCTATCTTACGATCATGCAAAGCAATATGACAATAATGGTGTGTGTCATACCAAACGGAACGGTGGAGTTACATGGCAATATGTCTCGGAATGGCTATGGAAATGCCATAATAGGTAGGTATAGTGGCTCTTTTGAGGAAGGGTATAAGGTGGTTTGATGCACTGGCGAAAATTGCACGGTAGTAGAGTGGATAGCAAGGTGGAACGGTGAGAGTGTGTATAATCCATGGACTCAACATTAGTCATAAAGAACTCACATACTTATTGCGAAAAATCTATTAGCCCTCGAAGCAAAATACTACGACGCATGCTCCTAGGGGGGAGGTTGGTAGGAGTTAACCATCGCGCGCCCCCGACCTTCTCGCCAAGATAAACAATCAAAATACAATGCGCGCCAATTTGGTTACATAGTTAGGAGACCATACGTGCATGCTTCGGGAATCACAAACCTTAACACCAATAATTTTACTAAACCACAATCATTCACTAGTACCTCCCACATATTACCATCTCTATATTGCAAAACTATTGCAAGGAATCAAACATATCATATTCAGCGATCTACAAGTTTATGTAGGATTTTATGGCTAACCATGTGAATGATCAATTCCTATCAACTCTTTAAATAGATATTAGTGAAGCAAGAGAGTTTTAATTCTTTCTACAAAATATATGCCCACGCTCTAACATATATAAGTGAAGCAAAAGAGCATTCTACAAATGGCGGTTTTCTATGTGAGGAGAAACAGGCAATCCAAACTTCAAATGATATAAGTGAAGCACATGAAGCATTCTATAAAGCCATACTCAAAAGATATAAGTGAAGTGCAAAGAGCAATCTATAAATCAACCAAGGACTATCTCATACCAGCATGGTGCATTTATTAAAAGAAAAATAAAAAGAACACGACGCTCCAAGAGTTTACGCATATCATGTGAATGAAACGAATCCGAAAACATACCGATACTTGTTGAAGAAAGATGGGATGCCTTCCAGGGCATCCCCAAGCTTAGACACTTGAGTCTCCTTGAATATTTACTTGGGGTGCCTTGGGCATCTCCAAGCTTGAGCTCTTGCCTCTCCTCCTTCTCCTCAGATCGAGTGTGACATGCCGAGACCGATGCGCTAGGTGTCAGCCAGTTATTCGTCGTCGTTGCCATGTCATCTGCTTGCGTGTTGGTCTTTGCCATGTCATCATGTGCTTTGCATCTTCATGTTATCAAAACTTGCATCCGTCCGAGCGCCCTCGTTCTCTCCGTTGTCCGTTCTGAGCTCAGACACACTTGCACGCGCCGACGACACCTCCGAAAATTTATTTTATGAGTGGCCAGAAAATGTTCTCGGAATGGGATGAAACTTGGCGTGTGGTCTTATTATAGCATAGGTAGAACGCTTGTCAAGTTTCGTCGCGTTTGGAGTTTGTTTGATAGCCCAACGATTAACCGTGTTAACCGTCGGAAGCCTTTTCTCTTTTGGCCCAGCTCCCCTTCACAACAGCCTACAAGCCCATCCTAACCACCTCCATGCTCTCGGTCGCTGGATCGTCATCGCGTGGCCGAAAACCGCTCCTCATTTGGACACTCCTAGCTCCCTCTACCTATAAAAGAGCACCCACCCCCGAAATTCGTGGTGCAACCCTAGCCTTCTTTCACCTCGTGCCGCCGGACATGTCCATTCGCGCCGGACATGTCCAGCCAACCACGTCGCTTCGACCAATCACAAGCCGCCACGTCGCCCCGCCGCCGCTCTCCTCCAATCCGGAGCCGCCACCTCACCTCCCCCGCGCCCACTTCGCCGCCAGTTACCCGGGGCCCAGATCCGGCCCGTCCCGGGCCGAACGGGGCTGCGTCGGGCCCGCAGCTGCTGCCTCCGTCGCCCACTCCACAGTGCCCAGCCAGCCGCGCCACCCGGTCGCTGCTCCTCAGCACCGCCGTGTCCCTTCGCCGGGGCCCGTCCCCGTGGTTGCCCCGCCTCCCGCCGGCGAGCTCCACCGTCGGAGTTCTGCCACTCCTCACCTCCAAGGACTGCCGCCGCTGCCAGCTTCCCGGAGCCCGCCGCCGGCCAGATCCGCCGCCCCGCTCGCCGGACCTCCTTCCCCTCAGGCCGCCGGCTCCACCACAACCTCGCCGGACCCCGGAGGTGCGTCGTCCCTGCCTCCTCCCTCGATCCAGAGGGGTCGAGGAGGACGAGCCTCCGCTCGATGGCCTCGGCCTCGTGGGCTCGACCTCGCCCCGGCCCAGCCTGCCAGCCACCGGCCCGCATGCCACCTCCTCCGCCGGCCTCGTGGGCCCTGCCCCGCGGCAGTCCCGGCCCCAGCTGCGTCCGGCCTGCTCCGCCCCGGCCCACCTCTGCCTCCTCTCCCTCGTTCTAGGTCAGGCCCACTAGGTGAGCAGCCCAGCCCCTCTGCTAAGCCCCGCACGTGCACTAGTTAGTTATTTGGCACTCAGGTGTTTTCTTCAGATTGTGGCTAAGTCCCTGGTTTTTGTAAATAAGTGTGTATGTTTGACTGCTGATATCTTTTTGTGTGATGGTCCGATTTGAGCATATAATATGTCAAAATGTTCGTTGTGATATGCTCTTCATTTTGTTCTATTGTGGCATGCTTGTTTGAGTTCATCTTGATGCCCTAATCATCGTTGCAAGAGTGCTATATGTTTAAAACTGCTGATAACTATAATTTTGTTGCATGCTTGTGGTGGTGATATCTTTGTGCTTGTTGGTCCAAATGGAGTGAATGATATGTCAAAATGTTCATTGTGATGTGCTCTACATGTTGGTTGCTGTAGCATTCATGTTAGGTGCCATATTGCCATGTTTATCTCTGTTGCAAAAGTGCATGTGGTTGTTAAGTGCTGAAACTTGTTATGAGATGCTGATTTAACTTGTTCATAGTTATTGATGTGTTGTCTTTCATGCCACATGTCAATATGTTTTAGAAGCACAATCTTATGGTCTTTGCTATGGTGCAATCCACTTTCCATGATATGCCTTGTGGTGTTTGCAACAAGCTTGTAAACATGCCATGTCGTTGTTGCTGTTTTACACTTACTGAAAAAGCTGCTAAGTCTGAAACTGTTAAACCTGATGCTATGTTTGCTTGATGCCCCACTCAAATCCTTGCATGTTATAGTATGTCAAATGATCATTTCTTGTTGTCCATGTTATGCTCTATCCATTCATGCCTTTGTTTGCATATATAGCCTGCTGTAGATTATTTATTTCGTGCTCTTAAGTTGCTATAAATTTACCTGTCAGGCTATTATCAGCATGATCAATTTGGTGAAGCTTGTTGTTATTGATCCATGCCTCTTATGCAGTTGTTCCAATGGAGTTGTTTGATGTATGCTATGTCTATTACATGTCCATGACCTTTGTACACTTACTTGAGTTGATATGCTTATTGTTTTGTGCCTCCGAAGGCAGCATCGTGATGATGTTTTTGCCTTCCCAGATTTTGACTAAGTATGGATAAATTTATTGTATCTTGCCATGCTTGTTTAATTGTGTTCCAGCAAGTTTTTGGGTGTGCTCTAAGTTCATGCTTGTTAAGTATCATGTCTATTTCACATCCATGCCTCTTGTTATCATGTTTGGGTGCTGTAGCATATATATACCTTGCTCCAAAATTGCTATGTGCTGAATTTGGACAGCTTGTTGTTATATCTTGTTTCATGTGTATGTGTTGAACCGTTGCTCCGTTTTGAGCGTGTCCTATATGAAACTTGTGTGATTTTGCATGTCGAAGCAGAATATCATGTTGTTGACCTGTTTGGAGTGAGTTTGCTTGATGTTTGTTTGCATCTTGCATAATTGCCATGTTTGACTTGTTTTGCTCATATCTTCTAGGTCGTAGCTCCGAATTAAACAACCTTTATATGTAACTTGACTAGAACTTCGAGTAGATCATCATGGTGCATGTTAACTTGCTGTTTAAAAACTTTAACTTAATGTTTGTTCAGATTTGGCTATATGTTGTTTACCGGATTGGCATATGAGGACTTGCCGGATTGGCTATGAGGACTTACCAGATTGGCATATGAGGACTTACCGGATTGGCTATATGTTGATTCCGGCCTCATTTAAACTTGTTGGTTCGTGTTGTTCTTGTGTGCCTCATCCCTTGCCATGTTTTGCATCATATAGACTTGTCTTGCATCATACTTGGTTGAGCATCCTGTCATGTTCTTGTGTTGTGTGTTTACCGTGTTGATTGCTTCTTCTCGTTAGTGCTTGTTCCGTTGTGATCGTGAGGATCCGTTCGACTACATGTGGTTCGACTTCAAGGCTTCTTCTTCGTCTTCTTCACGGATTCCTTCTTCTTCCTTGCGGGATCTCAGGCAAGATGACCATCACCTTGGATACCTTTACTATCATTGCCATGCAAGCTGTCTCGATGCTATCGTTATATGTCGCGCTACCCATCCTTATTGTCAGCCCCTCTCCTTGTTGCCATGAAACCTCTAACCTTTGACACCTTCCCAGCAAAACCGTTGTTTGGCTATGTTACCCGCTTGCTGAGCGCCTCTTATAGCGTTGATAGTTGCAGGTGAAGATGAAGATTGCTCCATGCTGGATCTTTGTTGTTGGAATATCACAATATATGTATTATTATATTTTAACAGACCTATATACTTGGCAATGGGTGGAAGCTTGGCCTTTTACTTGGTGTTTTGTTCCACTCATGCCGCCTTAGGAGCCGATAAACCAGCGTTATGTTCCTTGATTTTGCGTTCCTAACACGGTTGGGTATATGGGGACCCCTTGACAGTTCGTCTTTGAATAAAACTCCTCCAGCAAGGCCCAACATTGGTTTTAATTTGCCTCATAATAACAACTTAATTAAATAATTAAATTGCATAGGGGGTCGCGTCCTCGAGGATTCTTCTACATAGCAGGGGGGCCAGTGCTGATGGTGTTGGTCCCAAACGGGCAGCCTGCGGGGCCACCACGGGGGAACTCGAGGTCTGGCTCCCGTAGCTTTTCCCATCCGGTCGTGGCCTGAGACGAGATATGCGCGGCTACTATCAGGGTGTCGGCACGCCGGGAGGTCTTGCTGGACTTGTTTTACCATTGTTGAAATGTCTTGTGCACCGGGAATTTCGAGTCTAATCGGGCCTTCCCTAAGATAAGGGGTAATATTATTATTATCTCTGCTGATCGTGAGAGCTTGTGATGGGCTAAGTTGGGATACCCCTGCAGGGTTATGATCTTTCGAAAGCCATGCCCGCGGTTATGTGGCAGATTGTAATTTGTTAATGTCCGGTTGTAAAAAACTTGACAGTGGATCCGAAGTAAATACACGAACCGTGTGAGTAACCGTGACTGTCTCTTTTCACTTTGATAAGAAAACACGGTGGGGTTATGTTTGACTCGTATGTAGTTCAGGATCTTTAGCGATCACTACTAGTTTGCGACAGTTTGCGTAGATGCTCATCTTATTCTTGTACTCATAAGTTAGCCACCATATTATTCTTAGCCGCTGCTGCAACCTCACCACTTAACCTCTTCCTACCCATTAAGCTTTGCTAGTATTGTTACCCATGGTTAGGGGATTGCTAAGTCCTCGTGGCTCACAGTTACTACAACAACAGTTGCAGGTGCAGGTTTTCGATGACTTGACGCGAGAGCGATGTTCTTTGTGTTGGAGTTCTTTCTTCTTCTTCTTCTTCGTCAGTCGTGGGTTAGGTTCCTGGTTGGCAGCCTGGGATAGCAGATGGATGTCGTGTGCTTTTCATGTTTGCATCCGTAGTCGGATGCCTTGTATTGATGTTGTTGTATTCATGTGACTTGTATGTATTGTTGTATCCCCATGTATTTATGTAATGGTATGATGTAATGATATCCATCTTGCTAAGCGCCTGAGATGCGGTTGTGCCCCAATCACGTATGAGTCACGTGATCGGGATAGAATCGCATTTTGGGCCTGACATCGAGACCTCCTCGATCTTCGAACACTTCATCCACACAAAGCTTAACCGGACTTTTAGTGGCGGGGTTATTGCATATGATCAATGAAATCCCATCATGTACTGCTCTAACATTATTGTATAATTATGATCAAACATTACCCATTGTATGCTATCACAATTATATGGCCCCAAGTCAAGGAGGCTTCAACAAAAATTCAAACATATGCAAATAATGATGCTATAACAACAATCTGTGAAAACAGGACAGTCTGTAGTAATCTGAACATTAACCATACTTATGTAACTCTAAAAATTCTGGAAAAATTAGGACAAATCAACAATTTGTATATCAATACTTTGCAAAAAAAATCAGATCCTTTCGACGTTCCAGTAAAAGAAATGTAAAATCACGCACTACAGCCAAAGTTTCTGTTTTTTGCACCGCACAAACCAAGAAGCAGTTTAATCATCCTAAGGGAAGCTCTTGTCATATTATTATTATAATACAATGGAATTGTAAAAGGGGATAATTATTTTTGTTGAAAAGTTTCTGTAATCAAGGTTCACAAAGTTTCCATCGGCATGAAAAAAGTTCAAGGCTAGCTCCCACTTTAACAATGCTCGTCTTTCTCACTTTCGTTCTTATTTTTGAAAAAGTTTTAGGTTCCCCTGTAATTTTTTTAACTTTATAAAAGCACATAACAAAAATAAATGACTCTCTAAAACTTTCGGGTTGTCTCCCTGGCAGCGCTTTCTTTAAAGCCATTAAGCTAGGCATATAGTGCTCAAGTAATGGATCCACCCGGATCCCAAGGTATATCAAAGCCAATTTCAAGTAACAATGATTTGTGATTTAGTAGTGAGCACAAAGTTACATATATCATGCAACAACGAAGTCTAACTCTCTTCCTATGCATCGGCATGTCATAAAAGAACAATTCATGCCCATCAAGTAAAGGCCAACACATAGTATAATCAGTTTGTTGCAATTTTATCGTATTAGAAACATAGAGAGGCGGAGATGTAGTTCCTCTCTCATAATAATTGCAAGTAGGAGCAGAAAGCACATGCATATTATATCTATCAAAATCATCATGTGTAGTAGTGAGACGCAACCCATCAATATAATCCTTAATAAGAGCAAACTTCTCCGATATAGTGTAGTCGAGAGAATACAAAAAGATAATAGGACTATCATGCGTGGGTGCAATAGCAACAATTTCATGTTTAACATAAGGGACTATAGCAAGTTCATCTCCATAAGCATAATTCATATTGGCATTATGGCCACAAGCATAGCAAGCATTAATTCCATCAAAAAGGGATATTTCAAACGAATCCAAGGGATCATAGCAATCATCATAGCATTCATCCTTCGGTAAGCATGAAGGGAAATTAAACAATGTATGAGTTGAAGAGTTACTCTCATTACAAGGTGGGCACAGGTAGCTAATCCGCTCTTCCTCCTTTTGCTCTTCGCTCTCCTCGTCATCTTTTTCATCTAACGACCTCACAATGTCATAAATTTCTTCTTCCATAGTTTCCTGCAACATATTAGTCTCTTCTTGGACAGCGGAGACTTTCTCAATAAACGCATCAATATTGGAGTTATGTTCATAATTCAAATAGAAATATTTCAATATAGCAAGATTTTCAGGCCTATAAACATCATCATCAAAAGCATCATACTTTTTAAACAGAGATTCAATTTCATGAGCACCCATAAAAGCAACAAATTCTTCTATTTGTTCAACATCATAGTAATCATATATACCAATAGCATAAGATGCTAAGGTTTCATTATCATTAAATTTGCATGAAAAGGGAAGGTGTGGAGCCTTCATCCTAGAGCAACAAGTATAATCATATCTCAAGCATAGTTGCCGAGCATACCAATACAACATATAAATATGATCCCATAGTAGTTTCCCTTTTTGTGTCAAGCGATAATCCCTATAGTATTCATGTTGATCCAACGTTACTCCCATTATATAGTTGAATGGGGTTTTCTCAGGATTATCAAAGTAGTACATAGTATTTTTCACATACTGAGCATCAAGGGTTTTAGGAGGTTCCCCATCTCCATGAGTAGCATGTACACCTAATGTTTTTGGTATTTCGTGTTCCATATCCATAACTAAAGATAGAGAACAACTTAGACCAGCAAATAAAATCTACTTAGTGATAAAGCAAACTGGCACACACGAGAATACTCACCCCACGCTATTGCTCTCTGGCAACGGCACCAGAAAAAGGTCTTGATAACCCACAAGTGTAGGGGATCAGTTGTAGCCTCTTTTGATAAGTAAGAATGTTGAACCCAACGAGGAGCTAAAGGTAGAACAAATATTCCCTCAAGTTCTATCGACCACCGATACAACTCTACGCACGCTTGACGTTTGCTTTACCTAGAACAAGTATGAAACAAGAAGTACTTTGTAGGTGTAACGGGATAGGTTTGCAAGATAATAAAGAACACGTAAATAAAAACTAGGGGCTGTTTAGATAAAGAAGCAATAAAGTTAGTCTAGCGAGTGTGGAAAAGTGGTGGTAGGAGTTGCGAAATTGTCCCTAAGAAATTGACTACGTTACTAGACCGATAGCAAGTTTTATGTGGGACAGGCCACTGCTAGCATGTCATCCCTGACTTGGAATTCTATGCACTTATGATTGGAACTATTAGCAAGCATCCGCAACTACTAACGTTCATTAAGGTAAAACCCAACCATAACATTAAGATATATTGGTCCCCCTTCAATCTCGTACGCATCAATTTCTATGCTAGGTCGAAGCTTCTGTCACTCTAGTCCTCCAATACGTTGTCCTATCAACATACAACTAACCCTATGGAGTGATCCACGCGCGCGCTCATATGATAGGCACCAAAGGACAGCAACATAACCACAAGCAAATTAAACCAATCATAGCAATTCACCAATTACCGATAGGATAACGAAAATCTACTCAGACATCATAGCATGGTAACACATCATTCGATAATAATATGAAGCATAAAGCACCATGTTCCAGTAGAGGGGGAGAGAGCCCCCCTCCTTCTCCTTCTTCCATGGCCTTCTCCCTTGGTGGGAGAAGGGTTCTCCCTCTGGTCCTTGGTCTCCATGGCATGGAAGAGGCGAGAGCCCCTCCGAGAGAGGATCTGTCTCTCTGTCTCTCTCTGTTTCTCTATTCCCATATTCTGGCCTTTCACCGTTTCTTATATTCCCGGAGATCCGTAACTTCGATTGGGCTGAATTTTTGACTCGATTTGTATCCGGATATTAGCTTTCTTGCGGCGAGAGAAGGGCACCAACTGCCTTACAGGATGGCTACGAGGGCCCAAGGCGCGCCCCCTGCCTCGTGGCCCCCTCGGGCATCGTCTCGTGTTGATTCTTCTTCCCAAAATTCTTAAATATTCCAAAAGAAAAATCTCCGTCCGTTTTTATCCCGTTTGGACTTCATTTGATACGGATATTCTGTGAAACAAAAAACATGCAACAAATAGGAACTGGCACTGGGCACTGGATCAATATGTTAGTCCCATAAATAGTATAAAAAGATGCCAAAAGTATATGAAAGTTGTATAATATTGGCATGGAACAATCAAAAATTATAGATACGATGGAGATGTATCACATAAGAACATACGTTGTTCCCTTTGTCATCGGTATATTACTTGCCCGAGATTCAATCGTCGGTATCATCATACCTAGTTCAATCTCGTTACCGGCAAGTCTCTTTACTCGTTCCGTAATGCATAATCCCGCAACTAACTCATTAGTCACATTGCTTGCAAGGCTTGTAGTGATGTGCATTACCAAGAGGGCCCAGAGATACTTCTCTGACAATCAGAGTGACAAATCCTAATCTCGATCTATGCCAACTCAACAAACACCATCGGAGGCACCTGTAGAGCATCTTTATAATCACCGAGTTACGTTGTGACGTTTGATAGAACACAAAGTGTTCCTCCGGTATTCGGGAGTTGCATAATCTCATAGTCATAGGAACATGTATAAGTCATGAAGAAAGCAACAGCAACATACTAATGGATCAAGTGCTAAGCTAACAGAATGGGTCAAGTCAATCACATCATTCCCTAATGATGTGATCCCGTTCATCAAATGACAAGTCATGTCTATGGCTAGGAAACTTAACCATCTTTGATTAACGAGCTAGTCAAGTAGAGGCATACTAGTAAAACTCTGTTTGTCTATGTATTCACACATGTACTAAGTTTTCGGTTAATACAATTCTAGCATGAATAATAAACATTTATCATGATATAAGGAAATATATAGTAACTTTATTATTGCCTCTAGGGCATATTTCCGTCGGTCTCCCACTTGCACTAGAGTTAATAATCTAGTTCACATCACCATGTGATTTAACACCAATAGTTCACATCCTCATGTGATTTAACACTTTATAGTTCACATCGCCATGTGACCAATACCCAAAATGTTTACTAGAGTCAATAATCTAGTTCAAATCGCCATGTGATTAACACCCAAAGAGTACTAAGGTGTGATCATGTTTTGCTTGTGAGAGAGGTTTAGTCAATGGGTCTACCCCATTCAGATCTGTATGTATTTTGCAAATTTCTTTGTCTACAATGCTCTGCACGGAGATACTCTAGCTAAATGCTCCCACTTTCAATATGTATCCAGATCGAGACTCAGAGTCATCCAGATCGGTGTCAAAGCTTGCATCGACGTAATTCTTTACGGTGAACTCTTTTATCACCTCCATAACCGAGAAATATTTCCTTAGTCATCCAAGGATAATTTTGACTGCTGTCTAGTGATCTACTCCTAGATCAAAATTGTAATCCCTTGCCAAACTCAGGGCAGGGCATGCAATAGGTTTGGTATACATCATGGCATACTTTATAGAACCTATGGTTGAGGCATAGGGAATGACTTTCATTCTCTCTCTATCTTTTGTTGTGGTCAGGCTTTGAGTCTTACTCAACTTCACACCTTGCAACACAGGCAAGAACTCTTTCTTCGACTGTTCCATTTTGAACTACTTCAAAAACTTGTCAAGGTATGTACTCATTGAAAAAACTTATCAAGCGACTTGATCTATCTCTATAGATCTTGATGCTCAATATGTAAGCAGCTTCATCGAGGTCTTACTTTGAAAAACTCCTTTATGCTTTCCAGAAATATCTACATCATTTCCGATCGACAATATGTCATTCACATATACTTATCAGAAAGGCTTTAGTGCTCCCACTCACTTTCTCGTAAATACAGGCTTCACCGCAAGTCTGTATAAAACTATATGCTTTGATCAACTTATCAAAGCGTATATTCCAACTCCGAGATGCTTGCAGCAGTCCATATATGGATCGCTGGAGCTTGCACATTTTGTTAGCACCTTTAGGATTGACAAAACCTTCTGGTTGCATTATATACAACTCTTCTTTAATAAATCCATTAAAGAACACAGTTTTGTTATTCATTTGCCAGATTTCATAAAATGCGGCAATTGCTAACATGATTCGGACAGACTTAAGCATCGCTACGAGTGAGAAAATATCATCCTAGTCAACACCTTGAACTTGTCGAAAACCTTTCGCAACTAGTCGAGCTTTGTAGATAGTAACATTACCATCGGCGTCAGTCTTCCTCTTAAAGATCCATTTATATTCAATGGCTTGCCAATCATCGAGCAAGTCAACCAAAGTCCACACTTTGTTCTCATGCATGGATTCCATCTCAGATTTCATGGCCTCAAGCCATTTTGCGGAATCTGGACTCATCACCGCTTCCTCATAGTTCGTAGGTTCATCATGGTCTAGTAACACCACTCCCAGAACCGGGTTACAGTACCACTCTGATACTTTTCCAGCGTATCTATTTTTCCAAACATTTTTGCCCTTGTTTTGGACTCTAACTTGCATGATTTGAATGGAACTAACCCGGACTGACGCTGTTTTCAGCAGAACTGCCATGGTGTTATTTTTGTGCGGAAATAGAAGTTCTTGGAATGACCTAAAAATCAACGGAGAAATATTTTGGAATATATAAAAAATACCTGCGGAAGAAACAAGACAAGGGGGCCCACACGCAGTCCACGTGGGTGGGAGGTGCCCCCTGGGCGCGCCCCCTGTCTCATGGGTCCCCTGACGTTCCATCGACCTAAGCTCCGACTCCATATATTCACTTTCGGGGAGAAAAAAAATCAGAGAGAAGGATTCATCGCGTTTCACGATACGGAGTCGCCGTCGTCATCGTCAACCTTCCTCCATCACCAGTTCCATGATGTTCACCGCCATGCGTGAGTAATCCCATCGTAGGCTTGCTGGACGGTGATGGGTGGGATGAGATTTACCATGCAATCGAGTTAGTTTTGTTAGGTTTTGATCCCTAGTATCCATTATGTTCTAAGATTGATGTTGCTATGACTTTGCTATGCTTAATGCTTGTCACTAGGGCCCGAGTGCCATGATTTCAGATTTGAACCTATTATGTTTTCATGAATATATGTGAGTTCTTGATCCTATCTTCAATAGTCACCTACTATGTGTTATATGATCCGGCAACCTTGAAGTGACAATAATCGAGACCACTCCCGGTGATGACCGTAGTTTGAGGAGTTCATGTATCCACTAAGTGTTAATGCTTTGGTCCGGTACTCTATTAAAAGGAGGCCTTAATATCCCGTAGTTTCTAATAGAACCCCGCTGCCACGGGAGGGTAGGACAAAAGATGCCATGCAAGTTCTTTTCCATAAGCACGTATGACTATTTGCGGAATACATGCCAACAATACATTGATGAATTGGAGCTAGTTCTGTGTCACCCTATGTTATAACTATTACATCAGGAATCACATCCCACATAATTATCCATCACTGATCCAATGCCTATGAGCTTTTTACATATTGCTTGCTACTTAGTTACTTTACCGTTGTTACTGTTATAATCATTACAAAACTGTTACCGCTACTATTGCCTATGTTACCGTTACTTCCATACTACTTTGCTACTAAATACTTTGCTGCAGATATTAAGTCTTTCGGGTGTGATTGAATTGACAACTCAACTGCTAATAATTGAGAATATTCTTTGGCTCCCCATGTGTCAAATCAATAAATTTGGGTGTAATACTCTACCCTCGAAAACTATTGCGATCCCCTATACTTGTGGGTTATCAAGACTATTTTCTGGCGCCGTTGCCGGGGAGCATAGCTATATTCTTTGACACACTTGAGATTTATATCTGTGGATCACAATGAAGAACTTGAGAGATGAAAAAACCAAGGTCTTTCCCTCAACTATGAGGGAAGGTAAGGAACTGCCATCTAGCTCTGCACTTGATTCACCCTCTGTTATGAGCAAATTTGCAACACCTACACCTGCTATTGAATCTAATATGTCGCATGTTCTTGATGATGCCACTTCTTCTATGCATGATACTTATGATGAAACTACATGTATGTTTGATAATACTTTGCCACTAGGTGAATTTCTTGATGAAAAACTTGCTAGGGCTAGAGAGAATGAAATTATTGAAACTGATAATATTGATGAAAGTGATGATGAAGATTCTCCCCGTAGATACGAATTGCCTGTTGTGACTGAGGGTTATGTTATGGATGAAGAAACTGCTAGACACTTTCTTGCTTGCAATGATAGATATGATCTTAAGAAATTATTAGCTACGCTGAAAGAAAAGTCTTTGAATGCTAGAATGAAATATGACCCTACTTTTGCTACTTCACCCATCTATATTTCTGATAAAGATTATGATTTCTCTGTCGATCCTGAGTTAATTACTTTGGTTGAATCTGATCCTTTCCATGGCTATGAATCTGAAACTGTTGTGGCACACCTTACTAAACTTAATGATATAGCCACCCTATTCACCAATGAGGAAAAATTTGATACTACTATATCCTTACGTTATTTCCGTTCTCCTTAAAGAGTGATGCTAAAACATGGTTTAATTCTCTTGATCTTGGTTGTGTGTGTAGTCCCCAGGACATGATTTATTACTTCTCTGCTAAATATTTTCCCGCTCATAAGAAACAAGCTGCCTTAAGGGAAACATATAATTTTGTGAAATTGAAGAAGAGAGTCTCCCACAAGCTTGGGGGAGGCTTCTCCAATTACTTAATGCTTTGCCTGATCATCCTCTTAAGAAAAATGAAATACTTGACATCTTTTATAATGGACAAACCGATGCTTCTAGAGACCACCTGGATAGTTGTGATGGTTGTGTTTTCAGGGAAAGAATTGTTGATCAAGCTGAATTGCTATTGAATAATATGTTGATTAATGAAAATAATTGGACACTTCCTGAACCAACTCCTAAGCGAACTCTGAAGAAAAGGGGCATTCTGTTTCTTAGTCATGAAGATATGCAAGAGGCAAAGAAATCTATGAAATAAAAAGGTATTAAAGCTGAAGATGTTAAGAATTTACCACCTATTGAAGAAATACATGGTCTTGATAACCCGACACAGGTAGTAAAGTTAAATTCTCTCTATATATTTGATGAAGGTGATATTCCTCGTTATAAGTCTGCTAGCCAATGCTTAGATGAGTTTGACAATTTTATTGTCAAACAAGAAAATTTCAATGCTTATGTTGGTAGACAATTGAAACGCGATGCTTATATGATTGAACACTTGAGTAATTATATGTCCAGAGTTAAAGGTGAACTTAAACTCACTACTAAACATGCTTCTATGGTTACCACTCAAGTAGAACAAGTACTTAAAGCACAAAATGATTTGCTCAATGAATTAAATAGTAAGAAAAATGATAATGCTATTAGAGTTGTGACTGGAGGTGGTAGAATGACTTAGGAACCTATGTATCCTGAGAGCCACCCTAATAGAATTGAGCAAGATTCTCAGAGAGCTAATGTAGATGCACCTAGTCCTTCTAAGAAGAAGAAAAAGAAAAATGATCGGACTTTGCATGCTTCTAGTGAACCTGTTGTTGACACACCTGAGTATCCCAGTGATATTTCTATTTCTGATGCTGAAACACAATCTGGTAATGAACATGAACCTAGTGATAATGTTAATGATGATGCTCAACCTAGCAATAACGATGATGTAGAGATTGAACCTGTTGTTGATCTTGATAACCAACAATCAAAGAATCAACATTATTAAAAGAGATATTTTGTTGCTAGGAAGCACGGTAAGGAAAGAGAACCATGGGTTCAGAAACCCATGCCTTTTCCTCCTAAACCGTCCAGGAAAAAGGATGATGAGGATTTTGAGCGCTTTGCTGAAATGATTAGACCTATCTTTTTGCGTATGCATTTGACTGATATCCTTAAAACAAATCCTTATGCTAAGTATATGAAAGATATTGTTACAAATAAAAGAAAGATACCTGAAGTTGAAATTTCCACCATGCTTGCCAATTACACTTTTAAAGGTGGAATACCAAAGAAACTAGGAGATCCAGGAGTACCAACTATACCATGCTCCATTAAAAGAAACTATGTTAAAACTGCTTTATGTGATCTTGGATCTGTGTTAGTGTTATGCCTCTCTCTATATATCGTAGACTTGATTTGAATAAGTTGACACCTACTGAAATATCTTTGCAAATGGCCGATAAATCAACTGCTATACCTGTCCGTATTTGTGAGGATGTGCTTGTTGTGGTTGCAAACGTTACTATTCTAACAGACTTTGTTATCCTTGGTATCCCCGAGGACAATAGTATGTCTATTATCCTTGGTAGACCCTTTTTGAATACTGCAGGGGCTGTTATTGATTGCAACAAAGGCAATGTCACTTTTAATGTCAATGGTAATGAGCATACGGTACACTTTTCGAGGAAACAACCACAGGTCCACAGTATCAATTCTATTGGAAAAATTTCAACGATTACTACTGGAGGTTTTGAATTTCCTCTTCCTACTGTCAAACAGAAATATGATATTCTTACTGTTGGGTACACACATATCTCCACTGAGGTAACCTAGTGTTATTCGAAAATTCTCCGGTTTCATGTTATTCGGAAAGAGTTTGTTAACAAGACTTGATCAACCTTGTTAATGGATTCCTTTTGATGAGCATGAGATGGATGAATTTAGATAGCACAACTCTCTATACCCTCCTTTCACTTTCTGTTAATTAGATTAAATAAAGCAAAAATAGTATTTTCTATCTGTTTTCTGAGTTATCCTTGCAATAAAAAATACCCCGAAAATAAAAGTTCTCCAAATGCCCCGAAAATAAAATATGATTTTTCTAAAATATTTAAGAATATTTGGCACTGAGAATACAGCAGGGGGAGCCAGCACCTGTGCACGAGGGTACAGGGGGCGCCCACCCCCTAGGTGCGCCCCTGCCTCGTGGGCCCCACGTGGCCCCCCTCCACTTACTCCAGCACCCACACACTTCATCTTCCTCCAGAAAAAATCATCCCACAGCTCAAACTCGTGTTCTAGCTCATCTTGCTGCCATTTTCGATTTCCTTGCTCAAAGCTCCATTCACAAAACTGTTTGGGGAGATTATTCTTCGGTATGTGACTCCTCCAATGGTCCAATTAGTTTTTGTTCTAGTGCATTGCAAATTTTTGCTGCTGAGATGACCCTGTTCTTGAGCTTGCATGTCAAATTTATGAGGTCAAAAGTAGTTCTAATGCATGATATAGTCTCTAGGCACTTGTGGGAGTAGTTGCTATCAATCTTATCGAGTTTGTTTCACTTTTATTTTGAGTCACTAAAAATTTCAGAAATTTTCAGAGGAAGAAAATGATGAGGAGATTGTTGATAGGCTCTGCAAGTCAAAGCTCAAAGGAGAAGCAGAAGGAGGAGAATAAGAAGCCCAAATACAATCTTCCTTGCACTACGGAAGTACGGCCGTGTGAATGGCCTTGCAATGAGTTCTTGGAAGCCACCGGGATTTATAAAGACTTCTATTATTTGGCTGAGAATGCAAGCCTCACCGACTTCCTCCACGACTAGCGCAAATAGTATCTCTTACTCACTAATATTTTCGTGCAAAAATTTCATTTCCATGCTAAGAAATCACAACCTTCAGTGGAGTTTCATTTATATGATGAGGTTAAGGAGATGTCGTTCTATGAATTTTTTCAAGTATGTAAGATACCCTTTACTGGTAGTCTAGAGGAACCACATCGTAAGGATGTTGAGGGGTTTATCGATATGATAGATGTAGGGGAAACGAGGAAAGTTTTAGGGGCAAGAATTACTAGTATACATTTTCTTGTTCTACGCTACTTTGCGATATTTGCTAGTAGATGCTTAATTGGTCGAGGAAACAGTAGAAACCTTAGTGCCCTTGATATTGTTATTTTGCGCCATGCTTTGTTTCGAGATATAACTTTTAGCTTGGGTGCTATTGTTGCTAAACGATTAAGTCTGAACCGTACAAAGGGCCCCATCTTCGGAGGCATCTTTGCTTCATGCCTTGCTGAACACTTTAGAATACCTATTAGGCATCTTGAGAAGGAAGAGAAGTTGTTGGCCCTAGCTTTTCTAAATTATAAGAGTATGATAGTGCATGAGTTTATTGTTAAAGATAAGAAGAAGTTGCCTACGTATACATTAATATTTGATGAAAAATATTGTGAGATTATTACCTTGCTTGTACCTTCCTTGTTTGATTTATTTTCAGGCACGTACCTCATTTTGCCATATGCCGTTTATGCATACTGGAGTCAAGCATAGGCCTCAGAGCCTGAGCCGGAGCCATCATTTGACCCCTATTGGCAGTCAGTTTATCAGTGGGATACAGAGGAGATTGCCAACCAGTGGCACCCATAGGACACTCCTCCGTGCACCGGAGAGAGTAGCTTTGATCTGTGGCAATAGACCAACTTAGGCCAAAAGCCTAAGCTTGGGGGGGTACGTATTTCTCACCGGCATTACATTCATGTTCACACACTTATTCCAGTAGTCGGTGCTCATACCTTTTTCATTGTACTATCCATGCTAGTTTATTTTCTTTTCCAAGTCTTATCTTGTGTGTTAGAAAAACCTTACGAAAAACAAAAAAATTAGTTGTAGCTTTTAGCTAGTTTACTTTCCATGCCTGTAGTAGTAGTAATTAAAAGAAAACCCAAAAAGATTTCTTGTTCTTCTTTTGCTTGCTGGGAGCTTTCCCGAGTAAACAATTTTATTTCTTTTCTTTTCTTTGCGGGTCAAGAGGAGAAGACTATGATGAAAATGTTTAGTGGCTCTCATATGCATTATTGTTGATTTAACCAAGAGCCATATTACTTTGTCTTCTCCCTTGTATTAAATGCTTGCAGATTCCAGCTAAGTCCAATGCACGTGCACTATTATTATTATCCACACCGTTCGGTCGTGTGAGTGAAAGTCAATAATGACGATATGTGATGAATTGATTGAGATGAGAAAAGCTGGTATGAATTCGACCTCTCTTGTTTTTGTAAATATGATAGTTCATCGTTCCTGATTCAGCCTAATATGAATGAAACATGCTTGCAATGACAATTAGAGATCCCAGCTGCTCATGCCATGCTTAATTACCTAGGAGTTTATAATTGTCTACCTTGCGTGCCAACATGCTATTAAAATGTTTGTGATGTGGTATGATAGGATGGTATCCTCCTTTGAACGATTCAAGTGGTTTGACTTGGCACATGTTCACGCATGTAGTTGAAACAAAATCAACATAGCCTCCATAATATTTATGTTCATGGTGATTTATATCATACTCATGGTTGCACTCATTGTTGATTAATTTTAATGCATGTTCATGACTGTTGTCGCTCTCTAGTTGGTCGCTTCCTAGTCTCTTTCTAGCCTTCACTTGTACTAAGCAGGAATATTGTTTGTGCATCCACTTCCATAAACCCCAAAGTTATTCCATATGAGTCCACTATACCTTCCTATATGCGGTATCTACCTACCGTTCCAAATAAATTCGTATGTGCCAAACTCCAAACCTTCAAATGAAATTCTGTTTTGTATGCTCAAACAGCTCATGTATCAACTAGGGTTGTCTATATCTTCCATGCTAGGTGGGTTATTCTCACGATGAGTGGACTCTGCTCATCATTCATGAGAAAATGGCTGGTAACCGGGATGCCCAGTACCATGCTAAAATCAAAATAATTAAACAAAACTCCCCCATGGCTGTTGTTGGTATGGACGGTACCCGTTGTTTCGGGCTAGCCGTGGAGTGTGCTTGTTGGTGGTGGGGGGTATAAACTTTACCATTCTGTTTGGGAACCGCCTATAATGTGTGTAGCATGGAAGATATCGAAATCTCTTGGTTGTTATGTTGACAATGAAAGTATGCCACTCAAAATATTATTTATCTCTATTTCAAAAATCGAGCTTTGGCACCTCTACAAATCCATGCTTCCCTCTGCGAAGGGCATGTCTATTTACTTTTATGTTGAGTCATCATCCCCTTATTAAAAAGCAGCAGTTGGAGAGCACCGCTGTCATTTGCATGGCTAAAGATTTTTGAAAGTTATTGTGAATGTGGTTGTGACTGGATCTCTTTTACCATGAATTGCAATGTCTAGTCAATCCTTGATCTTCAGAGATGCTCTGCATTTATGTTTTGCAGTCTCAGAACGGGCTAGCGAGATACCATCTTGTTATATCATATTATGATTGTTTTGAGAAAGTCTTGACATCCAAGGTTTATTATTATTGCTTGCTAGTAGATTATGTCATTGATATGAGTAAACATGAGACCTGAAAGTTATTGTGAATGTGGTTAGTTCATAATCTTTTCTGAAAACTTGAAGGTTGGCTTTACATATTTGCAATAACAAGAGCAAACAGAGTTTGTCAAAGTTTTTCTTTATCACTTTCAATTTGTCAACTGAATTTCCTTGAGGACAAGCAAAGATTTAAGCTTGGGGGAGTTGATACATCTCCAACGTATCTACTTTTCCAAACACTTTTTCCCTTGTTTTGGACTCTAACTTGCATGATTTGAATGGAACTAACAAGGACTAACGATGTTTTCAGCATAACTGCCATGGTGGTATTTTTGTGCAGAAATAAAAGTTCTTGGAATGACCTGAAAATAAACGGAGAATTATTTTGGAATATATAAAAAATACCGGCGGAAGAATCAAGGCCTGGGGTCCAGACCCTGTCCACGAGGGTGGGGGCGCCCCCTGTCTCGTGGGCCCCCTGACGCTCCACCGACCTAAGTTCCGACTCCATATGTTCACTTTCGGGTAGAAAAAAATCAGAGAGAGGATTCATCATGTTGATCTAGAGTCTGTTCGGGGCTCCGGAGAGTGGAGATCGTCGCCGTCGTCATCATCAACCTTCCTCCATCACCAATTCCATGATGCTCACTGCCGTGCGTGAGTAATCCCATCGTAGGCTTGCTGGATGGTGATGGGTTGGATGAGATTTACCATGTAATCGAGTTAGTTTTGTTAGGGTTTGATCCCTAGTATCCATTATGTTCTAAGATTGATGTTGCTATGACTTTGCTATGCTTATTGCTTGTCACTAGGGCCCGAGTGCCATGATTTCATATCTGAACCTATTATGTTTTCATGAATATATGTGAGTTCTTGATCCTATCTTGCAATTCAATTGTCACCTACTATGTGTTATGATCCGGCAAGCCCGAAGTGACAATAATCGGGAGCACTCCCGGTGATGACCGTAGTTTCCGGAGTTCATGTATTCACTAAGTGTTAATGCTTTGGTCCGATAATCTATTAAAAGGAGGACCTAATATCCCTTAGTTTCCAATAGGACCCCGCTGCCCCGGGAGGGTAGAACAAAAGATGTCATGCAAGTTCTTTTCCCTAAGAATGTATGACTATATTCGAATACATGCCTACATTACATTGATGAACTGGAGCTAGTTTTGTGTCACGCAATGTTATAACTATTACATGAGGAATCACATCTGACAAAATTATCCATCACTGATCCAATACCTACAAGGATTTCACATATTGCTTGCTGCTTAGTTACTTTACCGCTGCTACTGTTACAATCACTACAAAATTGTTACCGCTACTATTGCCATTGTTACCGTTACTACTTTGCTACTAAATACTTTGCTGTAGATATTAAGTCTTTCAGGTGTGGTTGAATTGACAACTCAACTGCTAATACTTGAGAATATTCTTTGGCTCCCCTTATGTTGAATCAATAAATTTGGGTTGAATACTCTACCCTCGAAAACTGTTGTGATGCCCTATACTTGTGGGTTATCACACTCTAGCACGAAACGCACTCTGGTTAACCTACGTGGTTCTGTAGTAACTTGATCTGAAGTTTCATGATCATCATCATTAGCTTCCTCGCTGATTGGTGTAGGAATCACTAGAACTAGTTTCTGTGATGTACTAGTTTCCAATTCGGGAGAAGGTACAATTACCTTATTAAGTTCCACTTTCCTCCCACTCACTTCTTTCGAGAGAAACTCCTTCTCTCGAAAGTATCCATTTTTAGCAATGAATATCTTGCCTTTGGATCTGTGATAGAAGGTGTACCCAACAGTTTCCTTTGGGTATCCTATGAAGACACATTTCTCCGATTTGGGTTCGAGCTTATCAGGTTGAATTTTTTTGACATAAGCATCATTGCCCCAAACTTTAAGAAATGACAGCTTAGGTCCCTTGCCAAACCACGGTTCATATTGTGCTGTCTCAACAGATTTAGATGGTGCCCTATTTAACGTGAATGCAGCTGTCTCTAATGCATAACCCCAAAACGATAGTGGTAAATCGGTAAGAGACATCATAGATCGCACCATATCTAATAAAGTGTGGTTACGACGTTCGGACACACCATTACGCTGTGGTGTTCTAGGTGGCGTGAGTTGTGAAACTATTTCACATTGTTTTAAATGAAGGCCAAACTTGTAACGTCAAATATTCGCCTCCGCGATCAGATCATAGAAACTTATATTTTCTTGTTACGATGATTTTCCACTTCAATCTGAAATTCTTTGAACTTTTCAAATGTTTCAAACTTATGTTTCATTAAGTAGATATAACCATATTTGCTCAAATCATCTGTGAAGGTCGGAAAATAACGATACCCGCCGCGAGCCTCAACACTCATCGGACCGCATACATCAGTATGTATTATTTCCAATAAGTCAGTTGCTCGCTCCATTGTTCCGGAGAACGGAGTCTTAGTCACCTTGCCCATGAGGCATGGTTTGCAAGCATCAAATGATTCATAATCAGGTGTTTCCAAAAGCCCATCAGCATGGAGTTTCTTCATGCGCTTTACACCAATATGACCTAAACGACAGTGCCACAAATAAGTTGCACCAACTGAAGAAGATGACCTCTTCTTTCTTTGCAGAGTGGCTTGTCATCCTCATATCTATCCCTGGACCTTGCCATTTCCATCTTGGCCAACCTCAATATTCTTTTTTCTAGGGAATATTCCTTTTTCTATTAAGGGAATAACCCTCTCTGCCCTAGGTTGTGAAGCAACCTATATTTCCATCACTCCAAAAATTCCCAAATAATTCTCATAAATTTTTTGGGTCATATCTTCATCAAATATGGCAAAACTTTTCATTGCCATGTTCAAAAATATTTCACCAATATTCCTTTTTCTATTCTGTCCTAAATGGCACTTTGTGAAGCAAGTGCTATTTATCTTTGCCCAATTGACCTCAAAATCCTTGGACACCTTTTCCTGTCCATATCATTGCCACATGCCAAAATGCAACCTCATTTGCCTAGTAATCATTTAATTATGATTTTCCAAAGTTTCTATCGAGAAAGAAGCTTTGTGAAGGAAGTGCAAGCTAGGCATATCCAAATGAGTTGCCATTTTGCATGATCCCTCATATATCATATCATAGCTCTCCACCAAATTAGAGCTCATGTAATGCCTCCATGTGAGCTCATCTTCATTTCTTTGATTCTGTCCAAGATTTCAGTTTGTGAAGCAAGTACAATTTATCTTTCTCCATTATGGCTGCCAATTTTTCTAGGCCTTCTATTATCCATATAACCCACCTCCACCCATTTTGGGCATGGTTCATCAATCCATTTTTCCTCTAGAATTTTTGCAAGTTTCTGGTCAGTGAGGATGCTTGTGAAGGAAGTACCATCTTGGCTTGTCCAATTGATATGAAATTTCAAAAGCACCTCTATATGTCCAAATGACCAAGCCTTGCAAAATATCAGCTCAAGTGGCCTCACCAAGTGAGTGCAACATCCAAATCTTGTTTCTGGACCAAATATGCAGTTGTGAAGCAACTATATTTATTTTTGGTCCAAATCTCCTCAAAGTTACCAGGACTGTAGTCCTTCTTACCCTAAACCTCGCAGACAAGCTATTTGGCTCCAAACCCTTTCCTGTTAATCAGTAGTGCTCTGACAACTTTGATGCAGTAAACTTAAGAGCTTAGTTACCATTTAACCAAAGCCGTTTTCACCTAGCTACCACCTCTGTTAACCTCTACCTTGGATAAATTTACCACTAGACATCCTTTTTACCACCTTGGCATCTTCTCCTCTCCAGTTCACATCGTGACCACGACAATGGCGTGCCTGTGCACGCGCTCTGTGTGAAGTGGCCGCGTCCAGTGGTTGTTTGTGCTGGACCCCCTCCTCCTCTCGTCGCCCTCGCGCGCGTGAGCTTGTCCAGCAGCTGGCCCATGTCTTCGCGACCTCCCCAGACCCGTCTCCCCCTCCAGAAGCCTCTCCGTCGGTGCTCGTCGCCGCGCGCCCACGAGTGCACTGTGGCCGACCGGCTCTGCTCGCGCAGCGGCTGCTTCTCCCTGCGCCCCCTTGGCCTCTCTGCCCCGTGAGAACCTCCACTGCTCCCCCTACGTCTTCTACCTCCGAGCTCGCGAGCTTGGGCACGCGTACGCGGCGCCGGACACGCGTCCGCGGTGACGGTAGCTCACCCCCTGCCACCCGCGGCTATTTAAGCAGCCCCGATGCCACGTGACCACGCCAAGCTCCACACCGCACTCCTCTAGGCCCTCCCCACCATCCGCCCGAGCCTCTGGAGCTCTCCTGCCCCGCCATTGCCGCCATGGCCTCCGCCTTGGCCGTTTCAAATTCGTAGTCACGGGAGCTCCTCTCTTACTCCAGATCTCACTAGAGCCCCCGCCAGACACCCTCTATCCTCCCCAGTACCTTGTAGCCCCTTCCCCATGACTGGAACGACGTGCCCGACATCGACCAGAGCCGCCGTCCGCCTCGCCTTCAGTCACCGCTTCCTCGTCCCTCCTCGGCACCCCCAACCAATCCAGGTGGGTGCGGCGCCTCGCCCTGGCCCCGCCATTGCCTCTCCCTTGGTCAGAGGTGGCCGGAGCCACGGGGGCCGTCGCCGGCCGAGCCTCTGCTCTGCCCCATCGGGCGAGCGAGGGGATGAAGACGACGACCCCTGCCTGAGGGCCCCACCTCCACGCGGGCCCCGCGTGTCATACTCCACGCGTTGACCCCGTCCTCGCCACGTCAGTAAGTGGAGGCGTAAGCCCACGGGTGCGTTTTCATTTTCCGAAAATGTACTGTGTCATTTGTTCGGGCTGAATTACGTTTTCCTCTCAGGAATATGTATTCTCTTTACACTTCGGCTGAAATTGCATTTTCTTTTGCAGAAAACGTATTTTGCCCGAATGCGTTTTTAGTTTGTATAGGCAGGGGCTTGTTTGCAGAAAACTTTTCATAGATAGGTCCCTGGCAGAAACACTATCACAACTTTTTGCTCGAGACTCCGATTGAGGTGAATCCAAAGCCCATCTCTTCGTATTGTCGAGCCCGTTCTGTTGGTAACATTTTCACTATGGGTTGAAATATAGGAAATGACCATTTTTACCTTGCCATAAACAGCCCCCTCCGAAAGAGAACTGTTATCGGTGATTCTTTCCGCGGCTTCACCGCACTTCTTCCCGGAGTCTCCGTCACCCTAGGCAAGCCACAATAACCACTTGCATGATAGTCGTGCAGTAGCCGCGGTTTCGACTTGAATATTTAATAAAAGTTTGATGTTGTATGTCTCCTTGATTGCTACTGATGTCGTTGTTTCGGTTATGCCCGTGGTTTCATGTTCACTATCATGCTATGATCTGATGCTTCTTGTTATCTTATACTACTGGTTATTATCATGTTCATATGTTATGTTTGGTAGTAGAAGTACATGCTAGTAGTAGTCTTGATGCATGCTTGTTGTCTGTCAAGTACTGTGATATGCATGTTTCGTTGCAGCTAGTTATTTTACATGATTACTTGGTAGTATTTTTCCTATGTTCTGGCATGATAGTTGTTGATGATGCTAGTAGTCATGTATGCCATGAGTAGCGTTATACTTGTGATATTCATGCTCGTCAGTATGCCATGTTCATTGGTTAAATATTTCGTTGTGGTTATGCTCGATGTTTATGTGCACCTTCATGCTTATGTTCATATCATGCTCATGCATTGTAGTTGCATCATGTTATTTTATTATGACTCAGCTTATTGCATTCAAGTTTAACCGGATAATAATGAACTTGAACAACTGTTGGCTGAGTCATGGTGGCACCAAATCGAGCTCACCAGTGCAGCCACACTTGCCTTTTATGGGAAGGCCCTAACTGGGTCTATTGTCGTGCCTCTCGCCGGTGCCTCCAAACGAGGGAAGGTTATGTGCACGCGCTACCCTGATCTGGTAGACAGACATAACTGTAATGCCCAGGATGGGACTATATCTCCTACGTGTCGAGGCACGACTTAAAGATATAAGCCCATCCTAGAATGATCTCAAGTTTGGTATCTTTGCACGACTCATGTAAAAGAGGGATTAAATTGCAAAAGGAGATAGTTGGCTTACACTCGCCACTTCACACAATACATTACAAAGCAATCATCATCCCAAAACATCACAACTCGACTACGGGTGAAGATCCAAAATAAAGATACCAAAACAACATAAAGCCATAGGACAGGATCGAATCCTAGTAGAAACCACTACTGAACATCGAAACGTCACAAGCAAACGGCCAAACTCTTCATCGAGCTCCCGGTGAAGAACTGATCCAACTCCTGCATCAAACTCGGCTGAACCTGCATCTGGTGTGGTGAAGTAACTGTGAGCCACAGAGGACTCAGCAATCCCGTTCCCGGGTAACAAGACTATTTAAGCCTTGGGTGTGGAACAAGGCTGAAGAAAGAAAAGAGGTGAAGGAATAACAAGAGTCTGCAGCAGCAACTAGCACTAACTTACGTAAAAGAGAGCGAGAAGAGAAGTGCCTCGATGGAGAGATGATCACGAAGTGATCCTAGCTAAAGCACGGTCAAACATAACCCCACCGTGTTCAACTCCCGAATCCCTATTCGGAAATTGACAGTCACGGTACACACGCTGGTAGTGTATTGAATCAATGTGTCAAGTTATCTACAACCGGATATTAACAAGCTCCCATCTGCCACATAACCGCGGGCACGGCTTTCGAAAGTTCAAACCCTGCAGGGGTGTTCCAACTTGACATTTTACAAGCCCACGATACGCGGAGTCGCAACTCCAAAAGTGGGAAGACCCGAGTATTCTCGGAATCCCGTGCTCAAGATACTCCGAACTAAGGTAAGGCTAATCCAGCAAATCCTCCCGGCGTGTCGACACCCTGATAGTAGCCGCGCGTATCTATGTCTCAGGACACGACCGGATGGGTGATCCCACAGGTTTTTACCAAACCTTGAGTTTCCTCGAGGTGGCCCCGCGTAACCCCCGTTTCGGACCAACACTCATGTGGAGCACTGGCCCGGGGTTGTAGAATTAAAATAAAAGGGATAGCTAGTCCACATGCAAGTTTTATTAGTTATTTGGCAAATAGTACCAATGTTGGGATTTGCTGGAAAAGACTTAGCACTTAGCGGTTTATCAAGGGGGTCCTATACACCCCAACCGTGTTAGGAACGCATAATCAAGGAACATAACACTGGTTTATACGGTTCCTAACGGCATGAGTGGAACAAATCACCAAGCAAAAGGCTTAGCCTTCCACCCTTGCCAATATATAGATGATTTCATTTTTAAGCATATATATAGTGTGATATAACCCAACCAAACTTCAACATGAAGCAAGCATCTTCGATCTTCACCTGCAACTAGCAATGCTATAAGAAGGGCTGAGCGAAGCGTACTTAGCCAAGCAACGGTTTGCATAGGTAGGTTGGCTAAACATGGCAATGGTTACAAGTAGGAGGCTGACAAGAAGATCATGGGCATCGAGGCAAAACTATAGAGCGGATCTACTAGCAAAAGGCAAAGATAGTAATGGTATCCGGGTTCGGTCATCTTGCCTGGGATTCCACAAGGGAGAAGAACGGATCCATGAAGTAGGCGAAGCAACACAGACGAGAGAATCCTCACAACTCCGGAACGAAACCGAAGCTAACAAGAGAAGCAACCGGAAAGAAAGAAACAACACGGTAAACACACAAGTATAAACATGGCATACGATGCACATCCAAGTATGATGCATGTCCGGTTTAATTATGCATGGCATAGCAAAGTGCACAAACAAAACTACAAGTTAAGTGGAGCTCAATATGCAACGAGTTGCATATTGACGAAACACCACATGTTAATTATTTCGTTGACTCCCGTTATTTACAAGACAAGATTAAATGTTTATTAACAAGGCAAGACGTGAAGCATAATAAAACTACACTATTAAGACATTTTAAATGAGGCCGGAAAATAACAACAACATATCCGGAAAATCCCCATGAGCATGTTTAGTAATTATAAGCAAACAACAATTAAACATTTTAGTGTTGTTAACATGATGCGGATGACATGATCAAGTTAATGCAATTTTTTGTTAAAGGTTAACAAGAAGAAGATATGAAGCACTTGTCACCGTGGTGGAAAGAAAGGGTGCCACGGCAGCGATCCGAAATGATGCAACGCAACATCTCGGTACCGGGTTCCCATGGGTCGGCGACGAGGCAACCGAGGAACATGACACATGGACGAAACGGCACGGAGCACACACGGGAGACAACTCATACAACACAACAAGCATTCCACGAGTCATCCACGGGGTCGTCTCGTTATACCTTTGAAGCCGTTCACGTTCACGTTCGGAGAGGAAGTAGCCGTTCCGTCGGCGGTAGTGGAAGTAGTTGTTCACGGGGTCTTCGATGGTCGACGGTAGTCGTTCGGGCGTCGAGTTCGTAGAGGTACACGGGGCGACGGTAGACGTTCGGGCGACGGTAGACGTTCTTGACGGATCCGAGCTCTTCGAGGGTCGTCGTGGTACTTTCCGCATCGACGTGTAGGGGTACTTGGTGTTTCCGAGCGTCGGTAGTCGTACACGGGGGTCGTCGAGCGTAGTGGTACTCATTTCCGTAGATGTTCTCGTTACGTAGTGGTACTTGCTGCTCCATGTTTATTTGCTGGACAAAAACAAAACGCAAAACCGAAAGAAAAAGAAGCACAGCAGCAGCAAGGCTAGGCGCGCCGGTGGTGCTGACGCGAAGGGAGCCGGAGGAGGGACGAGGCAAACGATCTATGCAGCGACGCTGGGGCTCGGCGCGCAGCTCCTGGAGAAGGCCGCGGCAAGCGCAGCTCCTCGCGCCGGAGACGGAGGGCGTACTGCGCTGGGGCTCTGCACCGAAGGGGAGGAGGTAACGAGCGCTGGGGCTCGGGGCTGTTGAGGAGATCGACGCGGCCTGGCGAACGGGGCGCTGCTGCACGGGCGTAGGAGGAAGGAGAGGAGGCAGAGCCTCGGCGCGGTGGAGAATAGGCCCTGGCGCGCCGGAGCTCGGTGCTGGAGGGGGACGGCTCGAGGGAGCTCCTGGCGAGGCGCACGGCGCGCAACAGGAGGGAGGGAGTGGGACGCTGCGGCGCGCTTTAGTACTTGGATGGGGCGCGGCTCGGGGTGGAGTGCAAGGCGACGATGGAGGACGGCTGGGGCGCACGAGGCCGAGGCCCTGGCCAAGGCGCGGGCGGAGGGAGGCGACGCGAACGGCGGAGCTGACTTGCTGCTCGACGAGGCGGGTCGAGGCTCACCTTGGCTCCTGGCCGCTGCTGCTAGCGATGGAGGAGCGGAGGCAGGGCGCTGTGAGGGGAAAAGAACGAGGGGGGATCGGGAGAGAGGAGAGGGACTCGAGGGACGAGGCCCCTGGCGGCGGACGAGGGAAACGGGAGGGAGAGCTGGGGTCGGCCTAGGGTTAGGGGAAGATCAGGCCAAATGGGCCAGGAGGGATGGTGGAGCTGGGCCTTGAGGCCTGGGAAGGAGGAGAGGGAGGCCTGGCGGCTGGGACCCCTCCTTTTAACTGTTTTTTTTTGTAGAAAAAAAAACAATAGAGAGAAGAAAAAGAATGAGGAGGGAGGTTAGGGAAAAAAATAACACATGGAACTATTTTTCTCGGGCATCAAAAAAAATGAGCACGGTCCGAGAAAATAGAAAAAGGCATGAACGGAACAAAATAATTCAAACATATTTGAATTAAATTCAAATGATTGAACTGAGACTTGATTATAGAAGTGTCCAAAAATGTTCGAATTTTCGGAGGAACCTCGAAACAACGGAAAAGAATTATTGGCATGGTTTTGGAGGTGTAACTCGAAGTGGAAAAGACATGGGGAAATATTGCAAGTGTGTTGCGGGTAATTCTAAACAATGGAATATTTATTATATAGCTCCCTAAATAATATTGAGAGGCTTTTATATGTTATAAAGAGAAGTCACCTTCCCTCGATTTATATGGACCGAAGCTCCACACGATTTATTAAGGTTGAGATGCAAAGATTAATATGACATGATGGCATGATGACATGATGCAATGCAAAAATAAATAACACAAGCAAAAAGAAACACACAGGCAGCCCGGAACATCTGGAATCTTCGGGACTCTTCTGGAATCTTCTGGGACGTCGGTCTTCGGGCGTCACAACTCTCCCACACTAACAGAGGATCTCGACCCGAGATCCTAGAGATATCACCGGGTAGAAACGAAAAAGAAGAGGTAAAACAAAGTTGCTTCTTTGACAGACGAGTGATACCAAGAACCTTGAGAGGTTGAACAATCTTGAAGGAAAGAATAGTACAACGGAGATGAACGAAGTTGATAGCTCTCTGGTAAAAGGAGGAACAAGGAACATTATGAGAACCTTGAAGGTTGAAAGACATGAAACAAGAGCTCACGAATCAAAAGAATAAGAAACCGCAATGGTATAGCCAAGGAATAAGAATGACAGAATTTGGACAGCACTCCGTCTGAAAATGGAAGGAAATGAACAAAAACTTGAGAGGAAGGGAAGATACTTGATGAAATCAATAACGCACTGCCTCTGAAACAATTGAAAGAATGGCACCAGGGGTAAGAAAAGATTCAGACAGCAGTCCGGTTAAAAGACAGGCAAAACTAGATAAATGACGGAACTTGAATGAAGAATACAACACTCCGGTTAAATGGACTAGAAAAGAAAAGAACATGATCTTGAAAAGAAAACAAGATGATGGTCAAAGAGATCAACATCACAATGCCTCCGGAATGGAAGAATAGAATATAGGTCAATGAAAGAAATGAACGGAGAAGAAAAATGACATCTTCTCCCACGAATGAATATGAAAAACATCCTTACGAAGAAGGGCTGAACGGAGTTGTTGGAAAAAATCAACAACGAAAACGAATAAGCTTGATGTGGGCTTATGGAAAACATCGCAAAATTAAGAGGTGACAAACAGCCACTAATGGAAAACAATTGATTGGATTGAGATCAACAAGGAGATGAAAACTTATTTCATCGGAATGATAAATGAAGAACTTGGGTCCTTTATAAGCACCATAATTAGCAACAACTCTTAAGGAAAGCTTTTAGGTGAATTATAACCCAAGATAACTCCAACAGATAAAATGAATGGTTGGAAAGATCTCCTGAACAACGAAAAAGATGGGTTTAAATATCTCATTCCTGACAACTCGTGAATCATGAAACATGAAGGAATTGTCAAAAATGACATAACACCATCTGAAAAGATAAGGTAGAAAGGATTGCAATTGGAAAGCATGATGAAGAATGCTTGAGCTCCCACAAGAATCTTGATGAAGACTTCGAGGATGAATAAAATAATGATGATCCACCATGAAAACTCCGGTAATGAAAGCATGAGAAGCGAAAGATGAAAAGAATAAGATTCGAGGCCTGCGATGAATTAGATTGAGCTTTGAAATGATGTAATAGAAATAACTTGGAGCTCCGGAAAACAAGATGACCAACTTAGGACCAAGAATATGATATGATGAACAAGCTCCAGACAAAAGAATTAAATCACCTTGAATGAATAAGAATAAGAATTATGTCATGCATCTCCTTCACCAATTTAAATTGATGACAACCAAAGGATTTGGCAAACTACTTATTCTCGTTGGAAAGAATTAAAGAGAGATCTAGCACAAGCTTGGGTAAATCTTCAACGAACCACCGGTAGGATTGATGAAAAGAACAAATGAATTAAAACGATAACAACGGAAAGGTAAACTTGAAAGAACCACCGTAAGAATATGGAGACGAACGAAGAGGCATCAATGAAGAATATTTGGAGGACGAAGTTGAAAACAGAGAACGAAGAAATATTCTGAAATGATGGCCTTCGGAGGATCACAAAGAAAAGAATTAATGAAATGCTTCACATGGGTATGAAAAGAATTCCTCACAATCAAAACGACAAAGAGGATGGCATGAAGCTAGAAACACGAATCTTCAAGAGAACGGCCAAGGTTTAAGAGAAACTCTTCTCCGGTCTCCAAATGCTGAGAATGAAGACGAGAAATGCCATAAGAATTGTTGAGCACTCCGGAATGAAGAATTAAAAAGGTTGAACCAATGATGAACAAGAATTTGAAAGCGATCTTGGAGAAGGCATATGACTGATGGAGATCATTCTTACGTCACACTTTGAAAAGAATTTCAGAATACTCCGGAAAAATTCGAAGAGTCAGGTAAGATCCTGGAGAAGACCTGTGGGTTAGGGGCCACTCAAAGAAATCACCGTTGAAAAAGATTGCTTAATAGATATTGCACCTGTTGAATTAAATGGCTTGAGTAAGATAACAATCCTCAAAATAGCTTGAAAGGATTAAGAATGGAATTATGAACCTTCGGCACTCCGGATATGAATAGCAAGAGGAGAATGATTAATTGGAGCACCGGAATAAGAAAACATTGTGAAATGAGGAAAAATGATAAGATCAACACCGAAATCTTGAATTACATCCACCGGCAGAATTGAGAACAAAAGAATGATAAACTTGAAGCTCCCGAGCATCTTCACGATAATGCACCGGATAAGAACATTGAAGGAAAAGAATGAAGAAATATCACATGAATAAAATGGATATTTCATCTGAGAATTCCAGCCCCATAAGGAAAAGGGAGGGAGGGTGGGGAAAACAAAGACAACTTGGAATGAATGAAACAGACAATCGTCAGATTTCCCAACGGCGTCTGTATGGAATAACTAGAAGAGAAGGCACACCGGTTGAAAAGAGGATTAACATGACAATCTCGAAGGTCAAGAAGAATTAGCACTCCCATAGAGATATGAGAACACTGATTATGAAAGGTATGGAATCAACATTTGACATCGAAGCAACTCGAATACCAGAATCAAAACAAGAACAAAGGGTAGATATGTAACATGATCTTCACAATATCATCCGAACAGTGGATTGAACGAATGAATTCCGTAGGTACATCAACTAGACGAGAAGAGACTTGGAGAATAAAAGGTAAAAAAAAGGAACAAGGAACAGATAGAACAAACACAAGATAGAAGCTTCGTTCGACATATTCGTGCTGAAAGCTCATGGAACGTGTTACAAAAGGGTTTTGTAATCCCCGGATCAGCATAGCCAAGGACCCTTTAAGATGCAACTCCCGATCAGAACAAGTCCATAAAACCACTTCACTCAATGTCGAACCCCAAACTTCATATCGTGCATCCGTTGGAAGAATGCCTAGAACTACTAGATGAACCCACCTATAGATTTCCGAAAGTTTCCAGTTATGCAATTAGGTGTTGGGGATACACGGGAAGCATCGCGCAATCAACTCTAAACCTACATCCAAGTGTATCCATCCTTCAACACATAACCAGTTGTTCTCGGAAACCGTTTACCTCGTACCTTCGAAACGCATCCACTATACAAGCTATGGCAATACTCTCGAACTACCTCCCCAGTACTGGGTGATGTCGGGGTTATCTTGCCACTAACCGCATAGGAGAGTTTTCGATGTCGGCCGTCTTAAGTATTCTAGTACTGCCGCGATGGATTTGTGACGACAACACCTCGGAGCTCAACTCCCCGGGACACTGCCACAACCCCTAATGTTAGGAGGCATCGAGAACAATGTTCTCGTCACAAAGACATCGAAACAATCCAAACAATACTCGCGAGATCCTAAAAAAAAATTGGTGCAATTTTTGAAAGTAGAAGAGAAAAGAGTAGTCGTCAGGAGTCCTCACCAGAGAGAAAGGAGAAGAGGAGCAAACAGAAATCCTACTCTCCGATATAAATATAGGACTCAAAACATTTTCAGTGTGTGCCTAGACTCAACCGTCAACGATTCGATCAAACAGTGGGGGCTCCTAGGTCGGAGAAGGCTCTGATACCAACTTGTAATGCCCAGGATGGGACTATATCTCCTACGTGTCGAGGCACGACTTAAAGATATAAGCCCATCCTAGAATGATCTCAAGTTTGGTATCTTTGCACGACTCATGTAAAAGAGGGATTAAATTGCAAAAGGGGATAGTTGGCTTACACTCGCCACTTCACACAATACATTACAAAGCAATCATCATCCCAAAACATCACAACTCGACTACGGGTGAAGATCCAAAAGAAAGATACCAAAACAACATAAAGCCACAGGTCAGGATCGAATCCTAGTAGAAACCACTACTGAACATCGAAACGTCACAAGCAAACGGCCAAACTCTTCATCGAGCTCCCGGTGAAGAACTGATCCAACTCCTGCATCAAACTCGGCTGAACCTGCATCTGGTGTGGTGAAGTAACTGTGAGCCACAGAGGACTCAGCAATCCCGTTCCCGGGTAACAAGACTATTTAAGCCTTGGGTGTGGAACAAGGCTGAAGAAAGAAAAGAGGTGAAGGAATAACAAGAGTCTGCAGCAGCAACTAGCACTAACTTACGTAAAAGAGAGCGAGAAGAGAAGTGCCTCGGTGGAGAGATGATCACGAAGTGATCCTAGCTAAAGCACGGTCAAACATAACCCCACCGTGTTCAACTCCCGAATCCCTATTCGGAACTTGACAGTCACGGTACACACGCTGGTAGTGTATTGAATCAATGTGTCAAGTTATCTACAACCGGATATTAACAAGCTCCCATCTGCCACATAACCGCGGGCACCGCTTTCGAAAGTTCAAACCCTGCAGGGGTGTTCCAACT
Organism: Secale cereale; assembly: GCA_902687465.1. Taxonomy (NCBI): domain Eukaryota; kingdom Viridiplantae; phylum Streptophyta; class Magnoliopsida; order Poales; family Poaceae; genus Secale; species Secale cereale. Next base: position 487,733,995 of record LR738712.1, read on the forward strand.
TGACCCATTACAAGCCCACGATCCGCGGAGTCGCAACTCCAAAAGTGGGAAGACCCGAGTATTCTCGGAATCCCGTGCTCAAGATACTCCGAACTAAGGTAAGGCTAATCCAGCAAATCCTCCCGGCGTGTCGACACCCTGATAGTAGCCGCGCGTATCTATGTCTCAGGACACGACCGGATGGGTGATCCCACAGGTTTTTACCAAACCTTGAGTTTCCTCGAGGTGGCCCCGCGTAACCCCCGTTTCGGACCAACACTCATGTGGAGCACTGGCCCGGGGTTGTAGAATTAAAATAAAAGGGATAGCTAGTCCACATGCAAGTTTTATTAGTTATTTGGCAAATAGTACCAATGTTGGGATTTGCTGGAAAAGACTTAGCACTTAGCGGTTTATCAAGGGGGTCCTATACACCCCAACCGTGTTAGGAACGCATAATCAAGGAACATAACACCGGTTTATACGGTTCCTAACGGCATGAGTGGAACAAATCACCAAGCAAAAGGCTTAGCCTTCCACCCTTGCCAATATATAGATGATTTCATTTTTAAGCATATATATAGTGTGATATAACCCAACCAAACTTCAACATGAAGCAAGCATCTTCGATCTTCACCTGCAACTAGCAATGCTATAAGAAGGGCTGAGCGAAGCGTACTTAGCCAAGCAACGGTTTGCATAGGTAGGTTGGCTAAACATGGCAATGGTTACAAGTAGGAGGCTGACAAGAAGATCATGGGCATCGAGGCAAAACTATAGAGCGGATCTACTAGCAAAAGGCAAAGATAGTAATGGTATCCGGGTTCGGTCATCTTGCCTGGGATTCCACAAGGGAGAAGAACGGATCCATGAAGTAGGCGGAGCAACACAGACGAGAGAATCCTCACAACTCCGGAACGAAACCGAAGCTAACAAGAGAAGCAACCGGAAAGAAAGAAACAACACGGTAAACACACAAGTATAAACATGGCATACGATGCACATCCAAGTATGATGCATGTCCGGTTTAATTATGCATGGCATAGCAAAGTGCACAAACAAAACTACAAGTTAAGTGGAGCTCAATATGCAACGAGTTGCATATTGACGAAACACCACATGTTAATTATTTCGTTGACTCCCGTTATTTACAAGACAAGATTAAATGTTTGTTAACAAGGCAAGAGGTGAAGCATAATAAAACTACACTATTAAGACATTTTAAATGAGGCCGGAAAATAACAACAACATATCCGGAAAATCCCCATGAGCATGTTTAGTAATTATAAGCAAACAACAATTAAACATTTTAGTGTTGTTAACATGATGCGGATGACATGATCAAGTTAATGCAATTTTTTGTTAAAGGTTAACAAGAAGAAGATATGAAGCACTTGTCACCGTGGTGGAAAGAAAGGGTGCCACGGCAGCGATCCGAAATGATGCAACACAACATCTCGGTACCGGGTTCCCATGGGTCGGCGACGAGGCAACCGAGGAACATGACACATGGACGAAACGGCACGGAGCACACACGGGAGACAACTCATACAACACAACAAGCATTCCACGAGTCATCCACGGGGTCGTCTCGTTATACCTTTGAAGCGTGCATTTCGGGGCGGTTCGAGACGTAGAGGAAGAAGGCGTTCATGTTCGGAGAGGAAGTAGCCGTTCCGTCGGCGATAGTGGAAGTAGTTGTTCACGGGGTCTTCGATGGTCGACGGTAGTCGTTCGGGCGTCGAGTTCGTAGAGGTACACGGGGCGACGGTAGACGTTCGGGCGACGGTAGACGTTCTTGACGGATCCGAGCTCTTCGAGGGTCGTCGTGGTACTTTCCGCATCGACGTGTAGGGGTACTTGGTGTTTCCGAGCGTCGGTAGTCGTACACGGGGGTCGTCGAGCGTAGTGGTACTCATTTCCGTAGATGTTCTCGTTACGTAGTGGTACTTGCTGCTCCATGTTTATTTGCTGGACAAAAACAAAACGCAAAACCGAAAGAAAAAGAAGCACAGCAGCAGCAAGGCTAGGCGCGCCGGTGGTGCTGACGCGAAGGGAGCCGGAGGAGGGACGAGGCAAACGATCTATGCAGCGACGCTGGGGCTCGGCGCGCAGCTCCTGGAGAAGGCCGCGGCAAGCGCAGCTCCTCGCGCCGGAGACGGAGGGCGTACTGCGCTGGGGCTCTGCACCGAAGGGGAGGAGGTAACGAGCGCTGGGGCTCGGGGCTGTTGAGGAGATCGACGCGGCCTGGCGAACGGGGCGCTGCTGCACGGGCGTAGGAGGAAGGAGAGGAGGCAGAGCCTCGGCGCGGTGGAGAAGAGGCCCTGGCGCGCCGGAGCTCGGTGCTGGAGGGGGACGGCTCGAGGGAGCTCCTGGCGAGGCGCACGGCGCGCAACAGGAGGGAGGGAGTGGGACGCTGCGGCGCGCTTTAGTACTTGGATGGGGCGCGGCTCGGGGTGGAGTGCAAGGCGACGATGGAGGACGGCTGGGGCGCACGAGGCCGAGGCCCTGGCCAAGGCGCGGGCGGAGGGAGGCGACGCGAACGGCGGAGCTGACTTGCTGCTCGACGAGGCGGGTCGAGGCTCGCCTTGGCTCCTAGCCGCTGCTGCTAGCGATGGAGGAGCGGAGGCAGGGCGCTGTGAGGGGAAAAGAACGAGGGGGGATCGGGAGAGAGGAGAGGGACTCGAGGGACGAGGCCCCTGGCGGCGGACGAGGGAAACGGGAGGGAGAGCTGGGGTCGGCCTAGGGTTAGGGGAAGATCAGGCCAAATGGGCCAGGAGGGATGGTGGAGCTGGGCCTTGAGGCCTGGGAAGGAGGAGAGGGAGGCCTGGCGGCTGGGACCCCTCCTTTTAACTGTTTTTTTTATGTAGAAAAAAAAAACAATAGAGAGAAGAAAAAGAATGAGGAGGGAGGTTAGGGAAAAAAATAACACATGGAACTATTTTTCTCGGGCATCAAAAAAAATGAGCACGGTCCGAGAAAATAGAAAAAGGCATGAACGGAACAAAATAATTCAAACATATTTGAATTAAATTCAAATGATTGAACTGAGACTTGATTATAGAAGTGTCCAAAAATGTTCGAATTTTCGGAGGAACCTCGAAACAACGGAAAAGAATTATTGGCATGGTTTTGGAGGTGTAACTCGAAGTGGAAAAGACATGGGGAAATATTGCAAGTGTGTTGCGGGTAATTCTAAACAATGGAATATTTATTATATAGCTCCCTAAATAATATTGAGAGGCTTTTATATGTTATAAAGAGAAGTCACCTTCCCTCGATTTATATGGACCGAAGGTCCACACGATTTATTAAGGTTGAGATGCAAAGATTAATATGACATGATGGCATGATGACATGATGCAATGCAAAAATAAATAACACAAGCAAAAAGAAACACACAGGCAGCCCGGAACATCTGGAATCTTCGGGACTCTTCTGGAATCTTCTGGGACGTCGGTCTTCGGGCGTCACAACTCTCCCACACTAACAGAGGATCTCGACCCGAGATCCTAGAGATATCACCGGGTAGAAACGAAAAAGAAGAGGTAAAACAAAGTTGCTTCTTTGACAGACGAGTGAAACCAAGAACCTTGAGAGGTTGAACAATCTTGAAGGAAAGAATAGTACAACGGAGATGAACGAAGTTGATAGCTCTCTGGTAAAAGGAGGAACAAGGAACATTATGAGAACCTTGAAGGTTGAAAGACATGAAACAAGAGCTCACGAATCAAAAGAATAAGAAACCGCAATGGTATAGCCAAGGAATAAGAATGACAGAATTTGGACAGCACTCCGTCTGAAAATGGAAGGAAATGAACAAAAACTTGAGAGGAAGGGAAGATACTTGATGAAATCAATAACGCACTGCCTCTGAAACAATTGAAAGAATGGCACCAGGGGTAAGAAAAGATTCAGACAGCAGTCCGGTTAAAAGACAGGCAAAACTAGATAAATGACGGAACTTGAATGAAGAATACAACACTCCGGTTAAATGGACTAGAAAAGAAAAGAACATGATCTTGAAAAGAAAACAAGATGATGGTCAAAGAGATCAACATCACAATGCCTCCGGAATGGAAGAATAGAATATAGGTCAATGAAAGAAATGAACGGAGAAGAAAAATGACATCTTCTCCCACGAATGAATATGAAAAACATCCTTACGAAGAAGGGCTGAACGGAGTTGTTGGAAAAAATCAACAACGAAAACGAATAAGCTTGATGTGGGCTTATGGAAAACATCGCAAAATTAAGAGGTGACAAACAGGCACTAATGGAAAACAATTGATTGGATTGAGATCAACAAGGAGATGAAAACTTATTTCATCGGAATGATAAATGAAGAACTTGGGTCCTTTATAAGCACCATAATTAGCAACAACTCTTAAGGAAAGCTTTTAGGTGAATTATAACCCAAGATAACTCCAACAGATAAAATGAATGGTTGGAAAGATCTCCTGAACAACGAAAAAGATGGGTTTAAATATCTCATTCCTGACAACTCGTGAATCATGAAACATGAAGGAATTGTCAAAAATGACATAACACCATCTGAAAAGATAAGGTAGAAAGGATTGCAATTGGAAAGCATGATGAAGAATGCTTGAGCTCCCACAAGAATCTTGATGAAGACTTCGAGGATGAATAAAATAATGATGATCCACCATGAAAACTCCGGTAATGAAAGCATGAGAAGCGAAAGATGAAAAGAATAAGATTCGAGGCCTGCGATGAATTAGATTGAGCTTTGAAATGATGTAATAGAAATAACTTGGAGCTCCGGAAAACAAGATGACCAACTTAGGACCAAGAATATGATATGATGAACAAGCTCCAGACAAAAGAATTAAATCACCTTGAATGAATAAGAATAAGAATTATGTCATGCATCTCCTTCACCAATTTAAATTGATGACAACCAAAGGATTTGGCAAACTACTTATTCTCGTTGGAAAGAATTAAAGAGAGATCTAGCACAAGCTTGGGTAAATCTTCAACGAACCACCGGTAGGATTGATGAAAAGAACAAATGAATTAAAACGATAACAACGGAAAGGTAAACTTGAAAGAACCACCGTAAGAATATGGAGACGAACGAAGAGGCATCAATGAAGAATATTTGGAGGACGAAGTTGAAAACAGAGAACGAAGAAATATTCTGAAATGATGGCCTTCGGAGGATCACAAAGAAAAGAATTAATGAAATGCTTCAGATGGGTATGAAAAGAATTCCTCACAATCAAAACGACAAAGAGGATGGCATGAAGCTAGAAACACGAATCTTCAAGAGAACGGCCAAGGTTTAAGAGAAACTCTTCTCCGGTCTCCAAATGCTGAGAATGAAGACGAGAAATGCCATAAGAATTGTTGAGCACTCCGGAATGAAGAATTAAAAAGGTTGAACCAATGATGAACAAGAATTTGAAAGCGATCTTGGAGAAGGCATATGACTGATGGAGATCATTCTTACGTCACACTTTGAAAAGAATTTCAGAATACTCCGGAAAAATTCGAAGAGTCAGGTAAGATCCTGGAGAAGACCTGTGGGTTAGGGGCCACTCAAAGAAATCACCGTTGAAAAAGATTGCTTAATAGATATTGCACCGGTTGAATTAAATGGCTTGAGTAAGATAACAATCCTCAAAATAGCTTGAAAGGATTAAGAATGGAATTATGAACCTTCGGCACTCCGGATATGAATAGCAAGAGGAGAATGATTAATTGGAGCACCGGAATAAGAAAACATTGTGAAATGAGGAAAAATGATAAGATCAACACCGAAATCTTGAATTACATCCACCGGCAGAATTGAGAACAAAAGAATGATAAACTTGAAGCTCTCGAGCATCTTCACGATAATGCACCGGATAAGAACATTGAAGGAAAAGAATGAAGAAATATCACATGAATAAAATGGATATTTCATCTGAGAATTCCAGCTCCATAAGGAAAAGGGAGGGAGGGTGGGGAAAACAAAGACAACTTGGAATGAATGAAACAGACAATCGTCAGATTTCCCAACGGCGTCTGTATGGAATAACTAGAAGAGAAGGCACACCGGTTGAAAAGAGGATTAACATGACAATCTCGAAGGTCAAGAAGAATTAGCACTCCCATAGAGATATGAGAACACTGATTATGAAAGGTATGGAATCAACATTTGACATCGAAGCAACTCGAATACCAGAATCAAAACAAGAACAAAGGGTAGATATGTAACATGATCTTCACAATATCATCCGAACAGTGGATTGAACGAATGAATTCCGTAGGTACATCAACTAGACGAGAAGAGACTTGGAGAATAAAAGGTAAAAAAAGGAACAAGGAACAGATAGAACAAACACAAGATAGAAGCTTCGTTCGACATATTCGTGCTGAAAGCTCATGGAACGTGTTACAAAAGGGTTTTGCAATCCCCGGATCAGCATAGCCAAGGACCCTTTAAGATGCAACTCCCGATCAGAACAAGTCCATAAAACCACTTCACTCAATGTAGAACCCCAAACTTCATATCGTGCATCCGTTGGAAGAATGCCTAGAACTACTAGATGAACCCACCTATAGATTTCCGAAAGTTTCCAGTTATGCAATCAGGTGTTGGGGATACACGGGAAGCATCGCGCAATCAACTCTAAACCTACATCCAAGTGTATCCATCCTTCAACACATAACCAGTTGTTCTCGGAAACCGTTTACCTCGTACCTTCGAAACGCATCCACTATACAAGCTATGGCAATACTCTCGAACTACCTCCCCAGTACTGGGTGATGTCAGGGTTATCTTGCCACTAACCGCATAGGAGAGTTTTCGATGTCGGCCGTCTTAAGTACTCTAGTACTGCCGCGATGGATTTGTGACGACAACACCTCGGAGCTCAACTCCCCGGGACACTGCCACAACCCCTAATGTTAGGAGGCATCGAGAACAATGTTCTCGTCACAAAGACATCGAAACAATCCAAACAATACTCGCGAGATCCTAAAAAAAAATTGGTGCAATTTTTGAAAGTAGAAGAGAAAAGAGTAGTCGTCAGGAGTCCTCACCAGAGAGAAAGGAGAAGAGGAGCAAACAGAAATCCTACTCTCCGATATAAATATAGGACTCAAAACATTTTCAGTGTGTGCCTAGACTCAACCGTCAACGATTCGATCAAACAGTGGGGGCTCCTAGGTCGGAGAAGGCTCTGATACCAACTTGTAATGCCCAGGATGGGACTATATCTCCTACGTGTCGAGGCACGACTTAAAGATATAAGCCCATCCTAGAATGATCTCAAGTTTGGTATCTTTGCACGACTCATGTAAAAGAGGGATTAAATTGCAAAAGGGGATAGTTGGCTTACACTCGCCACTTCACACAATACATTACAAAGCAATCATCATCCCAAAACATCACAACTCGACTACGGGTGAAGATCCAAAAGAAAGATACCAAAACAACATAAAGCCACAGGTCAGGATCGCATCCTAGTAGAAACCACTACTGAACATCGAAACGTCACAAGCAAACGGCCAAACTCTTCATCGAGCTCCCGGTGAAGAACTGATCCAACTCCTGCATCAAACTCGGCTGAACCTGCATCTGGTGTGGTGAAGTAACTGTGAGCCACAGAGGACTCAGCAATCCCGTTCCCGGGTAACAAGACTATTTAAGCCTTGGGTGTGGAACAAGGCTGAAGAAAGAAAAGAGGTGAAGGAATAACAAGAGTCTGCAGCAACAACTAGCACTAACTTACGTAAAAGAGAGCGAGAAGAGAAGTGCCTCGGTGGAGAGATGATCACGAAGTGATCCTAGCTAAAGCACGGTCAAACATAACCCCACCGTGTTCAACTCCCGAATCCCTATTCGGAACTTGACAGTCACGGTACACACGCTGGTAGTGTATTGAATCAATGTGTCAAGTTATCTACAACCGGATATTAACAAGCTCCCATCTGCCACATAACCGCGGGCACCGCTTTCGAAAGTTCAAACCCTGCAGGGGTGTTCCAACTTGACCCATTACAAGCCCATGATCCGCGGAGTCGCAACTCCAAAAGTGGGAAGACCCGAGTATTCTCGGAATCCCGTGCTCAAGATACTCCGAACTAAGGTAAGGCTAATCCAGCAAATCCTCCCGGCGTGTCGACACCCTGATAGTAGCCGCGCGTATCTAAGTCTCAGGACACGACCGGATGGGTGATCCCACAGGTTTTTACCAAACCTTGAGTTTCCTCGAGGTGGCCCCGCGTAACCCCCGTTTCGGACCAACACTCATGTGGAGCACTGGCCCGGGGTTGTAGAATTAAAATAAAAGGGATAGCTAGTCCACATGCAAGTTTTATTAGTTATTAGGCAAATAGTACCAATGTTGGGATTTGCTGGAAAAGACTTAGCACTTAGCGGTTTATCAAGGGGGTCCTATACACCCCAACCATGTTAGGAACGCATAATCAAGGAACATAACACCGGTTTATACGGTTCCTAACGGCATGAGTGGAACAAATCACCAAGCAAAAGGCTTAGCCTTCCACCCTTGCCAATATATAGATGATTTCATTTTTAAGCATATATATAGTGTGATATAACCCAACCAAACTTCAACATGAAGCAAGCATCTTCGATCTTCACCTGCAACTAGCAATGCTATAAGAAGGGCTGAGCGAAGCGTACTTAGCCAAGCAACGGTTTGCATAGGTAGGTTGGTTAAACATGGCTATGGTTACAAGTAGGAGGCTGACAAGAAGATCATGGGCATCGAGGCAAAACTATAGAGCGGATCTACTAGCAAAAGGCAAAGATAGTAATGGTATCCGGGTTCGGTCATCTTGCCTGGGATTCCACAAGGGAGAAGAACGGATCCATGAAGTAGGCGGAGCAACACAGACGAGAGAATCCTCACAACTCCGGAACGAAACCGAAGCTAACAAGAGAAGCAACCGGAAAGAAAGAAACAACACGGTAAACACACAAGTATAAACATGGCATACGATGCACATCCAAGTATGATGCATGTCCGGTTTAATTATGCATGGCATGGCAAAGTGCACAAACAAAACTACAAGTTAAGTGGAGCTCAATATGCAACGAGTTGCATATTGACGAAACACCACATGTTAATTATTTCGTTGACTCCCGTTATTTACAAGACAAGATTAAATGTTTGTTAACAAGGCAAGAGGTGAAGCATAATAAAACTACACTATTAAGACATTTTAAATGAGGCCGGAAAATAACAACAACATATCCGGAAAATCCCCATGAGCATGTTTAGTAATTATAAGCAAACAACAATTAAACATTTGAGTGTTGTTAACATGATGCGGATGACATGATCAAGTTAATGCAATTTTTTGTTAAAGGTTAACAAGAAGAAGATATGAAGCACTTGTCACCGTGGTGGAAAGAAAGGGTGCCACGGCAGCGATCCGAAATGATGCAACGCAACATCTCGGTACCGGGTTCCCACGGGTCGGCGACGAGGCAACCGAGGAACATGACAAACGGACAAAACGACACGGAGCACACACGAGAGACAACTCATACAACACAACAAGCATTCCACGAGTCATCCACGGGGTCGTCTCGTTATACCTTTGAAGCGTGCATTTCGGGGCGGTTCGAGACGTAGAGGAAGAAGGCATTCACGTTCGGAGAGGAAGTAGCCGTTCCGTCGGCGGTAGTGGAAGTAGTTGTTCACGGGGTCTTCGATGGTCGACGGTAGTCGTTCGGGCGTCGAGTTCGTAGAGGTACACGGGGCGACGGTAGACGTTCGAGCGACGGTAGACGTTCTTGACGGATCCGAGCTCTTTGAGGGTCGTCGTGGTACTTGCCGCATCGACGTGTAGGGGTACTTGGTGTTTCCGAGCGTCGGTAGTCGTACACGGGGGTCGTCGAGCGTAGTGGTACTCATTTCCGTAGATGTTCTCGTTACGTAGTGGTACTTGCTGCTCCATGTTTATTTGCTGGACAAAAACAAAACGCAAAACCGAAAGAAAAAGAAGCACAGCAGCAGCAAGGCTAGGCGCGCCGGTAGTGCTGACGCGAAGGGAGCCGGAGGAGGGACGAGGCAAACGATCTATGCAGCGGCGCTGGGGCTCGGCGCGCAGCTCCTAGAGAAGGCCGCGGCAAGCGCAGCTCCTCGCGCCGGAGACGGAGGGCGTACTGCGCTGGGGCTCTGCATCGAAGGGGAGGAGGTAACGAGCGCTGGGGCTCGGGGCTGTTGAGGAGATCGACGCGGCCTGGCGAACGGGGCACTGCTGCACGGGCGTAGGAGGAAGGAGAGGAGGCAGAGCCTCGGCGCGGTGGAGAAGAGGCCCTGGCGCGCCGGAGCTCGGTGCTGGAGGGGGACGGCTCGAGGGAGCTCCTGGCGAGGCGCACGGCGCGCAACAGGAGGGAGGGAGTGGGACGCTGCGGCGCGCTGTAGTACTTGGATGGGGCGCGGCTCGGGGCGGAGTGCAAGGCGACAATGGAGGACGGCTGGGGCGCACGAGGCCGAGGCCCTGGCCAAGGCGCGGGCGGAGGGAGGCGACGCGAACGGCGGAGCTGACTTGCTGCTCGACGGGGCGGGTCGAGGCTCGCCTTGGCTCCTGGCCGCTGCTGCTAGCGATGGAGGAGCGGAGGCAGGGCGCTGTGAGGGGAAAAGAAAGGGGGGGATCGGGAGAGAGGAGAGGGACTCGAGGGACGAGGCCCCTGGCGGCGGACGAGGGAAACGGGAGGGAGAGCTGGGGTCGGCCTAGGGTTAGGGGAAGATCAGGCCAAATGGGCCAGGAGTGATGGTGGAGCTGGGCCTTGAGACCTGGGAAGGAGGAGAGGGAGGCCTGGCGGCTGGGACCCCTCCTTTTAACTGTTTTTTTTGTAGAAAAAAAACAATAGAGAGAAGAAAAAGAATGAGGAGGGAGGTTAGGGAAAAAAATAACACATGGAACTATTTTTCTCGGGCATCAAAAAATGAACACGGTCCGAGAAAATAGAAAAAGGCATGAACGGAACAAAATAATTCAAACATATTTGAATTAAATTCAAATGATTGAACTGAGACTTGATTATAGAAGTGTCCAAAAATGTTCGAATTTTCGGAGGAACCTCGAAACAACGGAAAAGAATTATTGGCAAGGTTTTGGAGGTGTAACTCGAAGTGGAAAAGACATGGGGAAATATTGCAAGTGTGTTGCGGGTAATTCCAAACAATGGAATATTTATTATATAGCTCCCTATATAATATTGAGAGGCTTTTATATGTTATAAAGAGAAGTCACCTTCCCTCGATTTATATGGACCGAAGGTCCACACGATTTATTAAGGTTGAGATGCAAAGATTAATATGACATGATGGCATGATGACATGATGCGATGCAAAAATAAATAACACAAGCAAAAAGAAACACACAGGCAGCCCGGAACATCTGGAATCTTCGGGACTCTTCTGGAATCTTCTGGGACGTCGGTCTTCGGGCGTCACAATAACCTTGAGTGCCCGTTGTTGTTGTTGTTATGGATCCGGGTCCCCGTTTGGGACCATTTATGTTTTGGCCACGATGGTAGTCGTTTTGTCTTTGGTAGACACGGGGCCACCCAGGACTAGCCCAGTGGGCAAATGGTCGGAGTGGCCGGGAGGGTGTCATGACAGTAGATCGGTTTAGTCAGAACGCCGTTGGTCCACCTGAATGGGAGAATGAGGCCATGGGTTCTGTGGTGTGGGTAAAGTGTGCTACCTCTACAGAGTGTGTGTGTCTAATCTATCGATAGCCGTGCCCGCGGATAAGGGATCTGTTCGTGTCGGTAACACCGTGAGTCAACAGTAATAATAAAAATGTGCTTAATAATAACAACCCTGGTTCGATGATGAGAAATGTGTTGGTCATGGTTGTGATTGCCGGAATGATCACCGTGGTATCGAGGATACTGAGTGTTGGATATTCGTGATATTATGCGAGAATCAATGGTAAAGATCAAGCTCCTTGTGGTCATTTAATGATTACTACGGTATGGTTTATACCAAGCTTGATTTTATCCTGAGATGATCGTGTGATGTTCGTGTTGGTAAGTTTGTGCATGTGATGGTTACGTGGTAACCCGAGCAGAGTAAGTTGGTGCATGATAGTGTCATCATGTTGCATGTAGAATCATCATGTTCGTATGTTCATGCTATGCTTGATCTAGTTGTATCGTGATCAGTTGTGCATGCCATGTTGTTCTGTTAGTATCATGTTCATGAATTAAATTAACCTGCTAATGCCATGATGTTGTTTGCCTTGAATGCTTTTGGTTTATTGTGAGCTTGCAAGTACATTCAATGTACTGACCTGGCGTGCCATGCCAGTTTGCAGGTCATGCCTGGATTGGTTGCTTGTTTGGTGTGGTTCCTGTGTTCGCGAGCTAGGATAAACGTTCCAGTCATAGTCCCTGCGGAGTGGAGTTCGCCACCGTCGTCGTTGTTCCGCTGCTAGTAGAGGTTTCGCTGCCTCGAGTTGTTATGCTGCTTGCATAGAGAAACCGTGGCAGGCGTAGTGTCGCCATGCCGATGTAATCCCCTGTAATATCGGAGACCTTGTATTCATATTCGTGTAATAATAGAAGGTTGGTTTGTTCTATGCTAAGAAGTTCCATATTCCAGAAGATATCTCCTCGATCTCTGGGCTGGAATACGGGGTGTTCCGGGTTTTCTCTGAGTCGGGGTGCCACGGGCTTGGTATCAGAGCAGTTCTGGCTGTAGGACGCCCTAGACCGTGCGAACGTTAGAATGCGATAGTATAGGGTTTGGTTGGTTTGTTGCATTTGATTGCTGCATTTGTTTGTCGCATAGCATGCATATAGATTATTATTTGGTCGTTAGTAGTTTATATTGTGAGTGTAGGTGGTATAAGTTTCAATCCACTACCTGCACCATCACTCTTTGCATACCTGTTTTTCGGTGTTTGGCGTCACCTCTGTCCCAACAGAGTGATGCCCTGGTACCGAGTGTTCTAAACACCATTTGTAGGAGTTATGCTCAGGTATCACTTTGATATCTTTCCGCCATCCACCCATATTATTCCGCTGATAGACTTGTTTCTATCGTGAACCATGTCTTTCATCTCGTCCCTTTGGCAACCCTTGCTGATGTTTCTTATCAGAAAAAGGGCAATGCCAATAAACCCAGTCTTCCACTGTTATCTTGCCATGTCATTTCATTCTTTGGACGGGTACGACTCCCTTCGTACGCTTGATGATGAGGTAGTCTTGACTTTTGTGCCTCGCTACTTGATTGTCGAGACCTTCCTCACGTGTGCATCCATCCAGATCCAGCCATTGTTTAGCCAGTGCTTGGTGTAGCTTCGGTTACGCCAACTCATTCCACATAGGGATATAATTTTCATGCGCACCGCCACATCATATTAGACCGTAATACTGGAGTTTTGGCGAGATTTTGTGTGCTTAGGTATGCATGCATATTTTGGTGTGAGTAGCAGTAATATGTGATGATTGCTTGATTAATTATGTTAGCAGTATGCTTGTGTGCTTTTATTTTAGTCATTTCTTTTGTTTCTTTCTTTGGGCCTTCGGTGTGGCATTATTTTTCCCTTATTAAAGTTGCTCGTCAACCAACATCGGACCCGAAGAATCAGCAAGGAATCCAAATATTTGGAGGCTCAGATGAATAAAATGGAATTCTCGGCTGACTGCAGTAAAATGGACAATGCATGTTCTGGATGTTACTAATCAAGTTTGCATCAACATGCACTCCTCACAACGGTGCAAATAATCTTGTCTACCTTAGTATGCACTCTTCATAGCAGAAAAGATCAAATCAGCAAGAAGTTAAATTGTGTGCAAGTTGCCACAATACTATCAAAGGTATGGCTCATATACAAGTTTAATTTTTCGTTGAGGATAAATTTGGAACCCGATGTACCTGGAAGCAAGCAAAAATATGGCATGTACTCAGAAAGGAAGATAGTCCTGCAAACCCCGTTTCATACAAGAAATCAAGAGCAAAAAAATTAAGGAGATATATATATATATATATATATATATATATATATATATATATATATATATATATATATATATATATATATTTATATATGCGGTAAACGGTCCGCATATCTTAGTGAGAAGCTTTTGTGGTAATCAATTCAGTCTTCCCTTGCAAGCTACCAGAGAAGCTTCAACTGCAAGATTCCTCCATACGATATATGGATGACTTCACGTGCCAGGTACTCTGTTTTCTTCAGCAAGCAACCACAAAAAGCTTCCGGCATAAGGTACCGAGTTTTCCCTAGCAATTCTTTAAGGGGGAAAGCTTCTGCAGCACGGTACACAGTCTTCCTCAGCAAGATGCTATGGATGGTTTCCAGTATAAACCATCCAATCTCCCTCAAGTACAGCATTTGTGCAAGATATTAAATAGTAAATTGACAGCATATGGCAGTGCATCCTGAGAATATGATACGCAACAGTTGGTCAGCATCAAGAATCAGTCATAAAACAAGTCTGCCTCGGGAATTAGATTCTCAAATATATGTGAAGGAAGCCAGATATATACCTCAGTGTGACAAAGGACTATCAAGCTGGACGACAACACTGAGCTCTGTACAAGTACCGATGAACCTGGAAAACGATCCTGATGAGCCCTCGTCCCCTTTTTCTCCAATGACGGCACCATGCCTGTGATCTAAGCTATTTTTAGCTATCTGGGGTGGATGCCGATTTTTTTTCTCTCTCTTCAACGACTGTCACGAGTTCTGAGCTGCTTTTCGGCCGTCTCGTACAGTTGTTGAGTTTATTTTTGTGACAGTAGCCCCATAGCTACTTTTTGGCTATTTTGAGGAACTGTCACCTTCTTCTTATCAGCCCGGTCTCATGTTCTGCGCTTCTTTGCGGCCGTCTTGAGCCGTGGTTGAGTTATTTCAGTAATGTCTCAGATCTGAGTTGTAAAGACCGTTCTGGTGGCTACTAATTTATTTGCCGATTTCTTGCAAGGGTTCAGGTGATCATTTCCCAACCATTAAAGCTTGAGAGACGATAAACCTGCCATTGTAGAAATGTTACCTGCCAGGGGATAAGGATAAAGATACACCGGCCAAAATAATTCCCCTGACAGAACTCATGGTCACGCGAAGAATTAAGAGATATGGCCAAGCCATCCACCGTCGGTCCAATCTGCGAATATTATCCTATAAGGTCATATCCCTTTTTGTTGGCCACGACAGGAGTCAGTAAAATAATTGGTACAGATCTGACCATCAAGACAGTGGAACCAGTTAAGATGATTCAGAAACTCCTGCAAGAAGTCAGAATACATCAAGTGAACAGTTATGAGATACCTCACTATTTTAATCCTAGAGGACCCACAGTTGGTTGAGAAACCCAATGCAAGGAGAAAAAGATTGGGTGTCCACCAGGAAAAATTTGTTCACCATTTCATGGAAGGTTGCCGGTGCAGGATGACACATCCATCGGAGATCACTCTTGGACTTGTGAGATGGACATATATTTCAGTCATAAAAATCAATCACACTCAGCCGAGTCAGCCAGTATAAAAATAATTGGAGCCAACATCAGCACGAACATGTGAGGTAAGATCTGTCAACATATGGATACAGTAAAGGAAATCACCCCGAGCCAGACAGACAGTCATTTGAAATCTAAATGGGAACAATCAATAAGGGAAAAAGGATACCCGAGTTGGAAACGGTATCCTTAAGTCAGTATATTCATACTTGTTCCCTCAGCAACCAAATCTCGAGGACGAGATTTCTTAAGGGGGGAAGAATTGTCACAGCCTGATTTTTGGCCCTTTCTTTTTCTTTTGTTTTTCTAAGATTTTTGCCTAAGTTTTTTTTCCGTGGCTATGTGGTCTGGAAACTGAAGAAGATGACCTCTTCTTTCTTTCCAGAGTGGCTTGTCATCCTCATATCTATCCCTAGACCTTGCCATTTCCATCTTGGCCAACCTAAATATTCTTTTTTCTAGGGAATATTCCTTTTTCTATTAAGGGGATAACCCTCTCTGCCCTAGGTTGTGAAGCAAACTATATTTCCATCACTCCAAAAATTCCCAAATAATTCTCATAAACTGTTTGGGTCATATATTCATCAAATATGGCAAAACTTTTCATTGCCATGTTCAAAAATATTTCACCAATATTCCTTTTTCTATTCTTCCCTAAATGGCACTTTGTGAAGCAAGTGCTATTTATCTTTGCCCAATTGACCTAAAAATCCTTGGACACCTTTTACTGTCCATATCATTGCCACATGCCAAAATGCAACCACATTTGCCTAGTAATCATTTAATTATGATTTTCCAAAGTTTCTATCCAGAAAGTAGCTTTGTGAAGCAAGTGCAAGCTAGGCATATCCAAATGAGTTGCCATTTTGCATGATACCTCATATCATCATTTCATAGCCCTCCACGAAATTAGAGCTCATGTAATGCCTCCATGTGAGCTCATCTTCATTTCTTTGATTCTGTCCAAGATTTCAGTTTGTGAAGCAAGTATAATTTATCTTGCTCCATTATGCCTGCCAATTTTTCTAGGCCTTCTATTATCCATATAACCCACCTCCACCCATTTTGAGCATGGTTCATCAATCCATTTTTCCTCAAGAATTTTTGCAAGTTTCTGGTCAGTGGGGATGCTTGTGAAGGAAGTACCATCTTGGCTTGTCCAATTGATATGAAATTTCTACAGCACCTCTATATGTCCAAATGACCAAGCCTTGCAAAAAGTCTGCTCAAGTGGCCTCACCAAGTAGCTGGAACATCCAAATCTTGTTTCTAGACCAAATATGCTGTTGTGAAGCAACTATATTTATTTTTGGTCCAAATCTCCTCAAAGTTACCAGGACTGTAGTCCTTCTTACCCTAAACCTCGCACACAAGCTCTTTGGCCCCAAACCCTTTCCTGTTAATCAGCAGTGCTCTGACAAGTTTGATGCAGTAAACTTCAGAGCTTAGTTACCATTTAACCAGAGCCGTTTTCACCTAGCTACCACCTCAGTTAACTTCTATCTTGGATAAATTTACCACTAGACATCTTTTTACCGCCTTGGCAGCTTCTCCTCTCCAGTTCACATGGTGACCACGACAATGGTGTGCTTGTGCTTGGGCTCTGTGTGCAGTGGCCGCGTCCAGTGGCTGTTTGTGCTGGACCCCCTTCTCCTCTCCTCGCCCTCGCGTGCGTGAGCTTGTCCAGCACCTGGCCCGTGTCGTCGCGACCTCCCCGGACCCGTCTCCCCCTCCAGAAGCCTCCCCGTCAGGGATCGTCGCCGCGCGCCCACGAGTGCGCTGTGGCCGACCGGCTCTGCTCGCGCCGCGGCCGCTTCTCTATGCGCCCCCTTGGCCTCTCTGTTCCGTGAGAACCTCCACTGCTCCCCCTACGTCTTCTACCTCCGAGCTCGTGAGCCTAGGCACGCATCCGCGGTGCCGGACACACGTACGCGGTGACGCCAGCTCACCCCCTCCCGTCCGCGGCTATTTAAGCAGCCCCAATGCCTCCTGACCACGCCAAGCTCCACAATGCACTCCTCTAAGCCCTCCCCACCATCCGCCCAAGCCTCTGGAGCTCTCCTGCCCCGCCATTGCCTCCATAGCCGCCGCCTCGTCCGTTTCAAATTCGTATTCACCGGAACTCCTCTCTTACTCCAGACCTCACTAGAGCCCCCGCCAGACACCCTCTATTCTCCCCAGTACCCTGTAGCCCCATCCCCATGTCTGGAACGACATGCGTGACGTCGACCAGAGCCGCCGTCTGCCCCGCCTTCAGTCGTCGCTTCCTCGTCCCTCCTCGGCACCCCCAACCAGTCCAGGTGGGTGCGGCGCCTCGCCCTGGCCCCGCCGTTGCCTCTCCCATGGCCGGAGGTGGCCGAAGCCATGGGGGCCGTCGTCGGCCGAGCCTCTGCTCTGCCCCGTCGGGTGAGCGAGGGGATGAAGACGACGACCCCTGCTTGAGGGCCCCACCTCCATTCGGGCCCCGTGTGTCATACTCCACGCGTTGACCCCGCCCTCGCCACGTCAGTAAGTGGAGGCGTAAGCCCACAGGTGCGTTTTCATTTTCCAAAAACGTACTCTGTCTTTTGTTCGGGCTAAATTACGTTTTCCTCTCCGGAATACGTATTCTCTTTACACTTCGGCTGAAATTGTGTTTTCTTTTGCAGAAAGTGTATTTTGCCCGAATGCGTTTTCAGTTTTTACAGGCAAGGGCTTGTTTGCAGAAAACTTTTCACAGATAGGTCCCTAGCAGAAACACTATCACAACATTTTGCTCGAGACTCCGATTGAGGTGAATCCAAAGCCCATCTCTTCGTATTGTCGAGCCCGTTCTGCTGGTTACATTTTCACTATGGGTTGACATATTGGAAATGACCATTTTGCCCTTGCCGTAAACAGCCCCTTTGAAAGAGAACTGTTTCCGGCGATTCTATCCACGGCTTCACCGCACTTCTTCCCGGAGTCTCCGTCACCCCAGGCAAGCCACTATAACCACTTGCATGATAGTCATGCAGTAGCCATGGTTTCTACTTGAATATTTAATAAAAGTTTGTTGTTGTATGTCTGCTTGCTTGCTACTGCTGTCGTTGTTTCGGTTATGCCCGTGGTTTCATGTTCACTGTCATGCTATGATCTGATACTTCTTGTTATCTTGTACTACTGGTTATTATCATGTTCACATGTTATGTTTGGTAGTAGAAGTACATGCTAGTAGTAGTCTTGATGCATGCTTGTTGTCTGTCAAGTACTGTGATATGCATGTTTCGTTGTAGCTAGTTATTTTACATGATTACTTGGTAGTATTTTTTCTATGTTCTTTCATGATATTTGTTGATGATGCTAGTAGTCATGTATGCCATGAGTAGCGTTATACTTGTGATATTCATGCTCGTCAGTATGTCATGTTCATTTAGTTAAATAATTCGTTGTGGTTATGCTCGATGTTTATGTGCACCTTCATGCTTATGTTGATATCATGATCATGCATTGTAGTTGGATCATGTTATTTTATTATGACTCAGCTTATTGCATTCAAGTTTAACCGGATAATAATGAACTTGAACAACTGTTGGCTGAGTCATTGTGCCACCAAATCGAGCTAACCAGTGCAGCCACACTTGCCTTTTATGGGAAGGCCCTAACTGGGTCTATTGTCGTGCCTCTCGCCGGTGCCTCCAAACGAGGGAAGGTTATGTGCATGCGCTACCCTGATCAGGTAGACGGACATAACCTTGTGTCCCCGTTTTTGTTGTTGTTTTTATGGATCCGGGTCCCCGTTTGGGACCATTTATGTTTTGGCCACGACAGTGGTCGTTGTGTCTTTGGTAGACACGGGGCCACCCAGGACTAGCCCAGTGGGCAGTTGGTCGGAGTGGCCGGTAGAGTGTCATGACAGTAGATCGGTTTTGTCAGAACGCCATTGGTCCACCCGAATGGGAGAACGAGGCCATGGGTTCTGTCATGTGGGTAAAGTGTGCTACCTCTGCAGAGTGTGTGTGTCTAATCTATCGATAGTCGTGCCCACGGATAAGGGCCCAGTTCATGTCGGTCACACCGTGAGTCAACAGTAATAATAAAAATGTGCTTAATAATAACAACCCTGGTTCGATGATGAGAAAGATGTTGGTCATGGTTGTGATTGCCGGAATGATCACCGTGGTATCGAGGATACCGAGTCTTGGATATTCGTGATATTATGCGAGAATCAATGGTAAAGATCAAGCTCCTTGTGTTCATTTGATGATTACTATGGTATGGATTATACCAAGCTTGATTTTATCCTGAGATGATCGTGTGATGTCCGTGTTGGTAAGTTTGTGTGTGTGATGGTTACGTGGTAACCCGAACAGAGTAAGTTGGTGCATGATAGTGTCATCATGTTGCATGTAGAATCATCATGTTCCTATGTTCATTCTATGCATGTTCTAGTTGTATCGTGATCAGTTGTGCATGCCATGTTGTTCTGTTAGTATCATGTTCATGAATTAAATTAACCTGCTAATGCCATGATGTTGTTTGCCTTGAATGCTTTTGGTTTAATGTGAGCTTGCAAGTACATTCAATGTACTGACCTGGCGTGTCATGCCAGTTTGCAAGTCATGCCTGGATTGCTTGCTTGTTTGGTGTGGTTCCTGTGTTCACGAGCTAGGATAAACATTCCAGCCAGAGTCCCTGCGGAGTGGAGTTCACCACCGTCGTCGTTGTTCCGTTGCTAGTAGAGGTTCCACTGCCTCGAGTTGTTATGCTGCTTGCATAGAGCAACCGTGGCTGGCGTAGTGTCGCCGTGCTAATGTAATCCCCTGTAATATCGAAGACCTTGTATTCATATTCGTGTAATAATAGAAGGCTGTTTTGTTATATGCTAAGCAGTGTCGTATTCCAGAAGACATCTCCTCGATCTCTGGGCTGGAATACGGAGCGTTCCGGTTTTCCCTGAGCCAGGGTGCCACAAGGAAAGGGGGGCACCGCCCCCCTTCTCTAGTCCAATTTGGACCAGAGGGGGAGGGGGCACGCGGCCTGCCCTGGCCAGCCCTCTCTGCCTCCACTAAGGCCCATGTGGCCCATTATCTCTCCCGGGGGGGTTTGGGTAACCCTCCGGTACTCTGGGTTTTTCGGAAATCACCCGGAACACTTTTAGTGTCCGAATATAGCCGTCCAATATATCAATCTTTATGTCTCAGACATTCCAAGACTCCTCGTCATTTCCTTGATCACATCCGGAACTCCGAACAAACGTCGGTCATCAAATCACATAACTCATAATATCGTCATCGAACGTTAAGCGTGCAGACCCTACGGGTTCGAGAACTATGTAGACATGACTAAGACACATCTCCGGTCAATAACCAATAGCCGAACCTGGATGCTCATATTCGCTCCTACATATCCTACGAAGATCTTTATCGGTCAAACCGCATAACAACATGCGTTGTTCCCTTTGTCATCGATATGTTACTTGCCCGAGATTCGATCGTCGGCATCATCATACCTATTTCAATCTCGTTACCGCAAGTCTCTTTACTCGTTCCGTAATGCATCATCCCTTAACTAACTCATTAGTCACATTTCTTGCAAGGCTTATGGTGATGTGCATTACCGAGAGGGCCCAGATATACCTCTCCGATAATCAGAGTGACAAATCCTAATCTCGATCTATGCCAACTCAACAAACACCATCGGAGACACCTTTAGAGCATCTTTATAATCACCCAGTTATGTCATGACGTTTGATAGCACACAAAGTGTTCCTCCGGTATTTGGGAGTTGCATAATCTCATAGTCATAGGAACATGTATAAGTCATGAAGAAAGCAATAGCAACATACTAAACGATCAAGTGCTAAGCTAACGGAATGGGTCAAGTCAATCAAATCATTCCCTAATGATGTGATCCCGCTCATCAAATGACAACTCATGGCTATGGCTAGGAAACCTAACCATCTTTGATTAACAAGCTAGTCAAGTAGAGGCATACTAGTGACACTCTGTTTGTCTATGTATTCACACATGTACTAAGTTTCCGGTTAATACAATTCTAGCATGAATAATAAACATTTATCATGATATAAGGAAATAAATAATAACTTTATTATTGTCTCTAGGGCATATTTACTTGAATTGATTGTTTAACTTTGTGTGAAGTTCGGGGGCGCGCGATGGTTAACTCCTACCAACCTCCCCCCTAGGGGCAAGAGTAGTAGTACTTTGCTTCGAGGGCTAATAAATCTTTTGCAATAAATATGTGAGTTCTTTATGACTAATGTTGAGTCCATGGATTATACGCACTCTCATCCTTCCACCTTGCTATCCCCTCTAGTGAAGCGCAACTTTTGCCGGTGCACCACACCACCTTATACCCTTCCTCAAGACAGACACCATACCTACCTATTATGGCATTTCCATAGCCATTCCGAGATATATTGCCATGTAACTCCACCATTACATTTATTATGACACGCATCATCATTTTCATATTTCTGTGCATGATCATGTAGTTGACATAGTATTTGTGGCAAGGCCATCGTTCATATTTTTTATACATGTAACTCTTTATCATTGCACATCCCGGTCCACCGCCGAAGGCATTCATATAGAGTCATATCTTTGTTCTAGTATCGAGTCGTAATATCGAATTGTAAGTAAATAAAAGTGTGATGATCATCATCATTATAACATTGTCCCACCCACCCAGGTTGAATGCACGGTACTTCCAATTTGGGTCTGTTGAGCCAATTTTACTGTAGGGAGTTCTCTTACAGTTTTTCTATAAAAAAAGACATTATTAGAACATTGTCCCATATGAGGTTATCAAAAAAAGAGGCCAATGAAGCCCAAATAAATGAAAGAGGCCAATGAAGCCCACCAAAAAAAGAGGCCAAAGAGTCCAAAATAATAAAAGGAAAATAAGAAAATAAAAAAAATGAGAGAAAAAGATAGAAGGGACATTGTTACTATATTTTTCCACACTTGTGCTTCAGAGTAGCACCCTGTTCTTCATGATAGAGAGTCTCCTATACTGTCACTTTCATATACTAGTGGGAATTTTCGTTATAGAACTTGTCTTGTATATTCCAACGATGGCCTTCCTCAAATGTCCTAGGTCTTCATGAGCAAGCAAGTTGATGCACACCCACTAGTTTTATTTTGAGCTTTCATACACTTATAGCTCTCGTGAATCCGTTACATGGAAATCCCAACTCGCTCACATTGATATCAGTTCATGGAGATCTCCATAGTCCATTGATTTGCCGATTTGATGTGAGACTTTCTCCCCACTTTTGTCTATTACCACCTTCTATTCCACCCATAGTGCTATATCCATGGCTCAGGCTCATATATTGCGTGAAAAGTTGAAAAGGCTAAAGCGCGTTAAAAAGTATGAACCAATTGCTTGGCTAACACCTAGGTGGGCGTAATTACCTTGTGTTGAGTAGAGGGAGCATAATAAGACTATATGATTTTGTAGGGATAACTTTCTTTATCCGTGTTATTTTTGAAGCTTAATGATTTACTATATAGTATGCTTGAAATATTATTGTTCTCATGTCAACATAAACTTTTGCTTAAAACATACGGATCTGAAAATTCTTGCCACACTAAAGAAGAATTACATTGATAAATATGTTAGGTAGCATTCCACATCAAAAATTATGTTTTTATCATTTACCTACTCCAGGACGAGCAGGAATTAAGCTTGGGTATGCTTGATACGTCTCCAACATATCTATAATTTTTTATTGTTCCATGCTATTGTATTATCTATTTTGGATGTTTTATATGCATTAATATGATATTTTATATTATTTTTGGGACTAACCTATTAACCTATAGCCTAGTGCGAGTTTCTGTTTTTCCTTGTTTTTGAGTTTCGCTGAAAAGGAATATCAAACGGTGTCCAAACGGAACGAAACTTCACGAGGATTTTTCTTGGACTAGAAGACATCCAGAGGACTTGGAGTACACGTCAGGGGAGCAGCAACGCAGCCACAAGGACGGAGGGCGCGCCCTGGGGGGTAGGGCACGCCCCCACCCTTGTGGGACCCTCGAGCGTCCACCGGCCTATTTCTTCCCCCTATATATTCTCATGTATTCCAGAAACCCTAGAGGCGTTTTTGAAACCACTTTTCCACCGTTGTAACCTTCTGTTTCTGCGAGATCCCATCTGGAAGCCTTTTCGGGAACTCTGCCGGAGAGGGATGCGACCACGAAGGGCACCAACATCAACCCTATTGCCCTTCCGATGAAGTGTGAGTAGTTTACCATGGACCTACGGGTCTATAGCTAGTAGCTAGATGGCTTCTTCCCTCTCTCTTTGATTCTCAATACCATGTTCTCCTCGATGTTCTTGGAGATCTATCCGATGTAATCTTCTTTTGCGGTGTGTTTGCCAAGATCCGATCAACTGTGGATTTATGATCAGATTATCTATGAATATTATTTGAGTCTTTTCTGAATTCTTATATGCATGATTTGATATCTTAGTAATTTTATTCAAACTATCGTTTTGGTTTGGACAACTAGATTTTCTTTTCTTCCAATGGGAGAAGTGCTTTGCTTTGGGTTCAATCTTGCGGTGCTCAATCCCAGTGACAGAAAGGGACATGACACGTATTGTATTGTTGCCATCGAGGATAACAAGATGGAGTTTTCATAATATTGCTTGAGTTAATTCCGCTACATCATGTCATCTTACTGTAATGCCCAGGATGGGACTATACCTCCTACGTGTCGAGGCACGACTTAAAGGTATAAGCCCATTCTGGAATGATCTCAAGTTTGGTATCTTTGCACGTCTCATGTAAAAGAGGGATTAAATTGCAAAAGGAGATAGTTGGCTTACACTCGCCACTTCACACAATACATTACATAAGTAAAACATCATTCAAAACATCACAACCCGACTACGGGCGAAGATCCAAAAGAAAGATACCAAAAACATAAAACCACAGGTCTAGATCGAATCCTAGTAGAAACCACTACTGATCGTCGAAAACGTCACAAGCATACGGCCACTCTCTTCATCGAGCTCCTAGTGAAGCTTTGAACCAGCTCCTGCTTCATTCTCGGCTGAACCGGCATCTGGTGTTGTAGTATCTGTGAGCCACGAGGACTCAGCAATCCCATAACCATGGGTATCAAGACTAGCAAAGCTTTATGGGTAGGAAGAGGTCAAGTGGTGAGGTTGCAACAGCGGCTAAGCAAAATATGGTGGCTAACTTACGAGTACCAGAATAAGATGAGCATCTACGCAAACGGTCGCAAACTAGTAGTGATCGCTAATGATCCTGAACTACATACGAGACAAACATAACCCCACCGTGTTCTCTTCTCAAAGTGAAAAGAGACAGTCACGGTTACTCACACAGTTGTGTGTTTTACTTCGGATCATCTGTCAAGTTTTCTACAACCGGACATTAACAAATTCCAATCTGCCACATAACCACGGGCACGGATTTCGAAAGATCATAACCCTGCAGGGGTGTCCCAACTTAGCCCATCACAAGCTCTCACGATTAGCTGAAGTGATAAATATAATATCATCACCCCTTATCTTAGGGAAATCCGATCAGGCTCGGCATCCCGGTAGCACAAGACATTTCGACAATGGTAAAACAAGTCCAGCAAGACCTCCCGGTGTGTCGACACCCTGATAGTAGCCGCGCGTATCTCGTCTTAGGCCACGACTGGATGGGTGAAGCTACGGGAGCCAAACCTCGAGTTTCCCCGTGGTGGCCCCGCAGGCTCCCCGTTTGGGACCAACACCATCAGCACTGGCCCCCCTGCTATGTAGAATTAAGAACCCGGGGATGCGACCCCCTATGCAAATTTAATTTAATTAATTAAGTTGTTATTATGAGGCAAATTAAAACCAATGTTGGGCCTTGCTGGAGGAGTTTTATTCAAAGTCGAACTGTCAAGGGGTCCCCATCCACCCATCGTGTAAGGAATGCAAAATCAAGGAACATAATGCCGGTTTATCGGCGCCTAAGGTGGCATGAGTGGAACAAAACACCGAGCAAAAGGCCAAGCCTTCCACCCATGCCCAGTATATAGGTGTGTTAATAATATTTATAGATATTGTGATATAACAACAACAAGTTCCCTCCTGGAACGACCTTCATCTGCAACTAACAACGCTATAAGAGGGGCTGAGCAAGCGGGTAACATAGCCAAATAGTGATTTTGCTAGGAAGGTGTCAAAAGGTTAGATGTCTCATGGCAACAAGGAGAGGCTGACATAAAAGATGGGTAGCACGACATGTAACGATAGCATCGAGACAACTAAGCATGGCAATGGTAGTAAAGGTATCCAAGGGTATGATCATCTTGCCTGGGATTCCGCAAGGAAGAAGAACGGGTCCATGAAGTAGACGGAGCAACATAGTCGAGCGAATCCTCACAACCCCGGAACGAAACCGAAGCTAGCAAGAGAAGCAACCGGAAAGAAGCAAACAACACGGTAAACACACAAGCATAAACATGGCATACGATGCACATCCAAGTATAATGCATGTCCGGTTTAATTATGCATGGCATGGCAAAGTGCACAAACAAGTACTACAAGTTAAGTGGAGCTCAATATGCAACGAGTTGCATATTGACGAAACACCACATTTATTTATTTAGTTGACTCTCGTTTAGTTACAAGACAAGATTAAATGTTTTTAACATAGCAAGAGGTGAAACAAAAGTAAACTACCTATCTAGGCAATTTAAATGAGGCCGGAAAATAACAACAACAAATCCGGAAAACCCCCATGAGCATGTTTAGCAATTATAAGCAACAACAATTCACACATGTTAATGTTGTTAACATGATGCGGATGACATGATCAAGTTTATGCAATTTAGTTAAACATTAACATGAAGAGATATGAAGATGATACGGAGTATTAGTCACCGTGGTGGAAGGAAAGGGTGCCACGGCAACGATCCGAAAGTGATGCATCGGCAACATCTCGGTTCCGGTAACTCGTTGAGAGACCGGTGCAAAAGATGACGGAGAGCGTTCATGCAAGAAGAAAAGTGGAGTGATCCCGTCGCCGGGTTCCCACGAGTCGGCGACGAGGCAACCGAGGAACATGACAAAAGACGATACGGCACGGTGCACACAAGGGAAACATTTCATACAACACACGCATTCCACGGGTCATCGTCTCGGGTTATACCTTCGGGACAATCGTTCTCGGAGGGGTTCGAGTCGTCGAGGGACATAGTGGAAGTAGTCGTTCTCGCGAGTCATGGTACACATTCGTAGAGGGAAGTAGGCGTTCACGTTCGGAGAGGTACACGCGGTCTTCGGCGACGGTAGTTGTACTCGTTCCGTAGAGGTACTTGTCGTGGTCGTGGTCTCGGCAACGTAGTTGTACATGTCATCGAGGAAGTAGTGGTACACGACGACGGTAGTCGTTCACGGAGCTCGTTTTCTGTAGATGTTCGGGTCATCGGTGTCGTGGTACTTGTCTCATCCCGGATGTGTAGTCATACACTTGGTCGTCGAGGCACTTGTTCATGTAGTCGAACTTGACATCGGGCGTCGAGGTACTTGTTCGGGTCATGTAGAGGTACTTGGTGCTTCGGGCTGCCATCGTCTCCGGGGCGACGGTAGTGGTACTTGTTCACGAAGTCGTTCACGGGTCTCGGTCTCGCGTCGATCTTGCCGGTCTTGGTCACACCGGAAGGAACACTTGGCGAAAACATAGGCAGCAACTTGGAGGAGGACACTTGGCAGCAACTTCGTGGAGGAAAACTGGCAGGGCAGCAAGACTGGGCGGCGCTGGTGGCCGGAGCAGAGGCTTGGGGCGGCCGGAGGGTGGCCGGTGCGACACGAAGCAGGGCGGAGGCTGCTGCCTGGCCGAGGCAGGGCGCTCGAGGGAGCTCTGGACGAGGCAACCGAGAGGCGGAGGAGGCCCGCAGGCGCTGGACTCTAGCGAGGCGGAGGAGAGGAGGCAGGGGCGACGGATGCTGATGCGCGGCGGCGCTGGAGTCGCGCGGAGGCGGGGCGGCCTTGGCGACGGAGGGTGCGGACGGGAGGAAGAGCGGCGGGTCCGGCCGGGCTCCTCCCACGCTGGAGGGGCGCGGCGCTGGCCTAGAGACGGAGGGGGCGCGACGCTCAGACGAGGGAGAGAGGCCGGGCGTCGGGCTTGGGGCGCAGCGCATGGCTGGAGGAGGGAGGCCGCGGCGCAGGGCCTTGCTGGAGGACCTCCCGGTGCGAAGGGAGATGTGGCCCTAGCGCGATCCGGCTGGTCCTGGCGGCGGGAGGAGGAGGCCGCGAGGGAGAGGGAGATGGGGGTGCGGGGAGATGGGATCGGGGCTGTGGGGTGAGCGACGGCGGCTGAGGGAGATGAGGGAGCGGTCGGCTCGGGGGATCGGCTGCTAGGGTTAGGAGGGGCGGTTGGGCCGGTGGGAGAGGGAAGGCTGGGCCTTGAGGCCACAAGGAATTGGGCCGGGGCGGTTGGCTGATGGGCCAGCTGTTGGAGGACCTCAAGCTGGGCTGCTCTCCTTTGCCAATTAAAAAAAACAGAGAAGCAAAAATATTTATTTGGAAGAGCCAAATAAATAGGAAACGAAGTAACAACTGACATGTGGCTACTTTGATATATCAAAGCTCCACAACTATAGGATGAATATCTGGAGAGGATGGAGGATTTAAAAGATTTAAAAAAATAAGAGGGAATTAAGATGCAAGTTTGTTATGGTGAGTTCCATAATAATGGAATAATTTGATATAGCTCTCTAAATATTGAGAGGCTTTGTATAGGTTATAAAGAGAATTCACCCTGTGAATATCCCTCGATTTAAATGGACCGAAGGTCCACACAATTTATTTAAGTTGAGATGCAAAAGATTAATGACATGATGGCATGATGACATGATGCAATGCAAAAAAATAAATAACACAAGCACAAAGAAACACAAGGAAGAACCCGGAACATCTAGAATCTTCTGGGACGTCGGTCTTCGGGCGCCACACTTACATAATGTGTTATTCTGTTCTCTATGAACTTAATACTCTAGATGTAGAATGGTTTCGGTCGATGTGTGGAGTAATAGTAGTAGATGCAGGCAGGAGTCAGTCTACTTGACATGGACATGATGCCAATATTCATGATCATTGCCATAGATATCGTCATAACTTTGCGTTTTTCTATCAATTGCTTGGCAGTAATTTGTTTACTCACCGTAATATTTGCTATCATGAGAGAAGCCTCTAGTGAAACCTATGGCCCCCGGGTCTATTTTACATCTTATAAGTTTCCGATCTACTATTTTGCAATCTTTACTTTCCAATCTATAAACCAAAAACCCAAAAGTATTTACTTTATAGGTTATCCATCACTATCAGATCTCACTTTTGCAAATAACCCTGAAGGGGTTGACAACCCCTTTATTGCATTGGGTGCAAGTTGTTTGATTGTTTGTGTAGGTATTTGGCGATTTGTGCGTTGTCTCCTACTGGATTGATACCTTGGTTCTCAAACTGAGGGAAATACTTACTCTACTTTGCTGCATCACCCTTTCCTCTTCAAGGGAAAAACCAACACAAGCTTAAGAGGTAGCACACACCAGCTCACAAGGGGCTGGCGCGCCCCTGCCCTTGGTCGCCGGTCCTATGGATGGAAAGGTGGGAGGGCTAGCCCCTCTTTCCTTCCGTCCACCTAGGATTAAGGAAAGGGGTTGCCACCTTCTCCTGGCTTCCCCCCGTGGGCAAATATGGCAGGGGGCGCGGCCAGGGCGGGCGCCCTAAGGGCTGCCTCTCCTCGCCCACCTATATATATGAGGGAGGGGGAGCCACACAACAACACAACATTGTCTTAACCGTGTGCGGCGCCCCTCTCCACAGTTTCGTCCCTAGGTCATATTTTCGTAGTGCTTAGGCGAAGCCCTACGGAGATAGCTTCACCATCACCGTCACCACGCCGTCGTGCTGCCGGAACTCATCTACTACTTTGCCCGTCTTGCTGGATCAAGAAGGCGAGGACGTCACCGAGTTGAACGTCTGCTGAACGCGGAGGTGTCGTACGTTCGGTACTAGATCGGTTGGATCGCGAAGAAGTTTGACTACATCAACCGCGTTAAAAAATGCTTCCGCTTATGGTCTACGAGGGTACGTATACACACTCTGCTCTCTCGTTGCTATGCATCTCCTTGGATAGATCTTGCGTGTGCGTAGATTTTGTTTTTGTTTTCCATGCAACATTTCCCAACAATATTTACTCACTGTTCAGAATATTGGTAGCTAGTACTATATAGGCCGGGGGCTGATAAGGGATTAATCGGTTAATCGGACTTTTAACTAAATATATATGTAACCTATTTATCGGTAGGTCAAACAGGATCATATATAATATATTTGTGGCTACATAGCAACATGCACCGTACTGAATGTCTAAATATGCAATCATAGGCTACATAGAAACTAGGAAGAGTGTTACCTTAATGTTCTGATGATGTATAGATATACGCACAAGAGGAGCAACAAAAACAACACAGCAGCAGTTAACTGCAGTTAATCGGCCGATAATTTGTAAAAATGCAATAATCTCACTCCGGAGTCCGGGCCATAGTTTAAGTTGTTAATTTATCCAATATGTAAGTATATTGAATGATATAAGATATTATATAATGTGAAGGAGGAAGTGTTTTAGTACATCATTGTGCAATTGTTGTTTAGCTTCTAATATTAACTTGGTGCTTTTAGGTACACTAGCAAACATGCCCGTGCGTTGCAACGAGGGATACACTGTACATGACCCTGTAAATGGCAACGAAAAAGATAGACTATTTTTCCTAAATTCAATCTTTTCAAAAAATATTTGATAACAAAATTTGTTCATGATTTTAAAATTGGTTCATTTTATAAAATTTTAGTTCACGTTCAAAATAAGTTCAAAATTCCAAATTCCATTTCTTTTTCAAAATTACACATGTTGATCATCTTTTTTTAAATGGTTCACTTTTAAAAGAAATCACCATATTGAACAAACATGTTCATTGTGTATAAAAATGTTCATCTTGTATTTAAATTTTGCTCACCGTGCATGAAAAAAGTTCATCATATATTTTTAAAAAATTCAAACTTTATTTGAATATTGTACACCATATACTAAAAAATGTCCAGTGTGTATTTAAATTTACTGTCAAACTGTTCACAGTTCAAACAAATTTTTCAGAATTCTATGTTTTCAAAATTTCAAAAAGTGTACACAATTTTGAAAACAATATTTACTTTTTTCAAAAATAATTCACTATTTAAAAAAATGTTCATGCCATTATTAGAATTTTGTAATTTGTGCACGACTTTTAAACTTTTTTGGATTTTTTAAATAACTTTTGTCCACATTTTCTTAAACTTTTTGGGTTTTTTTAAATAAATTTTCTTCACATTTTCTTCAATGAAATGTTGAAAATAGATTTGCCGATGTCTTTACACTTCAACTTTAGTGCCACTTCTTGGTCACCTGGTGTTGCTAGCTCGGATGTATAGCCTCGCTAATATCAAGTGTGAGGTCGGTATTTTGATTCCTATGATTGCTATTTTATTTTCCGTCTTTTGTTCCAGGCCTGGGATTGGGCCAGCCCGTTTGCGCGTGCTCTAGTTAAAACTAGTGTCCGATAAATAAAACTGGCATTCGATCGCTGAGATTCACGTACAAAGGGACGTAAAAAAAGAAAAAAGACTTTGACAAAAAAGTGGAGAAACAATCCTCCCTTTAATATTAGGTATAGATATGCCATTGGTAAAGATCCGCGCTTCGACCCTATATGTGTATGGGGCAATGACATGTTGATGAACCAGCATCAACTGAGGAAGCTGATAAAGATTATTAGTAAAATAGGTTAAAAGATGGCAATTAAACTACTCCCTCCGTCCCAAAATAAGTGACTCAAAAATGACTCTACTTTGTACAAAGTAGAGTCATTTTTTAGTCACTTATTTTGGGACGGAGGGAGTATTTGTTTACACTTTATCCAAGACAACAGTGAACTGCAGGATGGTAAGTAAGAACTCTGCAGCCTTCTTTTTACTGCCCATAATGAGTTGTGTTAGATGACAATGTGTGAATCTTTTTCCTTTGTAGTGTTTCCCAAAGCAGTTTACTCAAGATTACCTCTCAAACAACATGATAGACATGAAAATGCTAAAGTATTTCTACCAGAACACAATGACTATCTAGATGTGTTCATGAAGATAGTGAAGGATGGGCGGTCGGCCATCACAAGGGTTTGGACTAGAGTCGTGCGTGCCTTCTGCATAGAGGAGGGCACAATATGGGCATTCCACTTCACCTTGTTCAGCAAACAGACCGTCTTTCGCCTCTGTCATTACCGTCTTTACTAGTACAAGTATACAACAGTGGTTCATCGTTCTTTATTTGGTGCTTATTTAATACTTGAACATATGTACCGGCGAATCGAATAATGGATTTGTTGTTTGAACTTGATGGATATGAATAAAGCTATAGCCTACTTTCGAATTCAAATTCGGTACAATTTTAGATAGCCGCAATTAAATTAGGGTAAAATTATGCTCTACTGGGTGTGATGGCGCACACGGTCCGTAAAATACAAATGTGTGTGATATACACCATAATCCGGCACGATTCATAGAGAGGAAACGTATGCGACTGCGTGCACAGTGGAGGTTTACAGAGCATGTGTGATGGCAGACAATATCACAAATGGTGCGAGCAAACTAAATGTTTGTGATAGTCGCCTTATCGTACACGCTTTATAATCGTGAACTATTTCTGATGTGGTACACATTGTAAACATTTCACCACAAAATAACATGTGTGATAGTTATCCTGTACGACACTGTTGCGATGGTCTGACGTTTCGTAATCCTATCTGATACTCGTATGATGATCAGCTAATCTTCTTAATTATTTATCATATACGGTTCTGGAGAAGTGAATGTGTGTGATTGTCTTCTTATCATACACGTTCTATGATGGTGAACTATTTGTGATGGGACGCGCATCATAAACGTCGCACAATGGAATACCGACTGCAATGGTAATGCCAGCACAAACGAGTAGCAAAGATGGAGCATTTGGGATATTCGAGATATGACAAACATTGGTGTGAAGAATCACATATGGGATAGATGTCGGCAACGCATACACTTTGTTCTGGAAAACGTATGCATTCCTACTCCCTATCCCCGACGGTTTCTGGGTCGTGTGGGAAGGACCCCCTATTGGCCACACTCACTTGGCGACGGTTTAAAGCCGTCGCGGAAAGGGGTTACAACCATTTGTATAGCACCTCAATGTACATGTGCGAACTAAAGCACATCTAAAAACTGGCAGGCTGTGTGGCCAGACTTAGTCAATTTATTTCGCATCTCGAAGAAAAGGCCTTATCCCTCACAGATTGCTAAAGTGACCAAAAAATTTAAATGGACTAGTGAGTCTGCGGCCGCTTTGGAGGAAATTAAAACACTCTTTGCTACCAATCCCATACTGGCAGCCCTGGGAGTAGCTGGGCTGATGTTATTATATATCTCGGCCATGAACCAAGTCGCCAGCTCCGTCCTCGTCGTTGAGTGCTACTTCTCGATCTTGCGCTGGTTTTTCCCTTGAAGAGGAAATGATGATGCAGCAAAGTAGACATAAGTATTTACCTCAGTTAAGAACCAAGGGGATTGACACAAGCAAATCTGCAATGATAGCACCTACACAAACAAACAAATACTTGCACCCAATGCGATAAAGGGGTTGTCATATGTCAGGACCTGTTTTCGGGGTATTAAATTCCCAAATAAAATGGCCCTTGTGCTCACCAGCCCCAGGATTACTGTTAGCTGATGAGTCACCACTTGATACAGAAAACCCAAGCAAGGTTACAAAATATGTAGTACAAGACCATTCTTGGCCTTTAAGTACAACACAAGGTTTCTAGTGGCTGATGGCGAAAGCAGTTGTGACACGTCGGCGTCTGTGGGACTCCATTTTCCACGGGAACAGCTGACCAGGTTAACTCCTATCTTCGCGAGGCTGCTATCGCCGTTGCACAGGTTGCGAGTAGTCGTCGCAACGCTCCTCTCCAAGCAAGAAATCTGGCCAAGACAATAGCCAGGGACAAGCCAGTGAGTACTTTGAATGTACTCGCAAACATTTTGAACACGGGTGAAATAAAATCATGCTCGAAAATATTAGATGATCACGATGTTAATTGTGATATGACAGTCCATAATTCCAGTAGGTCATTGGTATAAAAATGCATAATGCAATCAGGGAGTGATAATAAAATAAATAAACGAATATGCCACAGTCGGGCGTCTGAGCGACACCACATAAAGGGCTTATAAGGAAAATGAATAACGAGCATGCCACAGTCGGGCGTCTGAGCGACACCACATAAAGGGCTCATGAATAAAAGAAATAACAAACATACCACAGTCGGGCGTCTAAGCAACACCACAGACAGGGCTTATAAATAAAAGAAATAACAAACATGCCACAGTCGGGCGTCTGAGCGACACCACAGAAAGGGCTTATAAAAGACAGTAAATATCCAGGAGGTAGAACCATCCCAGGATTACTCATTAATTCAATTAATATAAAGGGTTAGTCCGAAATAATCCTAACCAAAAATTAACAGTCATCATAGGTCACAGATCATGATCCACGTTCTGTTTTAGCAGTTTCTCCTTCGAAGACCGACGCTAAGACCGACACTTGACTCTTCCCAGACTGTAGTCCTAACCCAGGGACATGGCTATTCGAATAGATTTAATCTCTGCAGAGGGTGTACTCTTTACCCACGAATAACGGATTCCTTTAGTCCCTCTGGACTAATTCCGTTTACGGTCTTTTAATTCGAAGACACACCTGACCACACAGACCAGCCTATCTTACCGGTGCCTGGAATCACCCACGACACCCGTTAGCCAGACTCTAAGTGGGGAGGCTACAACCTCAACTAGCATGGGATCATGAAATTTGTAATGCGCGCAAAACTGGGGAAGCTACCCCCTTCGGCTCCAACCGAAACACCCATGCCCCCGGACCCAGTGGCCTGCCTACTGGATGCAGCCGGTATCTTCCACCGTGGCCTCTCTGTACGGTGTGTGATAGAACAGGGGTCGACAATTTACTGAACCGTACCCTACCTGTAGCAGGGACACATGGTAGCACGAAACAAGTATGGGGTTACTGGGACAAGACTCGATCTATGGTCGACTCAGGAGGTTCAAGCATCACTAGTATGATTAGTATAATCAATATATTCCACAACAACAGTCGGAATCTCCACCCGTCATGCCTCACCAAGCCATACCGGACTCCACCGTCTCAACGAGAAGCTAGTGACAAGCTCGTGTCTACACAAGACAATGACTTTCATGGTTTTCTTCCGTTAGGCATGGAAGGCATACGAGGGGGATCACCGTCATGCATATAATTATCCACAGCAAGGGGTATACCTCATGCACTCATGGGTATGATCATATCATCACATATAAAAAGAAATGAATGCGTCCATTTTGAGGTGACGTTGCAATCGTATCTACGACACTCACAAGCATTAGACCAGGGTTCAAAAGTGCTTGCCTTCAAGTAGTGGGGAGGTAAAGTGTATTTCAAGACCTTTGGAAGTTTTTCTCCCTCTTCAAAATCCTATTAGAAAGAACACGAATTCAATACATAGATTCAAAACAGCACAAAAAAGTTGTTTGGAGAGTTTTCAAATAAATTTGAAAATAAACTAGACCAAATTTGAGGAACAACAGAAAAAGAATCAATTCATTTGGAGTTATATTTAAAAAGTTAAAGCCAGTCAAAGTTTCAGTCAAACTCTGATTTTAAATTAAAACAGAAAAGAAAACGTTTCAAATAAGAATACGCTTTCGGGTCAGGGGATACGTACTACTGAAGTTTATGCCTTCACTTGAAACACGTGGAGGCGGGGCTGGGTCACTGACAGTGGGTCCAGGGGCCCACTCGTCAGGTTTGATAGTCGCCTCTCCCTCCCTTTTCTTTTGCCCGAGCGGGGGCGGGATTCCGGTGATCGTCGCCGACGAACGGAGGCTCCTCGAGGGCATTCGAGGCCAGGGATGGATCCGTCACTCCAAGGCGGTCCTCCCGGTGGTCGACTGGCCGGTGGGGACGGAGGGAGTCGCCGGCGGCGAGCTCCGCGGTGCAGGGAACTTCGAGCAGGATTGGGGATTCGTGTTGTGGTGGGTTTTGATCGCGTTCGAGGTGTCGGGCAGCTCCGCAAGGTCGAGGGGAAGGCGACAGTGGCACTGGATGGGCGGGGGAGGCCCTGGTGGCGCCGGAGTGATCGAGACAGTGGCGGCGGCTGTGGTTGCCCGAGAAGAAGAAGACGACCTCTCTGGTCTTTCTACTGCTACGAGCGGATCAGTGAGGGTGTGTGAGAGGTTCCTTGAGGGCCTGACGAGCTCGGGGGCTTCTTATATAGGCGGGCAATGGCGGTTCCGCGGAGGCCGGGGATAAGGTCGCCGGTGACCGCCATTCTGTAGCAGCAGGGGACGTGGCGGGGCTGAGGATGGCGGCAGAAGCTAGCAGACGAGCGGGTTCTGCACCAAGGGCGAGCTGGCGCACGCTCGTGGCTTGGGCGGCGCCGTCCTTGCCAGGAACCCACTATGGCCAGCCGCTAGCCGCCGCGGCCGACCTGACGACGGCGCGGTGGGGCTCCAGGGGCGGCTTGGAGCGTTCTGGTGAGTGGATGAGGCCGGGGGGTGGCTCTGCAGGCGAGCAAGGGCCGGGGCGCGACGCGGCGACCCGAGCGCACGCGCATGCAAAACGCGCGCTCTCGGCGCGCCCAGAGCACGCACGCTATGTGCTCGGCAATATGCCAA
Source organism: Secale cereale (assembly GCA_902687465.1). NCBI lineage: Eukaryota > Viridiplantae > Streptophyta > Magnoliopsida > Poales > Poaceae > Secale > Secale cereale. The sequence continues at coordinate 487,770,263 of LR738712.1, forward strand.
GGCATGCTAGGGGGATCCAGTTCACAAGGGGGGTTAGCAGGGTGGGGCTATAGGCTAGAGAAAATCCATGTGACATGCTGGTCTAGTCAGGGGATCAAGTTCATAACACAAACCAAAAACTAAGCCAAAACTAGTCATGCACTCAGGGTGTTTGACAAAATGCCAATGGCATCTAGGCAACTCCTGGGGTGGCCAAATTCTCCAGATCAGTGTCTCCTTGGATGAGTAAGAGGGTGGTGAGGTTAGTTTATCAAAAGCAAAAACTTGTTTGTGCAAGTTTTTGCAAAACTTCAGTTCTGGGCAGAAGGTAAATGGCATTGTTTCATGAACCAAAAACCTTCCAATGGGTCCACTCTTCTGGACTTAAGGGTTTTGTAAGATGGGCTATAATTTGGAAAAAGCTCAAGGCTAATGGAATTAGTTAGAATAGGGTTGTAGTAGAAAATGACATTCTGGACCAGAGAGCAAAAGAGGATGTTTTGCTCAACTTTTCCAAAGAACACCCAAGGGTTTTTGCATGGTAGTGATGTAGGGGCTTCACCTGACATCCCTGAATTTTGGTGGATTTTTTGGATAATTCCATCAAAGGGTTGCAGTGCAAAAGGGACCTTGAAGCAGAAGAAAAACCCTATAATTAAAATAACTTAAGGAGGAAATAATAATGCAAAAGAACCTATTGAAAGGGAGATTGTCATTCTTGGTTAGGGCAATTAAGTCCAAACAACATACCAAGAATTTTGCACTGGGGCAAAAACTCCATAAAAACAATAGAAAGGAAGTTCTGACAAACAAAGAAAACCTAGAAAAGGAAAAGTTGAAACTCCTTGTCAAATTTTTATTACTAAAACAAGGGCAAAATTTCTAGGGTGTTACAACACTAACCCCCTTAAGAAAAATATCGTCCTCGAGATTTGCTAAGGGTTGACATAAAAAGATCTCTACTGCCACAAAAAGATATTTCCAAAGTTTAACCGCTCTGCTAATGCAAATAAATGCCACTACAGTGCATGGACAATAAGTGGTGCAAACTGCAGTGTGAAATACTGGTGCTGCATGGAAAAATCTACGGTCGTGGAAAACGAGATATTTCTACTACGGGCTATAGTAAATTTAGAAATAATATTTCTAAAATTTTAAAATACGCTAGTTGCACCCGAGAGCACTGTGCTCTTACTGGCTGACAGGTGGGCCCTAGGCTCGTTGTCAGTCTCTTCTTCCACCTCCAGTTCTCTCTTCTCCTCTCTCTCGCGCGCTTTCCCGCGCTTTCTCCATCGGCGACGGCTAGCTCATAGGGCATCTAGGCCGTACTGCCATAGTGCGCGGCGCGCTAGCTACCGGTGCAGCGTGCACTCACCTCCCGGGCCAGCGGGCTGTCGGCACTGCTCGCGGATTTGGCTCCGAACACCGGCGGTCAAGCGACGAGCGGCGCTGGTGGACTCTGCCCACCGTACACCGATCTCGAGCTCTAAAACGACCGAGGTGCTCCTTCTTCCTCCTCTCACCTGGCCTCGTTTCTTCTTCTTCTTCTTCCCTTTCCTCCATTTGTGTTTGCAGGAGCTCGGGTCGAGGCTCTAATGGCGGAGGTGATGCCGGACTGGTGCATGGTCCTAGTGTGCGTGGGGTTGGCGGCACTGCTGGGGGTATCCGCGCTCTTGTGCGCGATGATCCTCGACGATCATCGTGATGTTGTGGCTCGGGTGCTAGCTCTTCGCTGCGGCGGCGATCACGAGGATTAGGCGTGGGTGTCGGGTGCTAACGGTGGTTAGTGCGCGGTAGGCAACTAGTGCTTGAATAAACTCCCACGAGTTTCTCCTTAAGAGACTGTGGTGCGCTAGAGAGGTGGTCAATTAGATGAAGCAGGTGTATGTGGACTAGCCACTTAGTGTACTGTGTGGAGTGGCCGGAGTTGCAATTCTGTTGTTGCAGTGTTGCGCGATAAAATAAAATATCTACGACATGCAGAGGTACAAGTTTTAACAACTCAGGGAGGAAAAACAAATGAAGACTCACTCCAGGTTTTTACTTAGCACCAAAAATTAATTAAAAAAGGAATTATTAGCAGTGGAACTACTTCATAACTTGAAATTAATTATTTAATACGATACACCGCTTACAACTCATAAGTAAATGCTGGGATAATTATCGTAGCAGTGATGTCTAAAAAATAAACGGTAAATGGACATGGTCCTGGGAAAAGGTCTCTGGTGCTGGGGGACACTCCTCTTCTATCGGCGGGAGCGGGTTGACTAGTCGATGAATGTGCTTCTCCTGCCCAGGCCTCAAGGGTCTGCCGATGGCGATTCGAGGATTTAAATCAGCGAGGCTCTGGATCCCATTATCCGCTGGGTCAAACTCTCTTGCGCGATGACATACTGTGTAAGGTTGGCTAGTACTGGGTCTCTCTCAATTCGCCCACCAGGAAAAGTTGCTGCTTCTCCGGGTGCTGCACGGCTCGGAAAGTAATAATACCCCCGTTCGCTGGCATAGGGCACCGCGAATCGAAGGCGAGCAAGCGCTTCATAAGCGGCAGCCTCTATGGCCATCTGGGGAGTTGGCATGGATTTCCCCATGAAGGAAACTTCGGTGGGGTCTTGGTTTGGGTTTGCGGGAGGGATGTGTACCACTGCCCAATATTTCGAGGTGGATGGTGTTATCCTCGCTTTGAGCAGCTCATACTGGGGTGGACGGGTAGCACTCATGGTACTGCAGGTAAAATCCCACAATATTTTCACGAAACTAACTGGGGATGCATCTGGGGTTCTCAGATAAATACTAGGGATCGGCATGGCGAAGGAAATGGCTGTGAGAGTAGTGCACCAGGTGAGGGACGCTTTGCAAGGTCACGGTGTGGCCTTTTATAAAGCAACGAAGCTGGTTTATAGAATCATGGTGAGGGGCAGCTATATTGTTGGTTTTGCTTTATGGGGTCGGGGTCAATGCTACAGATACTCACATCTCGCAAAGTGACGTTTTTACTATAGGGGTTGTCGGTGAGGTGCTTTGGAAGTTACACCCGGAAAATGCATTCGTACAATGACATATCTGTGCACGGCTGCTATAGAGATAAGGGCGCAAAAGTAAACTGTATATACATATGGAAATGCAGGTTACATTACCGCGGGGTGTGGTCAAGATAAGGCTTGGTACTACTCGGGTGATTTAATCAACCTTGTTTATATCCAAGCGGCATTGCCTTGTGGACGCTGAAGCTTCTCCAAGGGCTTCATCGTTGGTGTTGGCTGGAGGTGGCTGAGGGGGTGCAGGGTCGGGGCAGTGATGATGTCCCTCGCGGGGATTGTTGGCCACAATCCCGTTGGAGCGTGCGCCAAACAGGCGACGCATCACCTCTGGAGACACCAAGCCATTTTGGTCAATGACCGAGGCAGGCCTCAAGGACTCGATCGGTTGTCCAAATAACATGACTGGGTTGTCGGTGCCGGACTCGTCTCCTCCTCTTGCCGAGGCTCGGCGAAGCAGTTCTCCACGAGCTGCGATCAGATCAAGAGTGATTTGATCGAACAGTTCCTCTAGCACACTTACATAGCGCACCAGGTGCAATAATGTTGGATCTATCTCGTGGTCTCCGCTGGCAACTCGGGGTGGCCTACCATACCCTTCACGGCTGGGGTAGTAGTAGAATGAGCGACAGTTAACTCGGGGCGACAGGTGCCGGAGCTGAACTATAGCTTCTCGTGCAGCTAGTTGGATAGCTTGTGGCTCAAAGGAAGTTGTCCTTCCGGTGAACCTGTAGGGGCGTTCTGGCAATAGACCCCTACCATAGATGTGTACAGTGGCCCAGAATTGACGGCTTTCACCGCCCGTGTATTCTTGGTACACAACATATTCTGGGGGGGCTCTTCTAACGCAAAGGCACGATGGGTGAGGTTTGCGAGCATGGTCACAAAACCTCCAAGGTTGGTTGCTGTGGTTTCATTGTGAACGATGGATCCAGGCATTTTAGCTCGGTCTGGGGTAGAGGCTGTGTTGTGCTGGGTTTGGGGGCTAGCGTGCCCTATTTATAGGAAAGGACAGAGTCTTCCTTCGCACGCTTGCGAAGGGAACTGTTTAGGCGTCGGTCACTGGCGGGTGATCGACAGGCTAGACTGATAGGTTGGGCACCGACTACCAAAGTTGTCGGCCCACTATGTGGGTATCTTACGCGAGAAGCTTGGCCAGGGTTAGGATATGGTCTGGTGTGGTGGTTAACCTAGGTTTCTTGACCTGGCTAAGATAGGATTAGCCAACGGTCAGCCTGGCTCTGATACCAAGGTTGTCAGGACCGGTTTTCGGGATATTAAATTCCCCAAAAAAATTGCCCTTGTGCTCACCAGCCCCAGGATTACTGTTAGTTGATGAGTCACCACTTGATACAGAAAACCCAAGAGAGGTTACAAAATATGTAGTACAAGACCATTCTTGGCCTTTAAGTACAACACAAGGTTTCTAGTGGCTGATGGCGGAAGCGGTTGTGACACGTCGACGTCTGTGGGACTCCATTTCCCACGGGAACAGCTGACCAGGTTAACTCCTATCTTCGCGAGGCTGCTATCACTGTTGCACAGGTTCCGGGTAGTCGTCGCAACGCTCCTCTCCAAGAAAGAAATATGGCCAAGACAATAGCCAGGGACAAGCCAGTGAGTACTTTGAATGTACTAGCAAACATTTTGAACACGGGTGAAATAAAATCATGCTCGAAAATATTAGATGATCACGATGTTAATTGTGATATGATAGTCCATAATTCCAGTAGGTAATTGGTATAAAAATGCATAATGCAATCAGGGAGTGATAATAAAATAAATAAACGAATATTCCACAGTCGGGCGTCAGAGTGACACCACTGATGGGCCTCGAACCCCTCGTTGGTTACCCCAAGTGGAAGGTGTAAGATGCACTAAGTAGAAGTGTTTTCCCCTAGCAAAGATGCCAAGGATCGAATCCCCAGAGACTCCTAGGTTCAACAAGTAGGTGTCAATTGCTAACGGAGCAATTAGCAATCAACGTGGACCTGCACACAGATACAAATAACTTTGCTCCCAACGAGTACAGAGAGGTTGTCAATCTCTCCGGCCTTGTAGTTCACAAAGGGTTAAAAGCAATATAATAGTAGTGATAGATAGTGTTTTGCAATAGTAAGTAAATAGCGAAAAGTAAATAGTGGATGTGATCAATAATGGTAATATGGACCGGAGTCTCATGATGTTCACTAGTGATGTCTCTCTCCCAAAAGACGATAAAACAGCTATGTGAGGTAAACAAATTACAGCTGGGCAATTGACAGGACCACGAACGCAAACCAATGCTGATTACATTGCAAGAAAGGTTGAGGTTCAAAGCATGGGCGGTACGCCAAAGTAAGTAGACCGAAATCCATCAATATCTACTACTAATCATCCACCTTGAGATATCTATCCAGAACATCACGCTGGTATTAAGTTGCGAGTCCCAATCATAGTGTAAACTCAATGCAACAGACAACTGCATTAAAAGAACTTTGCGTAAAGTAAACAATCCTTGCACCCGCGGGCACAAGCACCGTTGTTTTCCCCCTTGTGGCAACAGCACATCCCCTAGACTCATGTTTCTGTCACTCAAGCTAGTCATCGAGGGGCATGAACCCACAATCGAGCATAACGTTCCCTCTTGGAGTCACTGCTTACTACTCGGCCAAAGCAATAAATAACAACGGAGAACATGCAAGAATTACTTATGAACTAAAATATAAAAGAGGTGAATCAAATATATTACTCAAGATCAATCTGAACATAATCTCATAATCCATCGGATCCCAGCAAACTCAACATAGCAACAGCATAAGGATTACATAGGTGCCTCGATCATGTAGGGCAGCTCACGAGGACTAATTAGTGAAGCACAAGAACGGGAGGAGAACATCACATAGCTACTGGTCATGGACTCATGGTCCAAGGGAGACTACTCACGAGTCATTCGGGAGGCGTCCATGGTGGTGGAGAAGCTCTCGGTGGTGATCCTCCCCTCCGGCAGGGTGCCGGGAAGAGTTCTCCTCGTGCTCCCGATCTTGGAAGCGGCGGCGGCGGCGGAACAGAGATGGGATCGCGAAAAAAAGTCCTGTTCTGAGGGTTACGGAGGACCCTTTAAATATATGCCAAAGTAGGGCACCGGGGGAGCCTCGGGGGGGCCCAGGCGCCCCCCGGCGCGGCGCAGGGGGGGGGCGCCCACAGGGCGCCTGGATCCCCTGTGGCCCCCCAGGCTGCCCTTCGGACGCAGTGTTGTTTCCGGATCGCTGATTTTTTTTATAATTTTTCTGGATTTTTCTGGGCAGTTCTCGAAACGTGAAAACCTGAAATACAAAAACAGCCGAAAACAGAAACTGGCACTGGGGTGCACTGGATTAGTAAGTTAGTCCAAATATGATCAAAAGTGTATGGAAGTGTATGAATACCATAGCAATATCACCCAAAAGTGGCATGGAGCAAGCAGAAATTATAGATATGTTTTGGACGTATCAACCACATAAAGGGCTTATAAGGAAAATGAATAACGAGCATGCCACAGTCGGGCGTCTGAGCAACACCACATAAAGGGCTCGTGAATAAAAGAAATAACAAACATGCCATAGTTGGGCGTCTAAGCAACACCACAGACAGGGCTTATAAATAAAAGAAATAACAAACATGCCACAGTCGGGTGTTTGAGCGACACCACAGAAAGGGCTTATAAAAGACAGTAAATATCCAGGAGGTAGAACCGTCCCAGGGATACTCATTAATTTAATTAATATAAATGGTTAGTCCGAAATAATCCTAACAGAAAATTAAGAGTCATCATAGGTCACAGATCATGATCCACGTTCTGTTTTAGCACTTTCTCCTCCGAAGACTGACGCTAAGACCGACACTTGACTCTTCCCAGACTGTAGTCCTAACCCAGGGACATGGTTATTCGAATAGATTTAATCTCTGCAGAGGGTGTACTCTTTACCCACGAATAACGGATTCCTTTAGTCCCTCTGAACTAATTCCGTTTACGGTCTTTTAATTCGAAGACACACCTGACCACACACACCAGCCTATCTTACCGGTGCCTGGAATCACCCACGACACCCGTTAAGCCAGACTCGAAGTGGGGGGGCTACAACCTCGACTAGCATGGGATCATGAAATTTATAATGCGCGCAAAACTGGGGAAGCTACCCCCTTCGGCTCCAACCGAAACACCCATGCCCCCGGACCCGATGGCCAGCCTACCGGCTGCAGCCGGTATCTTCCATCGTGGCCTCTCTGTACGGTGTGTGATAGAACAGGGGTCGACAATTTACTGAACCGTACCCTACCTGTAGCAGGGACACGTGGTAGCACGAACCAAGTATGGGGGTTACTGGGACAAGACTCGATCTATGGTCGACTCAGGAGGTTCAAGCATCACTGTGTATGATTAGTATAATCAATATATTCCACAACAACAGTCGGAATCACCACCCGTCATGCCTCACCAAGCCATACCGGACTCCACCGTCTCAACGAGGAGCTAGTGACAACCTCGTGTCTACACAAGACAATGACTTTCACGGTTTTCTTCCGTTAGGCATGGAAGGCATACGAGGGGGATCACCGTCATGCATATAATTATCCACAGCAAGGGGTATACCTCATGCACTCATGGGTATGATCATATCATCACGTATATTAATAAATGAGTGCGTCCATTTTGAGGTGACGTTGCAATCGTATCAACGACACTCACAAGCATTAGGCCATGGTTCAAAAGTGCTTGCCTTCAAGTAGTGGGGAGGTAAAGTGTATTTCAAGACCTTTTGAAGTTTTTCTCCCTCTTCAAAATCCTATTAGAAAGAACACGAACTCAATACATAGATTCAAAACAGCACAAAAAGTTGACTGGAGAATTTTCAAATAAATTTGAAAATAAACTAGACCAAATTTGAGGAACAACATAAAACGAATCAATTCATTTGGAGTTACATTTAAAAAGTTAAAGCCAGTCAAAGTTTCAGTCAAACTCTGATTTTAAATTAAAACAGAAAAGAAAACGTTTCAAATAAGAATACGCTTTCGGGTCAGGGGATACGTACTACTGAGGTTTACGCCTTCACTTGAAACACGTGGAGGCGGGGCTGGGTCACTGACAGTGGGTCCAGGGGGGGGCCACTGGTCAGGTTTGACCAGTCACCTCTCCCTCCCTTTTCCTCTGCCCGAGCGGGGGCGGGATTCCGGTGATTGTCGCCGGCGAACGGAGGCTCCTCGAGGGCATTCGAGGCCAGGGATGGATACGTCACTCCAAGGCGGTCCTCCCGGTGGTCGACTGGCCGGCGAGGACGGAGGGAGTCGCCGGCGGTGAGCTCTGCGGCGGAGGGAGCTTCGGGCAGGATTGGGGATTTGTGTTGTGGTGGGTTTTGATCGCGTTCGAGGGGTTGGGCAGCTCCGCAAGGTCGAGGGGAAGGCGACGGTGGCGCTGGATGAGCGGGGGAGGCCCTGGTGGCGCCGGAGTGATCGAGACAGTGGCGGCGGCTGTGGTTTGTGGAGAAGAAGAAGATGACCTCTCTGGTCTTTCTACTTCTACGGGCGGATCAGTGAGGGACTGTGAGAGGTTCCTTGAGGGCCTGACGAGCTCGGGGGCTTCTTATATAGGCGGGCAATGGCGGTTCCGCGGCGGCTGGGGATATGGTCACCGGCAACCGCCATTCTGTAACAGAAGGGGACGTGGCGGGGCTGAGGACGGCGGCAGAAGCTAGCAGACGAGCGGGTTATGCACCAGGGGCGAGCTGGCGCGCGCTCGTGGCTTGGGCGACACCGTCCTCGCCAGGAACCCACTGTGGCTAGCCGCTAGCCGCCGCGGCCAACCTGACAACGGCGCGGTGGGGCTCCAGGGGCGGCTTGGAGCGTTCTGTTGAGTGGATGAGGCCAGGGGGTGGCTCTGCAGGCGAGCAAGGGCCGGGGCGCGACGTGGCGACCCGAGCGCACGCACGTGCAAAACGTGCGCTCTGGGCGCGCCCAGAGCACGCGCGCTATGTGCTCGGCAATATGCCAAGGCATGCTAGGGGGCTCCAATCCACAAGGGGGGTTAGCAGGGTGGAGCTATAGGCTAGGGCAAATCCATGTGACATGCTGGTCTAGTCAGGGGATCAAGTTCATAACACAAACCAAAAACTAAGCCAAAACTGGTCTTGCACTCAAGGTGTCTGACAAAATGCCAATGGCATCTAGGCAACTCTTGGGGTGGCCAAATTCTCTAGATCAGTGTCTCCTTGGATGAGTAAGAGGGTGGTGAGGTTAGTTTATCAAAAGCAAAAACTTTATTAGTGCAAGTTTTTGCAAAACTTCAGTTCTGGGCAGAAGGTAAATGGCATTGTTTCATGAACCAAAAACCTTCCAATGGGTCCACTCTTCTGGACTTAAGGGTTTTGCAAGATGGGCTATAAGTTGGAAAAAGCTCAGGGCCAATGGAACTAGTTAGAATAGGGTTGTAGTTGAAAGTGACATTCTGGACCAGAGAGCAAAAGAGGATGTTTTGCTCAACTTTTCCAAAGAACACCCAAGGGTTTTTGCATGGTAGTGATGTAGGGGCTTCACCTGACATCCCTGAATTTTGGTGGAATTTTTGGATAATTCCATCAAAGGGTTGCAGTGCAAAAGGGACCTTGAAGCAGAAGAAAAACCCTATAATTAAAATAACTTAAGGAGGAAATAATAATGCAAAAGAACTTATTGAAAGGGAGATTGTCATTCTTGGTTAGGGCTATTAAGTCCAAACAACATACCAAGAATTTTGCACTGGGGCAAAAACTCCATAAAAACAACAGAAAGGAAGTTCTGTCAAACAAAGAAAACCTAGAAAAGGAAAAGTTGAAACTCCTTATCAATTTTTTATTACTAAAACAAGGGCAAATTTTTTGGGGTGTTACATCAATCCCTCTGCGGTCCCTTGCAAGGATGATATCTGATAGTCATAGATGCAAAACAAATATAAGTAAATAAATTGCAGCAAGGTATTTTTGTGTTTTTGATTTTATAGATATGAAAATAATATGATAAAAGTCGACCCGGGGGCCATAGGTTTCACTAGAGACTTCTCTCTTGAAAGAACGCATACGGTGGGTGAACAAATTACTGTTGAGCAATTGATAGAAAAGGGAATAATCATGACGATATCTAAGGCAATGATCATGAATATAGGCATCACGTCCGTGACAAGTAGACCCACTCCTGCCTGCATCTACTACTATTACTCCATACATCGACCAACTCGTGCCTGCATCTAGTGTATTAAGTTAAAAACAGAGTAACGCTTTAAGCAAGATGACATGATGTAGAGGAATAGACCAATCAATTTGAAATAAACCCCATCTTTTTATCCTTAATGAAAACAATACAATACGTGCCTCGCTACCCCTTCTGTCACTTGGTGAGGACACCGCAAGATTGAACCCATTACAAAGCACCTCTCCAATTGCAAGAAAAAACAATCTAGTTGGCCAAACCAAATCAATAGATCGGATAGAAATACAAAGCTATCAAATCGTACATATAATAATTCAGAGAAGACCCAAATAATATTCATAGATAATCTGATCATAAAATCATAATTCGTCGGATCTCAACAAACACACCGCAAAAGAAAATTACATCGAATGGATCTCCAGGAACATCAAGGAGAACATTGTATTGAAGATCAAAGAGAGAGAACAAGTCATGTAGCTACTAGCTATGGACCCATAGGTCTGTGTAAACTGCTCACACATCATCGTTAGGGCGGCAAGATTGATGTAGAATGTTGGGAATGTAGCTTGAAATTTCAAAACAATTCCTACGCTCACGCAAGATCTATCTAGGAGATGCATAGAAACGAGACGGGGAGAGTGTGTCCGCGTACCCTCGTAGACCATAAGCGGAAGCATTATGTTAACGTGGTTGATGTAGTCGAACGTTGTCAGGACCGGTTTTTGGGGTATTAAATTCCCAAAAAAAATGGCCCTTGTGCTCACCAGCCCCAGGATTACTGTTAGCTGATGAGTCACCACTTGATACAGAAAACCCAAGCAAGGTTACAAAATATGTAGTACAAGACCATTCTTGGCCTTTAAGTACAACACAAGGTTTCTAGTGGCTGATGGCGGAAGCAGTTGTGACACGTCGGCGTCTGTGGGACTCCATTTCCCACGGGAACAGCTGACCAGGTTAACTCCTATCTTCACGAGGTTGCCATCACCGTTGCACAGGTTATGGGTAGTCGTCGCAACGCTCCTCTCCAAGCAAGAAATCTGGCCAAGACAATAGCCAGGGACAAGCCAGTGAGTACTTTGAATGTACTCGCAAACATTCTGAACACGGGTGAAATAAAATCAGCTCGAAAATATTAGATGATCACGATGTTAATTGTGATATGACAGTCCATAATTCCAGTAGGTCATTGGTATAAAAATGCATAATGCAATCAGGGAGTGATAATAAAATAAATAAACAAATATGCCACAGTCGGGCGTCTGAGCGACACCACATAAAGGGCTTATAAGGAAAATGAATAACGAGCATGCCACAGTCGGGCGTCTGAGCGACACCACATAAAGGGCTCATGAATAAAAGAAATAACAAACATGCCACAGTCGGGCGTCTAAGCAACACCACAGACATGGCTTATAAATAAAAGAAATAACAAACATGCCACAGTCGGGCGTCTGAGCGACACCACAGAAAGGGCTTATAAAAGACAGTAAATATCCAGGAGGTTGATCCGTCCCAGGGATACTCAGTAATTCAATTAATATAAAGGGTTAGTCCAAAATAATCCTAACCAAAAATTAACAGTCATCATTGGTCACAGATCATGATCCACGTTCTGTTTTAGCAGTTTCTCCTTCGAAGACCGACACTTGACTCTTCCCAGACTGTAGTCCTAACCCAGGGACACGGCTATTCGAATAGATTTAATCTCTGCAGAGGGTGTACTCTTTACCCACGAATAACGGATTCCTTTAGTCCCTCTGGACTAATTTCGTATACGGTCTTTTAATTCGAAGACACACCTGACCACACACACCAGCCTATCGTACCGGTGCCTGGAATCACCCACGACACCCGTTAAGACAGACTCTAAGTGGGGAGGCTACAACCTCGACTAGCATGGGATCATGAAATTTATAATGCGGACAAAACTGGGGAAGCTACTCCCTTCGGCTCCAACCGAAACACCCATGCCCCCAGACCCGGTGGCCTGCCTACCGGATGCAGCCGGTATCTTCCACCGTGGCCTCTCTGTACGGTGTGTGATAGAACAGGGGTCGACAATTTACTAAACCGTACCCTACATGTAGCAGGGACACGTGGTAGCACGAAACAAGTATGGGGTTACTGGGACAAGACTCGATCTATGTTCGACTCAGGAGGTTCAAACATCACTGGTATGATTAGTACAATCAATATATTCCACAACAACAGTCGGAATCACCACCCGTCATGCCTCACCAAGCCATACCGGACTCCACCGTCTCAACGAGGAGCTAGTGACAAGCTCGTGTCTACACAAGATAATGACTTTCACAGTTTTCTTCCGTTAGGCATGGAAGGCATACGAGGGGGATCACCGTCATGCATATAATTATCCACAGCAAGGGGTATACCTCATGCACTCATGGGTATGATCATATCATCACGTATAAAAAGAAATGAATGCGTCCATTTTGAGGTGACGTTGCAATCGTATCAACGACACTCAAAAGCATTAGACCAGGGTTCAAAAGTGCATGCCTTCAAGTAGTGGGGAGGTAAAGTGTATTTCAAGACCTTTGGAAGTTTTTCTCCCTCTTCAAAATCCTATTAGAAAGAACAGGAATTCAATACATAGATTCAAAACAACGCAAAAAAGTTGTCTGGAGAATTTTCAAATAAATTTGAAAATAAACTAGACCAAATTTGAGGAACAACAGAAAAAGAATCAATTCATTTGGAGTTATATTTAAAAAGTTAAAGCCAGTCAAAGTTTCAGTCAAACTCTGATTTTAAATTAAAAAAGAAAAGAAAACGTTTCACATAAGAATACGCTTTCGGGTCAGGGGATACGTACTTCTCAGGTTTACGCCTTCACTTGAAACACGTGGAGGCGGGGCTGGGTCACTGACAGTGGTACAGGGGGGGCCACTGGTCAGGTTTGACTAGTCGCCTCTCCCTCCCTTTTCCTCTGCCCGAGTGGGGGCGGCATTCCGGTGATCGTCGCCGATGAACGGAGGCTCCTGGAGGGCATTCGAGGCCAGGGATGGATCCGTCACTCCAAGGCGGTCCTCCCGGTGGTCGACTGGCCGGCGGGGACGGAGGGAGTCGCCGGCGGCGAGCTCCGCGGCAGAGGGAGCTTCGGGTAGGATTGGGGATTCGTGTTGTGGTGGGTTTTGATCGCGTTCGAGGGGTCGGGCAGCTCCGCAAGGTCGAGGGGAAGGCGACGGTGGCTCTGGATGGGCGGGGGAGGCCCTGGTGGCGCCGGAGTGATCGAGACAGTGGCGGCGGCTATGGTTGCCGGAGAAGAAGAAGACGACCTCTCTGGTCTTTCTACTGCTACGGGCGGATCAGTGAGGGTGTGTGAGAGGTTCCTTGAGGGCCTGACGAGCTCGGGGGCTTCTTATATAGGCGGGAAATGGCGGTTCCAGGGCGGCCGGAGATAAGGTCGCCGGCGACCGCCATTCTGTAGCAGCAGGGGACGTAGCGGGACTGAGGATGGCGGCAGATGCTAGCAGACGAGCGGGTTCTGCACCAGGGGCGAGCTGGCGTGCGCTCGTGGCTTGGGCGGCGCCGTCCTCGCTAGGAACCCACTGTGGCCAGCCGCTAGCCGCCGCGGCCAACCTGACGACGGCACGGTGGGGCTCCAGGGGCGGCTTGGAGCATTCGTGTGAGTGGATGAGGACGGGGGTGGCTCTGCAGGCGAGCAAGGGCCGGGGCGCGACGCGGTGACCCGAGCACACGCGCATGCAAAACGCGCGCTCTGGGCGCGCCCAGAGCACGCACGCTACGTGCTCGGCAATATGCCAAGGCATGCTAGGGGGCTCCAGTCCACAAGGGGGGTTAGCAGGGTGGGGCTATAGGCTAGGGCAAATCCATGTGACATGCTGGTCTAGTCAGGGGATCAAGTTCATAACACAAACCAAAAACTAAGCCAAAACTGGTCATGCACTCAGGGTGTTTGACAAAATGCCAATGGCATCTAGGCAACTCCTGGGGTGGCCAAATTCTCCAGATCAGTGTCTCCTTGGATGAGTAAGAGGGTGGTGAGGTTAGTTTATCAAAAGCAAAAACTTGTTGGTGCAAGTTTTTGCAAAACTTCAGTTCTGGGCAGAAGGTAAATGGCATTGTTTCATGAACCAAAAACCTTCCAATGGGTCCACTCTTCTGGACTTAAGGGTTTTGTAAGATGGGCTATAAGTTGGAAAAAGCTCAAGGCCAATGGAACTAGTTAGAATAGGGCTATAGTAGAAAATGACATTCTGGACCAGAGAGCAAAAGAGGATGTTTTGCTCAACTTTTCCAAAGAACACCCAAGGGTTTTTGCATGGTAGTGATGTAGGGGCTTCACCTGACATCCCTGAATTTTGGTGGATTTTTTTGATAATTCCATCAAAGGGTTGCAGTGCAAAAGGGACCTTGAAGCAGAAGAAAAACCCTATTATTAAAATAACTTAAGGAGGAAATAATAATGCAAAAGAACCTATTGAAAGGGAGATTGTCATTCTTGGTTAGGGCAATTAAGTCCAAACAACATACCAAGAATTTTGCACTGGGGCAAAAACTCCATAAAAACAACAGAAAGGAAGTTCTGTCAAACAAAGAAAACCTAGAAAAGGAAAAGTTGAAACTCCTTGTCAAATTTTTATTACTAAAACAAGGGCAAATTTTTTGGGGTGTTACAACACTAACCCCCTGAAGAAAAATCTCATCCTCGAGATTTGCTAAGGGTTGACATAAAAAGATCTCTACTGCCACAAAAAGATATTTCCAAAGTTTAACCGCCCTGCTAATGCAAATAAATGCCACTACAGTGCATGGCAATAAGTGGTGCAAACTGCAGTGTGAAATACTGGCGCTGCGTGAAAAAATCTACGGTCGTGGAAAACGAGATATTTCTACTAGGGGCTATAGTAAATTTAGAAATAATATTTCTATGTTTTTAAAATACGCTGGTTGCACCCGAGAGCACAGTGCTCTTACTGGCTGACAGGTGGGCCCTGGGCCCACTGTCAGTCTCTTCTTCCACCTCCGGTTCTCTCTTCTCCTCTCTCTCACGCGCTTTCCCCCGCTTTCTCCACCGGCGACGGCTAGCTCGTAGGGCATCTAGGCCGTACTGTCGTAGTGCGCGGCGCGCTAGCAGCCGGTGCAGTGTGCACTCACCTCGCGGGCCAACGTGCTGTCGGCACTGCTCGCGAATTCGCCTCCGAACACCGGCGATCGAGCGACAAGCGGCGCTGGTGGACTCTGCCCACCATACACCGATCTCGAGCTATAAAACGACTGAGGTGCTCCTTCTTCCTCCTCTCACCTAGCCTCGTTTCTTCTTCTTCTTCCCTTTCCTCCATTTATGTTTGCAGGAGCTCGGGTCGAGGCTCTAATGGTGGAGGTGATGCCGGACTGGTGCATGGTACTAGTGTGCGTGGGGTTGGCGGCATTGCTGGGGGTATCCGCTCTCTTGTGCGCGATGATCCTCGATGATCGTCGTGATGATGTGGCTCGGGTGCTAGCTTTTCACGGCGGCGGCGATCACGAGGATTAGGCATGGGTGTCGGGTGCTAACGGTGGTTAGTGCGCGGTAGGCAACTAGTGCTTGAATAAATTCCGACGAGTTTCTCCTCAAGAGACTGTGGTGCACTAGAGAGGTGGTCAATTAGATGAAGCAGGTGTATGTGGACTAGCAACTTAGTGTACTGTGTGGAGTGGCCGGAGTTGTAATTTTGCTGTTGCGGTGTTGCGCGATAAAATAAAATATCTACGGCATGCAGAGGTACAAGTTGTAACAACTCAAGGAGGAAAAGCAAATGAAGACTCACTCCAGGTTTTTACTTAGCACCAAAAATTAATTAAAATAAGAATTATTAGCAGTGGAACTACTTCATAACTTGAAATTAATTACTTAATACGATACACCGCTTACAACTCATAAGTAGATGCTGGGATAATTATCGTAGCAGTGACGTGTAAAACATAAACGGTAAATGGACAGGGTCCTGGGAAAAGGTCTTTGGTGCTGGGGGACACTCCTCTTCTATCGGCGGGAGCGGGTTGACTAGTTGATGAATGTGCTTCTCCTGCCCGGGCCTCAATGGTCTGCCGATGGCGATTCGAGGATTTAAATCGGCGAGGCTCTGGAGATAACCCATTATCCGTTGGGTCAAACGCTCTTGCGCGATGACATACTGCGTAAGGTTAGCTAGTATTGGGTCTCTCTCAATTCGCCCACCAGGAAAAGTTGCTGGTTCTCCTGGCGCTGCACGGCTCGAAAAGTAATAATACCCCCGTTCGCTGGCATAGGGCACCGCGAATCGAAGGCGAGCAAGCGCTTCATAAGCGGTAGCCTCTATGGCCATCTGGGGAGTTGGCATGGATTTCCCCATGAAGGAAACTTCGGTGGGGTCTTAGTTTGGGTTTGCGGGAGGGATGTGTACCACTGCCCAATATTTCGAGGTGGATGGTGTGATCCTCGCTTTGAGCAGCTCATACTGGGGTGGACGGGTAGCACTCATGGTACTGCAGGTAAAATCCCATAATATTTTCACGAAACTACCTGGGGATGCATCTGGGGTTCTCAGATAAATACTAGGGATCGGCATGGTGAAGGAAATGGTTGTGAGAGTAGTGCACCAGGTGAGGGACGCTTTGCAAGGTCACGGTGTGGCCTTTTATAAAGCAACATGGCTGGTTTATAGAATCATGGTGAGGGGCAGCTATATTGTTGGTTTCGCTTTATGGGGTCGGGTCAATGCTACAGATACTCACGTCTCGCAAAGTGACGTTTTTATTATAGGGGTTGTCGGTGAGGTGCTTTGGAAGTTACACTCGGAACATGCATTCGTACAATGACATATCTGTGCACGGCTGCTATAGAGATAAGGGCGCAAAAGTAAACTGTATATACATATGGAAATGCAAGTTACATCACCGCGGGGTGTGGTCAAGATAAGGCTTGGTACTACTCGGGTGATTTAATCAACCTCGTTTATATCCAAGCGGCCTTGCCTTGTGGACGCCGAAGCTTCTCCAAGGGCTTCATCGTTGGTGTTGACTGGAGGTGGCTGAGGGGGTGCAGGGTCGGGGCAGTGATGATGTCCCTCGCGGGGATTGTTGGCCACAATCCCGTTGGAGCGTGCTCCAAACAGGCGACGCATCACCTCTGGAGACACCAAGGCATTTTGGTCAATGACCGAGGCAGGCCTCAAGGACTCGATCGGTTGTCCGAATAACACGACTGGGTTGTCGGTGTCGGACTCATCTCCTCCTCTTGCCGGGGCTCGGCGAAGCAGTTCTCCACGAGCTGCGATCATATCAAGAGTGATTTGATCGAACAGTTCCTCTAGCACACTTACATAGCGCACTAGGTGCAATAATGATGGATCTGTCTCATGGTATCCGCTGGCAACTAGGGGTGGCCTACCATACCCTTCACGGCTGGGGTAGTAGTAGAATGAGCGACAGTTAACTCGGGGCGACAGGTGCCGGAGTTGAACTATAGCTTCTCGTGCAGCTAGTTGGATAGCTTGTGGCTCAAAGGAACTTGCCCTTCCGGTGAACCTGTAGGGGCGTTCTGGCAATAGACCCCTACCGTAGATGTGTACAGTGGCCCAGAATTGACGGCTTTCAACGCCCGTGTATTCTTGGTACACAACATATTCTGGGGGCTCTTCTAACGCAAAGGCACGACGGGTGAGGTTTGCGAGCACGGTCACAAAACCTCCAAGGTTGGTTGCTGTGGTTTCGTTGTGAACGATGGGTCCTGGCATTTTAGCTCGGTCTGGGGTAGAGGCTGTGTTGTTCTGGGTTTGGGGGCTAGCGTGCCCTATTTATAGGAAAGGACGGAGTCTTCCTTCGCACGCTTGCAAAGGGAACTGTTTAGGCGTCGGTCACTGGCGGGTGATCGACAGGCTAGACTGATAGGTTGGGCACCGACTACCAAAGGTGTCGGCCCACTGTGTGGGTATCTTACGCAAGAAGCTTGGCCGGGGTTAGGATATGGTCTGGTGTGGTGGTAAACCTAGGTTTCTTGACCTGGCTAAGATAGGATTAGCCAACGGTCAGCCTGACTCTGATACCAAGGTTTTCAGGTCTGGTTTTCGGGGTATTAAATTCCCAAAAAAATGGCCCTTGTGCTCACCAGCCCCAGGATTACTGTTAGCTGATGAGTCACCACTTGATATAGAAAACCCAAGCAAGGTTACAAAATATGTAGTACAAGACCATTCTTGGCCTTTAAGTACAACACAAGGTTTCTAGTGGCTGATGGCGGAAGCGGTTGTGACACGTCGGCGTCTGTGGGACTCCATTTCCCACGGGAACAGCTGACCAGGTTAACTCCTATCTTCTTGAGGCTGCTATCACCGTTGCACAGGTTTCAGGAAGTCGTCGCAACGCTCCTCTCCAAGCAAGAAATCTGGCCAAGACAATAGCCAGGGACAAGCCAGTGAGTACATTGAATGTACTCGCAAACATTTTGAACACGGGTGAAATAAAATCATGCTCGAAAATATTAGATGATCACGATGTTAATTGTGATATGACAGTCCATAATTCCAGTAGGTCATTGGTATAAAAATGCATAATGCAATCAGGGAGTGATTATAAAATAAATAAACGAATATGCCACAGTCAGGCGTCTGAGCGACACCACATAAAGGGCTTATAAGGAAAATGAATAACGAGCATGCCACAGTCGGGCGTTTGAGCGACACCACATAAAGGGCTCATGAATAAAAGATATAACAAACATGCCACAGTCGAGCGTCTAAGCAACACCACAGATAGGGCATATAAATAAAAGAAATAACAAACATGCCACAGTCGGGCGTCTGAGCGACACCACAGAAAGGGCTTATAAAAGACAGTAAATATCCAGGAGGTAGAACCATCCCAGGGATACTCATTAATTCATTTAATATAAAGGGTTAGTCCGAAATAATCCTAACCAAAAATTAACAGTCATCATAGGTCACAGATCATGATCCATGTTCTGTTTTAGCAGTTTCTCCTCCGAAGACCGACGCTAAGACCGACACTTGACTCTTCCCAGACTGTAGTCCTAACCCAGGGACACGGCTATTCGAATAGATTTGATCTCTGCAGAGGGTGTACTCTTTACCCACGAATAACGGATTCATTTAGTCCCTCTGGACTAATTCCGTTTACGGTCTTTTAATTCGAAGACACACCTGACCACACACACCAGCCGATCTTACCGGTGCCTGGAATCTCCCACGACACCCGTTAAGCCAGACTCTAAGTGGGGAGGCTACAACCTCCACTAGCATGGGATCATGAAATTTATAATGCACGCAAAACTGGGGAAGCTACCCCCTTCGACTCCAACCGAAACACCCATGCCCCCGGACCCAATGGCCTGCCTACCGGATGCAGCCGGTATCTTCCACCGTGGCCTCTCTGTACGGTGTGTGATAGAACAGGGGTCGACAATTTACTGAACCGTACCCTACCTGTAGCAGGGACACATGGTAGCACGAAACAAGTATGGGGGTTACTGGGACAAGACTCGATCTATGGTCGACTCAGGAGGTTCAAGCATCACTGGTATGATTAGTATAATCAATATATTCCACAACAACAGTCGGAAGAACCACCCGTCATGCCTCACCAAGCCATACCGGACTCCACCGTCTCAATGAGGAGCTAGTGACAAGCTCGTGTCTACACAAGACAATGACTTTCAGGGTTTTCTTCCGTTAGGCATGGAAGGCATACGAGGGGGATCACCGTCATGCATATGATTATCCACAGCAAGGGGTATACCTCATGCACTCATGGGTATGATCATATCATCACGTATAAAGAGAAATGAATGCATCCATTTTGAGGTGACGTTGCAATCGTATCAACGACACTCACAAGCATTAGACCAGGGTTCAAAAGTGCTTGCCTTCAAGTAGTGGGGAGGTAAAGTGTATTTCAAGACATTTGGAAGTTTTTCTCCCTCTTCAAAATCCTATTAGCAAGAACACGAATTCAATACATAGATTCAAACAGCACAAAAAGGTTGTCTGGAGAATTTTCAAATAAATTTGAAAATAAACTAGACCAAATTTGAGGAACAACAGAAAAAGAATCAATTCATTTGGAGTTATATTTAATAAGTTAAAGCCAGTCAAAGTTTCAGTCAAACTCTGATTTTAAATTAAAACAGAAAAGAAAATGTTTCAAATAAGAATACGCTTTCAGGTCAGGGGATACGTACTACTGAGGTTTACGCCTTCACTTGAAACACGTGGAGGCGGGGCTGGGTCACTGACAGTGGGTCCAGGGGGCCCACTGGTCAGGTTTGACCAGTCGCCTCTCCCTCCCTTTTCCTTTGCCCAAGCGGGGATGGGATTCCGGTGATCGTCGCCGGTGAACGGAGGCTCCTCGAGGGCATTCGAGGCCAAGGATGGATTCGTCACTCCAAGGCGGTCCTCCCGGTGGTCGACTGGCCGGCGGGGACGGAGGGAGTCGCCGGTGGCGAGCTCCGCGGCGGAGGGAGCTTCGGGCAGGATTGGGCATTTGTGTTCTGGTGGGTTTTGATCGCGTTCGAGGGGTCGGGCAGCTCCGCAAGGTCGAAGGGAAGGCGACGGTCGCACTGGATGGGCGGGGAGGCCCTGGTGGCGCCGGAGTGATCAAAACAGTGGCGGTGGCTGTGGTTGCCGGAGAAGAAGAAGACGACCTCTCTGGTCTTTCTACTGCTACGGGCGGATCAGTGAGGGAGTGTGAGAGGTTCCTTGAGGGCCTGACGAGCTCGGGGGCTTCTTATATAGGCGGGCAATGGCGGTTGCGCGGCGGCCGCGGATAAGGTCGCCGGCGACCGCCATTCTGTAGCAGCAGGGGACGTGGCGAGGCTGAGGATGGCGGCAGAAGCTAGCAGACGAGCGGGTTCTGCACCAGGGGCGAGCTGGCACGCGCTCGTGGCTTGGGCGGCGCCGTCCTCGCCAGGAACCCACTGTGGCCAGCCGCTAGACGCCGAGCCCGACCTGACGACGGCGTAGTGGGGCTCCAGGGGCGACTTCGAGCGTTCTGGTGAGTGGATGAGGCCGGGGGGTGGCTCTGCAGGCGAGCAAGGGCCGGGGCGCGACGCTGCGTCCCGAGCGCACGCACGTACAAAACGCGCGCTTTGGGCACGCCCAGAGCACGCATGCTACGTGCTCGACAATATGCCAAGGCATGCTAGGGGGCTCCAATCCACAAGGGGGGTTAGCAGGGTGGGGCTATTGTCTAGGGAAAATCCATGTGACATGCTGGTCTAGTCAGGGGATCAAGTTCATAACACAAACCAAAAACTAAGCCAAAATTGGTCATGCACTCAGGGTGTTTGACAAAATGCCAATGGCATCTAGGAAACTTTTTGGGTGGCCAAATTCTCCAGATCAGTGTCTCCTTGGATGAGAAAGAGGGTGGTGAGGTTAGATTATCAAAAGCAAAAACTTGTTAGTGCAAGTTTTTGCAAAACTTCAGTTCTGGGCAGAAGGTAAATGGCATTGTTTCATGAACCAAAAACCTTCCAATGGGTCCACTCTTCTGGACTTAAGGGTTTTGCAAGATGGGCTATAAGTTGGAAAAAGCTCAAGGCCAATGGAACTAGTTAGAATAGGGATGTAGTAGAAAGTGACATTCTGGACCAGAGAGCAAAAGAGGATGTTTTTCTCAACTTTTTCCAAAGAACACCCAAGGGTTTTTGCATGGTAGTGATGTAGGGGCTTCTCCTGACATCCCTGAATTTTGGTGGAATTTTTGGATAATTCCATCAAAGGGTTGCAGTGCAAAAGGGACCTTGAAGCAGAAGAAAAACCCTATAATTAAAATACCTTAAGGAGGAAATAATAATGCAAAAGAACCTATTGAAAGGGAGATTGTCATTCTTGGTTAGGTCAATTAAGTCCAAACAACATACCAAGAATTTTGCACTGGGGCAAAAACTCCATAAAAACAACAGAAAGGAAGTTATGTCAAACAAAGAAAACCTAGAAAAGGAAAAGTTGAAACTCCTTGTCAGATTTTTATTACTAAAACAAGGGCAAATTTTTTGGGGTGTTACAAACGTCTTCACAATCCAACCGATCCAAGTACCAAACGTACGACACCTCTGTGTTCATCACACATTCAGCTCGATGACGTCCCTCGAGCTCTTGATCTAGTAGAGGGTCAAGGGAGTGTTCCCTAAGCACGACGGCATGGCGACGGTGTTGGTGATGTGATCTGCGCAGGGCTTCGCCTAAGGACTACGACCCTATGACCTGAGGAGCAAACTATGGAGGGGGCACCGCACACGGCTAAGACAAATCTTGGTTTGCCTTAGGGATGCCTCTGCCCACATATATAAAGGAGGAGGGAGGAGGAGGTCGTCCTAGGGAATAGGCGCGCCAAGGGGGAGTCCTACTAGGACTCCAAACCTAGTAGGATTCGCCCCCTTCCTTCCAATGTAGAGGGAAAAGTGGAAAGGGAGGGAGAGGAGAAGGAAAGGGGGTCGTGCCCCGCCACACCTAGTCCAATTCGGCTTGGGTTTGGTGGGCGCGCGCCACCTCTTGTGGCAGCCTCCCTCTCTCCACTATGGCCCAATAGGCCCATTAAATTTCCCTATGGGTTCCGATAGCCTCTCGGTATTCTGATAAATCCCCGAACCTCTCCAGAACCATTCTGGTCCGTATACAAGCTTCCAATATATGAATGTTTACCTCTCGACCATTTCGAGACTTCTCGTCTTGTCCGTGATCTCATCCGGGACTCCGAACAAACTTCGCTCACCAAAACACATAACTCATAATACAAATCGTCATTGAACATTAAGCGTGCGGACCCTACGGGTTCGAGAACTATGTAAACATGACCAAGACACATCTCCGGTCAATAACCAATAGAGGAACCTGGATGCTCATATTTCCTCCTACGTATTCTATGAAGATCTTTATTGGTCAAACCGCATAACAACATATGTTGTTCCCTTTGTCATCGGTATGTTACTTGCCGAGATTCGATCGTCGGTATCATCATACCTAGTTCAGTCTCGTTACCGGCAAGTCTCTTTACTCATTCCACAATGCATCATTCCGTAACTAACTCATTGGTCACATTGCTTGCAAGGCTTATAGCGATGTGTATTACCGAGAGGGCCCAGAGATACCTCTCCGACACTCGGAGTGACAAATCCTATTCTCGATCTATGCCAACTCAACAAACACCTTCGGAGACACATGTAGAGCATCTTTATAATCACCCAGTTACGTTGTGACATTTGATAGCACACAAGGTGTTCCTCCGGTATTCGGAAGTTGCATAATCTCATAGTGAGAGGAACATGTATAAGCCATGAAGAAAGCAATAGCAATAAAAAAAATGATCAATTTGCTAAGTTAAGGGATGGGACATGTCCATCACATCATTCTCCTAATGATGTGATCTTGTTCATCAAATAACAACACATGTCTATGGTTAGGAAACTCAACCATCTTTCATTAATGAGCTAGTCTAGTAAAGGTATACTAGGGACACTGTGTTTTGTCTATGTATTCACACATGTATCAAGTTTCCGGTTAATACAATTCTAGCATGAATAACAGACATTTCTCATGATATATAAGGAAATATAAATAACAACTTTATAATTGCCTCTATGGCATATTTCCTTCAGTCTCCCACTTGCACTAGAGTCAATAATCTAGATTACATGGTAATGATTCTAACACCCATGGAGTCTTGGTGCTGATCATGTTTTGCTCGTGGAAGGGGCTTAGTCAACGGGTCTGCAATATTCTGATATGTATGTATTTTGCAAATCTCTATGTCACCCTCCTTGACTTGATCGCGGATAGAGTTGAAGCGTCTCTTGATGTGCTTGGTTCTCTTGTGAAACCTTGATTCCTTCGCCAAGGCTATTGCTCGAGTGTTGTCACAAAAGATTTTCATTGGACATGATGCACTAGGTATTACAGCTAGATCTGATATGAACTCCTTCATCCAGACTCCTTCATTTGTTGCTTCTAAAGTAGCTATGTACTCCGCTTCACACGTAGATCCCGCCGGGACGCTCTTCTTGGAACTGCACCAACTGACAGCTCCACCGTTTAACAAAAATATGTAACAGTTTTGTGACTTAGAGTCATCCGGATCAGTGTCAAAGCTTGCATCAACGTAACCATTTATGACGATCTCTTTGTCACCTCCATAAACGAGAAACATATCCTTCGTCCGTTTTAGGTACTTCAGGATGTTCTCGACCATTGTCCAGTGATCCACTCTTGGATTACTTTCGTACCTCCCTGCTAGACTTATAGCAGGGCACACATCAGATCAGGTACACAACATTGCATACATGATAGAACCTATGGCTGAAGCATAGGGAATGACTTTCGTTTTCTCTTTATCTTCTGCAGTGGTCTGGCATTGAGTCTGACTCAACTTCACACCTTGTAACATAGGCAAAAACACTTTCTTTGACTGATCCATTTTGAACTTCAAAAGTTTATCAAGGTATGTGCTTTGTGAAAGTCCAATTAACTGTCTTGATCTATCTCTATAGATCTTGATGCCCAATATATAAGCAGCTTCACCGAGGTCTTTCATTGAAAAATTCTTATTCAAGTATCCTTTTATGCTATCTAGAAATTCTACATCCTTTCCAATCAACAATATGTCATCCACATATAATAGCAGAAATGCTACATAGCTCCCACTCACTTTTTGTAAATACAGGCTTCTCCAAAAGTCTGTATAAAACCATATGCTTTAATCACCTCATCAAAGCGTATATTCTAACTCCGAGATGCTTGCACCAGTCCATAGATGGATCACTGGAGCTTGCATACTTTGTTAGCACCTTTAGGATCGACAAAACCTTCTGGTTGCATCATATAAAACTCTTCTTTGAGAAATCCATTAAGGAATGTAGTTTCGACATCCATTTGCTAGATTTCATAATCATAAATGCGGCAATTGCTAACATGATTCGGACAGACTTAAGCATCGCTGCGGGTGAGAAAGTCTCATCGTAGTCAACTCCTTGAACTTGTCGAAGACCTTTCGCAACAAGTCGAGCTTTGTAGATAGTAACATTACCATCGGCGTCAGTCTTCTTCTTAAAAATCCATTTATTTTCAATGGCTTGCCGATCATCAGGCAAGTCAACCAAAGTCCACACTTTGTTCTCATACATGGACCCCATATCAGATTTCATGACCTCAAGCCATTTTGCGGAATCTAGGCTCATCAGCGCTTCCTCATAGTTTGTAGGTTCGTCATGGTTTAGTAACATGACTTCCAGAATAGGGTACTGTACCACTCTGGCGCGGAACATACTCTAGTTGATCTACGAGGTTCAGTAGTAACTTGATCTGAAGTTTCATGATCATCATCATTATCTTCCTCACTAATTGATGTAGGAATCATAGGAACTGATTTCTGTGATGACCTACTTTCCATTTCGGGAGAAGGTACAATTACCTCATCAAGTTCTACTTTCCTCCCACTCACTTCTTTCGAGAGAAAGTCCTTCTCTAGAAAGGATCCATTCTTAGCAACAAATATCTTGTCTTCAGATCTGTGATAGAAGGTGTACCCAACAGTTTCCTTTGGGTACCCTATGAAGACACATTTCTCCGATTAGGGTTCGAGCTTATCAGGTTGAAGATTTTTCACATAAGCATAGCAGCCCCAAACTTTATGAAACGAGAACTTGGGTTTCTCGCCAAACCACTGTTCATAAGGTGTCGTCTCAACGAATTTAGATGTTGCCCTATTTAACGTGAATGCAGCTGTCTCTAAAGCATAATTGATACGTCTCGAACCACTACACCACGACACTGCATTCCCGACCGACGTGTGTTGGTAAAAAAGTCAGTTTTGCCGACCGACTGTAGGTCAGGAAAACTTCTATCAAACTATCGGTCGGTAATGCTCACGTGTACCATCAAACAGTCGGTCAGGAATTCTGAAGAATATAGCATCAAATCGTTGGACGGTAAAAAGTGCACTACCATCAAACTGTTGGTCGACAAATAATGTCGACCGACCATGGGTCGCCAATTGGGCCGCTCAAAATATCTGCGCACGCGTGCGTGGGAAACTTATCGAGCGAAGCCCATCTAAAATTTTTGGCCCCTCATCCCCACAGCCCACCCTAATCTCCCCCTACCTCTCCGCCCTCTCTCCCTTACCTCTTTCTCTCCCGATATGAGCAGCAGCGGCGGCGGCTCCCATCCTCTTCCTTCGATTGAGCTCCGCCCCGAAGTGGAGGAAAGGGTACGCGGCCGTCGATCTGTGTGCATCTAGCCATGGAGGGTTCCCCAATCTCGCGCTCCTTCTCCGCATGGAGCGCTAGCAGTACACACGGTGTAGTTCCACTACCCCTGTGTCCGCCCCATGCCGGCTGCCGCATAGATCCGTTCCTCCCGCACCTGCTGCACGCAATGGCGCATGCTGCCATGCCGTTTTGGTGCAGCCAGACCACCGCCCCTACCCTCGTGCTCCGGGCAGAGGCTCGTTCTTCTTGGTGGTGACTACACGTTCCTCCCCGGTGGTGGTGCTCTGCCCGCTGTCTTGCGTTTCTCCCAGCAGCTGCGCCCTTCTACCCCTACCTCAAATCAGTGAGTCCTTCCTATTTTCTTCGAATTTGATGTGCAACTATGTGCATGTCTTTGGTTATCTTGAATTCTCTCAAATCCATGTTCATCAGTTACTCAGTTTGCAATAGAACTACACATCTTTCCTAGATCATAGTTGTTTGATTATTAGCAAACAACGATTCTTTACCTATCCTTTTTGCGTCCGCAGATCTATCCGGCAATAGAGAGATGAAACTGTGAAGAAGCGTGATGAGGAAAAAGTGGTACACCTCTACTCTTTGTAGTATATAAGAGAGGAAATTAGACTAATATTGCCAACATATATGTTTGTTGTCCTTGACCTGGATGTCGGTGACACTCTTTTTCTTTTAGTTTTGTAGTTGGTTTGCATTTTTCTGCAAAATAATTTTGTCTGAACGTTGTAAATAATAGTTGGTCAAGAGTCATATGGGTACAGTGCAACATATCAACTCTGCCCCTACACAATATACATGTCATTAGTCATTATTTATTTCTTTGCTAAGATAAGTTGAGAAATAACTTGTTTTGTTGTTTTCTGTTGTGAACTACACGATATGAACATTTCACTCCGGTTTGTGCTATTTTTTAACTCTAATTGACATGTTGATATGTCATGCTAGAATTTTGTTGTTTCTGTTGGAACCTATATTATCAATTTTACACGTTGCAGAATTTATGACTAACAGGTTACATGTTGGTTTCTTATTGTTTAGGTTTCGACATTGGACATTTGTACAAAATCATATACTGGAGACTGCTTGTATTATAATAGAAGGTAAACTTACCAATCGAACAGAGTGAACAATATTTGTATTAGTGTTTTATAGTGTATTGCATGTGCATTGTGGTCACTAGTATCAATCCATAGAAATTACAATGTATAATGATGGATGAAACAAATGGAACCTATACCCTTACTTGCCACTACTATATTGTAGCTTCTAAAACACTTTTATGGCAAATAGTTACTCTCGGTCATTATAACTGAAACATTATTGAGATAAATCTCGCTCAGTTTTTCTAGTGGGGAAGGAAAGCTTCAAGATGTTCCATTTAAAGCGCTGATATCTATTTGAAAATTAATTCATGTGCATACCTCCTCGATCCTGACATTAACATGTCTACATATCTATTTGAAAATTAGTTCATGTGTATATTATCTTGTACACTTACAGATTTATGCAAAATATTCTTGTCATGTCGACTCACGTATTTCCTTTTTAAGACATACGTGATCCGATCTGTACATCTTTCCGTAATCCCGTCTCCACATTTGTTTTTAGCGTACATTTGTTTCCTTTTAAACATGTACTAATCAGCTTTTGTAGTTGTCTGTTTTGGACTCAGGTTTGTATGTGACAGTGATAGACTTGTTTTTAGAAAAAACAAAACATGTACTTCCACGTTTATTATATAGCTATTTAAACGGTGGAGCTATAGATGAGTGTCAGTGTGGTTCACTACATGTATGTACGTATTGTTGCCAGCACACACAAAAACCCGCTAGGATCTGTGGCCGTGTCCTTCTATACTTTTGGTTCGAAACCCATCATTGCTATGTCTTTTCAAAAATTGCTATGTTTTTCTGGCACGTGGACTCTAGTATAGCATACTGATAAATTTCGTTCATTGATACATCTTAACTTTTTATAGTTAAATCTTCACCATTGGTTTTCTATCGTTTTAATAATATAATAGATAGCTAATGTCATGCTTGAATAACTGGGTTGTTGTCATGACCTTAACAGTGCAAAGTTATGCATATAAAGTTGTTATAAGTGGGCAGCACATAAAGTTGATGTTATGACCTTAACCATACAAATCTAATGGAAAAATTGTGATGTGCTAGTGTGTATACTATACTGGAACATAATGCATGGTTGACATAAATGCTATTCGAATAATTTAGCAGTCATGGTGTTCCTAATAACTTAAAACTGTTGTAAAGATGAACTAAACCAATTTACTCTCAAATTAGAGAGCAAGAAATTAGGAGATAGTTTCCTGTAGAGTAATAGTTCCTGTATGTGCAGCAATTCAATTGCCCTGTGAAGTAATTGTTGATGCCATGGTTGTAAGTGGGCTGGTTTCATGACCTTAACACTGCAAAGCTATGCACGTAACATTCACATTTTATTTTGAGTTTCCCTTTAGCAATTACTTGTGAATATGTTTCAGCACTGAACTATATTTGGCAGAGTATATCAATATTCAAACCTGTTTGTGTCACTTTCACTATTTTGTGAGCCTTTAATCGCTCTAGTGTTCACATCTTCTGTCTTGGATGCTATATCTGTTATTTAACCTGACTGGACGCTTATTTATGATTATCACAGATAAAATGATATTATATTATGTTTGTTGTCGATTTCCTTAATAAACAAAGTAGTTGTTGCCTGAATCTGGAACATTTCCTGGACTTGTGTTATTAATGTAGTCTGACCATCTTTATTTCCAACAACATATACTTTTAGCAGATGTTGGAATTCATATTGGATTTATACAAAAGAAAAACTTTTCATATAGTATTGTTCTATTGGTGAAGTGAATATTAAAATAATTTATCTCGAGGAGAAACAGAAAGAATTCCAGATCTTGATGAATGTATACCTGGGTTGTGAGGATCTGAAGAAACCCTTTTTCCGTTGCAGGTAGTGGAGCAAGATTTCTTATATATGGGTGAGGGCATCAATCAATGGTTGGACAAGGAATCTCATCACTACAATATATAGCTACCACAGTGGACCTGGCGCGTTCTTGAGCATAGCTAGACGGAAAAACATATTTCCTGAGCTGGCATGTGAAGGTAACTTGAACCATCCTGTTTATTTTGTGAAATTTAAAGTCAAAATAAGGGATGTATTCAGCAACTAGTCAATCTGCTTTCAGGAAGAATAGTATAAAAAACTCTGTGCTTAGCACACATCTGCTATGGAAAGCACATAATCGTTAAGCCTAGTAAGATCTACAATAAGTCTGCACAAGTGTAGTCCATGAAATCAAATTAAATAGCGAGATAAGCATGTTATTTTTAATGAGAAGAAACAAACGCCTTTGCTGACCTATCAACTCCTTATGGAGATGGTGGGCTGGCTGGGGTGATCTCAGCCGAGGATCAATGTTAGTGTTAACACATGGCTATTGAATTCTCTGTATTTATGGCTATTTATATTTTTGAGAATGTGATGATCCTCTTTGTTGGAATTTTGCTACTGTAGTCTAGCTTCTATTAGTGTATTATAATTGAGAATTCTTTAACTTTTGTAGGAAACAAACCCAAGGAGTGCACTCACATGGAACCATGAAGCCAAGGATCTACGTCAACTAGATGTTGTTTTAGATTTCATTTTGTAGAACTGATGTCTCATACATGCATCTTTTACCTGTCCTTTTGTGAACTTGATGTATGGTGTCTTGGTGGTAATGTTTAGAACAGACTGAAGTGTTATGTATGTGCCAAATAGTTAATGGAATAAAAATATATTTGGTGCGCCTGATGTGAGCCTGATGTATGGTGTCTTGGTGATTATACTTAACAATCAGTACCATATGTCAATTAAAGTTGTGGCTCCCTAAATAAAATGCAGATGAACTATTGGTTGGCAAAGAAAAATCATGTCTGATTGTTGGTCGGCAAAACAAACCTCGCCCGACAGTCGGTTGGGAAAGGCTAATGCCAGGCCCAACAGAATGTTGGTCGGGAAAGAATACCCCATCCAATAGTCGGTCAGGAAAGGCCCATGGTTGCCCCAACAGGCTGTTGGTCGGGAAAGGCCCATGGCAGGCCCAACAAACTTTCGATCGGGAAAGATACTCCATAGCCGTCAAGCAGTCGGTCGGGAAAAGCTTTTCCTGTCTGGACTTTCCCCAACAGACGTTGTCTGTCGGCACTAGTCTTTCCTGTCCGACTGTTTGTTGGTGAAACCTGGATTCCCGACCAACCTGTCTGTCGAGGATGTAGTGATGTGGTGTAGTGAACGTATCTACTTTTCCAAAAACTTTTGCCTTTGTTTTGGACTCTAACTTGCATGATTTGAATGGAACTAACCCGGACTGACGCTGTTTTCAGCAGAACTGTCATGGTGTTATTTTTGTGCAGAAATAAAAGTTCGTGGAATGACCTAAAAATCCACGAACACACGTTTTGGAAATAGTAATAAAATACTGGCGGAAGAATCAGCATCAGGGGGGCCACACCCTGTCCACGAGGGTGGGGGTGCGCCTACCCCCTGGGCGTGCCCCTGCCTCGTGGGCCCCCTGGAGCTCCACCGACATTAACTCCAACTCCAACTCCATATATTCACGTTCAGGGAGAAAAAACAGAGAGAAGGATTCATCGCATTTTATGATACGGAGCCTCCGCCTAGCCCTAATCTTTTTCAGGAGGGCCGATATGGAGTCCGTTCGGGGCTCCGGAGAGGGGAATCCGTCGGCGTCGTCATCATCAACCATCCTCCATCACCAATTTCATGATGATCACTGCCATGCATGAGTAATTCCATCGTAGGCTTGCTGGACGGTGATGGGTTGGATGAGATTTGCCATGTAATCGAGCTAGTTTTGTTCGGGTTTGATCCCTAGTATCCATTATGTTCAAAGATAGATGTTGCTATGACTTTGCCATGCTTAATGCTTGTCACTAGGGCCCGAGTGCCATGATTTCAGATCTGAACCTATTATGTTATCATTAATATATGTGTGTTCTTGATCCTATCTTGCAAGTCAATAGTCACCTACTATGTGTTATGATCCGGCAACCCCGAAGTGACAATAGTCGGGACCACTCCCGGTGATGTCCGTGGTTTGAGGAGTTCATGTATTCACTATGTGTTAATGCTTTGGTCCGATACTCTATTAAAAGGAGGCCTTAATATCCCTTAGTTTCCACTAGGACCCCGCTGCCACAAGAGGGTAGGACAAAATATGTCATGCAAGTTCTTTTCCATAAGCACGTATGACTATATTCAGAATACATGCCTACATTACATTGATGAACTGGAGCTAGTTCTGTGTCACCCTAAGTTATAACTTCTACATGAGGAATCGCATCCGACATACTTCTCCATCACCGATCCAATGCCTACGAGCTTTTCACATATTGCTTGTTTCTTATTTACTTTTCCGTTGCAACTGTTACAAAAACTACAAAAATACTACCGTTACTTTTATTGCCATTACCACTATTTCCATATTACTTTGCTACTAAATTACTGCTACTTCTCGAGCTTGCATTGTATTCCCTCGAAGAGGAAAGGGAAATGCAGCACAGTAGCGTAAGTATTTCCCTCGGTTTTTGAGAACCGAGGTATCAATCCAGTAGGAGACCACGCGCGAGTCCCTCGCACCTGCACAAACAAATAAGAACTTCGCAGCCAACGTGACAAGGGGTTGTCAATCCCTTTACGGTCACTTACGAAAGTGAGATCTGATAGAGATGATAGTTTATATTTTTGTTATTTTTGATTATAAGAACAGAAAGTAAATGCGGAAAAAGTAAAGTAGATGTAGATTGATATGTTGAGAATAGACCCGGGGGCCATAGTGTTCTCTAGTGGCTTCTCTCATGATAGCGATATTCTACGGCGGGTAAACAAATTACTGTCGAGCAATTGATAGAAAAGCGAATAATTATGAGATTATCTAGGCATGATCATTGTATATAGGCATCACGTTCGAGACAAATAGACCGACTCCTGCCTGCATCTACTACTATTACTCCACACATCGACTTCTATCCAGCATGCATCTAGTGTATTGAGTTCATAAGAACAAAGTAATGCCTTAAGCAAGATGACATGATGTAGAGTGATAAACTCAAGCAATATGATATAAACCCCATCTTTTTATCCTTGATGGCAACAATACAATACGTGCCTTGCTGCCCCTACTGTCACTGGGAAAGGACATCGCAAGATTGAACCCAAAGCCAGGCACTTCTCCCATTGCAAGAACTATAGATCTAGTTGGCCAGACCAAACCAATAATTTGAAGAGACTTGCAAGGATATTATGAGAACACATAAAGAGTTCAGAAAAGAACCAAATATTTCTCATAGATAATCTTGATCATAAACCCACAATTCGTCGGATCTCGACAAACACACCGCAAAAAGAGATTACATTGAATAGATCTTCTCGAAGATCGAGGAGAACTTTGTATTGAGATCCAAAGAGAGAGAAGAAGACATCTAGATACTAGCTATGGACCCGAAGGTATGTGGTAAACTACTCACAACTCATGGTGAGGCGATGATGATGATGTAGAAGCACTCCGTGATGGATCCCCCCTCCGGCGGAGCTCCGGAACAGGCCCCAAGATGGGATCTCACGGGAACAGAAGGTTACGGCGGTGGCACTAGGGTTTTCTCTTCTTCTCTGATGGTTTTGGGGTATGTAGGCTTATATAGGAGGAAGGAGGGCACCGGGGGCCTCACGAGGGGTCCATGAGGTAGGGGGCGGGCCTAGGGGGGTGCCCCCCACCCTCTTGGGCACCTCGTGGCCCCTACTCCGTGGTTCTCAAGTCTCCCGTGCGTGATTTTCGCCAAAAATATCTCTCCCGAAGGTTTCATTCTGTTTGGACTCCGTTTGATACACCTTTTCTGTAAAACCCTAAAACTGGGAAAAAACAGCAATCTGGACTGGGCCTTTGGGTTAGTAGATTAGTCCCAAAAGTAATATAAAAGTGTATGACAAAGCCCATTAAACATCCAAAACATCATAAATAATAGCATGGAATAATAAAAAATTATAGATACGTGTGAGACGTATCAAGCATCGCCAAGCTTAATTCATGCTCGTCCTCGAGTAGGTAAATGATAAAAACCGAATTTTCGATGTGGAATGCTAACCAACATAGTTTTTCAATGTAATTCTCTTAATTGTGGCATGAATGTTCAGATCTGAAAGATTCAAGACAAAAGTCTATATTGACATAAGAAATAATAATACTTCAAGCATACTAACAAAGCAATCATGTCTTCTCAAACTACTATGGCTAAAGAAAGTTATCCCTACAAAATCATATAGTCTGGCTATGCTCCCTCTTCATCACACAAAATATTCATATCATGCACAACCCCGATTTCAGCCAAGCACTTGTTTTCATACTCTATTCTTTCAAACCTTTCAACTTCCACGCAATACATGAGCGTGAGCCATGGACATAGCACTATGGGTGGAATAGAGAGGTGATTGTGGAGAAGACAAAAAGGAGGGAGATAGTGTAATGCCCAGGATGGGACTATACCTCCCACGTGTCGAGGCACGACTTAAAGGTATAAGCCCATCCTAGAATGATCCCAAGTTTGGTATCTTTGCACGACTCATGTAAAAGAGGGATTAAATTGCAAAAGGAGATAGTTGGCTTACACTCGCCACTTCACACAATACAATACATAAGCAATACATCATTCAAAACATCACAACCCGACTACGGGTGAAGAACCAAGAGAAAGATACCAAAACAACATAAAGCCACAGGTCAGGATCGAATCCTAGTAGAAACCACTACTGAACGTCGAAACATCACAAACATACGGCCAAACTCTTCATTAAGCTCCCGGTGAAGTACTGATCCAACTCCTGCATTGAACTCGGCTGAACCTGCATCTGGTGTGGTGAAGTAACTGTGAGCCACAGAGGACTCAGCAATCCCGTTCCCAGGTAACACGACTATTTAAGCCTTGGGTGAGGACAAGGCTGAAGAAAGAACAAGAGGTGAAGGAACAACAAGAGTCTGCAGCAGCAACTAGCACTAACTTACGTAATAGAGAGCGAGAAGAGAAAGCCTCGGTCGAAAGATGATCACGAAGTGATCCTAACTAAAGCCGGTCAAACATAACCCCTCCGTGTTCAACTCCCGAATCCCTATTCGGAAATTGACGGTCACGGAACACACGCTGGTAGTGTATTAGAAACATTGTGTCAAGTTATCTACAACCGGATATTAACAAGCTCCCATCTGCCACATAACCGCGGGCACGGCTTTCGAAAGTTCATAACCCTGCAGGGGTGTTCCAACTTGGCCCATCATAAGCCCACGATCCGCGGAGTCGCAACTCCATAGGTGGGAAGACCCGAGTATTCTCGGAATCCCGTGCTCAAGTTAAACCGAACTAAGGTAAGGCTAATCCAGCAAATCCTCCCGGCGTGTCGACACCATGATAGTAGCCGCGCGTATCTATGTCTCAGGACACGACCGGATGGGTGATCCTACAGGTTATACCAGATACCTCGGGTTTCCCCAAGGCGGCCCCGCAGTCTCCCCGTTTGGGACCAACACCATCAGCACTGGACCCCCTGCTATGTAGAATTAAGAATCCTCGGGGACGCGACCCCCTATGCAAATTTAATTAATTAATTAAGTTGTTATTATGAGGCAAATAGTACCAAATGTTGGGACTTGCTGGAAAAGACTTAGCACTTAGCGGTTTATCAAGGGGGTCCCATACACCCCAACCGTGTTAGGAACGCATAATCAAGGAACATAACACCGGTTTATACGGTTCCTAACGGCATGAGTGGAACAAAACACCAAGCAAAAGGCTTAGCCTTCCACCCTTGCCAATATATAGATGATTTCATTTAAGCATTTATATAGTGTGATATAACCCAACCAAACTTCAACATGAAGCAAGCATCTTCGATCTTCACCTGCAACTAACAATGCTATAAGAGGGGTTGAGCGAAGCGTACTTAGCCATTCAACGGTTTGCATAGGTAGGGTGGTTAAACAGGTTCATGGTTACAATAGGAGGCTGACAAGAAAGACATGGGCATCGAGGCAAAACTATAGAGCGGAACTACTAGCAATAGGCAAAGATAGTAATGGTATCCGGGTTCGGTCATCTTGCCTGGGATTCCACAAGGAAGAAGAACGGATCCGTGAAGAAGACGGAGCAACATAGTCGAGCGAATCCTCTCAACTCCGGAACGAAACCGGAGCTATCAAGAGAAGCAAACCGGAAAGAAAGAAACAACACGGTAAACACACAAATCATAACCATGGCATACGATGCACATCCAAGTATGATGCATGTCC
The DNA here is from genome assembly GCA_902687465.1 of Secale cereale. Taxonomy (NCBI): domain Eukaryota; kingdom Viridiplantae; phylum Streptophyta; class Magnoliopsida; order Poales; family Poaceae; genus Secale; species Secale cereale. The sequence continues at coordinate 487,806,090 of LR738712.1, forward strand.
GGTTTAAATATGCATGGCATGGCAAAGTGCACAAACAAATACTACAAGTTAAGTGGAGATCAATATGCAACGAGTTGCATATTGACGAAACACCACATGTTATTTATTTAGTTGACTCTTGTTTATTTACAAGACAAGATTAAATGTTTTTAGCATGGCAAGAGGTGAAACATAAAGAAACTACACTATTAAGACATTTTAAATGAGGCCGGAAATAACAACAACATATCCGGAAAATCCCCATGAGCATGTTTAGTAATTATTAAAGCAAACAACAATTAAACATTCTCATGTTGTTATCATGATGCGGATGACATGATCAAGTTTATGCAAGTTTATTAAAAGGTGACAAGAAGAAGATAAGAAGCATTTGTCACCGTGGTGGAACGAAAGGGTGCCACGGCAACGATCCAAAAATGATGCAGCGGCATCATATCGGTTCCAGTAACTCGTTGAGAGTCCGGTGCAAAAGGAAAGATGGCGTGAGTGAGTCAAACAAGATGAAAGGTGGGGTGATCCCGTTACCGGGTTCCCACGAGTCGGCAACGAGGCAACCGAGGAACATGACAACGGACGAAACGGACACGAAGCACACACGGGAAACATTTCATACAACACACAAGCACAAGCGTTCATCCACGGGGTCGTCTCGGGGTTATACCTTCGGGACAAGCGCTCTCGGAGCGGCTCGAGATAGTAGAGGGACATAGTGGAAGTAGATGTTCCGTTCGGAGAGGAAGTAGACGTTCTCATTTCTTCACCGAAGGTAGTCGTTCTCGTAGCGGTAGTTGTACTCGGGCGACGGTAGTGGTACTTGGTGCGTCTCCGAGACGGTAGTTGTTCACGTATGTAGTGGTACTTGTTCCGTAGCCGTTCACGAGCTCGTTTTTCCGTAGATGTTCGGTTCGTCGAGGTACTTGTCGCGGTCGTGGTACTTGCCGTAGGGGTTCAAGCCGTCATGTAGAGGTTCTTGCCGCAATGCCGGTTTTACTCGTACACGGGTCATCTGACAAGTTAACAGTGCAAGGCAACACACAAAAACAAACAAAAACAGCAAAGGGGCGACGAGCCCAGGAGGCTGCAGAGGCGAGGTCGGGCGCCGGCGCGCGCGCTGGACGGAGGGAGACGGCTGCGGGGCGACGGGGCTCCTGGCCGGCCGGAGCAGCACGGGGCGCTGCAGAGATGGGGACGAAGTGCTGGACGCCTGGAACGGGGAGGGACGAGGCGCTCGGGATTGGAGGAGACCGGCGACGGAGAGGCGGCTTGGGGCGGCTTCTGGAGACGAGGAAGGGGCCCGGGGCGCGCAGGTTCCGCTCGAGGGGGCTCCTCCCCTCGGCGAGGTGGCGCTCGGGAAGCGAGGCCGCAAGGGACGGAGTGGCGCGGGGTGGATCCTGGCCGACCGGATCGGCCCGCGGGCGCCAGGTGCTGAACGAGGGAGGCGCGCGGCAATTCCGTCGCTGGGGATCGGCCAGAGGGGAGCCTGGCCGCGGAGGAGAGGCGCTCCTGGCGCGGGCTCGGGGCGGCACGGCAAGGTGGCGAGGGCGCGGGCTGGCTAGGTGCTCGGGCAGAGGGAGATGAGCGACGGGAGGGGTTCGGGACGAGAGGAGGTGCGAGGAAGAGAGGGACTCGAGGGACAAGGGAAAAGGGAGAGGGCTCGGGGCGAGCGAGATGGACCGGCGGCGGCTCGAGGGAACGAGGAGCGATGCTGCGAGCCTAGGGTTACGGGGTAGGTGCGGGCTGCTGACTAAAGGGCCTGAGGGAGGCTGGCTGGGCCAAGAGGTTGCTGGGCTGCTCTCCTTCTTCTTATTTCTTAGCAGAAAAACAAATAAGGAGAGAGCCAAAAATAAAAGAAAAGAGGCAAAGAATAAGAATAAAATGATGGACATTTTTGTAAGGCTTTACGGAATAATTCCAACCTCACAAAAATAGTTCCCACAAAAAGGGAAGTGCAAACTAAAATAAATAGCTTACCTCAAGGAGTTTGAAAAGAGTCTAGATAACTGGAGGAGCCTCGAAAAATAGGAAAAGAATTATTGGCAAGGTTTTGACGGTGAACTTGAAGTGAAAATAGACATGGGGAAAATTATGCAAGTGTGTTACGGTGATTCCGAAGCAAAGGAATATTTATTATATAGCTCCCTAAATATTGAGAGGCTTTTATATGTTTTAAAGAGAAGACACTCTTCCCTCGATTTAAATGGACTGAAGGTCCACACGATTTATTTAAGTTGAGATGCAAAATAAATATGACATGATGCAATGCAAAAATAAATAACACAATCACAAATGAAACACAAGGGGGAACCCTGAACATCTGGAATCTTCCGGAATCTTCTGGAATCTTCTGGGACGTCGGTCTCGGGCGTCACAACTCTCCCACACTAACAGAGGATCTCGACCCGAGATCCTAGAGATATCACCGGGTAAAAACGGAAGAGGAAGAGGTAAAACAAAGTTGCTTCTTTGACAAACGAGTGAAAACCAAAGAACCTTGAGAGGTTGAACAATCTTGAAAGAAAGAATGCAACGGAGATGAATGAAGTAAAAGAATGAACAAGGAACATTACGAGAACCTTGTAGGTTGAAGGACATGAAACAAGAGCTTACGAACCAAAAGAATATGAAACCACAATGGTATAGCCAAGGAATAAGAATGACAGAATTTGGACAGCACTCCGTCTGAAAATGGAAGGAATTGGACAAGAACTTGGCAAGTTGAGATGATACTTGATGAAAACAACAACATACTACCTCCGAAACAATTGAAAGAATGGCACAAGGGGTAAGAAGGATTCAGACAGCACTCCGGTTAAAAGAGAGGCAAAACTAGATAAGATGACGTAACTTGAATGAAGAATACAACACTCCGGTTAAATGATAAACAAGGGAAAGAACATGATCTCGAAAAAATGAGATGATGGGACGAAGAGAGCAATATCACAAAGCCTCCGGAATGAAAGAATAGCATATAAACAATGAAAGACTTGAACGGAGAAGAAAAATGACAACTTCTCCCACAATTGAATTTGAAAATCCTCCTTACAAAGAAGGGATGAATGGAGTTGTTCGAAAAATCAACAACGAAAAGAATAAGCTCGATGTGGGCTTATGGAAAACATCTTAAAATTAAGAGGTGACAACCAGCCACTAACGAAAAGAATTGATTGGATTGAGATCAACAAGGAGACGAAAAACTTATCTCACGGAGAGGATAAATGAAGAACTTGGGTCATTTATAAGCACCATAATTGCAACAGTTCTTAGGGAAGCTTTTAGGAGAAATACAACCCAAGATGACTCCAAGAGATAAAATGAGGGGTTGAAGGATCTCTTGAACAAAGAAAAATGATGGGTTTAAATATCTCATTCTTGATAACTCGTGAATCAAGAAACATGAAGGAATTGTCAAGAATGACATAACACCATCTGAAAGATAAGGTAGAACGGATTGCTATAGGAATGCATGATGAAGAATGCTTGAGCTCCAACAAGAATCCTGATGAGAACTTCAAGGATTAATTAAAACATGATGAACCACCATGAAGAACTCCGGTAATGAAAGCATGAGAAGTGAAAGATGAAAAGAATAAGATTCAAGGCATGCGATGAATTAGATGGAGGTTTGAAATGATAATTGAAATAACATGGAACTCCGGAAAATAAGATGAACAACTTAGAAGCGAGAATATGATATGATGAACAAGCTCCAGACAAAAGAATTAAATCACCTTGAAGGAATAATAATAAGAATTATGTTATGCATATCCTTCACCAATTTAAATTTATGACAAACAAAGGATTTGGCATACTACTTATTCTCGTTGCAAAGAATTAAAGAGAGATCTAGCACAAGCTCGGATAATTATTCAACGAACCACCGGTAGGATTATGAAAAGAACAAGTGAATTAAAACGATAACAACGGAAGGGTAAACTTGAAAGAACCACCGTAAGAATATGGAGACGAACGAAGAGACATCAATGAAGAATATTTGGAGGACGAAGTTGAAAACTGAGAACGAAGAAATCTTCTGAAATGATGGCCTTCGGAGGATCACAAAGAAATAATTCATGAAATGCTTCCTACGGTATAAAAGAATTCCTCACAATCGGAACAATAATGAGGATGACATGAAGCTAGAACCACAACTCATCAAGAGACGGGCCAATATTTAAGAGAAACACTTCTTCGGTCTCCAAATGTTGAGAGTGAAGACGAGAATGCCATGAAGAATTGTTGAGCACTCCGGAATGAATGACAAGAGGAAGGTGGAGCTAAAGATGGAAATAATTGAAAACAAGCTTGGAGAAGGCATGTGACTGATGGAGATCATTCTTACGTCACACTTGAAAAGAATTTGAGTATAACTCCGGAATAAATAGACAAGTCAGGTAAGATCCTGGGAAAAGACCTGTGGGTTAGGGCCCACTCAAAAGAATTCACCGTTGAAAAAGATTGCTTAAGAGATATTGCACCGGTTGAATTAAATGGCTTGAATAAGATGATAATCCTCAACAAAATAATTTGAACGTGTCAAGAATGGAATTATGAATCTTCAGCACTCCGGATATGAATAGCAAGAGGAGAATGATTAATTGGTACACCGGAATAAGAAAGCATTGTGAAATGAGGAAAAGTATAAGATCAACACCGAAATCTTGAATTACATCCACCGACAGAATTCGAGAACAAAAGAATGATGAACTTGAAGCTCTTGAGCATCTTCACGATAAATCACCGGATAAGAACATTGAAGGAAAAGAATGAAGAAATATCACATGAATAAAATGGATACTTCATTAGAGAATTTCTGGCTCCATAAAGAAAAGGGTGGGAGGGTGGGAAAAACAAAGACAACTTGGGACGAATGAAACAGACAAATCGTCAGATTTCTCAACGGTGTCCATATGGAATAACTTGAAGAGAAGGCACACCGGTTGAAAAGAATTAACATGAATATCTCGATGGTCAAGAAGAATTAGCACTCCCATAGAAATATGAGAACACCGATTAGGAAAAGGTATGGAATCAACATTTGACATCGAAGCAACTCGAATACCAGAATCAAAACAAAAACAAAGGATAGATATTTCGCAACATCATCTTCACAATATCATCCGAACAGAGAATTGAACGAATGAATTCCGCAGGTACAACAACTTGACGAGAAGCCAGTTGGGAGAACAAAATGAAAATAAAAAGGAACAAGGGACAGATAGAACAAATACAAGATAGAAGCTTCGTTCGACATCTTCGTGCTGAAAGCTCATGGAACGTGTTACAAAAGGGTTTTGCAATCCCCGGATCAGCATAGCCAAGGACCCTTTAAGATGCAACTCCCGATCGGAACAAGTCCATAAAACCACTTCACTCAATGTAGAACCCCAAACTTCATATCGTGCATCCGTTGGAAGAATGCCTAGAACTACTGGATGAACCCACCTATTAATTTCCGAAAGTTTCCAGTTATGCAATCAGGTGTTGGGGATACACGGGAAGCACCGCGCAATCAACTCTAAACCTACATCCAGGTGTATCCATCCTTTAACACATAACCAGTCTTTCTCGGAAACTGTTTACCTCGGACCTTCGAAATGCATCCACTATACAAGCTATGGCAATACTCTCGAACTACCTCCCCAGTACTGGGTGATGTCGGGGTTATCTTGCCACTGGCCGTATAGGAGAGATTTTCGATGTCGGCCGTCTTAAGTATTTAGTACTGCCGCGATATGCTTGTGACAACAATACCCCGAAGCTCAACTCCCCGGGAACAGGAGGCATCGAGAACAATATCCTTGTCACAAGAACATCGAAACAATCCCAGAATACTCGCGGGATTCCTAAAAAAATTTGTGCAATTTTTGAAGATAGGAGAGACAAGAGTAGTCGTCAGGAGTCCTCACCAGAGAGAAAGGGGATGAGAAGCAAAGAAATCCTACTCTCCGATATAAATATAGGACTCAAAACATTTTCAGTGTGTGCCTAGACTCAACTGTCAACGATTCGATCAATCAGTGGGGGCTTCTAGGTCGGAGAAGGCTCTGAATACCAACTTGTAATGCCCAGGATGGGACTATACCTCCCACGTGTCGAGGCATGACTTAAAGGTATAAGCCCATCCTAGAATGATCCCAAGTTTGGTATCTTTGCACGACTCATGTAAAAGAGGGATTAAATTGCAAAATGAGATAGTTGGCTTACACTCGCCACTACACACAATACAATACATAAGCAATACATCATTCAAAACATCACAACCCGACTACGGGTGAAGAACCAAGAGAAAGATACCAAAACAACATAAAGCCACAGGTCAGGATCGAATCCTAGTAGAAACCACTACTGAACGTCGAAACGTCACAAACATACGGCCAAACTCTTCATTAAGCTCCCGGTGAAGTACTGATCCAACTCCTGCATCGAACTCGGCTGAACCTGCATCTGGTGTGGTGAAGTAACTGTGAGCCACAGAGGACTCAGCAATCCCATTCCCGGGTAACACGACTATTTAAGCCTTGGGTGAGGACAAGGCTGAAGAAAGAACAAGAGGTGAAGGAACAACAAGAGTCTGCAGCAGCAACTAGCACTAACTTACGTAATAGAAAGCGAGAAGAGAAAGCCTCGGTCGAAAGATTATCACGAAGTGATCCTAACTAAAGCCGGTCAAACATAACCCCTCCGTGTTCAACTCCCGAATCCCTATTCGGAAATTGACGGTCACGGAACACGCGCTGGTAGTGTATTAGAAACATTGTGTCAAGTTATCTACAACCGGATATTAACAAGCTCCCATCTGCCACATAACCACGGGCACGGCTTTCGAAAGTTCATAACCCTGCAGGGGTGTTCCAACTTGGCCCATCACAAGCCCACGATCCGCGGAGTCGCAACTCCATAGGTGGGAAGACCCGAGTATTCTCGGAATCCTGTGCTCAAGTTAAACCGAACTAAGGTAAGGCTAATCCAGCAAATCCTCCCGGCGTGTCGACACCCTGATAGTAGTCGCGCGTATCTAAGTCTCAGGACACGACCGGATGGGTGATCCTACAGGTTATACCAGATACCTCGGGTTTCCCCAAGGCGGCCCCGCAGTCTCCCCGTTTGGGACCAACACCATCAGCACTGCCCCCCCCTGCTATGTAGAATTAAGAATCCTCGGGGACGCGACCCCCTATGCAAATTTAATTAATTAATTAAGTTGTTATTATGAGGCAAATAGTACCAAATGTTGGGACTTGCTGGAAAAGACTTAGCACTTAGCGGTTTATCAAGGGGGTCCCATACACCCCAACCGTGTTAGGAACGCATAATCAAGGAACATAACACCGGTTTATACGGTTCCTAACGGCATGAGTGGAACAAAACACCAAGCAAAAGGCTTAGCCTTCCACCCTTGCCAATATATAGATGATTTCATTTAAGCATTTATATAGTGTGATATAACCCAACCAAACTTCAACATGAAGCAAGCATCTTCGATCTTCACCTGCAACTAACAATGCTATAAGAGGGGCTGAGCGAAGCGTACTTAGCCATTCAACGGTTTGCATAGGTAGGGTGGTTAAACAGGTTCATGGTTACAATAGGAGGCTGACAAGAAAGACATGGGCATCGAGGCAAAACTATAGAGCGGAACTACTAGCAATAGGCAAAGATAGTAATGGTATCCGGGTTCGGTCATCTTGCCTGGGATTCCACAAGGAAGAAGAACGGATCCGCGAAGAAGACGGAGCAACATAGTCGAGCGAATCCTCTCAACTCCGGAACGAAACCGAAGCTATCAAGAGAAGCAAACCGGAAAGAAAGAAACAACACGGTAAACACACAAATCATAACCATGGCATACGATGCACATCCAAGTATGATGCATGTCCGGTTTAAATATGCATGGCATGGCAAAGTGCACAAACAAATACTACAAGTTAAGTGGAGATCAATATGCAACGAGTTGCATATTGACGAAACACCACATGTTATTTATTTAGTTGACTCTTGTTTATTTACAAGACAAGATTAAATGTTTTTAGCATGGCACGAGGTGAAACATAAAGAAACTACACTATTAAGACATTTTAAATGAGGCCGGAAATAACAACAACATATCCGGAAAATCCCCATGAGCATGTTTAGTAATTATTAAAGCAAACAACAATTAAACATTCTCATGTTGTTATCATGATGCGGATGACATGATCAAGTTTATGCAAGTTTATTAAAAGGTGACAAGAAGAAGATAAGAAGCATTTGTCACCGTGGTGGAACGAAAGGGTGGCACGGCAACGATCCAAAAATGATGCAACGGCATCATATCGGTTCCAGTAACTCGTTGAGAGTCCGGTGCAAAAGGAAAGATGGCGTGAGCGAGTCAAACAAGATGAAAGGTGGGGTGATCCCGTTACCGGGTTCCCACGAGTCGGCGACGAGGCAACCGAGGAACATGACAACGGACGAAACGGACACGAAGCACACACGGGAAACATTTCATACAACACACAAGCACAAGCGTTCATCCACGGGGTCGTCTCGGGGTTATACCTTCGGGACAAGCGCTCTCGGAGCGGCTCGAGATAGTAGAGGGACGTAGTGGAAGTAGATGTTCCGTTCGGAGAGGAAGTAGACGTTCTCATTTCTTCACCGAAGGTAGTCGTTCTCATAGCGGTAGTTGTACTCGGGAGACGGTAGTGGTACTTGGTGCATCTCCGAGACGGTAGTTGTTCACGTATGTAGTGGTACTTGTTCCGTAGCCGTTCACGAGCTCGTTTTTCCGTAGATGTTCGGTTCGTCGAGGTACTTGTCGCGGTCGTGGTACTTGCCGTAGGGTTCAAGCCGTCATGTAGAGGTTCTTGCCGCAATGCCGGGTTTACTCGTACACGGGTCATCTGACAAGTTAACAGTGCAAGGCAACACACAAAAACAAACAAAAACAGCAAAGGGGCGACGAGGCCAGGAGGCTGCAGAGGCGAGGTCGGGCGCCGGCGCGCGCGCTGGACGGAGGAAGACGGCTGCGGGGCGACGGGGCTCCTGGCCGGCCGGAGCAGCACGGGGCGCTGCAGAGATGGGGACGAAGTGCTGGACGCCTGGAACGGGGAGGGACGAGGCGCTCGGGATTGGAGGAGACCGGCGACGGAGAGGCGGCTTGGGGCGGCTTCTGGAGACGAGGAAGGGGCCCGGGGCGCGCAGGTTCCGCTCGAGGGGGCTCCTCCCCTCGGCGAGGTGGCGCTCGGGAGGCGAGGCCGCAAGGGACGGAGTGGCGCGGGGTGGATCCTGGCCGACCGGATCGGCCCGCGGGCGCGAGGCGCTGAACGAGGGAGGCGCGCGGCAGCTCCGTCGCTGGGGATCGGCCAGAGGGGAGCCTGGCCGCGGAGGAGAGGCGCTCCTGGCGCGGGCTCGGGGCGGCACGGCAAGGTGGCGAGGGCGCGGGCTGGCTAGGTGCTCGGGCAGAGGGAGATGAGCGACGGGAGGGGTTCGGGACGAGAGGAGGTGCGGGGAGGAGAGGGACTCGAGGGACAAGGGAAAAGGGAGAGGGCTCGGGGCGAGCGAGATGGACTGGCGGCGGCTCGAGGGAACGAGGAGCGATGCTGCGAGCCTAGGGTTACGGGGTAGGTGCGGGCTGCTGACTAAAGGGCCTGAGGGAGGCTGGCTGGGCCAAGAGGCTGCTGGGCTGCTCTCCTTCTTCTTATTTCTTAGCAGAAAAACAAATAAGGAGAGAGCCAAAAATAAAAGAAAAGAGGCAAAGAATAAGAATAAAATGATGGACATTTTTGTAAGGCTTTACGGAATAATTCCAACCTCACAAAAATAGTTCCCACAAAAAGGGAAGTGCAAACTAAAATAAATAGCTTACCTCAAGGAGTTTGAAAAGAGTCTAGATAACAGGAGGAGCCTCGAAAAATAGGAAAAGAATTATTGGCAAGGTTTTGACGGTGAACTTGAAGTGAAAATAGACATGGGGAAAATTATGCAAGTGTGTTACGGTGATTCCGAAGCAAAGGAATATTTATTATATAGCTCCCTAAATGTTGAGAGGCTTTTATATGTTTTAAAGAGAAGACATTCTTCCCTCGATTTAAATGGACCGAAGGTCCACAAGATTTATTTAAGTTGAGATGCAAAATAAATATGACATGACATGATGACATGATGCAATGCAAAAATAAATAACACAATCACAAATGAAACACAAGGGGGAACCCTGAACATCTGGAATCTTCGGGAATCTTCTGGAATCTTCTGGGACGTCGGTCTCGGGCGTCACAGATAGTCTCACATCGACTAGGCGCATCAACGGGCAATAAAGATGCCCATCAATAGATATCAATGTGAGTGAGTAGGGATTGCCATGCAACGGATGCACTAGAGCTAAATATGTATGTTAGCTCAACAAAAGAAACTAGTGGGTGTGCATCCAACTTGCTTGCTCGCGAAGAACTAGGGCATTTGAGGAAGCCCATCATTGAAATATACAAGACAAGTTCTATAACGAATATTCCCACTAGTATATGAAAGTGACTAAGTATGAGACTCTCTGTCATCAAGAACATGGTGCTACTTTGAAGCACAAGTGTGGAAAAAAATAGTAGCAATTGTCCCTTTTTTATTTCCTTTTCCTTTTTTTGGGGGGCCTTACTTTTTTCTTTGGCCTCTTTTTTGTGGAGGGGTTTTATTGATTTAGCCTTTCCTCCCATGGGACAATGCTCTAATAATGATGATCATCACACTTTCATTACAACTCGATACTACAAAAAAGTAAGACTCTATATGAATGCCTCCGGTGGTGTACCGGGATGTGCAATGAAACAAGAGTGACATGTATGAAAAATTATGCATGGTGGCCTTGCGACAAATACGATGTCAACTACATGATCATGCATGGCAATATGACAATATGAAGCGTGTCATATGAACGGAACGGTGGAAAGTTGCATGGCAATATATCTTGGAATGGCTATGGAAATGCCATGATAGGTAGGTATGGTGGCTGTTTTGAGGAATAATATGGTGGCTGTTTTGAGGAAGGATATATAGTGGGTGTATGGTACTAGTGAAAGTTGTGGGGTACAAGAGAGGCTAGCAATGGTGGAAGGGTGAGAGTGTGTATAATCCATTGACTCAACATTAGTCATAAGAACTCATATACTTATTGCAAAAATCTACGAGTCATCAAAACAAAGCAATCAACGCATGCTCCTAGGGGGGAGGTTGGTAGGAGTTAACCATCGCGTTCCCCCGGCCTCCACACAAAGGTTGGCACTGTACAAATACCTCATGCTCTAACTTCGTCACATAGCGGTTCACCATACGTGAATGCTACGGGAATCACTAACCTTAACACAAGTATTTATCAATTTCATAATAACTCCACTAGCATGACTCTAGTATCACTATCCTCATATCTCAAAACACTTATCAAGCATCCAACTTCTCATCATGTTCAATGCACTTAGTGCGAAAGTTTTTACTACATTGATATTGGATGTCTATCATGTGAAGACTCGTTTTATAGCCTAAGCACATTACCATGCTGTTTTAACAGACTCTCAAGTGGATATAAGTGAAGCATGAGAGTTCAACAATTTCTTCAAAATATTATCACCACCGTGCTGTAAAAGATATAAGTGAAGCACTGGAGCAAAAACTATTCAACTCAAAAGATATAAGTGAAGCACATAGAGTGTTCTATCAATTCCTAGGCCATATTTAACTCTCTCAAATAGGTGTATCCAGCAAGGATAATTGTGGCAAACTAACAAGCAAAGACTCAAATTATACAAGACGCTCCAAGCAAAACACATATCATGTGGTGGATAAAAATATAGCTCCGAGTATAGTTACCGATGGATGAAGACGAAAGAGGGGATGCCTTCCCGGGGCATCCCCAAGCTTAGGCTCTTGATTGTCCTTGAATTTTACTTGGGGTGCCTTGGGCATCCCCAAGCTTAGGCCCTTGCTACTCTACGTTCCGTAGTCCATCAAAGCAATACTCAAAACTTGAAAACTTGACAACACAAAACTTAGACAAAAATCTCGTGAGCTCCGTTAGTATAAGAAAGTAAACCACTACTCAAAGGTACTGCAATGAATTCATTCTTCGTTTATATTGGTGTTAAACCTACTGTATTCCAACTTCACTATGGTTCATACCTCCCAATATTACTCATAGATGCATTGAAATAAGCAAAGAACACACGAAAAACAGAATCTGTCAAAAACAGAACAGTCTGTAGTAATCTGCAGGTCTTGCATACTTCTGTAACTCCAAAAAATTCAAACTAAATTGGTAAACATGAGGAATTTGTCTATTAATCATCTGCAAAAATAATCAACTAAATATCACGCTCCAGTAAAATCTGATGACCATTCTAGCGAGCGCTAACGATTCTGTTTTTCACAGCAAGATCATATAAACTTCACACAAGTCTTCCCAAAGGTTCCACTTGGCACAAACACTAAACAAAACACAAAACCACATCTAAACAGAAGCTAGATGCAAAATTTATTTCCTAACAGCAGCAAAAACAAAAAATATAAAATTGGGTTGTCTCCCAACAAGCGCTATCGTTTTACGCCCCTAGCTAGGCACGATACATGGATAGATCTAGGGGATGCCATAATGATACGATATGTCGCGAAAGCTCATCTCATATTCCCTACGTTCAGCAGGAAGCTTCCTTTGTGGCAAGAAAAAGTAATCAAAAGGGCCAAATTTAATGGGAAAAAAGTCCCCTACATCAATCTCAGGAGGAATAGGTTCCTCTTTTGGCCCTTTGTAGTGGACAACCAATTCATTATTATAGGCATTCTTTTGGCAGAAGTTCATAAGCCTTCGCTCAAGGGAGAAGCCTAACCCATTGTTTTGAACAGCAAAAGCATCGTTCATCTCAGAAATTCTATCAATCAAGACATCGGTAGGAACCTTTTTTCTAAGGTTTTCGTTAAAAGCAACATGATCAGGAGATCACAACCGCATTATGTCTTCTTGATTGAACAAGATAACCTCTATGGGAGGTCGACCAGCATCTACTCCGTAATGAGCAAAGATTTCCTTGGCCTCTTTCATTATAAATCTAAATTCATGAGCCAAAAGATAGTAGATGCACGCTTAACAGAAGAATGCTCAATGTTGGAAAACTCCAAAAAGATTCTCTGAATACAGGGATGCATATGGATAAATTGCCTTTCAATTTCTACTATAAGCATAGATACAACATCCGCAAGGCTACTAGTTCTGTGAAGAGTAGAGCCACCCATAGTGGACAAAGCACTGGCACAAGTAAAGAAGTCTTGAAGAACTCCTTTTCCAATGACATTACCACTACCAACCCGGAACTTTTTAATATGTAAAGTGGTAGCTTCATCCGGGGGGTCAACATAGACATTGCCCTCGACATTACTACCCTTCTCGATAAAATCGTCCCCCATCTCAGACATGAGGGCAAGCAAGCAAGAAACACACACAAGCAAACAAAAAGCAAGCGAACGATAAACACACGGCAGAAGAAGGGCAAATAAAATGGCAAGGGTGAAGTGGGGGAGAGGAAAACAAGAGGCAAAAATGTAATGCAAAGGATAAGGGTTTGTGATAGGTACTTGGTATATGACATTTGCGTAAGCCTCCCCGGCAACGGCGCCAGAAATTCTTTTTGCTACTTCTCGAGCTTGCGTTTTATTCCCTCGTAGAGGAAAGGGAGATGCAGCACAGTAGCGTAAGTATTTCCCTCAGTTTTTGAGAACCAAGGTATCAATCCAGTAGGAGACCACGCGCGAGTCCCTCGCACCTACACAAACAAATAAGAACTTCGCAGCCAACGCGATAAGGGGTTGTCAATCGCTTTACAGTCACTTACAAAAGTGAGATCTAATAGAGATGATATTTTATATTTTTGGTATTTTTTATTATAAGAATAGAAAGTAAAAGCGGAAAAAGTAAAGTAGATGTAGATTGATATGTTGAGAATAGACCCGGGGGCCATAGTGTTCTCTAGTGGCTTCTCTCATGATAGCGATATTCTACGGTGGGTAAACAAATTACTATCGAGCAATTGATAGAAAAGGGAATATTTATGAGACTATCTAGGCATGATCATTGTATATAGGCATCACGTCCGAGACAAGTAGACCGACTCCAGCCTGTATCTACTACTATTACTCCACACATCGACTGCTATCCAACATGCATCTAGTGTATTGAGTTCATAAGAACAGAGTAACGCCTTAAGCAAGATGACATGATGTAGATGGATAAACTCAAGCAATATGATATAAACCCCATCTTTTTATCCTCGATGGCAACAATACAATACGTGCCTTGCTGCCCCTACTGTCACTCGGAAAGGACACCGCAAGATTGAACCCAAAGCCAAGCACTTCTCCCATTGCAAGAACTATAGATCTAGTTGGCCAGACCAAACCAATAATTTGAAGAGACTTGCAAGGATATTATGAGAACACATAAAGAGTTCAGAAAAGAACCAAATATTTCTCATAGATAATCTTGATCATAAACCTACAATTTGTCGGATCTCGACAAACACACCGCAAAAAGAGATTACATCGAATAGATCTTCTCGAAGATCGAGGAGAACTTTGTATTGAGATCCAAAGAGTGAGAAGAAGACATCTAGATACTAGCTATGGACCCGAAGGTATGTGGTAAACTACTCACAACTCATGGTGAGGCGATGATGATGATGTAGAAGCACTCCGTGATGGATCCCCCCTCCGGCGGAGCTCCGGAATAGGCCCCAAGATGGGATCTCACGGGAACAGAAGGTTACGGTGGTGGCACTAGGGTTTTCTCTTCTAATCTGATGGTTTCGGGGTATGTAGGCTTATATAGGAGGAAGGAGGGCACCGGGGGCCTCACGAGGGGTCCACGAGGCAGGGGGCGCGCCTAGGGGGGCGCCCCCACCCTCTTGGGCACCTCGTGGCCCCTACTCCGTGGTTCTCAAGTCTCCCGTGCGTGATTTTCGCCAAAAATATCTCTCCCGAAGGTTTCATTCCGTTTGGACTCCGTTTGATATCCCTTTTCTGTAAAACCCTAAAACAGGCAAAAAAAACAGCAATCTGGACTGGGCCTTTGGGTTAGTAGGTTAGTCCCAAAAGTAATATAAAAGTTTATGACAAAGCCCATTAAACATCCAAAACATCATAAATAATAGCATGGAACAATCAAAAATTATAGATACATTGGAGACGTATCAATTACCTTGATGCAGATACTAAGTTTCCAGGTATGGTTGAATTGACAACTCTGCTGCTAATACTTAAGAGTATTCTTTGGCTCCCCTTCTGTCGAATCAATAAATATGGGTTGAATACTTTACCCTCGAAAACTGTTGCGATCCCCTACACTTGTGGGTTATCAAGACTATTTTCTGGCGCCATTACCGGGGAGCATAGCTATATTCTTTAAGTCACTTGGGATTTATATCTGTTGATGACTATGAAGAATTTGAAGGACTCAAAAACCAAGATCTTTCCCTCAACTACGAGGGGAGGTAAGGAATTGCCATCTAGCTGTGCACTTGATTCACCCTCTGTTATAAGTAAATTTGCGACACCTACTCCTGCAATTGAATCTGATATGTCACATGTTCTTGATGATGCTACTTCTGCTATGTATGATGAAACTACTTCCACGCTTGATAATACTGTGCCACTAGGTGAATTTCTAGATGAACAAATTGCTAAGGTTAGGGAGAATGCAAATATTGAAACTGATAATGTCGGATTACGGGCTCCGCAAACCCAAGAAGTTCGAACATAGGGGCGTGAACGAAGATCTCTCCCACTCACATCTACCTAGCGCCTCGCCCTCGTCCGGTGAAGAGATTCAAGAAAACAACAAGTGAAGCACGCAAGAGTTTACCCAGGTTCAGGCCACCTTGTGGTGTAAAACCCTACTTCCTGCTTTGGTGGATTGGCCTCAGGAGGGCTAGAATATGAACTAGTATAGTGGTTCCTGAGCTCAGGAGGAGAGCTCAGGAGGGTCGGGAGGCAAGAGTTCTTGCTCCTTTGTGTGGAGGCCGAGTTTATGGATCTGCTTCCTCTCCCTCCATAGTGGGGATCCTAGCTACTTATATAGGCGGCCAGGGTCCTCTTCCCCAGAAATGTTTAGGCAGGAAGGGATCCCACAATGGCCATTTCGAGCGGGAACACAAGGACGTTCCTACCCTGACAAAAGCTGTCTTCGCCTGCAAAAGGATCAGGCGGTGACGCGGCGGTGGGCTCGGTGGTGACATCCTCCCTGTCGTCCTTCCGGTCTTCGGTCTTGTTGCACCAATGGGGAAACATTTGTCCCGCTACTCGGGAACCTGCGCCTGCGCTGCCTCCTTTGCAGCGAAATGGCAACTGCACCGCTGGCGGGCGCTGGCACCCGTTGGCGTGGTGCGTCACTGCCTCCTCCAGAGGCAGGCTTGGCCTTGGATTCTCTGCCCCTCTGGAGCGACCTAGCTGGGGACACTCCTGAGGAGGTCTTGATGTCGTTCTCCTCGCGAGGTCTAGCCCCCCTCGCGAGGGTCTTGAGCAGCTGGTCGATCAACTGGGCCATACCAGGCCGCGGCAGGAGCGCGCTGCGGCCCGCAGACAGGCAAGTCTGGGAACCCTGGTTCCCAGGATGCTGACAGTAGCCCTGGGCCCAAGGCGCGCGCGGAGTTGGCTTTGAGGCGAAGCCTTAGTCGAGGACGATGCGCCGCGGGCCCCTAAAGGCTGCGGGCCAGGCTGGCGCGTGACGGTTGGATGGGACGTGGCGATTCCGCTCGCCATGCAGTCTTGGTAATCGTGTGACTTGACAACTCCCCGGCACAGACGACGGGGCTGTTATGGTTGCGATGCCAGTGACTGGCGGTTGGGCTCCTCCACCCTATAAATGGGACTAGGGGGGAGGAGCCCCCAAGCCATCTTCAAGCCAGTGCCGTCTTCCTCCTTGCTTGTTCCCCGTTCTCCCTCTTGCTGCGAGATCTCCATGGCTCCGCCGAGGAAGCCGTCCGCCATGGAGAAAGGGAAGGCCCCAAAGGATCTGGCCCTGCTGCCGCCGAAGAGGGGCCGCGGGCGTCCCCACAAGCATGCCGCTGCGCCCGCAGCGACTCCTCGGGGGGAGAGGGCGCGGCCTTCCGGGTCCTGTCGCGGCCGCTGGTGAGAGGCACGGTGCGTCTTCCCGTGGTGAAGTTAGTCGTGGCCGTGGCGGGAGAGGAGGCGTGAGGCGGCGCATGGCGGTCACGCGTCCTCCGCGCCCGCAGCTCCACTCCTTCGACGTGTCGTCGGAGTTCGTGGTGTGGGCGGAGAAGCCTGGTGGCTCATGCCTCCGGCTTCCCCGCTCGTTCGGCAACGTGCTACCGGCCGGAGGCGTCTGGCTACAAACTGACGGTTGCTGCAGTGGTGCATCCTGGGTGGAGGTAGATGTGGCTCCCTCGGGCGACGTGTTCCTGGAGCACGGCTGGCAATCGTTTGCACGCGCGCGCCGGCTGCAGGAGAGGTCTACGATCCACTTCAGGTACGACGGCGCCTCCACGCTAGTTGTCAGGGTTTTCTCGGAGGAAGGGAGGCGCCTTGGGTGCTGTCCCAAGGCCGGTGATGAAGAGGACGGCGGGGACGGCGTCCGGAGGAGCAGCTTCTCCTCCGGAGACGATCTTAGTCCTGGGGGGCACCGCGGGTCCCACCTCTATGACAGCCGCAGCTCCTCCAGCAGCGGCGGCAACAACGAGCCACCACGCCGCCGAGCTCGGCCCGGCGATGGGAGGGGGCTGCTGTGCCGCTGTGGCTCGGTGAAGCCGGAGGAATTGGGAGACTCGGACTGAGCGAGTGCAGCCTCTGCTTCTTCTCCTTCTTTTTCCTTCATGTCCTTCCTGTGTCAAAATTTTAAGCTGCCTCGAGAAGGCGTGTAATAGACTGTGATATATGTATGAAGCGAGAACTTGCTGTCATGTTTTTGGTCTTGGTGAGATTACTTAGCTTTATGCGTCACGACATCTTGAGGCGGAGTGCTCCTGACTCTTTGGCGTCATGAGCCCCCATCGAGTCGTGAGGACGGCCGAATCCAGAGAGCTCGTGCAACCCCCGAGCATGGGTGAGCTGTCGAGAACTGCTGAGAGCGCCGAGCGCGGGTTACAGCACCAAAGCCTGAGTCGGCTCAGTAGGATGGATTGCGCGGACTGAGAAGCCCGACGACAAGGCCTAAGCAGGCTTGGCCAGGCGAGGTCACGGGGCCATGGCAGACGAAGGCCGGTGACCGACCGTGCCCCAGCCCCCACGCGCGAGGCGCGCGAAGGAGAGCGAGTGGCGCAGCCCCTTCTTAACAAACTGAACATAAAACTGGCGAGAAAGATCCGAACCAAGACTTCCAACCAAATGCAAGAAATGTGAGAAACACGAGAACTTCACAGCACGGGGTAGAGGAAGGGCTGATAGCTAAGGAAGTAGAAAAGGCTGACAGCCAAACACCAAGCCAAAAAGGAAAAAGGTCGCATCCGACCCCTACACTACGACTTCTTCCCAGCGCGGAGCTAAGGACTGCCACTGGGACGTGGGTGGGAGCCCCGTCTGAGGGCCCGTAGGCAACTCACAGGAGACTCCGAGGCGTGTACAGCCCCAACTCATTATTACGTGAGAGTGTCATGAGCGGAGACCTTCACGGGCACGGAGCCTTGATTATGGATAGAACCTCCTGAGGTGTTCAATGTTCGAGGAATTCTGGATAGGTATCCCATCCTGCGTCTCCAGGTGCACAGCACCGGGCCTAGAGACATGGGCGATTCTGAACGGTCCCTCCCACATGGGCGAGAGCTTGTGTACCACCTACCTGGAGAGGACCCGCCTCAGGACCAAGTCACCAACTTCAAGTGTTCTCACGCAGACGCCGCGACAGTGGTACCGCCATAGCGCATGCTGATATCGCGCCGCCCTGAGGGCAGCTCAGCAGCGGCCCTTCTCGCCGAGCACGAGGTCCATCCGCCAGGCGGCTTCTTGGCATTCCTCATTGAAAGCCAAGACCCATGGGGAGCGATGCTTGACCTCCTGAGGGAGGACCGCCTCCGCTCCATAAACGAGAAAGAAAGGAGTTTCCCCCATGGGTTTGCTGGCAGTGGTTCGGATTGACCACAGCACGGACTGGAGCCCCTGCCGCAAGCCTCAAGCTTCTTCTTCAATTTGCGTGTCTTGAGGCCACGCAAGACCTCCGAGTTGGCGCGTTCGGCCTGACCGTTGCTCCTGGGGTGAGCCACCAAGGCGTAGGAGATCTGTGTTCCAACGTTAGCACAATATGACCTGACGAGATTGCTTGTGAACTGCGAACCGTTATCTGTGATGACGCGGCTGGGGACCCCGAATCGCCTCAAGAGGCCCTGGATGAACTTGACAGCAGACCCGGCTGGGATCGCGCGAACGGGCTCCACCTCTACCCACTTGGTGAATTTGTCGATGTCGACGTATAGGAAGCGGTAGCCCCCCGCTGCCCGGGGAAATGGACCCAGGATGTCCAATCCCCAGACCGCGAAGGGCCAGGAGAGTGAAATCGTCTGGAGGCCCTGCGCCGGTTGGTGGATCTGCTTGGCGTGAAACTGGCATGCCTCGCAAGCCCGCACAAGCTCTGTGGCATCGTTGAGCGTCGTGGGCCAGTAGAAGCCGCTGCGGAAGGCCTTGCCTATGAGGATGCGGGACGACGAGTGATGACCGCAGTCTCCATCGTGGATGTCAGCCAACAGCTCGCGCCCTTGCTTCTTCGAGATGCATTTTAGTGAGACATCGTTGGGGCGCCTCCTGTAGAGTTTGCCGTCTTGGATGCAGTAAGCTGGGGCATGTCGGACCACGGGCTCTGCGTCTTCTTCCTTGTCAGGCAGGGTGTCATGTTGCAGGTACATCTTGGGTCCAGGAACCCTCCTCGGGCTCCGCGTTGAGGAGCAGGCGGGCTCCGGAGGCCGGTCCGCAAGGCGGGGCGCCGCACGTAACCCCTGCTGAGGGGATGCCGGCTCATGAACTGGCGGTGTTGTTGACAATTTGAGTAGCCGCTCCTCAAAGACGCCCGGCCTCTGAGGCTCTCGTCTAGAGGCTCGTTTGGCGATGTCATACGCTTCCTTGTTGGTGCCTCTCGGTACGTGCTGCACCTCCAGTCCTTGGAATCGCTTCTCCATCTTGCGCACCTCCTCCAGATATGCCTCCATGTGCTCGTCCTTGGGCTTGTATTTCTTGTTGGAGAAGATGACGAGGAGTTGTGAATCACCTCTGATGGTGAGGCGCTTGACCCCCAGTGCAGCGGCGGCCTTGAGCGTAGCAATTAGGCCCTCGTAATCTGCGATGTTGTTCGAGACCTTCTCGCCCTGCTGGAAACAAAGCTGCACAACGTAGTACAACTTGTCCTGAGTGGGAGATACTAATACAGCGTCAGCCCCCGCGCCAAGGCGCGAGAAGGCGCCGTCAAAGTATACCACCCATCCGTCTGGGGCTTCATCATCGGGGGCCAGCGAGCAGTCCCCGCCAGCCCCCCGCTCCGGCGCGTCGGTCCATTCCGCCATAAAGTCTGCCAGAGCCGCTCCCTTGATCACTCGCATGGTACTAAACTCCAACTAGAACGCCTGAAGCTCGATGTTCCACTCGGCGACCCTCCCGACGACGTTCGGGCCCCGGAGTACCTTCTCGAGGGGATATGACGAAACAACCTTGATAGGGTGGCCCTGGAAGTAATGGCGCAGTTTCCTGGAGGCGACGAGGAGCGCCAGGAGCAGCTTCTGAGGCATCGGGTAGCGCGAGCACGCATCGCACAGTATGCTGCTGACGAAGTACATTAGGTGCTCCACGAGGGCCGGCGTAGCAGGATCCTCGGGCGCTTCAGGAATCTTGGGTGCCTCTTGCTGAATGGCGGGGCCGTCAGTGACCGTGGAATCTGCCCCTGGAACTGCGTCAGGGGGTGGCTTGGGCCCTGAAGATGTCGAGTCGCCCGGTGGCCTCACGCTTCAGGGCCTCTCCTCGCGCTCCACCACTAGCGCTGCACTGGCGGAGTGAGGCGTCGCGGTGAGGTAGAGAGTCATGGGTTCCAGGGGTCGCAGCGCTACCATAACCGGCGAGCTGGTGAGGTATTCCTTGAGATCCCGGAAGGCGGCATCAGCCTTCGGAGTCCACTCAAATGGCCCCTTCTTCTTCATGAGCTTGAAAAACGGGAGAGCGCATTCACCAAGCTTAGAGATGAAGCGTCCTAGGGATGTTACGCATCCCGCAAGCTTCTGCATCTCCTTCAGGTTCGTGGGCGGCTTCATTCTTTTGATGGCCTTGATCTTCTTCGGATTAGCTTCAATGCCTCGGTGCGAAACCAGGAACCCTAGCAGCTTGCCGGAGGGTACACCGAACACGCACTTCTCCGGGTTGAGGCACAGCTTCACCTTGTGCAGGTTGGCGAATGTTTCTTCTAGGTCCTGGACGAGAGTCTTGGCCTCCCTGGTTTTGACCACGACGTCGTCAACGTAGGCCTCCACGTTCCTCCCGAGCTGAGGGCCGAGGGTGATGTGCATCAGGCGCTGGAAGGTGGCCCCCGCGTTCCTCAGCCCACAAAGCCATGCAAGTGTAGAAGTAGACCCCGCATGGGGTCAGGAATGTCGTCTTCTCCACATCTTCCACCGCCATCTTGATTTGGTGGTAGCTCGAGAAGGCATCGAGGAAGCAGAGCAGGTAGCACTCAGCCGTTGTATCCACGATTTGGTCGATGTGAGGAAGAGGGAATGGGTCCTGAGGGCAGAACTTCTTGAGGCTCGTGAAGTCAACGCACATGCGCTCCTTGCCTCCTTTCTTTGGGACTATGATGCGGTTGGCCAACCACTCCGGGTGTTGTACTTCCCGTACGACGCATGCTTCCTCTAGCTTCCTAACCTCCTAAACGATGAAGGCCTGCTTCTCCGGGGCTTGTCTGCGTGCTTTTTGCTTGATAGGGCGAGCATTGGGGCATACCGTGAGGTGATTCTCGATGATGTGCCTAGGCACCCCGACCAAGTCAGTGGCTTTCCAGGCGAACACGTCCTTGTTAGCCCTGAGGAAGCTGACCAGCGCTGCCTCTTGCTCAGGGTTCATGCCCATGCCGATGGTGAAGGTGGCTCCTGAGCCCTCCTCGTCTGCGGGCACCTGCTTCGTTTCGGTGGGGTCATGAGAGAAGAGTTGTTTCTTCTTGGCAGGCGCGGCTTCTAGTGCCTCCGGAGCCCCCTTTGCTCATGGATGAGTTGCGGCAGCAGCCCTGTAAGCGCTCTCAAGGACCTGAAGGGCGGCCTTGTGGTCCCCTTTCACGGTGATGACGCTGTTGCTCCCGGGTGTCTTGACGGTGTTGTAGCCCGGGTGAGTCGCCGCCATGAATTTCGCCAAGGCTGGGAAGCCGAGGACGGCGTTGTAGGGCACGTGGATGGGCGCAACATCGAAGTCGATGAGCTCAATCCGGTAGTTAGCGGGTGTACCGAAGGTGATCGGGAGGCGGATCTGGCCGAGCGGAACGACCGAGCCTGTGACCCCTGAGAAGGGCTTGGTGGGGAGGAGCTGATTGTAGGACACAGGCAGATGACCGAAGGCCTCGGGGAAGAGGATGTTGAGCCCGGTGCCGCTGTCGATGAGGGTCCTCATGACGGCCACCTCGTAGATGGTGGGCATGCACACTGTGGGGAGAACGCTCGTGCCGGCTGCTTCTGTGGCGAGGTCACTAGGGCCGAAGGTGATGGCGTGCCCCTGCGCGCTCTGTGCCCGCGAGGCCTCCTGCGGCTGGGCGGCGGCCCCGACCTGTCGAAAGTGCGACTTGACGTGCCGAGCCGACGCCAGCGCTTGGGACCCTCTGAGGATGCAGGCGACCCCGCGGTAGGGCAGCTCCCCGCCGGCAACGCTCCGCAGCCCGCCGCCGCGGGCCGTTCGAGCGCCGAGCTCTCCCGCAGATGGCCGGTGCCGGGGCAGCCGTCGTGCCACCAAGAGTGTGACCGGCGTGGCCATAGGAAGCGAGAGTGGCGGAGCAGGCCGCTCTCTGATGGCCCGACCGGCAAGAACGTTGTCGGGGGAGGAGGAGGAGTGCATGTGGGCGGCGCGGTCCGCCGATACCGCTCGGACGACGGGAAGAGTGCCAGCCTCCACGCGGATGTGGCGGACCGCAGTCATCGTGGCGGCGCGGAGCAGGAGAGGGGAGGCGAGGTCCTCGGAGAGGCGAGATTTCGACACGCCCCCTACCTGGCGCGCCAAATGTCGGATTACGGGCTCCGCAAACCCAAGAAGTTCGAACACAGGGGCGTGAACGAAGATCTCTCCCACTGACGTCTACCTAGCACCTCGCCCTCGTCCGGTGAAGAGATTCAAGCAAAGAACAAGTGAAGCATGCAAGAGTTTACCCAGGTTCAGGCCACCTTGTGGTGTAAAACCCTACTTCCTGCTTTGGTGGATTGGCCTCAGGAGGGCTAGAATATGAACTAGTACAGTGGTTCCTGAGCTCAGGAGGGTTGGGAGGCAAGAGTTCTTGCTCCTTTGTGTGGAGGCCGAGTTTATGGATCTGCTTCCTCTCCCTCCATAGTGGGGATCCTAGCTACTTATATAGGCGGCCAGGGTCCTCTTCCCCCGAAATGTTTAGGCAGGAAGGGATCCCACAACGGCCATTTCGAGCGGGAACACAAGGACGTTCCTACCCTGACAAAAGGAGTCTTCGCCTGCAAAAGGATCAGGCGGTGACGCGGTGGTGGGCTCGGTGGTGACATCCTCCCTGTCGTCCTTGCGGTCTTCGGTCTTGTTGCACCAATGGGGAAACCTTTGCCCCGCTCCTCGGAAACCTGCACCTGCGCTGCCTCCTTTGCACCGAAACGGCAACTGCACCGCTGGCGCGCGCTGGCACCCGCTGGCGCGGTGCGTCACTGCCTCCTCTTGAGGCAGGCTTGGCCTTGGATTCTTCGCCCCTCTGGAACGACCTAGTCGGGGCCGCTCCTGAGGAGTTCTTCACGTTGTTCTCCTCGCGAGGTCTAGCCCCCCTCGCGAGGGTCTTGAGCAGCTGGTCGATCAGCTAGGCCGTACCGGGCCGCGGCAGGAGCGCGTTGCGGCCCGTAGACAGGCAAGTCTGGGTACCCTGGTTCCCAGGACACCGACAGATAATATTTATGAATGTGATGATGAAGATTCTTCCCCTGGATATGAATTGCTTGTTATTCCTGAGGGTTATGTTATTGATGAAGAAATTGCTAGAGACTTTATTTCTTGCAACGATAGATATGATCTTAAGAAATTATTAGCTAAGCTGAAAGAAAAGTCTTTCAATGCTAGAATGAAATTTGACCTCGCTTTTGCTACTTCACATATATTTGTTACTGATAAGGATTATGATTTCTCTGTTGATCCTAAGTTACTTACTATGGTTGAATCTGATCCTTTCCATGGCTATGAATCTGAAACTGTTGTGGCACATCTTACTAAGTTGAATGATATAGCCACCCCGTTTACCAACGATGAAAAGATTCATTATTACTATGTCCTTAAGTTGTGTCCGTTCTCATTAAAGGGTTATGCTAAGACATGGTTTAATTCTCTTGATCCTGGTTGTGTGCGTAGTCCCCAGGATATGATTTATTACTTCTCTGCTAAATATTTTCCCGCTCATAAGAAACAAGCTGCCTTACGGGAAATATATAATTTTGTGCAAATTGAAGAAGAGAGTCTCCCACAAGCTTGGGGGGGTTTCTTCAATTACTCAATGCTTTGCCTGATCATCATCTTCAGAGGAATGAAATACTTGATGTCTTTTATAATGGACTAACTGATGCTTCTAGAGACCACCAGGATAGTTGTGTTGGTTGTGTTTTCAGGGAAAGAACTGTTGATCAAGTTAAATTACTATTGAATAATATGCTAGCCAATGAAAATAATTGGACACTTCCTGAACTAGCCCCTAAGCCAACTCCGAAGAAAAGGGGTGTTATATTTCTCAGTCCTGAATATACGCAAGAGGCAAAGAAATCTTAAACTCTCTTAATAGATTTGATGAACGTGGTATTCCTCGTTATAAGTCTGCTAGCCAATGCTTAGAATAGTTTGACAATTTTATTGTGAAGCAAGAAAACTTCAATGCTTATGTTAGTAGACAATTACAACGTAATGCTTATACGATTGAATGCTTGAGTGATTATATGTCTAGAGTTAAGGGTGAATTGAAACTCATTAGTAAACATGCTTCTATGGTTACCACTCAAGTAGAATAAGTACTTAAGGCTCATAATGATTTGCTCAATGAATTAAATAGTAAGAATAATGACTTTGTTGTTAGAGTTGCAACTAGAGGGGGTAAAGTGACTTAGGAACCTTTGTATCCTGAGGGCCACCCTAAGATAATTGAGTAAGATTCTCAGAGAGCTAATTTAGATGCACCTAGTTTTTCTAAGAAGAAGAAAAAGAAAAATGATAGGACTTTGCATGCTTCTAGTGAACCTGTAGCTAACACACCTGAGAATCCCAATGATATCTTTGTTTCTCATGTTGAGACAAAATCTGGTAATGAACATGAACCTAGTGATAATGTTAATGATGATGTTCATGATGATGCTCAACCTAGCAATGATAATGATGTAGAGATTGAACCTGTTGTTTATCTTGATAACCCACAATCAAAGAATCAACGTTATGATAAGAGTGACTTTGTTGCTAGGAAGGACGGTAAGGAAAGAGAACGATGGGTTCAGAAACCCATGCCTTTTCCTCCTAAACCATCCAAGAAAAAGGATGATGAGGATTTTGAGCGCTTCAATGAAATGATTAGACCTATCTTTTTGCGTATGCATTTGACTGATATGCTTAAAACAAATCCTTATGCTAAGTATATGAAAGACATTAGTACCAACAAAAGAAAGATACATGAAGTTGAAATTTCCACCATGCTTGCCAATTACACTTTTAAGGGTGGAATACTTAAGAAACTAGGAGATTCAGGAGTACCTACTATACCTTGCTCCATCAAAAGGAACTATGTTAAAACTGCTTTATGTGATCTTGGAGTCGGTGTTAGGGTTATGCCTCTCTCTTTATATCGTAGACTTGACTTGAGTAAGTTGACACCTACTGAAATATCTTTGCAAATGGCCGATAAATCAACTGCTATACCTATCGGTATTTGTGAGGATGTGCATGTTGTGGTTGCAAATATTACTATTCTAACGGACTTTGTTATCCTTGATATTCCCAAGGACGATAGTATGTCTATTATCCTTGGTAGACCCTTTTTGAATACTGCAGGGGCTATTATTGATTGCAACAAAGGCAATGTCACCTTTCATGTCAATGGTAATGAGCATACGGTACACTTTCCGAGGAAACAACCTCAGGTCCACAGTATCAATTATATTGGAAAAATTTCAACTATTACTATTGGAGGTTTTGAATTTCCTCTTCCTACTGTCAAGAAGGCATATGATATTCTTATTGTTGGGGACATACATATCCCCATTGAGGTAACCTAGTGTTATTCGAAAATTCCCCGGTTTCATGTTATTCGGAAAGAGTTTATTAACAAGACTTGATCAACCTTGTTAATGGATTCCTTTTGACGAACATGAGATACGTGAATCTAGATAGCACAACCTTTTGTACCCTCCTTTTACTTTCTGTTAATTAGATTAAATAAAGCAAAAATAGTATTTTCTGTCTGTTTCTAGACTTATCCGTGCAATAGAAAAGTACCCCAAAAATAAAAGTTCTCCAAATGCCGTGAAAATGAAATATGTTTTTTTCTAGAATATTTGAGAATATTTGGCACAGAGAACACAACAAGGGGAGCCAGCACCTGGCCACGAGGGTACAGGGTGCGCCCACCCTCACAGGGCGCGCCCCTGCCTCATGGGCCCCACATGGCCCCCCTCCACTTATTCTTGCACCCACACACTCCTTGCTCCCAAAAAAATCACTATCCAGCTCAAGCACGAGTTCCAGCACATCTTGCTGCCATTTTCGATCTCCTTGCTCAAAGCTCCATTCACAAAACTGTTTGGGGAGATTATTCTTTGGTATGTGACTTCTCCATTGGTCCTAAGAGTTTTTGTTCTAGTGCTTTATTTATTGCAAAATTTTGATGTTGTGGTGACCTTGTTCTTGAGCTTGCATGTCAAATTTCTTTGGTCCCAAGTAGTTCTAATGCATGATATAGTCTCTAAGCACTCGTAGGAGTTGTTGCTATCAATCCTGTTGAGTTTGGTTCACTTTTATTTTGAGTTACTAAAAAATTCAGAAATTTTCAGAGGAGGAAAATGGTAAAGAGATTGTTGAGAGGCTCCTCTAGTAAAAGTTCAGAGGATAAGAAGAAGGAAGAAAATAAGAAGCCCAAATATAATCTTCCTCGCACTGCGGAAGTTCGGCTGTGTGAATGGCCTTGTGACGAGTTCTAGGAAGCCGACGGGATTTATGGAGACTTTTATTATTTGGTGAACAATGCAGGCCTCACCGACTTCCTCCATGACTAGCGTGAATAGTACCTCTTACTCACTAATATTTTCACGCAAAACTTTCATTTTCATGCTAAGAAATCACCACCTTCAGTGGAGTTTCATTTATATGATTGGGTTGAGGAGATGTCATTCTTTGAATATTGTGAAGTATGCAAGATACCCTTTGCTGGTAGTCTTGAAGAACCACGTCGTGAAGATGTTGAAGGGTTTATTGACATGATAGCTGTAGGGGAAACTAGGCAAGTTTCAGGGGCAAGAATTACTAGTATACATTATCCTGTTCTGCGCTACTTTGCTATATTTGCTAGTAGATGTTTAATTGGTCGCGGGAACAGTGGGAATCTTAGTGCCCCTGATATTGTCATTTTGCACCATGCTTTGTTTCGAGACACAACTTTTAGCTTGGGTGCCGTCGTTGCTAAATGATTAAGTTTGAACCGCACAAAGGGCCTCACCTTTGGAGGCATCTTTGCTTCTCGCCTTGCTGAACATTTTAGAATACCTATTAGGAATCATGAGAAGGAAGAAAAATTGCTGGCCCTGTTTATCTAGATTATAAGAGTATGATAGCACATGATTTTATTGTTAAAGACAAAGAGAAGTTGCTTAAGTATAAATTCAGGTTTGATGAAAAATATTGTGAGATTGTTACCTTGCCTGCACCATCTATGTTTGATCTGTTTTCCGGCATATACCTCGTTTCGTCAGATGCCTTCTACAAGTACCAGAGCCAGGCACAAGCTTCAGAGCCAGAGCTAGAGCCACCACTTGATCCTTACCAGCACTCTGTTTATGGGTGGGATCCAGATGAGCTTGCCAACCAGTGGCACCCAGAGGACACTTCTCAGTACATCGGAGAGAGTAGCTTCGATCTGTGGCCATAGACCAACTTAGGACAAAAGCCTAAGCTTGGGGGAGTACATGTTTCTCACCGACGTTACATTCATGTTCACACACTTATTCTAGTCGTCGGTGTTCACACTCTTTCATTGTACCATCCATGCTTAGTTTCATTTCTTTTCTTAGTCCTTTTCTTGTGTGCTAGAAAAACCTTAAGAAAAACAAAAAAAATGTGTTGTAATTTTTAGCTAGTTTACTTTCCATGCATGTAGTAGTAGTAATTAAAAGAAAACCCAAAAAGATTTCTTGTTCTTCATTTGCTTGTTGGGAGCTTTCCCGTGTAAATGGTTTCTTTTCTTTTCTTTGGGGGTTAAGAGTAGAAGACCATGATTGAAGATGCTTAGTGGCTCTCATATGCTATATTGTTGATTTAACCTTGAGCTATATTACCTTGTCTTCTCTTTTGTAGTAAATGCTTGCAGATTCCAGCTTAGTCCAATGCACGTGCACTATTATTATTATCCACACTATTCAGTCATGTGAGTGAAAGGAAATAATGACGACATATGATGAATTGCTTCAGATGAGAAAAGCTGGTATGAACTCGACCTCTCTTGTTTTGGTAAATATGATGGTTCATCGTTCCCGATTCAGCCTATTATGAATGAAACATGCTTGCAATGACAATTAGAGATCATAGCTGCTTATGCCATGCATAATTAACTAGGCATTTATAATGGTCTATCTTGCGTGCCAACATGGTATTAAAATGGTTGTGATGTGGTATGATAGGGTGGTATCCTCCTTTGAACGATTCAAGTGGTTTGACTTGGCACATGTTCACGCATGTAGTTGAAACAAAATCAACATAGCCTCCACGATATTTATGTTCATGGTGATTTATATCCTACTCATGCTTGCATTCATTGTTGATTAATTTTAATGCATGTTCACGAGTGTTGTCGTTGTCTAGCTGGTCGCTTCCCAGTCTCTTTCTAGCCTTCACATGTACTAAGCGGGAATACTGCTTGTGCATCCATACCTTCCTATATGCGGTATCTACCTGTCGTTCCAAGTAAATTTGTATGTGCAAACTCTAAACCTTCAAATAAAATTATGTTTTGTATGCTCGAACAACTCATGTATCAACTAGGGCTGTCTATATCTTCCATGCTAGGTGGGTTATTCATGAAAAAATGGCTGGTAATTGGGATGCCCAGTCCCATGCTCAAATCATAATAATTAAACAAATCTCCCCCAGGGTTGTTGCTGGTTTGTACGGTACCCGTTGTTTCAGGATAGCCGTGGAGTGTGCTTGTTGGTGGTTGGGGGAGTATAAACTTGACCATTCTGTTTGGGAACTGCCTATAATGTGTGTAGCTTGGAAGATATCGAGATTCTTGGTTGCTATGTTGACAATGAGAGTATACCGCTCGAAATATTATTCATCTCTATTTAAAAAACGAGCTCTGGCACCTCTACAAATCCATGCTTCCCTCTGCAAAGGGCCTATCTATTTACTTTTATGCTGAGTCATCATCCTCTTATTAAAGAGCACCAGTTGGAGAGCACCTCTGTCATTTGCATGTATTGCTATTAATTTGCATTGACTATGATTGTGACTGGATCTCTTTTACCATGAATTAGAATGTCTAGTCAGTACTTGATCTTTAAAGGTGCTCTGCATTTATGTTTTGCGGTCTCACAATGGGCTAGCGAGATACCATCTTGTTATATCATATTATGATTGTTTTGAGAAAGTGTTGTCATCCGAGGTTTATTATTATTGCTCGCTAGTTGATTATGCTATTGATATGAGTAGACATGAGACCTGAAAGTTATTGTGAATGTGGTTAGTTCATGATCTTGCTGAAAACTTGAATGCTGGCTTTACATATTTACAACAACAAGAGCAAACAGAGTTTGTCAAAGTTTTTCTTTATCACTTGCAGTTTATCAACTGAATTGCATGAGGACAAGCAAAGGTTTAAGCTTGGGGGAGTTGATACGTCTCCAACGTATCTACTTTTCCAAAGACTTTTGCCCTTGTTTTGAACTCTAACTTGCATGATTTGAATGGAACTAACCCGGACTGACGTTGTTTTCACCAAAATTGCCATGGTGTTATTTTTGTGCAGAAATAAAAGTTCTCGGAATGACCTGAAATTCAACGGAGAATTATTTTGGAATATATAAAAAATATCTATGGAAAGATCCAAGCCAGGGGGCCCACACCCTGTCCACGAGGGTGGGGGGCGCGCCCCTCCCCCTAGGCGCGCCCCCTGCCTCGTGGGCCCCTGTTGCTCCACCGATGTACCCTCGGACTCCATATATTCACTTTCGGGGAGAAAAAATCAGAGAGAAACAATTATCGCGTTTTACGATACGGAGCCGCCGCC
This sequence comes from Secale cereale, assembly GCA_902687465.1. Lineage (NCBI taxonomy): Eukaryota > Viridiplantae > Streptophyta > Magnoliopsida > Poales > Poaceae > Secale > Secale cereale. The sequence continues at coordinate 487,836,742 of LR738712.1, forward strand.
AAGCCCTAATATCTCTCGGGAGGGCTGATCTGGAGTCCGTTCGGGGCTCCGGAGAGTGGAAATCGTCGCCATCGTCATCATCAACCTTCCTCCATCACCAATTCCATGATGCTCACCACCGTGCGTGAGTAATCCCATCGTAGGCTTGCTGGACGGTGATGGGTTGGATGAGATTTACCATGTAATCGAGTTAGTTTTGTTAGGGTTTGATCCCTATTATCCACTATGTTCTAAGATTGATGTTGCTATGACTTTGCTATGCTTAATGCTTGTCACTAGGGCCCGAGTGCCATGATTTCAGATCTGAACCTATTATGTTTTCATGAATATATGTGTGTTCTTTGTCCTATCTTGTAAGTCAATAGTCACCTACTATGTGTTATGATCCGGCAACCCCGAAGTGACAATAGTCGACACCACTCCCGGTGATGACCATAGTTTGAGGAGTTCATGTATTCACTATGTGTTAATGCTTTGGTCCGGTACTCTATTAAAAGGAGGCCTTAATATCCATTAGTTTCCACTAGGACCCCGCTGCAACGGGAGGGTAGGACAAAAGATGTCATGCAAGTTCTTTTCCATAAGCACGTATGACTATATTCGGAATACATGCCTACATTACTTTGATGAACTGGATCTAGTTCTGTGTCACCCTAGATTATAACTTTTACATGAGGAATCGCATCCGACATAATTCTCCATCACTGATCCAATGCCTACGAGCTTTTCACATATTGCTTTTTGCTTATTTACTTTTCCATTGCTACTGTTACAAAAACTACAAAAAATACTACCGTTACTTTTACTGCCGTTACCACTATTTCCATATTACTTTGCTACTAAATTAGCTTGTTGCAGATACTAAGTTTACAGGTGTGGTTGAATTGACAACTCGGCTGCTAATACTTAAGAGTATTCTTTGGCTCCCCTTGTGTCGAATCAATAAATTTGGGTTGAATACTTTACCCTCGAAAACTGATGCGATCCCCTACACTTGTGGGTTATCAATAGACATCCCTCGGGTCATCTGAATGATCACGTGATCCAAAACAACTAAACCATGTCCGATCATCACGTGATATGGAGTAGTTTTCAATGGTGAACATCTTATGTTGATCATATCTACTATATGATCCACGCTCGACCTTTCATTCTCAAGTGTTTCGAGGCCATGTCTGTACATGCTAGGCTCGTCAAGTTTAACCCGAGTATTCCACACGTACAAAACTGTCTTACACCCGTTGTATGTGAACGTAGAGCTTATCACACCTGATCATCACGTGGTGGCTCGGCATGACGAACTGTCGCAACAGTGCATACTCAGGGAGAACACTTGTACCTTGAAATTTTGTAAGGGGTCATCTTATAATGCTACCGTCATATCTAAGCAAAATAAGATGCATAAAAAGATAAACATCACATGCAATCAAAATATGTGACATGATATGGCCATCATCATCTTGTGCTTTTGATCTCCATCTCCAAAGCATTGTCATGATCTCCATCGTCGCCGGCTTGACACCATGATCTTCATCGTAGCGTCATGGTCATCTCGCCAACTATTGCTTCTACTACTATTGCTAAGTCATAGTGATAAAGTAAAGCAATTACATGGCGTTCGCAATTCATACAATAAAGAGACAACCATAAGGCTCCTGCCGGTTGCCGATAATTTACAAAACATGATCATCTCATACAATAACGTATAACTCGTCACATCTTGACCATATCACATCACAACATGCCCTGCAAAAACAAGTAAGATGTCCTCTACTTTGTTGTTGCAAGTTTTACGTGGCTGCTATGGGCTTCTAGAAAGAACCGTTCTTACCTACGGATAAAAACCACAACGATTTTTCGTCAAGTGTGACATTTTAACCTTCATCAAGGACCGGCCATAGTCACACTCGATTCAACTAAAGCTAGAGAAACATACACCCGCCAGCCACCTGTGTGCAAAGCACGTTGGTAGAACCAGTCTCATGAACGCGGTCATGTAATGTCGGTCCTGGCCGCTTCATCCAACAAAACCGCTAAATCAAAGTAAGACTTTGGTGGTAAGCAGTATGACTAGTATTGCCCACAACTCTTTGTGTTCTACTCGTGCATATCATCTACGCATAGACCTGGCTCATGATGCCACTGTTGGGAACGTAGCATGCAATTTCAAAAAAAAAAATCAAACGCTCACGCAAGATCTATCTAGGAGATGCATAGCAACGAGACGGGAGAGTGGGTCCACGTACCCTCGTAGACCATAAGCGGAAGCATTATGTTAACGCGGTTGATGTAGTCGAACATCTTCAGCACACATTCGTACAACACCTCTGTGTTCAGCACACATTCAGCTTGATGACGTCCCTCGAGCTCTTGATCCAGTAGAGGGTCGAGGGAGAGTTCCATCAGCACGATGGTGTGGCGGCGGTGTTGGTGATGTGATCCACGCCGGGCTTCGCCTAAGCACTACGACACTATGACCTAAGGAGCAAACCGTGGAGGGGGTCACCGCACACGGCTAATACAAATCTTGGTGTGCCCCTGCCCACGTATAGAAAGGAGGGGAAGGAGGAGGCCGGCCTAGGGGGGTGGCGCGCCAAGGGGGGGAGTCCTACTAGGACTCCAAACCTAGTAGGATTCGCCCCCCCTTCCTTCCAATGTAGAGGGAAAAGAGGAAAGGGAGGAGAAGGAAAGGGGGCCGCGCCCCCCAACCCCTAGTCCAATTTTATTTGGGCTTGGGGGGCGCGCCCCATCTCTTGTGGCAGCCTCCCTCTCTCCACTATGGTCCAATAGGCCCATTCACTTTCCCGGGGGGTCCGATAGCCTCCCGATACTCCGATAAATACCCGAACCTCTCCGGAACCATTTCGGTGTCCGTATACAACCTTCCAATATATGAATCTTTACCTCTCGACCATTTTGAGACTCCTCGTATTGTCCATGATCTCATTTGGGACTCTTAACAAACTTCGGTCACTAAAACACATAAATCATAATACAAATCGTCATCAAACATTAAGCGTGCGGACCCTACGGGTTCGAGAACTATGTAGACATGACCAAGATACATCTCCGGTCAATAACCAATAGCGGAACCTGGATGCTCATATTGGCTCCTACATATTCTACGAATATCTTTATCGATCAAACCGCATAACAACATACATTGTTCCCTTTGTCATCGGTATGTTACTTGCTCGTGATTCGATTGTTGGTATCATCATATCTAGTTCAATCTCGTTACCGGCAAGTCTCTTTACTCGTTATTTAATGCATCATTCCATAACTAACTCATTAGTCACATTGCTTGCCAGGCTTATAGTGATGTGCATTACCGAGAGGGCGCAAAGATACCTCTCCGACACTCGGAGTGACAAATCTTATTCTTGATCTATGCTAAATCAACAAACACCTTCGGAGACACCTGTAGAGCATCTTTATAATCACCCAGTTACGTTGTGATGTTTGATATCACACAAGGTGTTCCTCTGGTATTCGGGAGTTGCATAATCTCATAGTCATAGGAACATGTATAAGTCATGAAGAAAGCAATAGCAATAAAACTAAACGATCAATATGCTAAGCGAACGGATGGGTCATGCCCATCACATCATTCTCCTAATGATGTGATCCCATTCATCAAATGACAACACATGTCTATGGTTAGTAAACTCAACCATCTTTGATTAACGAGCTAGTCTAGTAGAGGCATACTAGAAACACTCTGTATTGTCTATGTATTCACACATGTATCAAGTTTTCGGTTAATAAAATTCTAGCATGAATAAATGACATTTATCATGATATATAAGGAAATATAAATAACAACTTTATTATTGCCTCTAGGGCATATTTCCTTCATAGAAGCCATCTGTGATCGAATCCCCCTCTGGTAGAGTACCGGAAAAGCTCCCCAGATGGGATCTCACGAGGACAAAAACGTGCGGCAGCAGAAAATTATTTTGGGTATGCCCTCTGGTCTTTGGGGAATATTTGGGTATTTATAAAGTGGAGATTAGGGTTAAGGTGGTACGAGGTGGCGACAAGTCTGTAGTGCGCCCCCCTAGGGCGCGCCCTACGAGCTTGTCGTCGGCTCATAGGTCTCCTGACCTTCCCCAAAGCTTCCTGGGTGTCTTCTTGTCCAAGATAAATCGTCAAAAAGTTTCATTCCGTTTGGACTCTGTTTGGTATTACTTTATGTAAAAGACAAAAACAAGGAAAAATGCAACTGGCACTGGGCACTAGGTTAATAGGTTAGTCCCAAAAATGATATAAAATAGCATAATAATGCATATAAAACATCCAAGATGGATAATATAATAGCATGGAACAATAAAAAATTATAGATACGTTGGAGACGTATCAAGCATCCCCAAACTTAATTCCTGCTCGTCCTCGAGTAGGTAAATGATAAAAACATATTTTTTAATGTAGAATGCTATCTATCATATTTATCAATGTAATCTTTCTTAATTGGCATGAATATTCAGATCCATATGGTTCAAAACAAAACTTTAATATTGACATAAAAACAACAATACTTCGACCGTACTAAAAAGTAAACATGAAATTTCAAAATAACATGGCTAAAGAAAGTTATCCCTACAAAATCATATAGTGTTGTTATGCTCCCTCTTCTCAACACAAAGTATAAATCATGTACTACCCTGGTGTCAGCCAAGCAATTGGTTCATACTTTTTAACGTGCTTCAGCTTTTTCAACTCTTCATGCAATACATGAGCATGAGCCATGGATATAGCACTATAGGTGGAATAGAAGGGAGAAAGTCTCACATCAACTAGTAATATTAATGGACTATGGAGATGTTCATCAATTGATATCAATGTGAGTGAGTTGGGATTGCCATGTAACAGATGCACTAGATCTATAAGTATATGAAAGCTCAAAAATAAAACTAAGTGGGTGTGCATCTAACTTGCTCGCTCATGAAGACCTCGGGCATTTGAGGAAGCCCATCATTGGAATATACAAGCCAAGATCTATAATGAAAAATTCCCACTAGTAATATATGAAAGTGACAACATAGGAGACTCTCTATCATGAAGAACATGGTGCTACTTTGTCCCTTCTCTCTTTTTCTCTCATTCATTTTTTGTTTTTAATTTTCCTTTTTTGGCACTTTGGCCTCTTTTTTTGGTCTCATTTGCCTCTTTTCCTTTTTTATACATCACATGGGACAATGCTCTAATAATGATGATCATCACGCTTTTATTTACTTACAACTCAAAAATTACAACTCAAAGTGAAAACTCGTAATGATGGAACGGTGGACTTACATGGAAATATATCTCGAATGGCTATGAAAATGCCATAATATGTAGGTAAGGTGGTTGTTTTGAGAAAAGGTATAAGGTGGGTTTAATGCACCTGCGAAAGTTGCGCGTTACTAGAATGGCTATCAAAGGTGGAAGGGTGAGAGTGGGTATAATCCATGGACTTAACATTAATCATAAAGAACTCACATACTTATTGCAAAAGTTTATTAGCCCCCGAAGCAAAGTACTACTACGCATGCTCCTAGAGGAGAGGTTGGTAGGAGTTAACCATTGCGCACTCCTGACTTTCACACAAAGGAAGACAATCAAGGATAAATTGCACTCAAACTTCATCACATAACAGGAAGACCATACGTGCATGCTACGGGAATCACAAACCTTAACACAAGTATTTTTACTATTCCACAATTTACTACTAGCATGACTCTAATATTACCATCTCCATATCTCAAAACAAATGCAAGGAATCAAACTTCTCATATATTCAATGATCTTTATGAAAGTTTTTAATATATCCCTCTTGAATACCCGTCATATTAGGAATAACTTCATAACCCAAGCAAATTACCATGCTGTTTATAAGACTCTCAAAATAATATAAGTGAAGCATGAGAGTTCATCTATTTCTTCCAAATAACATCACCACTGTGCTCAAAAATATATAAGTGAAGCACTAGAGCAACTACCTAGTTCAAAAGATATAGGTGAAGCACATAAATTATTCTAGTAAATTCAAGATTGATGTGTGTCCCTCTCAAAAGGTGTCTACAACAAGGATGATTGTGGCAAAATAAAAAGCAAAGACTCAAATAATACAAGACAGTCCAAGCAAAACACATATCATGTAGTGAATAAAAATATAGCCTCAAGTAACATACCGACAGATTGAAGACAGAAGAGGGGATGCCATCCGGGGCATACTGATGTGGACATGGCCTCTACAGATATGACCACAAATATTGGCCGCTTATACAATAATCAGGTGGTTTCTATTCATAATTACATAAATTCTTGTTTTGTTGTTTCGAACAGAAATACGACACAATCTCTTATTTTGTGCAGAGTAAACAAAGATTTATACAAACCATGTGTCAAGGTACGAAGGTGTATGTATACACATACGTATGCGTGTGTGTACAAATACATGCATGCGAGCATCCACAACAAGACGCAGTCACCCACTGTCCTTGCATGCATCCACACTCCACCAAACCATGAACCATCCATCCCATCCATCATGCATGCAAAAGTGCAAGAAGCCAATGCCACGAGGGCCAGCCAATTTGATTTTGGCTAGATGGGGCAAGAGGAGTAACGTGTTGGGTCCAAAGGAATTCTTTTGCCACGCCATGCAGTGTCCGCTCTTCATACGGCACGTGTCGCATAACATGAGGAAGCCGATCCTCCTAATAAATAGTTAGCTACTTTTAGGTTTAGACTTGGGTTTTATTGTATTGTTTAGCCATCACTACAATTTCACATCTACGAGACGTGTAGGACTACCGCCTTGTCAGATCCACAGTGGAACCCCAACTTTTCTTCTTGTTCGTGTGCTCACTTTTTCATTCGCAATTTTAGATTGCAATTCTTTGTTCTTGCCGGTTCTTCGGTTGCTTGCAGGAACTCGAACCTCGTTGTTCAGGTTGATCGTGCCTATGGCAGGATCAATAACCATCAGAGATTAGTTTAGCGATTGTCGGGGCGTATCTTCGGGTACGGTATAGCCGGATCGTCAAGGTCAAAATCCACCAAATCGATAGTTATCCCCACTCTCATCGAAAGATCGGGTCGCCGTCACATCAAGTGGTATCAGTTTTCAGGTTCATCGGTGAGAGATTCACAGTTTTATTAGATTAGTTATTTTATTTCCTATAACCTACGAAAAAGCCAAAAAAATAGATCAACTCATCTGTTGCACCTATCTTTTTAGCCTTTAGCAATTTTTGCATCTAGTATTTGCGTAGTTGAATTTTTAGTTGCATTCAGCCTAGAATTAGTGCTGGTTTAGATTATTTGGGGGAGAAAATCATCTACTAGATCAATCTGTTTTTGTCCACCCTCATATTCTCTATCGCAATCCTCGTTCTCAGTCAAAAAAATAAGGAGACGTATAGTGAATCAGGCACTGATTTCCATTGCAGATTTCCGTACGTACATCGGCCCATCCATACAGGCTTTCCATTTCGCGCGTGGCCAGACAACTGGACAAATCATGTCTGCTGCCCTGCGCCGCATCACCACAGGCTAACACGCCAGCCGCCAGACATCCCACGCTGGTTGTCTGACTCCACGCGTGCCACCACAAATCTCCTCCGGCTATTCCTGTACACTAGTAGTACTACTAGCTAATCTCAACTCCAATACACTTCTAGCTAACTCTCATTGCATTTGGTCCAGTAGCTTTGCATCTTTCTTTTCTTGTGATCTAACTTGTGTCCATGACTTCCGCTAGAAACTCGGCCTGCAAAAAAAAAGAGCAAAAAAGGAAAAAGAAAAAAACAGTGTGAAAAAAAAAACAAGGCCGCCTATCTCTGTTGAGAATATTCTCTTGTGATTGATATTCAGGACATTATTTTGTTGCTCCAAACATCACACCATATCATTCGTATCTGTTGGAGCCTTGTTATATATCTGTGTGTCTCTCGCTACTTCGATTATCACATATCTTTCTTCACGCGGTTTCACTCACTTATTTCAGTATCTAGGCTTAGATTGTTTATATCTCTTACTAGTCAACTACCAGCACTAGTTAGGACTTTGAGCAATTATTCAGCTTGCACTACTTTTGGCTTAATTGTGCCACATATTGTGAGTTCACGAAACCTTCACCAATCTCCACTCCCTACATTGTACCTTGTTCGGTCACTTGGTAATCACTATGTCAATCTTTTGATAACTTTGACATCGCCAACGGCCGACAACCACTGCAGCACGGTAAGAACGGGTAAGAGCTTGGAAATTGCTCGAGAGTTGAGAGATATTTTCCACCGCCTCACCGTAGTTATTGTAGGAACATTATACTTGTGATTTTGTTCTTGTTTGATACTAACCATGGCAGATTCTAGAGTGATCAGTAGTTGGCCCGCGTCTATTGTGGGAGATGACTTGCCATATGTTGATACAAATCACTAGTTTGTAATGCCCCAGATGTAACACTTTCCCAATATGGCAATATATAAACTTCGGCTTCAACAATTCCATTCTGGGCTCTTCTTTCATTCCGGGTTCTTCGTTTTGTCGTGTGCGTGTGTGCATTTCATACATGTCATGTTGTCATGTGCATTGCATTACATTTGTGTTGTCACTTGCATCCGGTCCCACTCGTCTCTTCCCATTGTCCGTTTCGAGTTCCGAAGCTCACACACGTGCCCGTGGCATCCCCGAGTCCTTCTTTTGTGTGTGGCCGTGTAACGTTTCTGGAATGACGCGAGACTTGTCGTGCGATGTTGTTTTGGTACGTGTAGGCCGTCTGTCAAGTTTCATCGCGTTTGGAGTTTGTTTGGTACTTCAACGGTTAACCTAGTGGGCTAAAAGAACATCTTCTTTGAGGCCCAAGACCCCCTCCACAACAGCCCACCAACCCAGCACAACCCTTCCCATCATCTCGGTCGTCAAATTGTGATCGCGTGGCCGAAAACCGCTCCCCATTTGGACTCTCCAAGCTCCTTGTGCCTATAAAAACGTCCCCCATGTCATTTTTTCGTCCAAAACCCTAGGTCCAACCCTCCACCTCCGCCGTACACGTCCGGACGGACCGGACACGTCCACCCGGCGGCTAACGGGCCAATCTCAAGCTGCCACGTGGCCTCCGCCGCCGACCCATCGCGAGGCCCGACGCGGGCCCTCCGCCGCCGCCGATCCGGGCCGCGCCCCCGCGCCTCGTCCGCCTCCCCGCCGACCTGCGCCGCCGCCTCCGCCTCCCCGCCGGCGCCAGCGACCACGCCGCCGCCCGGCTCGCCTCCTGCCAGAGCTCGCCGCTCCTCCGACCGAGTTCGCCGCCGGTGCCCGCCGCCATCTCCGCCGCCCAGGCCCCGAGCGCCACCGCACCTTCCTCCGCGGCCGCAGCCGCCGCCGCTCCGGCCCTCGCCGTCGGTGCCCGCCGAGCCCCCACCGGCCACCTCCATTGCCGGAGCGAGGGCGCCGTCGCCGTCCTCTTCGCGCCCGAGGCCGATCCGATCGCCACCGCGGGTTCGAACCCTAATGGGTCCCGATCCGCAACAGGCTCCGACCCGCAACCCGATCCGCGTTGACCCGATCCAGATCTGAGGTTTTTTTTTCTAAGTCCCTGAGATTTTGTTGTCCGATGGCATCTTTGCATGGCGATATCTTTTTGTGTGTATGTCTGATTTGTGCATATGATATGTCAAAATGATCGTGGTGATGTGTACTACATTTTGTTCCATTGTGTCATGCTTGTTTGAGTCCATCTAGATGTCTTAATCATCATGACAAGAGTGCTACTTGATATAAACTGCTGCTACTAGTTATTTTCATGCCATGTTTGAGATGTGATAACTTGGTGCATGTTTATCCAAATGAAGCAAATAATATGTCAAAATGTTGATCATGAGATGCTCTACATGTTGGTTGCTATAGCATGCATGTTAGAGTTCATTGTGACGCCCGAGACCGACGTCCCAGAAGATTCCAGAAGATTCCGGATGTTCCGGGTTGCCCGTGTGTTCTTTTGTGCTTGTGTTATTTATTTTTGCATCGCATCATGTCATCATGCCATCATGTCATATTTAATTTTTTGCATCTCAACCTAAATAAACCGTGTGGACCTTCGGTCCATTTAAATCGAGGGAAGGTGACTTCTCTTTATAACATATAAAAGTCTCCCATTATTTTAGAGAGCTATATAATAATATTCCATTCGTTTGGAATTACCTGCAACACACTTGCATAATTCTCCATGTTTATTTCACTTCAAGTTTGACTTCTTTATCTTGCCAATATTTCGTCTCCGTTGTTTCGAGGCTCCTCCAAAATTCCGGACATTTTTGGACACTTCAATAATCTCGTCTTAGTTCAATCCTATTTGAATTATATTCAAATATGTTTGAATTATTTTCCGTCCTGGCCTTTTGTATTTTTCTCCGGTCGTGCTCATTTTTACGAGCCCGGGAAAATATTCCCTTGTGCAATTCGGCTCCTAACCCCCCCTCTTCTTTCTTTCTTCTCTTTTTGTTTTCTGCTAAAAACTAGATAAACAGGAGGGCAGCCCAGCCCTTTTGTTTTTCTCCTCCTTCTCCTCCCTTCGGCCCAACTCCCTCAGGCCTTGCAGCCCCATCCAGCTCCACCATCCCCCCCCAGGCCGCAGCCTCTTGGGCCCCTCCTCAACCCGCCGGCCTTAGGCCCATCTGGCCCGACCAGTCCCTAACCCTAATCCCACCGAGCGCTCTTCCCTCGTCCCCCTCAGCCGCCGCGAGCCCTCTTCTCTCGCTCGTGCCCGACCCCGCACCCTTCTGCCCCGCTCGATCGAATCCCTTCGATCCCCTTCGCTCGCCCCGCACCTCACCCCCTCGACCGCCTCCCTCTGGCTCCCTCTCGTTCCTCGACCTCCCTCGCTCGTCTCTCCCTTGAGCCCCTCTGCCTCGCCACCTCTCCTTCTTCCGGCCGCCGCTGCACGCCCGGAGCCGTCTCCCTCCATCCTTGAAGCCCGCCGCGCCGAGGCCTGCAGCTCTCTGCCTCGCCAAGGTCTCACCCTGCGTCCGGTCCTCCTCGTCCAGGCCGGATCCCTGCGCCAGCGCGCCCGATGGCCTCGTCCTCGCGCTGGAGTTTCCACCGCCGTCGCCGTTCCTTGCGGGAACGCCGACCGCACCGAACGAGGGGCTTCCCCTTGCGCGCCCCAGGTCTGCGACCTCCTCCTCCGCGCCAGGAAGCGCCTCCCTGGCCTCCTTCCTCGCCAGGCGCAGCGGCCCGGCGCCCCTGCAGCCCCCAGCGGTTCCGTCTCCAGGTGGGAGCCCGGGCAAACGCACCCTTCGGCCCGGAACGCCCCCAAGCCCGCGGCTCCCTCCGCGTTCGTCTCCCTCCGTCCGCGCCCGAGTTCTTGTTGCTGCCGTCGTGGCCTTGTCTCCCTGCCGCTGTTGTTTTTTTTGTTGTTGTTGTGTTTGTTGCCTGTGCTGTACTGTTTGACAGGAGACCCGTGTACCCCTACGAAACATCTTTGGACCCTTGTACCACTACGAACGCCGACGCGACAAGTACCCTTCGGAGAAGTGAACAACTACATCCGTGTACGACTACGTGAACGAGTGCCACGACGATCGAACGGCTACGGTGACGAGTACATCTACGAACGTGTACCCTACGTCGACGACGATCCCGACAAGTACCTCTACACGCGGCATGAACATCTACGATACAAAAACGCCGACACAAGACGATGTCAAGTACCTCTTCGGATGCGTCAAGTTCCACTACTTCCCACTACGATCGTGTACCACTACCGTCACCCCGTGTACCACTACTTCCTCTACTACGGCTACTTCCTCTACGACTCGAACCCCTCCGATAACGCACGCTTCAAAGGTATAACCCCGAGACGTGACCCGTGTGATGCTTGCTTGTGGTTGTATGAATGTCTCCCTTGTGTGCTTCGTGCCCGTTCCACCTTTTGTCATGTTCCTCGGTTGCCTCGTCACCGACTCGTGGGAACCCGGTGACGGGATCCACCCATTTTCATCTTGTTCGACTTGCTCACGTCGATTCTACCTTTTGCACCGGACTCTCAACGAGTACCGGAACCGAGATGATGCGTTGCATCATTTTCGGATCGTTGCCGTGGCACCCTTTCATTCCACCACGGTGACAAATGCTTCTTATCTCTTTTAAGTCAACCTTTTAATAAAACTTGCATAAACTTGTTCATGTCATCCGCATCATGTTAACAACATAATAATGTGTGGTTGTTGTTTGTTTATAATTATTAAACATGCTCATGGGGATTTTCCGGATATGTTGTTGTTATTCTCCGGCCTCATTTAAATTGCCTAGTTAGTGTAGTTTCTTTATGCTTCACCTCTTGCCATGTTAAAAAAAAAACAATTAACTTGTCTTGTTAATAATGTGAGTCAACTAAATAATTAAATGTGGTGTTTCGTCAATATGCAACTCGTTGCATATTGAGCTCCACTTAACTTGTAGTTTTGTTTGTGCACTTTGCCATGCCTTGCATATTTAAACCGGACATGCATCATCCTTGTTTGTGCATCGTATGCCATGTTGTTGCTATGTGTGTTCACCGTGTTGTTTCTTCTTTCCGGTTGCTCTCTTGTTAGCTTCGGTTTCGTTCCGGAGTTGTGAGGATCCGCTTGACTGTTGCTCCGTCTTCTTCTTGGATCCGTTCTTCTCCTTTGTGGAATCCCAGGCAAGATGACCGAACCCGGATACCATTACTATTTTTGCCTCTTGCTAGTGGTATCGCTCTGTAGTATTTGCCTCGATGCCCATGTCTTTCTTGTCAGCCTCCTACTTGTAACCAATTGCCATGTTTAACCAACCAACCTACGCAAACCGTTGCTTGGCTAAGTACGCTTCGCTCAGCCCCTCTTATAGAATTGTTAGTTGCAGGTGAAGATTGAAGATGCTTGCTTCATGTTGAAGTTTGGTTGGGTTATATCACACTATATATATGCTTAAAAATGAAATCACCTATATACTGGCAGGGTGGAAGGCTAAGCCTTTTGCTTGGTGTTTTGTTCCACTCATGCCGTTAGGAACCGTATAAGCCGGTGTTATGTTCCTTGATTTTGCGTTCCTAACACGGTTGGGGTGTATGGGACCCCCTTGATAAACCGCTAAGTGCTAAGTCTTTTCCAGCAAGTCCCAACATTTGGTACTATTTGCCTCATAATAACAACTTAATTAATTAATTAAATTTGCATAGGGGGTCGCTCCCTCGAGGATCCTTTATTTCTACATAGCAGGGGGGGCCAGTGCTGATGGTGTTGGTCCCAAACTAGAGTCACTTGCGGTACCACCCAGTTATCTGGGGTCTTTGGTACTGTACGTAGCGCTCATCCGGTCGTGGCCTGAGACGAGATACGCGTGGCTACTATCAGGGTGTCGGCACGCCGGGAGGATTTGCTGGATTAGCCTTACCTTAGTTCGGTTTAACTTGAGCACGGGATTCCGAGAATACTCGGGTCTTCCCACCTATGGAGTTGCGACTCCGCGGATCGTGGGCTTGTAATGGGTCAAGTTGGAACACCCCTGCAGGGTTTGAACTTTCGAAAGCCGTGCCCGCGGTTATGTGGCAGATGGGAGCTTGTTAATTCCGGTTGTAGAGAACTTGACACAATGTTTCAATACACTACCAGCGTGTGTACCGTGACTGTCAATTTCCGAATAGGGATTCGGGAGTTGAACACGGTGGGGTTATGTTTGACCGGCTTTAGTTAGGATCACTTCGTGATCATCTTTCGACCGATGCACTTCTCTTCTCGCTCTCTTTTGCGTAAGTTAGTGCTAGTTGCTGCTGCAGACTCTTGTTTGTTCCTTCACCTCATATTTCTTTCTTCAGCCTTATCCTCACCCAAGGCTTAAATAGTCTTGTTACCCGGGAACGGGATTGCTGAGTCCTCTGTGGCTCACAGTTACTCCACCACACCAGATGCAGGTTCAGCCGAGTTTGATGCAGGAGCTGGTTCAGTTCTTCACCAGGAGCTCGTTGAAGCTTATGGCCGTTTGCTTGTGACGTTTCGATGTTCAGTAGTGGTTTCTACTAGGATTCGATCTTGGCCTGTGGCTTTATGTTGTTTTGGTATCTTTCTTTGGATCTTCACCCGTAGTCGGGTTGTGATGTTTTGAATGATGATTGTTTATGTAATGTATTGTGTGAAGTGGCGAGTGTAAGCCAACTATCTCTTTTGCATTTTAATCCCTCTTTTACATGAGTCGTGCAAAGATACCAAACTTGAGATCATTCTAGGATGGGCTTATACCTTTAAGTCGTGCCTCGACACGTAGGAGGTATAGTCCCATCCTGGGCATTACAAGTTGGTATTCAGAGCCTTCTCCGACCTAGAAGCCCCCACTGTTTGATCGAATCGTTGACGGTTGAGTCTAGGCACACACTGAAACTTTTTGAGTCCTATATTATATCGGAGAGTAGGATTTCTTTGCTTCTCATCCCCTTTCTCTCTGGTGAGGACTCCTGACGTCTACTCTTACCTCTTCTACTTTCAAAAATTGCACCAAATTTTTTTTAGGATCCCGCGAGTATTCTGGGATTGTTTCGATGTTCTTGTGACAAGGATATTGTTCTCGATGCCTCCTGTTACCGAGGAGTTGAGCTTCGAGGTATCATTGTAACAAGCATATCGCGGCAGTACTAAATACTTAAGACGGCCGACATCGAAAATCTCCCCTATACGGCCAGTGGCAAGATAACCCCGACATCACCCAGTACTGGGGAGGTAGTTCGAGAGTATTGCCATAGCTTGTTATAGTGGATGCTTTTCGAAGGTCCGAGGTAAACAGTTTCCGAGAAAGACTGGTTATGTGTTGAAGGATGGATACACCTGGATGTAGGTTTAGAGTTGATTGCGCGGTGCTTCCCGTGTATCCCCAACACCTGATTGCATAACTGGAAACTTTCGGAAATCTATAGGTGGGTTCATCTAGTAGTTCTAGGCATTCTTCCAACGAGTGCTCGATATGAAGTTTGGGGTTCTACATTGAGTGAAGTGGTTTTATGGACTTGTTCTGATCGGGAGTTGCATCTTAAAGGGTCCTTGGCTATGCTGATCCGGGGATTGCAAAACCCTTTTGTAACATGTTCCATGAGCTTTCAGCACGAAGATGTCGAACGAAACTTCTATCTTGTGTTTGTTCTATCTGATCCTTGTTCCTTTTTATTTATCTTTTTCTTCTTCCAAGTGGCTTCTCGACAAGTTGATGTATCTGCGGAATTCATTCGTTCAATATCTATCCTTTGTTTTTGTTTTGATTCTGGTATTCGAGTTGCTTCGATGTCAAATGTTGATTCCATACCTTTCCTAATCGGTGTTCTCATATTTCTATGAGAGTGCTAGTCCTTCTTGATCATCAAGATGGTCATGTTATTTCTTTTCAACCGGTGTCCTTTTTGTTCATCTCAAGTTGTCCTTGTTTTCCCCACCCTCCCACCCTTCTTCTTCTCGGAGCTAGAATTCTCAGATGAAATATCCATTTTATTCATGTGATATTTTCTTCATTCATTTCCTTCATGTTCTTATCCGGTGATTTTATCGTGAAGATGATCAAGAACTTCAAGTTCATCATTCTTTTGATCTCTAATTCTTCCGGTGGATGTAATTCAAGATTTCGGTGTTGATCTTATCCTTTTCCTCTTTTCATAATGCTTTCTTATTCCGGTGCACCAATTAATCATTCTCCTCTTGCTATTTTCATCCGGAGTGCTGAAGATTCATAATTCCATTCTTAATCCGTTCAAATTATTTCTTGAGGATTGTTATCTTATTCAAGCCTTTTAATTCAACCGGTGCAATATCTCTTAAGCAATCTTTCCAACGGTGATTTCTTTTGAGTGGGCCCTAACCCACAGGTCTTTTCCCAGGATCTTACCTGACTCTTCTATTTTTTCTGGAGTTATTCTCAAATTCTTTTCAAGTGTGGCGTAAGAATGATTTTCCATCAGTCACATGCCTTCTCCAAGATCGCTTTCAAATTCTTTTTCATCTTTGATTCAACCTTTTAATTTTTCATTCCGGAGTGCTCAACAATTCTTATGGCTTTTCTCGTCTTCATTCTCAACATTTGGAGACCGGAGAAGTGTTTCTCTTAAATCTTGGCCCGTCTTCTTGAAGATTCGTGTTTCTAGCTTCATGCCATCCTCATTATTGTTTTGATTGTGAGGAATTCTTTTCATACCCATCCGAAGCATTCTTGAATTCTTTTCTTTGTGATCCTCCGAAGGCCATCATTTCAGAATATTCCTTCGTTCTCAGTTTTCAACTTCGTCCTCCAAATATTCTTCAGTGATGTCTCTTCGTTCGTCTCCATATTCTTACGGTGGTTTTTTCAAGTTTACTCTGCCGTTGTTATCGTTTTAATTCATTTGTTCTTTTCATAATCCTACCGGTGCTTTGTTGAAGATTTATCCGAGGTTGTGCTAGATCTCTCTTTATTCCTTTCCAACGAGAATAAGTAGTATGCCAAATCCTTGGTTGTCATCAATTTAAATTGGTGAAGGAGATGCATGACATAATTCTTATTCTTATTCCTTCCAAGTGTTTAATTCTTTTGTCTGGAGCTTGTTCATCATATCATATTCTCGGTTCTAAATTCTTCATCTTGTTTTCCGGAGATCCATATTGTTTCAATTATATCATTTTCAAGCTCCATCTAATTCATCGCAGGCCTTGAGTCTTATTCTTTTCTTCTTTCACTTCCATGCTTTCATTACCGGAGTTCTTCATGGTGGTTCATCATGTTTTAATTCATCCTTGAAGTTTTCATCAAGATTTTTGTTGGAGCTTAAGCATTCTTCTTCATGCTTTCCAATTGCAATACTTTCTACCTTATCTTTTTAGATGGTGTTATGTCATTCTTGTTAATTCCTTCATGTTTTCATGATTCACGAGTTATCAAGAATGAGATATTTAAACCCATCATTGTCCTTGTTCAGGAGATCTTTCCAACCATTCAATTTATTCATTGGAGTTATCTTGGGTTGTATTTCACCTAAAGCCTTCCCTAAGGATTGTTGCTATTATGGTGCTTATAAATGACCCAAGTTCTTCATTTATCATTCCGGTGAGATAAGTTTTTCGTCTCCTTGTTGATCTCTATCCAATCAATCTTTTCCGTTAGTGGCTGGTTGTCACCTCTTAATTTTGAGATGTTTTCCATAAGCCCACATCAAGCTTATTCTTTCGTTGTTGAATTTCCAACAACTCTGTTCAACCCTTCTTCGTAAGGATGCTCTTTCAAATTCAATTTTGAGAGATGTTGTCATTTCTTCTCCGTTCTTTTCTTTCATGGATCTTTATATGCTATTCTTCATTCCGGAGGCATTGTAATATTGCTCTCTTCGTCCCATTATCTCGTTTCATCGAGATCATGTTCTTTTCTTTTCTAGTCCATTTAACTGGAATGTTGTCAACTACATTCTAGTTCCCTCATCTTATCTAGTTTTGCATATCTTTTAACCGGAGTGCTGTCTGAATCTTTCTTACCTTTGTGCCATTCTTTTAATTGTTTTGGAGGCAATATGTTGTTCTTTTCATCAAGTATCACTTCATCTCCTCAAGTTCTTGTTCAATTCCTTCCATTTTCAGACGGAGTGCTGCCGAAATTCTGTCATTCTTATTCCTTGGCCATACCGTTGCAGTTTCATATTCTTTTGGTTCGTAAGCTCTTGTTTCATGTCTTTCAACCTACAAGGTTCTCTTTGTGTTCCTTGTTCTTCCTTTTACCGGAGTGCTCTTAACTTCGTTCATCTCCGTTGCTTTCTTTCTTTCAACTTGTTTAACCTCTCAAGGTTCTTTGGTTTCACTCGTCTGTCAAAGAAGCAACTTTGTTTTACCTCTTCCTCTTCCGTTTTTTACCCGGTGATATCTCTAGGATCTCGGGTCGAGATCCTCTGTTAGTGTGGGAGAGTTGTGACGCCCGAGACCGACGTCCCAGAAGATTCCAGAAGATTCCGGATGTTCCGGGTTGCCCGTGTGTTCTTTTGTGCTTGTGTTATTTATTTTTGCATCGCATCATGTCATCATGCCATCATGTCATATTTAATTTTTTGCATCTCAACCTAAATAAACCGTGTGGACCTTCGGTCCATTTAAATCGAGGGAAGGTGACTTCTCTTTATAACATATAAAAGTCTCCCATTATTTTAGAGAGCTATATAATAATATTCCATTCGTTTGGAATTACCTGCAACACACTTGCATAATTCTCCATGTTTATTTCACTTCAAGTTTGACTTCTTTATCTTGCCAATATTTCGTCTCCGTTGTTTCGAGGCTCCTCCAAAATTCCGGACATTTTTGGACACTTCAATAATCTCGTCTTAGTTCAATCCTATTTGAATTATATTCAAATATGTTTGAATTATTTTCCGTCCTGGCCTTTTGTATTTTTCTCCGGTCGTGCTCATTTT
>LR738712.1:487855352-487907307 GCA_902687465.1 Secale cereale
CTCCCTCAGGCCTTGCAGCCCCATCCAGCTCCACCATCCCCCCCCAGGCCGCAGCCTCTTGGGCCCCTCCTCAACCCGCCGGCCTTAGGCCCATCTGGCCCGACCAGTCCCTAACCCTAATCCCACCGAGCGCTCTTCCCTCGTCCCCCTCAGCCGCCGCGAGCCCTCTTCTCTCGCTCGTGCCCGACCCCTCACCCTTCTGCCCCGCTCGATCGAATCCCTTCGATCCCCTTCGCTCGCCCCGCACCTCACCCCCTCGACCGCCTCCCTCTGGCTCCCTCTCGTTCCTCGACCTCCCTCGCTCGTCTCTCCCTCGAGCCCCTCTGCCTCGCCACCTCTCCTTCTTCCGGCCGCCGCTGCACGCCCGGAGCCGTCTCCCTCCATCCTTGAAGCCCGCCGCGCCGAGGCCTGCAGCTCTCTGCCTCGCCAAGGTCTCACCCTGCGTCCGGTCCTCCTCGTCCAGGCCGGATCCCTGCGCCAGCGCGCCCGATGGCCTCGTCCTCGCGCTGGAGTTTCCACCGCCGTCGCCGTTCCTTGCGGGAACGCCGACCGCACCGAACGAGGGGCTTCCCCTTGCGCGCCCCAGGTCTGCGACCTCCTCCTCCGCGCCAGGAAGCGCCTCCCTGGCCTCCTTGCTCGCCAGGCGCAGCGGCCCGGCGCCCCTGCAGCCCCCAGCGGTTCCGTCTCCAGGTGGGAGCCCGGGCAAACGCACCCTTCGGCCCGGAACGCCCCCAAGCCCTCGGCTCCCTCCGCGTTCGTCTCCCTCCGTCCGCGCCCGAGTTCTTGTTGCTGCCGTCGTGGCCTTGTCTCCCTGCCGCTGTTGTTTTTTTTGTTGTTGTTGTGTTTGTTGCCTGTGCTGTACTGTTTGACAGGAGACCCGTGTACCCCTACGAAACATCTTTGGACCCTTGTACCACTACGAACGCCGACGCGACAAGTACCCTTCGGAGAAGTGAACAACTACATCCGTGTACGACTACGTGAACGAGTGCCACGACGATCGAACGGCTACGGTGACGAGTACATCTACGAACGTGTACCCTACGTCGACGACGATCCCGACAAGTACCTCTACACGCGGCATGAACATCTACGATACAAAAACGCCGACACAAGACGATGTCAAGTACCTCTTCGGATGCGTCAAGTTCCACTACTTCCCACTACGATCGTGTACCACTACCGTCGCCCCGTGTACCACTACTTCCTCTACTACGGCTACTTCCTCTACGACTCGAACCCCTCCGATAACGCACGCTTCAAAGGTATAACCCCGAGACGTGACCCGTGTGATGCTTGCTTGTGGTTGTATGAATGTCTCCCTTGTGTGCTTCGTGCCCGTTCCACCTTTTGTCATGTTCCTCGGTTGCCTCGTCACCGACTCGTGGGAACCCGGTGACGGGATCCACCCATTTTCATCTTGTTCGACTTGCTCACGTCGATTCTACCTTTTGCACCGGACTCTCAACGAGTACCGGAACCGAGATGATGTGTTGCATCATTTTCGGATCGTTGCCGTGGCACCCTTTCATTCCACCACGGTGACAAATGCTTCTTATCTCTTTTAAGTCAACCTTTTAATAAAACTTGCATAAACTTGTTCATGTCATCCGCATCATGTTAACAACATAATAATGTGTGGTTGTTGTTTGTTTATAATTATTAAACATGCTCATGGGGATTTTCCGGATATGTTGTTGTTATTCTCCGGCCTCATTTAAATTGCCTAGTTAGTGTAGTTTCTTTATGCTTCACCTCTTGCCATGTTAAAAAAAAACAATTAACTTGTCTTGTTAATAATGTGAGTCAACTAAATAATTAAATGTGGTGTTTCGTCAATATGCAACTCGTTGCATATTGAGCTCCACTTAACTTGTAGTTTTGTTTGTGCACTTTGCCATGCCTTGCATATTTAAACCGGACATGCATCATCCTTGTTTGTGCATCGTATGCCATGTTGTTGCTATGTGTGTTCACCGTGTTGTTTCTTCTTTCCGGTTGCTCTCTTGTTAGCTTCGGTTTCGTTCCGGAGTTGTGAGGATCCGCTTGACTGTTGCTCCGTCTTCTTCTTGGATCCGTTATTCTCCTTTGTGGAATCCCAGGCAAGATGACCGAACCCGGATACCATTACTATTTTTGCCTCTTGCTAGTGGTATCGCTCTGTAGTATTTGCCTCGATGCCCATGTCTTTCTTGTCAGCCTCCTACTTGTAACCAATTGCCATGTTTAACCAACCAACCTACGCAAACCGTTGCTTGGCTAAGTACGCTTCGCTCAGCCCCTCTTATAGAATTGTTAGTTGCAGGTGAAGATTGAAGATGCTTGCTTCATGTTGAAGTTTGGTTGGGTTATATCACACTATATATATGCTTAAAAATGAAATCACCTATATACTGGCAGGGTGGAAGGCTAAGCCTTTTGCTTGGTGTTTTGTTCCACTCATGCCGTTAGGAACCGTATAAGCCGGTGTTATGTTCCTTGATTTTGCGTTCCTAACACGGTTGGGGTGTATGGGACCCCCTTGATAAACCGCTAAGTGCTAAGTCTTTTCCAGCAAGTCCCAACATTTGGTACTATTTGCCTCATAATAACAACTTAATTAATTAATTAAATTTGCATAGGGGGTCGCTCCCTCGAGGATCCTTTATTTCTACATAGCAGGGGGGGCCAGTGCTGATGGTGTTGGTCCCAAACTAGAGTCACTTGCGGTACCACCCAGTTATCTGGGGTCTTTGGTACTGTACGTAGCGCTCATCCGGTCGTGGCCTGAGACGAGATACGCGTGGCTACTATCAGGGTGTCGGCACGCCGGGAGGATTTGCTGGATTAGCCTTACCTTAGTTCGGTTTAACTTGAGCACGGGATTCCGAGAATACTCGGGTCTTCCCACCTATGGAGTTGCGACTCCGCGGATCGTGGGCTTGTAATGGGTCAAGTTGGAACACCCCTGCAGGGTTTGAACTTTCGAAAGCCGTGCCCGCGGTTATGTGGCAGATGGGAGCTTGTTAATTCCGGTTGTAGAGAACTTGACACAATGTTTCAATACACTACCAGCGTGTGTACCGTGACTGTCAATTTCCGAATAGGGATTCGGGAGTTGAACACGGTGGGGTTATGTTTGACCGGCTTTAGTTAGGATCACTTCGTGATCATCTTTCGACCGATGCACTTCTCTTCTCGCTCTCTTTTGCGTAAGTTAGTGCTAGTTGCTGCTGCAGACTCTTGTTTGTTCCTTCACCTCATATTTCTTTCTTCAGCCTTATCCTCACCCAAGGCTTAAATAGTCTTGTTACCCGGGAACGGGATTGCTGAGTCCTCTGTGGCTCACAGTTACTCCACCACACCAGATGCAGGTTCAGCCGAGTTTGATGCAGGAGCTGGTTCAGTTCTTCACCAGGAGCTCGTTGAAGCTTATGGCCGTTTGCTTGTGACGTTTCGATGTTCAGTAGTGGTTTCTACTAGGATTCGATCTTGGCCTGTGGCTTTATGTTGTTTTGGTATCTTTCTTTGGATCTTCACCCGTAGTCGGGTTGTGATGTTTTGAATGATGATTGTTTATGTAATGTATTGTGTGAAGTGGCGAGTGTAAGCCAACTATCTCTTTTGCATTTTAATCCCTCTTTTACATGAGTCGTGCAAAGATACCAAACTTGAGATCATTCTAGGATGGGCTTATACCTTTAAGTCGTGCCTCGACACGTAGGAGGTATAGTCCCATCCTGGGCATTACATTCATATTGCAATGTTTATCTCTGTTGCAAAAGTGCATGTGGCTGTTAGGTTTTGTAACTTGTTATGAGATGCCTAGTTGAGAAGCTCGTTGTTATTGATGTGTTTGTCCCCATGTCACATGCCCATAAGTTTTAGGATCCCCATCATGTGTTCTTTGCTGTGGTGCAAACCATTTGCATTGATATGCCTTCAGGTGACTTAAACATGCTTGCAAACATGACATGCCAACTTAACTATTTTAACACTTAGTGAAATTTCACTAAGTCAGGAATCTGTCATATCCTGATGCTATGTTTGCTTGATGCCCTAGGCAAATCCATGTTAGTTTTGAGGTGGCCATTGATCATTCCTTGTTGTACATGTTGTTTTATATCCATCCATGTCCTCACTTGCTCATATGGCTTGCTTCAGCTTATTTAATTATTGCTCCCAAGTTGCTATAAAATATTACTGTCAGGTTTTTAACGTCATGATCAAAATGTTGTAGCTTGTTGCTATTGATCCATGCCTCCTATGGAGTTGCTCCAATGGAGTTGTTTGCTGTAGGATATGTCTACTTAATGTCCATGCTTCTTGTCACCATGTTTGAGTGATGTAGAGTATATATTTCTTGCTCCAAAGTTGCTATGTGGCTGTTAATCTCAGCTTTGCATTGTTTCTTGTTTCGAGTGTATGTATTGATCGTTGCTCCGTTTTGAGCGTGCCCTACATGAAACTTGTGTGATTTTGCATGTAGATTCATAATATCATCTTGTTTACATGGTTGGAGTATGCTTGCTTTGTGTTTGGGTGCATCTTGCACCGTTGCCATGTTTAACTTGTTTTGCTCATATCTTCTAGACCATAGCTCCGAATTAACAAACTTTATAGGAATCTTGACTAGAATTTCGTGTAGATCATCATGGTGCATGTTAACTTGTTGTTTAACAACTTTAACTTAAGGTTTGTTCAGATCTAGACTAATTTCAAACTATGCATATGAGGACTTAACGGATTTGTTATATGTAGCTTCCGGCCTCATTTAAACTTGTTGTTTCGCTGTGCTACCTACCTTGCCATGTTTTGCATCCTATATAGACTTGTCTTGCATCCTACTTGCTTGAGCATATTGTCTTGTTCTTGTGTTGTTCTGGTGTGCTTCCTATGTTGTCATGTAATGCATCCTAAGTGCACCTACAGTGCGTCCTAAGTGCATCATACGTGCATCATATAGATTGCGCATTGCACCTTGTTTGATTTCGTGCCTCGTGTGTTCTTGTGTTGAGTAGAGCCGGAAGCCGAGACCGAGAACGAGAATGAGGTTACTACCGAGGTTGAGAACGAGGAGCCGTCTTACGATCCCATCGACGACTCGACAGGCAAGATGACCTGACCTAGATATCATTACTATCTTTGCTTATTGCTAGATGTCTCGCTCTTTAGCTTATTGCCTCGATGCCCATGTTTGTTTGTCAGCCTCCTATTGTAACCATGAATCTGTCTAACCACCCAACCTAGCAAACCATTGTTTGGCTATGTAAGCTTCGCTCAGCCCCTCTTATAGCATTGCTAGTTGCAGGAGAAGATTTGAAGATTCGTGTTTCATGTTGAAGTTATTGTTGGGATATCACACTATATAAACTCTTAAACTAAATCATCTATATATTGGTAATGGGTGGAAGGCTAAGCCTCTTGCTTGGTGATTTGTTCCACTCATGCCACCCTAGGAACCGTATAAACCGGTGTTATGTTCCTTGATTATGTGTTCCTCACATGGTTGGGGTTATGGGACCCCCTCGATAAACCGCTTAGCGCTAAGGCTTTTCCAGCAAGTCCCAACATTGGTACTACATTTGCCTAAACAACTAAAAACTTGCATAGGGAGTTATAAACCCTCTTCTTAATCAACAACCTGGGCCAGTGCTCCACATGAGTGTTGGTCCAAACTGGGCAACCTGCGGGGCCACCTTGGGGGAACCCGAGGGCTGGTAATAACCCGTAGCTTGTCCCATCCGATCGTGGCCTGAGACGAGATACGCGCGGCTACTATCAGGGTATCGGCACGCCGGGAGGATTTGCTGGATTAGTCTTACCTTAGTCGGAGTATCTTGAGCACAGGATTCCGAGAATACTCGGGCCTTCCCACCTTGGAGTTGCGACTCCGCAGATCGTGAGCTTGTCATGGGCTAAGTTGGGACACCCCTACAAGGTTATGAACTTTCGAAAGCCGTGCCCGCGGTTATGTGGCAGATGGGAATTTGTTAATATCCGGTTGTAGACAACTTGACACCATGTTCAGAACACACTACCAGCGTGAGTACCCGTGACGGTCATTTTCCGAAAAGGGTTTCGGGAAGTGAACACGGTGGGGTTATGATTGACGTGCTTAGATAGGATCACTTCGTGATCACTTTGACGCTCGCGGCACTTCTCTTCTCGCTCTAAACACGTAAGCTAGTGGTAGTGCAGCTGCAACCTTTTATCTTTCTTCAGCCTTGTTCCACACCCAAGGCTTAGATAGTTTTGCTACCCGGGAACGGGATTGCTGAGTCCTCCGTGGCTCACAGATTCTACACCACACCAGATGCAGGTACCATGGTGAACTACTCAGGTGACGGCACGGAGCTGTACTGGGAGTACGATGAAGAACGTAGTCGATACTATGTGCACTATCCCGATGATCAGTAGTGGTTTCTACTAGGGGCGATTCGGACTTGTGGCTTTATGTATTGGTATCTTTCATTTGGATCTTCACCCATAGTCGGGTTGTGATGTTATTTGGATGATGATTGCTTATGTAATGTATTGTGTGAAGTGGCGAGTGTAAGCCAACTATCTCTTTTACAATTTCATCCCTATTTTTACATGAGATGTGCAAAGATACCAAACTTGAGATCATTCCAGAATGGGCTTATACCTTTAAGTAATGCCTCGACACGTAGGAGGTATAGTCCCATCCTGGGCATTACACTTTCCCACCGCAGATGGTATGACGACCGTCACAAGATGTACATCATGGTAGAAACACACATGCTCAGGTTACTTCTTTGCCAAAGTTTGAGGGTAAATATGACCCCGATTCGTATATTGATTGGGAAATTGAGGTAGAGGAAATATTTGGTAGCCATGATTTTTCTGAGCATAAGAAAATAAATGATGTCACTCAAAGTTTTTCCGATTTTGCTTTAGTTTGGTGGAGACATTATTGCGGGGAGAGTATTTATATTGTACCTACTACATGGAAATCTTTGAAACTTGTTATGCAAAACCGATTTGTTCCTTCTTACCATGCTAGTGATTTGCGTAGGAAATTGCAATGTTTAGCACAAGGACATAACACCATCGAAGAATATTATGATAATTTCTGCATTGCTTTATTTCGTTGTGACTTAGAAGAATGTGAAGAAGCTACCATGAATAGATTTTTGAGGGGATTAAACCGTGATATTTATGATATACTTGTGCATAAAGAATATTATACCATGAATGGTTTGTTTCGTCTTGCTTGTAAAGTTGAACAAAAAATTAACAGGCATGTACATGAGACAAACAAAAACACAATGCAAGTCCCTACCTTTCTTTCGGTTACTTCTTCTCATGCGCAAACTACTATGGTTGTTGGACCCACTGTTTTGAGAGCCACACCACTCCCGGCATGTGACATGCCATTGACAATGCCTACATATTCTAAGTCAGCCACACAAGGTATTAAGAAAGGTATTGAATCTACACTTCCACATGAGATTGTTCCATGTCATGCTGAATTTACTGTTTCATGTGTTGAGTTGAATGAAATGCCTTCTGTTTTAATCACACCAGTTGTTAGGGACAATTATGTTGCTACCTTCGGTAAATTGTGTGATCAAAAAAACGAAACGCCTATTGTTTTGCATGCACCAACTGCTAAAATTGATTCCCTCGTTGATTTGAGTGCACCCGATGAATTAAAGGCCACCATTATTGAACCATGTGACTTAATACTTAAATCTGATTTGGATCGCATACAATTGATTAAACATGATGAAGTAATTGCTAGAATTTCTCATGTTAATTCTTTGTATTCTCTTTTGATGGATCCACATATGCATTTGTCGCATGCAAGAACTAAAATTGCTGAAATGCCATGTTTGTGTTCTCTAAAAAGTATTTATGCATCTAATCTTACTTTTAACTTGATTGGTGAGGAATGCATAGACAAAGAAGTTTTGGTGCCTAGAATTTGCATCACATGTGATGATTTTACTAGCTTGAAAGATAATATTAATAAGCCACTACTTTATCATTTTAATATGACCTCCAACGTCCTTGCTCATTACATGTCCAATAGCATGTTGCATGAATGCTTATATACACATGCTAATATGGATATTCCTAATACTTATCTACCTATGTTGGGATGGTTTAATGACGAGTAATACAAATCAATGCATAGAAATATGTGCCTCACTTATACTTGCAAACCGAGTTGCAATAGTACTTTAAGAGTGCAACATGGAGAGAAATTAAAACGGATGACTTATACATATACCATGTATATACCTTATCTTTTTTGTTAGTCCATTTTCAGATTATCCAAAGCTGGGGACGACTTTGTTTTCAAGAAAGGGAGGATGATGTGGACATGGCCTCTACAGATATGACCACAAATATTGGCCGCATATACAATAATCAGGTGGTTTCTATTCATAATTACATAAATTCTTGTTTTCTTGTTTCGAACAGAAATATGACACAATCACTTATTTTGTGCAGAGTAAACAAAGATTTATACAAACCGTGTATCAAGATATGAAGGTGTATGTATACACATACGTATGCGTCTGTGTACAAATACATGCATGCGAGCATCCACAACAAGACGCAGTCACCCACCGTCCTTGCATGCATCCACACTCCACCGAACCATGAACCATCCATCCCATCCATCATCCATGCAACGGTGCAAGAAGCCAATGCCACGAGGGCCAGCCAATTTGATTTTGGCTAGATGGGGCGAGAGGAGTAACGTGTTGGGTCCAAAGGAATTCTTTAGCCACGCCATGCAGTGTCCACTCTTCATACGGCAGGCGTCGCGTAACATGAGGCAGCCGATCCTCTTAATAAATAGTTAGCTACTTTTAGGTTTAGACTTGGGTTTTATTGTATTGTTTAGCCATCGCTACAATTTCACATCTATGAGACGTGTAGGACTACCGCCTTGTCAGATCCACAGTGGAACCCCAACTTTTCTTCTAGTTCGTGTGCTCACTTTTTCATCCACAATTTCATATTGCAATTCTTTGTTCTTGCTGGTTCTTTGGTTGCTTGCAGGAACTCGAACCTCGTTGTTTAGGTTGATCATGCCTACGGCTGGATCAATAACCATCGGAGATTGGTTTAGCGATTGTCGGGGCGTATCTTCGGGTACGGTATAGCCGGATCGTCAAGGTCAAAATCCACCAAATCGATAGTTATCCCCACTCTCATCAAAAGATCGGGCCGCCGTCAGATCACATACCCAAGCTTAGATGCTTGGTTGTCCTTGAATATTACCTTGGGGTGCCTTGGTCATCCCCAATCTTAGGCTCTTGCCGCTCCTTATTCAGTGGTTCATCGAAACTTAAGCCAAAACTTGAAAACTTCACAAAACAAAACTCAGCAGAAAACTCGTGAGATCCGTTAGTATAATAAAATCAATATCCACTTTTAGGTACTGTTGTCGACTCATTCCAATTTTATATTTGTGTTATAGCTACGGTATTGTAACTTCTCCATGATTCATACCCCCGATACTACTCATAGATTCATCAAAATAAGCAAACAACACCTTGAAAACAGAATCTGTCAAAAACAGAACAGTCTATAAAAACGCAATTTTTAGTCATACTTGTGTAACTCTGAAATTTCTGATAAATTAGGAAAACATGGGAAATTTTTATATAAATAACTCATGAAAAAAATCAGGAATTGATCACACTCTAGCAATTTCAGACAATTATGCTACTGGACGGAAAAGTTTATGTTTTCACATAGAATTGAATCAACAATCTTCCTAATCATCCCAAAGGTCTTACTTGGCACAAACACTAATTAAAAGCATAAAATAAATCTAACCTGAGGCTAGAAAATATATTTTCATAAAAAAAAGAAAATAAAAATATTGGGTTGTCTCCCAACAAGCGCTTTTCTTTAAAGCCTTTGAGCTAGGCATTGAGATTTCAATGATGCTCACATGAAAGATAATAATGGAAACACAACGAGAGAGCATCATAAAACATGTGACACACAAATTTTAGTCGAACATACATCCTATGCATAGGAATTTTATAAGCAAACAAATTATCAAGGCAAGCAAAGACTAGCATATTCAAGGAAGAAGAATAAAACTTTGAAAATTTAAGCATCAAGAGATGTAATTTAGTAACATGAAGATTTCTACAACCATATTTTCCTCTCTCGTAATAATTGCATGTTGGATCATTATGAAATTCAACAATATAGCTATCACCTCACATATTCTCTATGATCCACATGCATGCAAAGTTGACACTCTTCCAAAATAGTGGGATTATCATCAAATAAAGTCATGACCTCTCCAAACCCAATTTCAGTATTACTGCAAACACTATAATCAATATCATCATGAGGCTTAAATAGAGTTTCAAGATCGTAAGAAGCATCACCCCAATCATGATCATTACAATAAATAGTGGACATAGCAAAATTAGCATCCCCAAGCTTGGGGTTTTGCATATCATTAGCACAATTGTCATTCACAGAATTTGTAATAACATCATTGCAAACATGCATTTCATTCAAGGAGCTATCGTGAATCTATTTATAAATTTCTTCTTTTGACACTTCATCACAATTTTCAGATTCACTAATATCAAGCAAAACTTCATAAAGATAATCTAGTGCACTCAACTCACTAACAGTTGGTTCATCATAGTTGGATCTTTTAAAAACATTAGCATGTGTATGAGGATCCATAAAACTTTTACTTTTTGAATTGCAATAAACACACAATTATGCCAAGAAAAGGAGCAAATAAACCAAGTAAGACATAAAGGCAAACGGAAAGAAGGAAATAAAAAAGGCAAATATTTTTGTGTTTTCCTGAAAACATTTTAGAAGTGGGGGAGAGGAAAACGAGAGGCAAATGGAAAATAATGTAAATGCAAGAGATGAGTGCTTATGATGGGTACTTGGTAGACTTGACGTAGAACCTCCCCGGCAACTGCGCTAGAAATTCTTCCTGCTACTTCTGGAGCTTGCGTTGGTTTTTTCCTTGAAGAGGAAAGGGTGATGCAGCAAAGTAAAAATAACTATTTCCCTCAGTTAAGAAACAAGGTATAAGTCTAGTAGGAGGTGATACGTCTCCAACGTATCTAATTTTTGATTATTCCATGCTATTATATAATCTGTTTTGGATGTTTTACATGCATTAATATGCTATTTTATATTAATTTTTGGACTAACTTATTAACCTAGAGCCCAGTGCCAGTTTCTGTTTTTTTCTTGTTTTTGAGTTCTGCAGGAAAGGAATATCAAATGGAGTCCAAATAGAATGAAACTTGACGATGATTTTTCTTTGACCAGAAGACACCCCGAAACTTGAGAACCAAGTCAGAAGAGCCATGAGGCAGCGACAAGGGGGTAGGGTGCGCCCTATGGGGCTTGGTGCACCCCCCACCCTTGTGGGCCCCTCGTGACTCCACCGACCTATTTCTTCCTCCTATATATTCACATATATTCCAAAAACCCTAGAGGGGGCATCGAAACCACTTTTGCACTGCCGTAACCTTCTATATCCGTGAGATCCCATCTGGAGGCCTTTTATGGTACTCCGTCGGAGGGGCATTCAACCATGGAGGGCATCTACATCACCACCATTGCCCTCCCGATGAAGTGTGAGTAGTTTACTACAGACCTACAGGTCCATAGCTAGTAGCTAGATGGCTTATTCTCTCTCTTTGATTCTCAATACTATGTTCTCCTCGGTGTTCTTGGAGATATATCCAATGTAATCTTCTTTTGCGGTGTGTTTGTCGAGATCCGATGAATTGTGGATTTATGAGCAGCTTATCTATGAATATTATTTGACTCTTCTTTGAATTCTTATATGCATGATTCGATATCTTAGTAATTCTCTTTGAACTATTGGTTTGGTTTGGCCAACTTGTCGGGGATATACCCCGCGGTATGAACCAGCCGGAAATATGACCCGGCCGGACTTGACGGTTTACTTGAGACCCGGTTTACACTTGGTGATTCACTAGCAATCCGTCCTAACCAGACGGTTTACAAGCAACCTGCCTGGATAATATCACTCACTGGTAACCCGGCAGGCGGATCACGGATGACAAGGCCCAAGGCCCAGAAGGTCGGTTCATGTTATGGTGGGCCGGTTTATGAAGAAAGCATAAGGAATATTCTCCTACAAAGGAAGCAAGACTAGGACTCCTTCTAATAGAGTAATCCTAATCCTACTAGGACTAGTCATGTAACCCGCCCCTTCAACATATATAAGGAGGGGCAGGGCTCCCTAAAGAGGGACAAGCTACAAGCAGACAAGTTCTCATAAGTTTCTAGGGCTAGACACAAAGAGCCGGTTTACCGGTGACCCCATGAGGATCATAATGAGATCTAGCCTCAAACAGCACGTAGGGCTATTCCGGATGATGTTTCCCGGGGCCCGAAGCTGTCTAAATCTTTGTCTTGCATTGCGTCTCTCGATTCCGCTCAAACCCCTCTCAAGCTACTACATAGATGTGCGGCCTCACGATTAAGTCCGCTAAACCGGACATCTGCCGTGACGATTCCACGATAGTTGGCGCCCACCGTGGGGCCTGCGCACGGTGGTGTTGAGTTCTTGGAGGGATCTCTCCTGATCGAGGAGCTCATAATATTCCGGACGAAGAAAAGCCAGTTTGAGGGAATCTGCAGCAGTTTCAGGTTCGTCAGACTAAATTGATGATCTGTGGGGTTTAAAGGTTAACCAGAAATTTAGGGCTGCACCATGAGCCGCCGCCTCTGCAAGCCGGATCATGAGGTATGCAATCCGTCGAGAAGAAGAGTACATGTGGAACGATTTACAAGATTACCCGGTGATTCATCGAATCCGAAGACAAGTTGGTATTTGGAGCAGCGACCATCGTGCAAGCCAAAGACAACATCTACTTTAAACAAGTCGCCAGGATCCTGGTCGGTTTCCTTATTAAACATAACAATCCTAGCAGTGACGGAGCAACGCTGGAGGGAATTGGGATTTATCAATTGTTTTGATGCACGAAACAGAAAGTGTCAGTAGGAGATTTCAGGGGGTCGTGAGTAAAGCAAACTGGAAAGCAGAGGCAACCCGGAAACTGACGTGGTCATGGACTCAGACTCTGCATCCCGTTTGTGCAGAGCCACCGCGCCGTTCCAAGCTGCCTTGCTCCGTCGTTGTTCTGAATTGCTGGAGCCACCCTCGCGCCACGGTTTCTCTGCCTACTGCACGTTGACCGCGTCTG
This sequence comes from Secale cereale, assembly GCA_902687465.1. Taxonomy (NCBI): domain Eukaryota; kingdom Viridiplantae; phylum Streptophyta; class Magnoliopsida; order Poales; family Poaceae; genus Secale; species Secale cereale. Next base: position 487,868,558 of record LR738712.1, read on the forward strand.
CTGACTCGTTAAAGATCATCGCAGTTCCCCCGTGATGTCGCTTTCACTTCGTCGGAGGCGGCACCGCTGCACCATGCCAGCATCACCTTCTAGCCGCCGTTGCCTGGCCACAACCGTGCCTCTAGCCGGCTCCGCCTTGACTCGCCGGGGCGCGCGGGTTTGCTGGCACAACTTCGCCGTCATGCCTCCACCTCACGGGACTCCTTGTCTCCGAGCAGGGCCAGCTTGTGCCCACTGCGCCTTGCGTCGTCGACGAGCCGCCTCTGCCGTACCTGCTCTGCCAATCTCCGTCGAGCCGGCCCTGGGCCACTGCCGTTCTCCGTCTTGCCGGGGACACCTTGAGCCGCCCCGCTTCTGTCTAAACACCTCAAGCTCGCTTACTATCCATTGCCGGCCACCGCCGGGTCAAGTCGCCGCGCCTCCGGTTGTTTTAAGTCGCTAAACTGGCGAGAGTTGGATTCGGACGCGGCTGCCATGGTCTCGTTCCGAGTTGCCCTCGCACAGACCTCACGTCAAAATTGCCGGAAAGCCGCCATCCCGTGCCCCTCCAGTGAAAAGCTCACCGCGGCCACGCCACCAAGTCGCCGCCTGTCCGAGCACGCTTCACGTCAAGCATCTGCATCCGCCTCTCCGGACCGGCTCCCGCGTCGTCCGTCCATGAGCCGCTGCCGAGCTCAACCCGGACTGTCGTGCCCCCGAGGTTGCCTTGGCCCTGCTATCGCCTCCTCTGCCGTGAGACGGCCTCGGACACGGATGGCTCACGAGACGGTTTCCTTCACCCCGACGGTCGCGGCCTCACTCGCAAGGTCGCAAATCGGCCACCGTTGAGTCTTCGTCTCCACGGCCCCGTCGCCAGGCCTCGCCTTCTACTCCTGTCACGGTCATTTCCGGCGTCGTCCCGCATGGTTCTGCGAAGTGCCTCCTCTGCCACGGTGGCCTTCAAAGATGCCGCCGTTCCGGCCAGGGGACTGTCTTCAAGTCACTGTCGGACTATCGCGCCGGACTGAGCCGCCTCGGACGGCCATGCTGTTTCTGTAGTAAGTTGTACATCCCCGCACGTGACCCGCCTTCGCGCCTGCCTTTATCACCAGTGCTCTAACCTGCTGCTACAAGCTGCGAACGGCCTTGTTTCTGCTGTGAGTCGCCGGCGTGTTTCTTCATCCGCCTCGGCCTTCGCCTGGACCCATTGTTGACCCATCGGAATTGTTGAATCATGGATGGATTTGAATCAGAGTTCGTAATAATGTCAACTGTCAAAAGATTTTGAGAAGCTTTCCGATTTATTTGACGTCTAGTACCAGCAGTGAATCCTTTGGATGCCAATGAATACATACAGCCCAGAGTATTAAGCGTACCAATCAGCACATGGGCGTGGAAGTGGCACGAAACGTTGCCGAACCTGCGGGAAAAAGATGGATGAGTGTTTGAAAAGATGGAACATCTGACAATATAGAGCTGCTGCGGTGAAGCTTTAAAACGCAATTTCCGGTTCAGCCTCCCTACGAGCTGCCTCTATGCCTTCACCTCTGAAGGGGAGTAGTGGATTTGGAGCTTGCTGCCACGCTGACTTCTGGACAGGCGTGCAGGCTAAATCCCTGCGGTCCGGCGTATTTAATGAGCCGGGTTGACTGACGAACACTGTTGAAGATCATAAAGTCCAGATACATCAGATGAAATCCATCTAATCTATTTTTATTAGCACATATTGTTTTCATCAAAGAACAATTACTCTGCCTTGCGATATTTTTTGATGCAGGACAATTGTTCACTGCAAGAGTAATGGTCATATAACCGTGCCATCAAAGCCCGACGAATATATAAGCTACCGTTCGGTAGACCGGTTTGCATCAACTCGCCCGTCCGCGCTGCCTTATAACGCCATGGACGATTCGTCCGTCTGCCCTCGCGGCCGGTTCACATGTCCACACCGGTTTACAACGTCGCGGCTGATTCATTTGTCTGCTCCTACGGCGGATTTACCCATGATTGATTTCCGCTTCACCATGGTGATCATCAACTCTGCGACGGGTAAATACTGGCCACATATCAGGTGAAATCCATCCAGTATATTTTATTATATATTGCTTTCTTTAGAAGAGCAGTTACCCCGTCTCGCAAAGTTATCTAATGCAGGACCCTAAACCGCCATATTGGTGCAAATTTAGAGGCCGGCTGAAAATGATAATTCCGGTTTAAGAATCAGGTCAAGGGAAAGATGTCTCCCACGAATCTTTGAAGCTCTCAAGATCTGGTTTAAGAATCTCCGGTTCAAGGAAGAATAAATCTCTCACAAGTTCGAGTTCTCTGGAAAATTTAAAGGGACCAAAGAGAGACTGTTGCAAGAGCACAGCTCAAACATAGCGCCCCCAGTAAACCGGGGGATCAGCTATCTCTTTCAAATATAAGTGTCTTACGGGAGTTCACTCAGGTGATATCCATCTAAAGTTTATTTCTCTTGATATATATCATTTTCATCAAGAAAAATACGATGCTTTGATCAGTCTATTTGTTATGCAGGACAATTCTATAAGGGACCAACTAGGACTTGCCATTCAAGTGCAACTCTTTCATAGGTACCCTACCTCCACGGTCACTAGGGGGCTACGGATCACATTCGAGTCCTTGCTTAATCCCTTTTGGTCCGGTTTATATGATCGTATTCGAATCATTGCTCCTTGGATTACATCCATTGAGTAGCAAAAGAAATCATTGCTCCTTGGATTACATCCATTGATTGGCAAAATAAGTCCTTGCTCCTTGGATTACATCCATTGATTGGCAAAAGAAATCATTGCTCCTTGGATTACATCCATTGATTGACAAAATAAGTCCTTGCTCCTTGGATTACATCCATTGATTGGCAAAAGAAATCATTGCTTCTTGGATTACAGCCATTGATTGGCAAAATAAGTCCTTGCTCCTTGGATTACATCCATTGATTGGCAAAAGAAATCATTGCTCCTTGGATTACATCCATTGATTGGCAAAATAAATCATTGCTCCTTGGATTACACCCATTGATTGGCAAAATGCATCATAGCTCCTTGGATCACGTCCATTGATTGGCAAAATGAATCATAGCTCCTTGGGTCACATCCATTGATAGGCAAATATGGAGCCTGGTAGCTTGCAAAAAGCCTCGACTACATGGTCTTATTTGCAACAGTATTTTGTGTTTTGTGATTTTTCAAAGTTTTCTGTGGTTAACCAAGTTTTTGATCCGGAACTAGGCAACTTCAAAGTTGACCACATATCTACAAAAGTCTGGGTCATAGAACACCAACGAGAGTTAAACCGGCGTTCATCATAACCCGGATCGGCCATCATATTAAGCCGACAAAAGAGCTAAGGGTTTCATCAGCACCCGTGCCTTACATTATTCCTGCCGGGTTAAGGTCTACAGGTACACTTAATCACAGGTAAGATAATGACCGGTGTTTATTAAATCAGCCTGGCTTTGACTATAAGTCGCCAGTATGAGACAAGATAATGACCGGTGTTTGTTAACCCGGCCTGGCTTTTGATTATAAATCGCCAGTGTCATATATGGATAATCCGGTGTTTATCACAACCCGGTATGGTTTTATTATAAACCGGCGACATATTGCAGGAGTTATCAATACACAAGTTTTGGGTTATCATCCTTACTACATTGGCTTGGTAAAACCAACCGTGTGATCAAACATCACTGGAACCGGTCCTCAAACCGGATTATATTATTCAAATCTTTAATAGCCAACATGATTGGATTTTTGTTATGATTATCAATATTATGATTGAGGTTTTCAAAGTCGCTTTAAGCGCAATGGATATTATTTCATCGATGGAAGTAATTTATTCTACAAAGGAATAGTCCCGAGTCACTGCAGGCTTACAACCCGGCACTTGGGGGCTACATTATTCAAATTGAGATAACATCAAATACACAAGTCTCATGTCGCTGCAAGCATGCATCATGACACTTGGGTGCTAATGCAAAGTCATTTTTTTCTCACCTTATTGAAGATCCGACTCATCACATTGTAATGAGCCGGCCCTTGGGGGCTACCAATCGCTCCTGTCAACAATTCAAGGTACACACGTATTAATCCATTATATTGAAGGGTCCACTGCTCAGTTGGTAAAGCACAAAGCTCTTAACCTTGTGGACATGGGTTCAAACCCCATGATGGAAGTTACATTATATAATGTTATTTTCAATGATTATATCTACCAAAGTCCCTGCTCATTATTGCATAATGACCCGACACTTGGGGGCTACATTGATTGAAGTTTTTGAGCATTATGCAAATTACAAGTCCCAGGTTGAAGCAAGCATGACAACCCGACACTTGGGGGCTACATAGGTCGAATATTCAGTTTTTACTAGTGACTGGGATGAACAATCTGGATTGCTTCAAGGTTGCAACATTTATATTGAAACAAGTCTTGAGATATCACTATGTTCTCCTCTTAAGACTTGGGGGCTACAGGTAATATGCATATAAAGGAGGAACATCTTCAAATTCTCAGTTTTGGGTAAGTCCGGAAGATTAATTGTGTGACCCGGCGTTTGCAACAATCATAGCCCGGCATCTATAAACAGTCATGACCCGGAATTATCAGTTTTTTATAAACTGGCAATGGTGGTAATCATAAACCGGCATCCTCAAGCCGGCTTGATATCAATTGAATATTTGAAGACCAATATTTTTATTAAGTCAGAGCATTGAAGGCCGATTCAAATGGATTCTTGATTTACAATATTTCTTATGCAAGCAAGTTGATTATGACGCTGGTCTGTTGACCCGGATTTTTAGAAGAAGGAAAGACAAGGACTTAAGGATGGTCAGGTGCCGATTTACAAGAATTTGTTCTTGTGGTTATTTTGCAGCATAAGTTTACCATGGATAAATCCAAGCTAAACTAGGGGCTAATGTCGGGGATATACCCCGGGGTATGAACCGGCCGGAAATATGACCCGGCCGGACTTGACGGTTTACTTGAGACCCGGTTTACACTTGGTGATTCACTAGCAATTCGTCCTAACCAGACGGTTTACAAGCAACCTGCCTGGATAATATCACTCACTGGTAACCCAGCAGGCGGATCACGGATGACAAGGCCCAAGGCCCAGAAGGTCGGTTCATGTTATGGTGGGCCGGTTTATGAAGAAAGCATAAGGAATATTCTCCTACAAAGGAAGCAAGACTAGGACTCCTTGTAATAGAGTAATCCTAATCCTACTAGGACTAGTCATGTAACCCGCCCCTTCAACATATATAAGGAGGGGCAGGGCTCCCCAAAGAGGGACAAGCTACAAGCAGACAAGTTCTCACAAGTTTCTAGGGCTAGACACAAAGAGCCGGTTTACCGGCGACCCCATGAGGATCATAATGAGATCTAGCCTCAAACAGCACGTAGGGCTATTCCGGATGATGTTTCCCGGGGCCCGAAGCTGTCTAAATCTTTATCTTGCATTGCGTCTCTCGATTCCGCTCAAATCCCTCTCAAGCTACTACATAGATGCGTGGCCTCACGACTAAGTCCGCTAAACCGGACATCTGCCGTGACGATTCCACGACACAACTAGATTGGTTTTTCTTGCAATGGGAGAAATGCTTTGCTTTGAGTTCAATCTTGCAGTGTCCTCACCCAATGACAGAAGGGGTAGCGAGGCACATATTATATTGTTGCCATCGAGGATAAAAAGATGGGGTTTTCATCATATTGCTTGAGTTAATTCCTCTACATCATGTCGTCTTACTTAAAGCGTTACACTGTTCTTCATGAACTTAATACTCTAGATGCAGAATCATTTTGATCGATGTGTGGAGTAATAGTAGTAGATGCAGGCAGGAGTCAGTTTACTTGTCACGGATGTGATGCCTATATTGCAAAATCATTGCCTTAGATATCTTCATAACTTTGCGCTTTTCTATCAATTGCTCGACAGTAATTTGTTCACCCACCGTATTATTTGCCTTCAAGAGATAAGCCACTAGTGAAACCTATGGCCCGTGGGTCTATTTTCCATCATATTAGTTTCCGAACTACTATTTACTTTTACTTTCCAATATATAAACCAAAAACCCAAAAATATTTTACCTTTTGTTTATCTATCTCTATCAGATCTCACTTTCGCAAGTAACCATGAAGGGATTGGCAACCCCTTTATCGCGTTAGGTGCAAGTTGTTTGATTGTTTGTGTAGGTATTGGTGATTTGTGCATTGTCTCCTACTGGATTGATACCTTGGTTCTCAAACTGAGGGAAATACTTATCTCTACTTTACTGCATCACCCTTTCCTCTTCAAGGGAAAAACCAAGAAGTAGGAGGAAGAATTTCTGGCGCCGTTGCCGGGGAGATCTACGCCAAATCAAGACACACCAAGTACTCTGATCTCTTGCATTTACATTATTTTCCATTCGCCTCTCGTTTTCCTCTCCCCCACTACTAAAACGTTTTCAGAAAAACACAAAAAGATTTGCCTTTTTCCTTCGCCCTTTTTCCGTTCGTCCTTTTGTTTGCTTGCCCGATTCGTTAGACTCGTTTTTGCCACTATGTCTGAAACTAGGGAGGCCGTTGCTGAAAAGGATGGTACTAACAATGAGAGAAACTTTAATGATTTTGCTACTAATGATCCCCATGAAAAACCTACTATCTTGCACACTTAAACAATCCGCATAGGTAGTGGCAACATTATTGGAAAGGGATTATTCAAGATTTTTTACTTGTGCTGGTGCGCTTCCCACGTTAAGCAGATCTATTCTTCATAAAACTAATATCCTTGCGGATGCTATATATTTGCTTATAGTTGAACTTGAAAGACAATTTGTTCACATGCACCCATGCATACAAATGATTTTTCTGGAATTTTCTAATATTGAGTATTCTTCTGTTAAGCGTGTTGCCACTATATTTCTAGCACATGAGTTTAGATTCATTATGAAAGAAGCTAGTGAAATTTTCACGCATTACAAAGTAGACGGCGGTCGCCCTCCCATAGAGGGAATTATCTTTAACCAAGAAGAAATAATGCGTTTGTGATCTCTCGATCATGTTGCTTATAATGAAAACTTGAGAAAAAATGATCCTACCGATGTTTTAGTTGATAAAATTTCTGAGCTTAATGACGATTTTGCTATACAAAACAACGGATTAGGTTTATTTCTAGGAAGTAGGCTCATGACTTTTGCCCAAAAGAGCGCTTATAGTGGTGAATTAGTCATACAATATGAGGGACCAAAGGAGGAACCTATTCCTCCCGAGCTCGATCTTAGGGTTCCTTATCCCATCATATTTAGCCCCTTTGAGTACTTTTGCTTACCACAAAGAAAATTTTCTTCTGAACGAAGAGAGTACGAAATGAGCTTTCGAGATTCTCCTTATCATTAGTATGACAATACTTAGATCTATGTTTTATGCCTAGCTAGGGGCGTTGAACAATAGCGCTTTTTGGGAGGCAACCCAATTTTATTTTTGCTTTTTTGCTTTTGGTTCTATTTTTTAATATATAAATATTATTACTTCTATAGTAATTGCGTTTTGGTGTTTTATTTAGTGTTTGAACCAAGTAAGACCTTTGGGATGGCTTACGGTGATCGTTGATTTGATTTTGCTGAAAATAGAAAATTTTGCACCGAGTGTAGAAAATACAATAATTCATTGGAACGTGAAAACCTTCTGAAATTTTTATAAAAAAATGATATACAAATTCCCCACTGACGATGCCATAGACCTAGGGTGGGGTCACAGGCATGACCTAGATACCCCACCCAAGGTCACTACCCCAGAAGCTCAAAGGCAATTCGAAGACGACAAAAGCAGTCGACTGGTATGGCCCAAGAGGACATTTCACTCGACTGCTTACCCTCCCTCGGATGACTCAACTGCACTCGAAAGGGCGAAGACACTCAACCATACAAAATCCACTCGACCCACAAAGGTCAAAGGTCCCTTAAGATCAGCAACGGCCATACATTCAATCCATATTAACAATGGCCTTTACTATCCTTTATTACAGGCGTTATCAGTAACATCTTGCCTTAATGTACATTGAACCCTTGGTAACGTGGGGACGGCTGGGACCCTGGTGCACTCTATATAAGCCAACCCCCCTCCTCCGGTACAAGGGTTCGCACCCTCTATAACTTACACACACATACATATTCCAGTCGACCGCCTCCGGGCAGCGAGACGTAGGGTTGTTACTTCCTCCGAGAAGGGCCTGAACTCGTAAACACCTTGTGTACAATATCACCATAGCTAGGATCTTGCCTCCTCCTATGTACCCCCTATTCTTACTGTCAGACTTAGAACCACAACACCCACGTCTTCCAAAAATTTCAGATTTTTTAGAGTTCCATAAGTTTGCGAAGTTTTCATATTGCTACAGACTTTTCCGTTTTTGACAGATTCTGTATTTATGTGTTGTTTGCTTATTTTGATGAATCTATGGCTAGTACCGGGGGGTATGAACCATGGAAAAGTTGGAATACAGTAGATATTACACGAATATAAATAAGAATGAACCACCCTGGGGGGCGTCCCCAGTAAGGGCACCGACTGCCGAACCCTCGCCCATGGAGGAGGACGAGAGGGACTTGAACGCCGGTGGCTCCTTCCCGGCAACAGTTGTTGGCGAGGAGAGCGCCGCTCCTTCCCAGCCTGGTATGGACGATTTGCTTTTGTTCTCCAAGTTGAACCTTTGACCTTGCGCATCGTCTCACTTTTTCTTTTGGCTTTTAGACCCACCCTTGATGGACCGAGCAGATGACGAGCCCAATGTCGAGGAGGCCATCACGGTCGCTGAGGCTGAGGCCGGCAAGGCCGCTGGCGAGGAGGTCGCCCAGGCAATGGCAGAGGAGGCGGCCCAAGGGTCTGCCGGAGGGACCGACAACGCCAGCGCCGAGGGGGCCGACGACGGGCCTGCCGGACGAACCGGCGAGGCTGCTGCCGGGGAGGCCGGCAAGGCCGCCGCCGAGGAGACTGGCAAGGCTGCTGCCGAGGAGGCTGGCAAGGCTGCTGCCGAGGACCGGCCTTCTTCCTCCGCCGCCTCTGGCTGGGGCCGCTACCTAAGGTGAGTGACGACTTGTTCGTCCACCTCCCATGGATGGCAAGCAGCAGGGCGCCAACCGAGGGCGAGTTGTTTGATGACAAGGCGCTCGCCGCCGCTGGTTTTGAGGTCGTCGACGAGCCGAGCGCCGGCGGTGATGGTTCTCAGGAGGAGTAGCTTCTTTGGACCATGAGCGCCAGCTTCCAGAAACTCCAGGTGCTTTACCATGCCCGCCTGGACAAGGCAAAGTCCAGGTCGGCAGTGGTGGACAAGGCGGAGGAGGATTTCCCGGCGCAGGTCGCTCAGACAAAAGTCTGGTTTGACGAGGCCCAGAACGAGCTGAGGGTTTCCCAGGAGAAGCTGGATGAGCACGCCAGAGACCTCATGCTGGCGCAGTCTGATTTTGAGAAAGCCCAGGAGGAGGCCAAGGAGCGGGCCGCCAATGATGAGGCCGCCCATAACCAGCACCAAGCCCAATTGAACTCGTAGGAGGAAGATCTCGTCGCCCGTGAGTAGGCACTCGCCGCCATCCTCCGCGGCAAGGATGAAGAGATCGACAGGCTTGTCGCGCGGCAGACCCAGGGCTGGAACAGAGGCACATTGAGGCTCTCAATGCTCAGGCTCGGGTCCACGTCGGCAAGGTAACGGAGCTGGAGGTGGAGCGGGACGGCTTGAACAAGCGGGTCCTGGAGCTGACCACAGAGAGGGACACGATCCATGCCACTCTGATGGAGGCGCAGTCTTAGGTCCTCGTCAAGGCCGAACAACTCTCCATGGCCCAGGATTCCATCAAGGATCTGAAGCTGGAGTTGGAGGGCCTCAAGGGGAAGCTCAGGGAGGCCAATGCTCGGGCGGAGGCTCTGAACAAGGGCCTAGAGGAGGAGAAGCGGTTGCGGAAGAACGACGCCGCTGGCTATGCAGAGTACGTAAAGGGCGTGGACCTCTGGATCAGCCGCCTCGCCGCCGTCACGGAGAAACTCACTGCGCAGCTGGCCACCATGGGCATGCCAAGCTTCAGGTTCTCCCGGGAGGTGAACCTCTCCATCCAAGCCAGCTTGACCGTGTTCTTCGAACGCGTTCTTGAGGCCCTGGGAAAGCTCCACTCCGACCGGGCGGCTTGTCTAGCCGATGAGTCCCGGAAGCTCTGCCGGGGTGCCGTGACCAAGGTCCTCACCAAGATGGCCTACTGGAACCCCGACCAGATGATGTAGATCTCACGGCGCTCAAGGAGCGTATCAAGCCCATCATCTATTGTGTCGATGGAGTTCTGAGGATAGAGGGTCAGCATCGGGATTAGGCGCCCCGTTTCTTGTTGCCGCTGCAGGTTCAGAACCGAGACAGTTTTTATCTTTAGTCAGAATTGCAGCGACAATTTATGTAATATAACTCTGCAATATTTTGTAGCAATGCATGTTATCTTCCTGTTTTGATCCTTCTCTGTATGTTTACCCTATGTTTAATTGGGAGGGCTTGCCGACGCGTAAACCAGGCCACAGCGTTTTGAGGACGGATCCTCAATAGCCTGCCGGGTATGCTTGATACCAGGCAAACCACCTTACCGCTCTCGGCGCGGCCGTTTGAGCTGTCGAGTGGACTCCAAACAGGACAAAAGCGTTGCCGGTAACGGAAAGGCTCCCTTGCCATTCTCGACGCGGCCACTCAAACTGTTGAGCGGACTCGAAATAGAGAGAGGGCCTTGCCAATAGTGGAAGGGCCCCATTGCATACAGGTTTATCATACAGAGGACAAGATCTCCAAGGAAAATAACCTTCATGTGAAAAGGGATTACTCAAAGACTTGCGTGACTTATCTTTTTTTTGTCATCGCATGGGTGCCCACCGAACTCGCTGATGATGCCCCGCACTTGGCTATCTCCCTCTTGGGAAACCATGGCCATGAAGAAATGCCACACTAATTATTAGACCAAATTTTCACAACTGCACCCCCTACCTTGCGCGCCAAAGATGTCGGTACGAAATGACACATATGGGATCACTGGAATCCCTTCTACGGTTGGCAGGCGTGAAGTTGTGCAAAGAGCAGGTCTAAGAATCAGCACAGCGATCGTTTACCCAGGTTTGGGCCGTGAGGATGCGTAATACCCTAGTCCTGCTTTGATGTATATTTGAGTGTTCTTGAGCTCTTGAGCTAGCTACGGTGCCTAACCAGCTTTCCAGGATCCGAATCCTCCTCCAGTATGCCGCGGGCCTCCTTTTATAGTCTAAAGGGGCTGCCAAAGTGGCACACAGGAGGTGGAAAGGTGTACAGTGTATAGGCTTATCCCATGCCATTACGGGACAAGGCGCATTCAATGCACTGCTTACGTGTCTATTTACTTTATCGGGGAAGGGAAAGAAGCCCGTGTCGTCCGTGGCCGCTCTGTCTGGTCGCGACACACGTCCATGCCAGTGAGGCAGGCAGCTGAGGTGGCGTCGCAGTAGGGTCTTCACGAAGATCTACATGCCACCATGCAGGTGCTTGGCTAGCTAGCACAGGAACCACGTATCGCCACGTGGGTGCATGCCTGGACCAGCGGGTCGGCCGCCGAGCTAGGGCGGCGACGCTGCGGCAAGAGCTTGCCGCAGACTTGCTTCTGTTCCCCGCAAGGGTCTTGCTGGGGCCTCCGTGAGTGCCCTGCGGCAAGAGTCTTGTCGGGGCTTCGGGGTGTCTTTGGCAAGGAGCCTTGACGGGGCCTCGCGGGCGTCCTCGGCAAGGAACCTCGCGATCGCCATGTCCTCTGGTTCTCATCTTGGGAGTCATAGATCTTTGTCTTCACTAAGATCTGCATCCCGTCAGGTGGGCGCTTCTCGGGCCTTGGCTCTAATGTTGTTGGTATCATTGTAGCCCATAGGCTTCAAGGGTGGCTCCGTAGAAGGCGTCTGAGTGGATCCCCCCGGCAAGAGCCCTTGTCGGGTGGTGCGCAGGCCGCCCCGGCAAGAGTCCTTGCCAGGGGAGCCTGTCTCCTTGCTTGGTCTTCTCATGTTGTCTGTCTTGGCGTTTGTTCTGGTAACTCTGCGTTCCTGGCTTCCTCCTCCTCCCTGTTATGTTCGGCCACAAGCGTGGCTTTGACTGCCTGTGCACAAGTAAAGGGTAAATAAAGCGCCCCTACTATTGTACACCGACAAAAAGTGTGATGATCATCATTATTAGAGCATTATCCCATGTGAGTTTACAAATAAAATAGGCCAAAGAAGCCCAAATAAAACAATAAAAGAGGTGAAATAAAAACACATAAAGAGACCAAAGAGCCCGAACAAAAGATGAGAGAAAAAGAGAGAAGGGACAATGCTACTATCTTTTTCCACACTTGTGCTTCAGAATAGCACCATGATCTTCATGATAAAGAGAGTCTCCTATGTTATCACTTCATATACTAGTGGGAATTTTTCGTTATAGAACTTGGCTTGTATATTCCAATGGTGAGCTTCCTCAAATTCCCTAGGTCTTCATGAGCAAGCAAGTTGGATGCACACCCACTTAGTTTTATTTTGAGCTTTCATACACTTATAGCTCTAGTGCATCTGTTACATGGCAATCCATACTCACTCACATTGATATCTATTGATGGACATCTCCATAGTCCATTGATTTGCCTAGTTGATGTGATACTTTCTCCCTCCTTTTGTCTACTACCACCTTCTATTCCACCCATAGTGCTATGTCCATGGCTCACGCTCATGTATTGCATGAAGAGTTGAAAAGGTTTAAGAAAGTAAAAATATGAAAACAAATACTTGGCTGACACTGGGATGGGCAGGAATTGTACTTTGTGTTAATAAGAGGGAGCATAAAAGAATATATGATTTTGTAGGGATAACTTTCTTTAGCCATGTTATTTTTTGAAGCTTCGTAGATTGCATTTTATTATGCTTGAAGTATTCCTTTTTCGATATTGATAAACCTTTATTTTGAGTCTTATGGGTCTGAACATTCATGCCACAATAAAAAAGAATTGCATTGATAAATATGTTAGGTAGCATTCCACATCAAAAATTCTATTTTTATCATTTACCTACTCGAGGACGAGCAGGAATTAAGCTTGGGATGCTTGATACGTCTCCAACGTATCTATTATTTTTTATTGTTCCATGCTATTATATTATCTATTTTGGGTGTTTTATATGCATTAATATGCTATTTTATATTATTTTTGGGACTAACTTATTAACCTAGAGCCCAGTGCCAGTTTCTATTTTTTCCTTGTTTTTGAGTTTCATAGAAAAGGAATATCAAACGGAGTCCAAACGGAATGAAACTTGACGATGATTTTTCTTGGACCAGAAGACACCCCGGAGACTTGAGAACCAAGTCAGAAGAGCCACGAGGCGGCGACAAGGGGGGAGTGCGCGCCCTAGGGGGTGGGCGCGCCCCCACCCTTGTGGGCCCCTCGTGACTCCACCGACCTATTTCTTCCTCCTATATATTCACATATATTCCAAAAACCCTACAGGGGGCATCAAAACCACTTTTCCACCGCCGTAACCTTCTATATCCGCGAGATCCCATCTAGAGGACTTTTCCGGTACTCTGCCGGAGGGGGATTCTACCACGGAGTGCCTCTACATCAACACCATTGCCCTTCTGATGAAGTGTGAGTAGTTTACAACAGACCTACGAGTCCATAGCTAGTACCTAGATGGTTTCTTCTCTCTCTTTGATTCTGAATACCATGTTCTCCTCGGTGTTCTTGGAGATCTATCCGATGTAATCTTCTTTTGCGGTGTTTTTGTTGAGATCCGATGAATTGTGGATTTATGACCAGCTTATCTATGAATATTATTTGAGTCATGCTTGAATTCTTATATGCATGATTTGATATCTTAGTAATTCTCTTTGAACTATCGGCTTGGTTTGGCCAGCTAGATTGGTTTTTCTTGCAATGGGAGAAGTGCTTTGCTTTGGGTTCAATCTTGCGGTGTCCTCACCCGGTGACAGAAGGCGTAGTGAGGCACGTATTGTATTGTTGCCATCGAGGATAAAAATATGGGGTTTTTATCATATTGCTTGAGTTAATTCCTCTACATCTTGTCATCTTACTTAAAACGTTACTCTGTTCTTCATGAACTTAATACTCTAGATGCAAAATCGTTTCGATCGATGTCTGGAGTAATAGTACTAAATGCAGGCAGGAGTCGGTCTACTTGTCACGGATGTGATGCCTATATTGCATAGTCATTGTCTTAGATATCTTCATAACTTTGTGCTTTTCTATCAATTGCTCGACAGTAATTTGTTCACCCACCGTATTATTTGCCTTCAAGAGAGAAGCCTCTAGTGAAACCTATGGACCGCAGGTATTTTCCATCATATTAGTTTTCCGATCTACTATTTTGCAATCTTTTACTTTCCAATCTATAAACCAAAATCCCAAAAATATTTTACCTTTTGTTTATGTATCTCTATCAAATCTCACTTTTGCAAGTAACCTTGAAGGGATTGACAACCCCTTTATCGCGTTGGGTGCAAGTTGTTCGATTATTTGTGCAGGTAATGGTGATTTGTGCGTTGTCTCCTACTGGGTTGACACCTTGGTTATCAAACTGAGGGAAATACTTATCTCTACTTTTCTACATCACCCTTTCTTCTTCAAGGTAGAAACTAACGCAAGCTCAAGAAGTAGCAGGAGGTACAAGCAAATCTCCAATGATAGCACTTGCAAAAACAAACAAATACTTGCACCCAACATGATAAAGGGGTTGTCAATCCCTTCATGGTCACTTGCAAGGATGAGATCTGATAGTGATAGATGTAAAACAAATAAATGTAAATAAATTGCAGCAAGGTATTTTTGTGTTTTTTTATTTTATAGATCTAAAAAAAATATGATAAAAGTATACTCGGGGGCCATGGGTTTCACTAGAGGCTTCTCTCTTGAAACAATGCATATGGTGGGTGAACAAACTACTGTTGAGCAATTGATAGAAAAGTGAATTATCATGACGATATCTAAGGCAATGATCATGAATATAGGCATCACATCCATGACAAGTTTTCCAACTCCTGCCTGCATCTACTACTATTACTCCACACATCGACCGACTCCTGCCTGCATATAGTGTATTAGGTTAAAAAAACATAGTAACGCCTTAAGCAAGATGAGATGATGTAGAGAGATAGATCAAATCAATATCAAATAAACCCCATCTTTTTATCCTTAATGGCAACAATACAATACATGCCTCGCTACCCCTTGTGTCACTGGGTGAGGACACTGCAAGATTGAACCCATTACAAAGCACCTCTCCCATTGCAAGAAAAATCAATCTAGTTGGCCAAACCTAATCAATAGATCGGAGAGAAAAACAAAGCTATCAAATCATGCATATAAGAATTCATAGAAGACTCAAATAATATTCATAGATAATCTAATCATAAACTCCTAATTCATCGGATCTGAACAAACACACCGCAAAAGAAGATTACATCGAATAGATCTCTAAGAACATCAAGGAGAACATTGTATTGAAGAACAAAGAGAGAGAGAGAGAAGAAGTCATCTAGATACTAACTATGGACATGTAGGTCTGTGGTAAACTACTCACACATCATCGGTAGGGTAGCAAGGTTGATGTAGAAGCCCTCCGTGATCTAATCCCCCTCCGGTAGAGTACCGGGAAAGGTCCCCAGATGGGATTTCACGAAGAAAAAAACTTGCGGTGGCCGAAAAGTATTTTTGGTGTGCCCTCTGGTCTTTGGCGAATATTTGGGTATTTATAGAGCGAAGATTAGGGTTAGGGGGGGCCACGAGATGGCGACAATCATGTAGGGTGCCCTCCCTAGGGTGCGCCCTACAAGCTTGTCGCCAGCTCGTAGGTCTCCCGACCTCCCCCGAAGCTTCCTGGGTTTCTTCTTGTCCAATAAAAATCGTCAAAAGGTTTTTGTTTCGTTTGGACTCTGTTTGGTATTGATTTTCTAAAAAAGACAAAAATAAAGAAAAAACAACAACTGGCACTAGGCACTAGGTTAGTAGGTTAGTGTTGGAGATATGCCATAGAGGCAATAATAAAAGCATTATTATTATATCTCCTTGTTCATGATAATCGTTTGTTATTCATGCTTGAATTGTATTGTACGGAAACAGCGATACATGTGTGAATACACAGACCACAATGAGTCCCTGGTAGGCCTCTAGTAACCAGCTCGTTGATCAACAGATGGTCACGGTTTCCTGACCATAGACATGAGATGTCAGTGATAACGGGATCACATCATTAGGAGAATGATGTGATGGACAGGACCCAAACTTGAGCATAACACGAGATCGTATAGTTCGTAATGCATAAGCTTTTCGGTGTCAAGTATTTATTCCTTAGACCATGAGGTTGTACAACTCCCGGATACCGTAGGAGTACTTTGGGTGTACCAACCGTCACAACGTAACTGGGTGGCTATAAAGGTACGCATCGGGTATCTCCGAAAGTGTCTGTTGAGTTGGTACGAACCGAGACTGGGATGTTGTCACTCCGTATGACGGAGAGGTACCTCTGGGCCCACTCGGTAAGTCATCATCATAATGAGCTCAATGTGACTAAGTAGTTAGTCACGGGATGATGAATTACGGATCGAGTAAAGAGACTTGCCATAACGAGATTGAACAAGGTATCGGGGATACCGACGATCGAATCTCGGGCAAGTACCGTACCGATAGACAAAGGGAATAACATACGGGATTGAGTGAATCCTTGACACAGTGGTTCATCCGATGAAGATCATCGAGGAACACGTGGGAACCAACATGGGTATCCAGATCCCGCTGTTGGTTATTGACCGGAGAGTGGTCTCGGTCATGTCTACGTGTCTCCCGAACCCGTAGGGTCTACACACTTAAGGTTCGGTAACGCTAGGGTCGTAGAGATTAATGCACGTGGAAACCCGAAAGTTGTTCGGAGTCCCGGATGTGATCCCGGACGTCACGAGGAGTTCCGGAATGGTCCGGAGGTAAAGATTGATATATGGGAAGTCCAGTTTCGGCCAACGGGTGATCTCCGGGGGTCACCGGAAGCGTCCCGGGACCACCGGAGGGGCCCCGGGGGTCCACCGGGTGGGGCCACCCATCCCGGTGGGGCCCCTAGGCCGCAAGGGGATGTGTGCAGCCCTCTGGGCTGGCGCACCACAAGGGGGCCCCACCTCCCCATGCGCATAGGGATAAAACCCTAAGGGGAGGGGGGGGCACCACTTGCCTTGGGGGAGGGGGACTCCTCCCTGGCCGCCGCCCCCCCTTGCAGATTGGATCTGCAAGGGGCTGGCGCCCCCCCTGGCCCCCTATATATATGTGGGGGGGAGAGGGCAGCCGCACCTCAGCCCTGGCGCCTCTCCCCCTCCCGTCACACCTCCCAACTCCTTCGCAGGGCGCCCGGCGAAGCCCTGCTGCGATCTCCACTGCATCCGTCATCACGCCCTCGTGCTGCCGGATCTCTGACGACTTCTCCTCCCCCCTTGCTGGATCAAGAAGGAGGTGACGTTGCTGCACCGTACGTGTGTTGAACGCGGAGGTGTCGTCCGTTCGGCGCTAGATCATCGGTGACGAAGAACGTGAAGAGTACGACTACTTCATCCTTGCTTCGTTGAAAGCTTCCGCACGCAATCTCCATAACGGTATGTAGATGCACTCTTAGTTGCTCGTTGCTAGATGTCTCCATAGTTGGATCTTGGTGAAGACGTAGAAATTTTTTGATTTATGCTACGTTCCCCAACAGTGGCATCAGAGCCTAGGTTTTATGCGTAGCATCTTGGCACGAGTAGAACACAAAGCAGTTGTGGGCGTATGATCTTGTTCAACTTTCTTACCGTTACTAGTCAATCTTGATTCGGCGGTATTGTGGGATGAAGCGGCCCGGACCGACCTTACACGTACGCTTACGTGAGACTGGTTCCACCGACAGACATGCACTAGATGCATAAGGTGGCTGGCGGGTGTCTGTCTCTCCTACTTTAGTCGGATCGGATTCGAGGAAAAGGGTCCTTATGAAGGGTAAATAGAAGTTGACAAATCACGTTGTGGTTTTGGCGTAGGTAAGAAACGTTCTTGCTAGAAATCCTATAGAAGCCACGTAAAACGTGCAACAACAATTAGAGGACGTCTAACTTGTTTTTGCAGCATGTGTTTTGTGACGTGGTATGGCCAAGAACGAAGATGTGATGAATGATATATGTGATGTATGAGATTGATCATGTTTTTGTAATAGGGAATCACGACTTGCATGTCGATGAACTTGACAACCGGCAGGAGCCATAGGAGTTGTCTTAATTATTGTATGACATGCGTGTCACTGAATAACGCCATGTAATTACTTTACTTCGTTGCTAAACGTTAGCTATAGTAGTAGAAGTAATAGTTGGCGTGACGACTTCTTCAAGACACGATGATGGAGATCATGATGATGAAGATCATGGTGTCGAGCCGGTGACAAGATGATCATGGTGCCCCGAAGATGGAGATCCAAGGAGCAAGATGATATTGGCCATATCATGTCACTTTAATTGATTGCATGTGATGTTTATCATGTTTTTGCATCTTGTTTACTTAGAACGACGGTAGTAAATAAGATGATCTCTCACTAAAATTTCAAGTAATGTGTTTCCCCTAACTGTGCACCGTTGCTAAAGCTCATTGTTCCGAAGCACCACGTGATGATCGGGTGTGATAGGTTCTAACGTTCGCATACAACGGGTGTAAGACAGATTTACACACGCGATACACTTAGGGTTCACTTGACGAGCCTAGCATGTACAGACATGGCCTCGGAACACGGAAGACCGAAAGGTCGAACACGAGTCGTATAGAAGATACGATCAACATGAAGATGTTCACCGTTTTTGACTAGTCCGTCTCATGTGATGATCGGACACGAACTACTCGATTCGGATCGTGTATCACTTAGATGACTAGAGAGATGTCATTCTGAGTGGGAGTTCATTAAAATTTGATTAAGATGAACTTAATTATCATGAACTTAGTCTAAATTCTTTACAATATCTCTTGTAGATCAAATGGCCCACGCTCAGGTTTCCCTCAACTTCAACGCGTTCCTAGAGAAAACCAAGCTGAAAGACGATGATAGCAACTATACGGATTGGGTCCGTAACCTGAGGATTATCCTCATAGCTGCCAAGAGAACTTATGTCCTAGAAGCACCGCTAGGTGATGCACCCGCTCTCCCGGCGACCCAAGACGTTATGAACGCCTAGCAGTCGCGTAGTGATGATTACTCCCTGGTTCAGTGCGGCATGCTTTATAGTTTAGAATCGGGGCTCCAAAAGCGTTTTGAGCACCATGGAGCATATGAGATGTTCGAAGAGCTGAAAATGGTTTTCCAAGCTCATGCCCGAGTCGAGAGATATGATGTCTCCGACGCATTCTACAGCTGTAAGATGGAGGAGAATAGTTCTGTCAGTGAGCACATCCTCAAGATTTTAGGATTGCACAACCGCTTGTCTCAGCTGGGAATGAATCTCCCAGATGAAGCGGTCGTTGACAGAATCCTCCAGTCGCTCCCACCAAGCTTCAAGAGCTTCGTGCTGAATTTCAATATGCAGGGGATGGAGAAGTCCATTCCCGAGGTGTATTCGATGCTGAAATCAGCGGAGGTAGACATCAAGAAAGAACATCAAGTGTTGATGGTCAATAAAACCACTAAGTTCAAGAAAGGCAAGGGTAAGAAGAACTTCAAGAAGGACGGCAAGGGAGTTGCCGCGCCTGGCAAGCCTGTTGCCGGGAAGAAGCCAAAGTATGGACCCAAGCCAGAGACTGAGTGCTTTTATTGCAAGGGAACGGGACACTGGAAGCGGAACTGCCCCAAATACTTAGCAGACAAGAAGGCCGGCAACGTCAAAGGTATATATGATATACATGTTATTGATGTGTACCTTACCAGCACTCGTAGTAGCTCCTGGGTATTCGATACCGGTGCAGTTGCTCACATTTGTAACTCAAAACAGGAGCTGCGGAATAAACGGAGACTGGCGAAGGATGAGGTGACGATGCGCGTCGGGAATGGTTCCAAGGTCGATGTGATCGCCGTCGGCATGCTGCCTCTACATCTACCCTCGAGATTAGTTTTAAACCTGAATAATTGTTATTTAGTACCAGCTTTGAGCATGAACATTGTTTCTGGATCTCGTCTTATGCGAGATGGATATTCTTTCAAATCGGAGAATAATGGTTGTTCTATTTATTTGAGAGATATGTTTTATGGTCATGCCCCGCTGGTCAATGGTTTATTTTTGATGAATCTCGAACGTAGTGATACACATATTCATAGTGTAGATGCCAAAAGATGTAAAGTTGATAACGATAGTCCCACATACTTGTGGCATTGCCGCCTTGGTCATATTGGTGTCAAACGTATGAAGAAGCTCCATTCGGATGGACTTCTAGAGTCTCTTGATTATGAATCATTTGACACGTGCGAACCATGCCTCTTGGGCAAGATGACCAAGACTCCGTTCTCCGGAACAATGGAGCGAGCAACCAACTTGCTGGAAATCATACATACCGATGTGTGCGGTCCAATGAGTGTTGAGGCTCGCGGAGGCTACCGTTATGTTCTCACCCTCACGGATGACTTGAGTAGATACGGGTATATCTATTTGATGAAACACAAGTCTGAGACCTTTGAAAAGTTCAAGGAATTTCAGAATGAGGTTGAGAATCAACGTGACAGAAAAATAAAGTTCTTGCGATCGGATCGTGGGGGTGAATATTTAAGTCATGAATTTGGCACACACCTTAGAAACTATGGAATTGTTTCACAATTGACACCGTCCGGAACACCTCAACGTAACGGTGTGTCCGAACGTCGAAATCATACTCTGTTGGACATGGTGCGATCTATGATGTCCCTCACCGATTTACCGCTATCTTTTTGGGGTTATGCTTTAGAGACTGCCGCATTCACTTTAAATAGGGCTCCGTCAAAATCCGTTGAGACGACTCCATATGAACTTTGGTTTGGCAAGAAACCGAAGCTGTCGTTTCTGAAAGTTTGGGGTTGCGATGCTTATGTCAAGAAACTTCAACCTGAAAAGCTCGAACCCAAATCGGAAAAATGCGTCTTCATAGGATACCCAAAGGAAACAATTGGGTACACCTTCTACCACAGATCCGAAGGCAAAGTCTTTGTTGCCAAGAATGGATGCTTTCTGGAGAAAGAGTTTCTCTCGAAAGAAGTGAGTGGGAGGAAAGTAGAACTTGATGAGGTGATAGTCACCACTCCTGTACCGGAAAGTAGCGCAGCGCAGGAAACTGTTCCTGAGGTGCCTGCACCGACAAGGGAGGAAGATAATGATAATGATCATGAAGATACAGATCAAGTTACTACTGAACTACGAAGGTCCACAAGGGTACGTTCCGCACCAGAGTGGCACGGCAACCCTGTACTGGAAATCATGTTGTTAGACAATGGTGAACCTTCGAACTATGAAGAAGCGATGGCGGGCCCAGATTCCAATAAATGGCTTGGAGCCATGAAATCCGAGATAAAATCCATGTATGAAAACAAAGTATGGACTTTGGTGGACTTGCCTGATGATAGGCACGCCATAGAAAATAAATGGATATTTAAGAAGAAGACAGACGCAGATGGTAATGTGACCATCTATAAAGCTCGGCTTGTCGCTAAGGGTTATCGACAAGTTCAAGGGATTGACTACGATGAGACTTTCTCTCCCGTAGCGATGCTGAAGTCAGTCAGAATCATGTTAGCTATTGCCGCATTCTATGATTATGAGATATGGCAAATGGACGTCAAAACAGCATTCCTTAATGGCTTCCTCAAGGAAGAGTTGTATATGATGCAACCGGAAGGTTTTGTCGATCCAGAGAATGCTAACAAGGTATGCAAGCTCCAGCGCTCGATTTACGGGCTGGTGCAAGCATCTCGGAGTTGGAATATTCACTTTGATGAGGTGATCAAAGCGTTTGGCTTTATACAGACTTATGGAGAAGCCTGTATTTACAAGAAAGTGAGTGGGAGCTCTGTAGCATTTCTCATATTATATGTGGATGACATATTGCTGATGGGAAATGATATAGAATTCTTGGAAAATGTAAAGGCCTACTTGAATAAAAGTTTTTCAATGAAGGACCTTGGAGAAGCTGCTTACATATTAGGCATCAAAATCTATAGAGATAGATCGAGACGCCTCATTGGTCTTTCATAAAGTACATACCTTGACAAAATATTGAAGAAGTTCAATATGGATCAGTCAAAGAAAGGATTCTTGCCTGTTTTGCAAGGTATGAGATTGAGTAAGACTCAGTCGCCGACCACGGCAGAAGATAGAGAAAAGATGAGTGTCATTCCCTATGCCTCGGCAATAGGTTCTATCATGTATGCCATGCTGTGTACCTGACCTGATGTGAACCTTGCCATAAGTTTGGTAGGGAGGTACCAAAGTGATCCCGGTACGGAACACTGGACAGCGGTCAAGAACATCCTGAAGTACCTGAAAAGGACTAAGGATATGTTTCTCGTTTATGGAGGTGATGAAGAGCTCGTCGTAAAGGGTTACGTCGATGCTAGCTTCGACACAGATCTGGATGACTCTAAGTCGCAAACCGGATACGTGTATATTTTGAATGGAGGGGCAGTCAGCTGGTGCAGTTGCAAGCAAAGCGTGGTGGCAGCATCTACATGTGAAGCGGAGTACATAGCTGCTTCTGAAGCAGCGCAGGAAGGAGTCTGGATGAAGGAGTTCATCACCGACCTCGGAGTCATTCCAAGCGCGTCAAACCCGATGACTCTCTTCTGTGACAACACTGGTGCTATTGCTATTACCAAGGAGCCCAGATTTCACAAGAAGACCAAGCACATCAAGCGCCGTTTCAACTCCATCCGGAATTATGTTCAGGATGGAGACATAGATATTTGTAAAGTGCATACGGATCTGAATGTCGCAGACCCGTTGACTAAACCTCTTTCACGAGCAAAACATGATCAACACCAGAACTCTATGGGTGTTCGATTCATCACAATGTAACTAGATTATTGACTCTAGTGCAAGTGGGAGACTGTTGGAGATATGCCCTAGAGGCAATAATAAAAGCATTATTATTATATCTCCTTGTTCATGATAATCGTTTGTTATTCATGCTTGAATTGTATTGTACGGAAACAGCGATACATGTGTGAATACACAGACCACAATGAGTCCCTGGTAGGCCTCTAGTAACCAGCTCGTTGATCAACAGATGGTCACGGTTTCCTGACCATAGACATGAGATGTCAGTGATAACGGGATCACATCATTAGGAGAATGATGTGATGGACAGGACCCAAACTTGAGCATAACACGAGATCGTATAGTTCGTAATGCATAAGCTTTTCGGTGTCAAGTATTTATTCCTTAGACCATGAGGTTGTACAACTCCCGGATACCGTAGGAGTACTTTGGGTGTGCCAACCGTCACAACGTAACTGGGTGGCTATAAAGGTACGCATCGGGTATCTCCGAAAGTGTCTGTTGAGTTGGTACGAACCGAGACTGGGATGTTGTCACTCCGTATGACGGAGAGGTACCTCTGGGCCCACTCGGTAAGTCATCATCATAATGAGCTCAATGTGACTAAGTAGTTAGTCACGGGATGATGAATTACGGATCGAGTAAAGAGACTTGCCATAACGAGATTGAACAAGGTATCGGGGATACCGACGATCGAATCTCGGGCAAGTACCGTACCGATAGACAAAGGGAATAACATACGGGATTGAGTGAATCCTTGACACGGTGGTTCATCCGATGAAGATCATCGAGGAACACGTGGGAACCAACATGGGTATCCAGATCCCGCTGTTGGTTATTGACCGGAGAGTGGTCTCGGTCATGTCTACGTGTCTCCCGAACCCGTAGGGTCTACACACTTAAGGTTCGGTAACGCTAGGGTCGTAGAGATTAATGCACGTGGAAACCCGAAAGTTGTTCGGAGTCCCGGATGTGATCCCGAACGTCACGAGGAGTTCCGGAATGGTCCGGAGGTAAAGATTGATATATGAGAAGTCCAGTTTCGGCCAACGGGTGATCTCCGGGGGTCACCGGGAGCGTCCCGGGACCACCGGAGGGGCCCCGGGGGTCCACCGGGTGGGGCCACCCATCCCGGTGGGGCCCCTAGGCCGCAAGGGGATGTGTGCAGCCCTTTGGGCTGGCGCACCACAAGGGGGCCCCACCTCCCCATGCGCATAGGGATAAAACCCTAAGGGGAGGGGGGGCCACCACTTGCCTTGGGGGAGGGGGACTCCTCCCTGGCCGCCGCCCCCCTTGCAAATTGGATCTGCAAGGGGCTGGCGCCCCCCCTGGCCCCCTATATATATGTGGGGGGGAGAGGGCAGCCGCACCTCAGCCCTGGCGCCTCTCCCCCTCCCGTCACACCTCCCAACTCCTTCGCAGGGCGCCCGGCGAAGCCCTGCTGCGATCTCCACTGCATCCGTCATCACGCCCTCGTGCTGCCGGATCTCTGACGACTTCTCCTCCCCCCTTGCTGGATCAAGAAGGAGGTGACGTTGCTGCACCGTACGTGTGTTGAACGCGGAGGTGTCGTCCGTTCGGCGCTAGATCATCGGTGACGAAGAACGTGAAGAGTACGACTACTTCATCTTTGCTTCGTTGAAAGCTTCCGCACGCAATCTCCATAACGGTATGTAGATGCACTCTTAGTTGCTCGTTGCTAGATGTCTCCATAGTTGGATCTTGGTGAAGACGTAGAAATTTTTTGATTTATGCTACGTTCCCCAACAGTTAGTCCCAAAAAATGACATAAAATAGCATAATAATTCATATAAAACATCCAAGATCGATAATATAATAGCATGGAACAATAAAAAATTATAGATACGTAAACGTATCATTGAGTGCATCGTTGAAGGTCAAAAGCTCCAGGTTAAAAAGCCTATCTATTACGCTTTTGAAGGACTTACCCCGTGTAAAATGAGGTATCCTCACTACCAGAAGATAGCATACGCAATTTTTATGGCACCTCGGAAGCTGCGGCATTACTTTCAAGAATGTTGAATCACAGTGGCATCTGATGTACCCCTCAGTGATATAGTCAACAATAGGGATGCTGCATAATGAATTGCCAAGTGGAAAATCAAACTCCTCCCTTTCGAAATCATATATCGACAACGCTGAGGTATTAAACCTCAGGTGTTGTCAGACTTCTTGGCAAAATGGACGGAATCGGGGCTCCCTAGAGAGCATAGTACATACCACATTGGACCATGTACTTTGGCGGCTCCAATATGATCGCCGGATTAGGGGCTGGAGTGGTCCTCAAGTCGCACACTGGCGACAACATTCGGTATGTACTGCAAATAATGTACACCAATTCTAACAACGCAACCGAATATGAGGCTCTGCTACACAGACGTCGGATAGCAGTCTCGGTGGCAGTCAGATGTGTGGAGGTTCGAGGTGATTCTAACCTCGCCATCTCACAAGTTAACGACGAATTTGGCGCCAAGGACCCAAAGAAGACAACATACACCGTCTTAATGATCTCAGCCCGCTTTGAGGGACTCGATTTCCATCATATCCCAAGGGATGACAATCAAGTTGCCGACATTCTTGCCAAAATGGGCGATAAACGCGACCGGGTCCCCAAAAATACGTTCTTGGAGCGATTATTCAAGATATTCGTGGTTTGGTAGGATCGTAATACGACATCTGAATCTTTAAATCCGGGACAAGCCGCCGCATCCACCGTTGAACAAGAGATAGGGATAATTGGGCGCTCGGCCGTAGAGGAAACATCCTCGTCTCCTCAGACAATGGTAGTTATCGTGTCAGGGATCGGGCCTCTCCTCGCATATCTCCTCTGGAATGAGTTGCCCAAGGACCAAACTGAAGCACGACGGATCATTCGAAGATCCAAGGCTTACAAGGTTCCTGAAGGCAAACTCTATAAGAAAAGCATCACGGGCGTCCTCCAACGATGTATATTTGAGGAGGAAGGAAGACAGCTGCCTACAGAAATCCACTCCGGCATGAGCGGCCATCACGCCGCAGCTTGGGCCATGGTAAGCAAGGCTTTCTGAGCCGGATTCTATTGGCCAACAGCCATAACGGACGTGAAAACATTAGTCCAAAAATGTATAGGATGTCAAGTTTTTGATAACAAAAGTCACATGCCCCCCATAGCTCTTCGAACTATTCCTGTTATTTTATTGTGTTCCGAATCCCATACAAGTGTTGTACTACAGATGGAGTCCTACCGGACTACGGCATGCCAACCATGCTAGACGTAGCATGACTACAACTCTGTTTCGTGTCCATCAAGAAAGAGAGTTGTTTGCCCCTTTATATAGTACCAGCTAGTCATAGAATAGATGAGAGAGAGAGCTCCACCAGATTAGCACGTAGAGGGTTTGTCCTCTCGTGTAATGTAATACTCCTCCCAATTATAGTGATACGTCGCCGTGCGTCCGTGGTTTTCTCCCGCAAGGGTTTCCACGTAAAAAATCCGTGTCTCTCTGTCTCGTTTATTCTCGTTATTATCTAACAAGTGGTATCAGAGCTGAGGTTCGTAGATACGAGATTGAGATCGAGAGGATTCGTGCTTGTAATACTCCTCCCAATTATAGTGATACGTCGCCGTGCGTCCGTGGTTTTCTCCCGCAAGGGTTTCCACGTAAAAAATCCGTGTCTCTCTGTCTCGTTTATTCTCGTTATTATCTAACAAGTGGTATACAGAGCTGAGGTTCGTAGATACGAGATTGAGATCGAGAGGATTAGGGTTGCGTGTCGGCGCGCCGCCATCCGCGCGCCCGGCGATCCGAAGCCGGATCGATTTCCACTGCTGCACCGCCGTGAAAACCGAGACCGACAGCAGATTGTTTCCGCTGCAGCCACGCGTACCAAGTCAAGAAAGCACGACCACGTCTTCGCGTCCAAGCTCAGGAGCAACTCGCCGAGTTCGGCTGCCGCTCCACGTACGGGCTCCCAAGGAGCAAACCGATCCGCCAAGTTGCTGCTATGTACAGGCAACCGAGGCTCCACCTGATCCACCAGGCGTTAGCCGTTGTCCGATCAGCCGAGCCGTCCTTGCTGCACGCACTTGGCTTCGTTGCTGCTCGTACTTTGCTTCAACCGATCACTAGTACTAGTACTTTCCACGTGAGGACAAGGCTCATCTACAGTTCAGACTGTTTTATTGTTCTCTTGTTCAACCGCTACGTCCACCCATCCGAGACATACTACCAGGTGCTATTATTTTAGTTCTTTGCTCCGCGTATTAATTCTGTCAAGAATTTTTCTTTCGGCTTGTACTACTTTGTGTACACAGTTTTATCTACTCATGGCATCCATGAAGTACGATGTTTTGCTGCTGGATCATGACACAAAGTTTACCCTATGGCAAGTCGAGATGCGAGCATTGTTGGCGCAAGCCGATTATCAGGATGCACTCAATTTTTCTTCAAGGTGGAGTTTTTGTGGATTATGGCCCGTCGGGATAATGGATGCAATATTGTTGCGGTTATTTGAAGAACACAATTCAGTTATAAAGAAAAAAGGGGGTATGGAGGAGGTAATTATTAAGCCTGTTGGTAGCCAGCATATACTCTATTCTCTCCATAGTTTTTTGCTGTTATGCATGTGAAGGTTTTGTTTTGATATTCATGTTCGTGATGAGAATCAGTTGAGGTGCAAGAAGGAGATTGATTTGTTTCTGCTAGATACTACAACATTTAGCGCTGTTAAGTTTCAAGTGCAATTCAGTTGTCTTTGCTCTTTCAAGAGGGGTCTATTGCAGAGTTGAAACTCCATTGCATGTTATGATGGTTCCTTCATCCAACAGTTGTTCTACAAGGACAGTTTATGATCATGTCATGGATATTTCATTAACCACTACAAGTCGACAATTTTTTGGGTGCACGTGATGCCATCCGTACCATATGCTCTTGCATGAGTATTGTTTGCCGAGGTTTGTGCTTTCTGTTTTGAAGCACGTTCAGATTTCATGAGATGAGTTCTTCACAATGCGATGTGCACCAAGATGTCGCACTATGAGCTATGCGCTCGTTCAGGCACCACAGGAGATATGATGACTTATGTCATTTGATGATTGAGCAGTTTCAGTTTTTGAGGTCAGTGGCACAGACTCAGACTTTTATTGGGAGACCAAGTTTTGTTAGTCTGCTTTGTTGATAGTTGTGCTGTTTTCTGGACAACCTAGTGATTGATTTGCTCAATATGACTTCATGCGAAGTTTATTAGTCCTATGGACGTTTCCAGGCACAAGGTTTACTTGTGATGACTTTAATTGAGGAGTTGATGCTATCTATGATTATTGTAAGGGATTTCGTCTCAAGGTGGAGTGTTATTTTATTGTGTTCCGAATCCCATACAAGTGTTGTACTACAGATGGAGTCCTACCGGACTACGGCATGCCAACCATGCTAGACGTAGCATGACTACAACTCTGTTTCGTGTCCATCAAGAAAGAGAGTTGTTTGCCCCTTTATATAGTACCAGCTAGTCATAGAATAGATGAGAGAGAGAGCTCCACCAGATTAGCACGTAGAGGGTTTGTCCTCTCGTGTAATGTAATACTCCTCCCAATTATAGTGATACGTCGCCGTGCGTCCGTGGTTTTCTCCCGCAAGGGTTTCCACGTAAAAAATCCGTGTCTCTCTGTCTCGTTTATTCTCGTTATTATCTAACAATTCCGATGGTTGGGGATATGGACCTAACTATCTCAACCACAGGTTAGTTCGCAACTGCTCATGATTTAGATGTATGTTTTAAAAATCAAATCTACTGGAAAATGTTTCTTATCAGATCTCAGGTGCCCTGCCCTGAAAAAGGGATCTCGGGTGCCCCATCTAACCAACGGCGGACGTCGCCGGCGATACCTCCGTCGCTCGACAAAATCGTTGACCGAAACCGCTGTCCCTTGGCGTCAAGAACGTGACGCTACGACCCGACAGGGTAAGCAGCACCGCATATTTCATGTTCTCGAAAAAAGCAGCACCGCACATTTTCTTCTTCCTTTCGGAAGAAATCGAATCCGGTTGGTTTTTGTTGCGAGTGAAAAGAAAAAAAAAAACATGAAGTTGGATTCGCCATGGACGTGAACCAGCGAGTGCCCGCTGCTCCGGTGTCAGATCAAATCATCAAAACGTTCATTTTATTTACGGCGTGAAGGTGTCGGATTTTTTTCCTTTCATTCTTTTTTCGGAGGCGGGATTTATACGTTGAACGTCTGTGCTCTGAAATTTATTCGGCTGATTCTGCATGTCAAACAGGAATATGGAGCAGATACAATTCATCCTCGACATCTTCAGTGAGCACCAGACCACATCATGCAGAATTTTTTTGGGGAATTGATTTATGCTGAATTTGTTCACACGAATGCTTGCAAGTAAAATGAATAGAAGAAAAGGAATGATTCAGATTGAACAAAAACAAATGTTGATCACTGGGGAGAAGAGATGAGGTCTACTGTAAGCAACACATGAACAGCTGCTGAAAACTACTGCCACGGGAAGGGCAGAGATGGCGGGGCGCCGTCCGAGGAGCCTTCGCCGCCGACATGAAATATCCCATTGTAGTTCAAGTCATTGTTGTCCGAGCTTAGCACATTGTTCAGTTGCTCATTTTCCCCCACAGGACAGGAAAATCCGGTCGCTGAGACGGTACCGGTGGAAGCCTGGGTGCGCGAGAACCAGGACGAGCTGCTGAACTGCAGGTTGGAGAACAGAGGTTGGGCAATGGGGATGTGTTCAGTCTGTTGGACCATCTGGCCAACCTCAATGCCGGAGGAATTTGCCGGAGCTGACAGAAGAGAGAGAGCACAGTCCGAGTCGAGCACCGGCGTCAGCCCATCAGAGAACATCTTGCTGCTGCTGCTGCTGCTCTCGGGAGGAGCTGTCGTCTTGAGGAGTGGTTGGCACACTGAAGGCTCAAGTGCCACACCAGTCGCAAAGTTTATTTCTCCTTCCTGCAGGAAAGGAAATCGCCGTCCTTCTTTGGCGTAACTAGATGTAGAGCCACCAAAATGCTGCCTGTTACTGATGCCTAGAGGGAGTTGATGTGTGTAATAGGGGTTCTCCTCAGTTTTAATGATCCCTGGCCAGTTTTGCTCCGGTCTTGGAGTTGGAAATGATGGAAACCTTGTTCCTGGGTTTCACAACAATGTCAATTGGTTGTGGTAAGAAGATAATGGAACCGCTACAGATACATATGGAAACTTTAATGAGTAAATTCTTTCTTCAGGCACTATAGAAAAGTAATACTCCCTCTGTAACTTAATGTAAGACGTTTTTGCAGTTCAAATTTACGTCTTACATTAAGTTACAGAGGTACTAGTATTTAACAAGCTATATGATCATTGAACTGCAAAAACGTCTTACATTAAGTTACAGAGGTACTAGTATTTAACAAGCTATATGATCATGTAGCTTGTTAAACATTTACTCTTGGTAGGGATCTATATTATCTTACGGAACCTAGAAGCATCTTGCTTCAAGCACTAGGGCACTAATTGTGAAGAAGGTAAAGAGTGGCTTTTTTTCCTAATGAACTAAAACTTTTACTCTATTTATTTACACTTCATCCAACCTCCATGAATTAGGTAGATTTATGGGTAAACTAAAGTGCTATCCTTGTTCGTTATGAATACTAATCCCACTTGCGACTGTTTTGTAGAAGGAAAATTGCTGAATAGGGTACAAATGTGCAACATGAAGTAACAAGCTACGGGGTGGGTTACAAGCTGCAAGGTACCGAAGAAGGTCGATGCAATAAGTCCACATGCTAGGTGAGTCATGACTTACAATATGTCTGACAGACAATTCCATATTTCCATTCATGTATGGACTGTTAAAATATAGAGCAGTAGTAAAAATCTAACCTTGTTGACTCGTCATAAAACTTGCAGAATTCATGGCATCTGGCTGTGGTTTCCTGCGGCGACGGTTGTGCCCATCAAGACGCTTTCTACAGCTGCGTTTGGTCTCATCAAACTCCGTAAGCAGGTGAAACCTAAGGAATAAAATTCATGATCAAGACACTAATTATTGCTTATGCGTGAAGGAATAATATCAGGTGGTCACAACACCAGGAAATTAAGTTAATGCAATGCTGAATGGTAAACTGTAATAATATGCTGAAAGTTGATTTGCAAACATCTCAATTTTGTGTGTTTCCAGCTACTTTCAAAAGCATATACCGCTACAAATATAGAATAAGCAATACCTCAAGTGTTTTCCTGTAAAAAATAAAGAGATAATATCAAGGGATTTTTGCATTCGTGCCCCTAGTTGGGTCACACTCGACAGATTTGCCCCTAGTTTTTCAACAATTGTGGTTTTGCCCAGCTCACTTCACTCGCCTTGTGTTTTTGCCCTTCCGGGGCGGTTCCGACCAATGAGCAGTCGCCACATGGCGAACCGTGATTGGTCGGAACCGCCCTGTAAGGGCAAAAACACAAGGCGAGTGAAGTGAGCTGGGCAAAACCACAATTATTGAAAAACTAGGGGCAAATCTGTCGAGTGTGACCCAACTAGGGGCACCAATACAATTATTCCTAATAACAAATCCCAAGTATCTGAAGGGATTTAAGAAAACGAGGATGGAAAATGTTCCATAACTTAAAACATTTATCCGAAACATAACACCACACTGTTATCCTTTCTGTTTCTATAATGCTGGGGTGTCATACGCCCTTTTTTATCAAAGAACACAGCAACTAAGATTTTAAATAGGACGTACTCCCTCCGTTCCAGGAAGTAGCTTTTTTCCTTGGCTCTTAGAGACAATATTGCTAGTTTTTGTTGAAAACACAAATAAGATATTCCTGGTCCTAGGTTGATTTTCTAACAATATAAGATACTCCTAGGTAGTTAGACACGTGTTTCGAAGTATAAAAATATGCTCTCGCTGAAATCACCAAACTACAAATTGTCATCAGAATACTTAATATTCTCCACACATACTGTTGGAATATATAATGTACAGTACACAAAGGGACCACTTAATTCATCTGTCAATCACTCCTTTCAGTGCTTGGGAGCCTTCATCTTAGATAAAAATATTGTACCTGTGATTTGTCAACGGCAGACAAAAATATTGCAATGCCTGTTGAACATGGACCACAGTATAGTGTGTCTGTAACCATATGTCTAGAAGGATGCAAGTTGCTGGGACAATGCGCGCACTTAATTTATAAAGCCTGCACTAACTGCCGGATCAATCAATGATTGGAAACTGTCCCCACTGGGTAAGATATTCATGTATCAAGGCAATAAAATGATGAGAGGAACACATTAGCAGCCTATCAAGTTGTAAAGGTGTAAAGGTAGAACAGAATCGTCTACTTTGTTCAGCAAGATTAAAATGAGAATAAACACAACTGTACTGTAAAGTGGACAAAGATACGAAAAGATTGCAAATGTAAGAAATAATTCAAGAGACTAGAACACGAAATAACAATACTATGGATGGTTCAGGTTGTGGGTAGAGGATATACAGCAAGACTATTGATCTACATATAAAAGAAGGACAACTGAATCTCTCTGGTATATTTTCTTAAATAAAAAATGTGACGAATTTGATCCAACTAGTTGTGCTTATAGAATGTGATTATCTCAGTCTTCTGGCTAATGCATGCAGACAAATACAGCGAAGCTATCTTAGAAGGATAATCGCAGAAGTGAAACTCAAATCAAAACAGAGGCAAGTGGTCCCAAAGCACCTGAAACAAGCAAATTATCATATGTTATTTAATACGCTGACACTAATGTTTAAAAGTGAGACATTATCACGATATTATACCCTTCATGTTTTAGTTTTTCCGAGGACGGCATCACGATACCTAAATTATCTAGAAATGCCATCCTGGTAGACCATGAAACTTTAACATGATAAGTAGGATCTGAGTCCTGCACATTTAAGAAATTGTTTATCTTAATTAAAAGAACTTTCGATAAGGGCTCCCATGAAGTCCAAAGTCCAAACTGATCAGGATGCTAGAGCCTAGAGATCTCATTTTTCTCGTGGTCATCAACCGAATCACGAATCACTAGATCGCACCATTTTAAATTGGCACTACCATTTGTTTTGGGAAAGTTGGCACTAGTATTATCATTTTAATGAAACTAAAACATGAAAACTTTGAGGCCCTTGGCTGGCTGCAAGGCTGGCCAACCTTAGAAAACAAAATATACATGTATGTGTGAACATGCACGCATGGTCCTCCTCCTATATCGTACAGAAATGCCTCGAGTCGCTCGCACTCCACAGTCCACACTGTATTTTGGAGATTAGGCACTTGTGTAGTGGTACTATAAACTTTCCAGGTTTGGGAGTTAGCATCGCCTTTTCCTTTGAAACAGAGGGCTCGGATGTGGTAGGCCAGTTCTTGCCGCGTGATGAATGAAGCAGGCCGGACATACCTGCCATGCTTAAGTAATTGACACTCCCAGACCCACACAAAACATGCTGTCGCGGCAAGGAAATCCACAGGAAAAAGCACAACAATGCACATGGATCCACCTATTTTTGCACATGAAAAAGGAGGCGCGGGCAAATCATATCAGGCGTCCGTCCGGGTTATCATCGATCACGAGGCGACACGTTGCTGAAATCGGTATCAGAACAGTGCTGCGCACCGAGAAAAACAACTCCAATTAACACGGAACAGATTTAACACGTCAATTGCAAATCCAACAGATTCAGTTGGCTGATCGATTGATGATCATTGGGGAATGTGATCTTGATCTTTGGCAGATGGAGAGCCAATGTACGTAGCTTTTTGTGCAGTGCTGAGTTCTCTCATGAATGGGGCCAGGATTCAGAAAGTGGTGGGGCGGTTTCTGAGCAGTGCAAAAGCTGTGCTGATAGGAATTGATGGAGGAGCAAATTGGTGCAGTCCAACAAGCTCTGAGCAGCGTAAAAGCGGTAGGAGAAAAACGAAAGAAAAAGCGTTGCAATAATTCAGGTAACACAAGCTGCCATGATAAAGGGTGACAGGAGCAAATGAGAGGCCGGGCATGATGCCGGGAAAGGTAAAGAAGTGCATCCTCGATACGAGACAGGCAGAATTGTGCTCAAACAAAGAGAAAAAAATAATAATAATGTCACGGTAGTTAATTGATCATTGATCGATGGATGGACGATGGAGGCAACGGACGAGCGAAGAGAATGATGATGCCAAAAAACAAAAAAAGAGCTGCGATTTGATTTACTCCGTCTATGATGCGGCGAGCAGTGGCGTACTTGGTTGGAATTGGCGGGTGAAAATGATTACCTGCTGCACTGTTGGCAGAAGCGCATCTCGCGGCCGGCGACGGTGACGACGGGGGTCTTGGAGTGCGCCTCGCACACCTTGTGCCGGCGATGGTAGTCGCGGCACCTGCTCAGGTCCGCCCTGCACCCGTCCACCGCGCACGACGGGCACTGCTGCTGCCCCGCGCCGCTCCCACCTCCCCCTCCCGACGACGCGCGCGGCCGCTTCGCCGCGCTGGGCGCCGACGCCGAGGACGCCGCCTCGGCCGGCGCCTTGCCAAGGCCGCGGCTGTCCGGGGCAACGCCGCAGTCGCCGAGCCCGCCGAGCTTCAGGTCCACAGAGCACTCCTGCCGGCCGGCCGCATTAGCAATGCCACCGGCCGGCGCCTGCCCGCCCGCCGGCGCGGCGGCCGCGTCGTTCTCCAGCTCGGCGAGGTCCCAGGCGCCGGGCGGCATCTTGAGATCCCAGTCCATGCGCACTCACGTAGCCGGCCCTGGCGCGCGGAGGACACGTACAGCGCAAGCCAGCCAGCCTCAGCACAGCCCGGTTCGCGTAGGCCTAGGCCGAGCAGCTAGCTGGGTGGTAGCTCCCTAGTTATGGCCGAGCTCTCCCTTTCATCTCCCACACACCCACACAGGCAACTCGGGTCGCTGTCTGGAGCTTGTGTGTTCGGCCTCGCCCCTCGCCCTCTCCCCTGTCCCTCTCATTCCGAGCTGCTGCTGAGGGTGTTATTTTGCAAGGCGAGCCTAGCTGCTGCCTGGCACCGGCAGTACCGTCTCTAGGCTACCACCACCTACTGGCTGGATCTGTGGGTTAATTGCGCACCAAACAAAAGATGTCAAATAAAAACAGCGCAGATGCGGCAGCAATGGCGGAGAGAGACGGGGCAGTGGAGCTCGTCCAATGTCCAGGGAGGGTAGCACGAGCAACAAAGATATGGGGCAACAATACAAGCTAAGCTAAGCTGGGGTGCTGTCAGTACAAGTACTTGCACCTAGAGAGAGGGAGAGAGAGAGAGATGATTTGTGTCGCTGGGGTTGCAGCCATTCAATCCCTGACAGGCATGGCGATGGGCCATGTTCGCCTTTAACACTGCCATGGAAGGGTCGTGCTACAATTATTGGGGTTTGGTTTGGTTTGGTTTGGTTTGAGCTACTATTGTATTGCCCTTTGTTTATTTCTTTTTACCTTGCTTCTTTTCCTAGTATTATTATTAGTACTACGTAAAAACGGGAGAGATCGTCTGATTTTTATAAATGAAATTTGGCCAGGTGTTATCTGAGGAGAGCATGCATGCATGTTTATCAGAAACACCAGTTGCCCTAGCAGCCTAGTCTAGCTAACCACTTCCTTTCTGCATGCCTGAACATGTTAAAATAACCCAGGCATCACTAAAGCTAATCAAGCCGACCACAGGTTGTTTCCTTGTTTGGCAGTGTGTGAGCCACACATTTGTGCTGTGCTATATATAAATAAAAATATGAAGTGTCAAGCTTGCACTTGCAAGCATTACTCTAGTCTAGAAACAAAACGGAGCTGTTCCTTCCTACTAGTCTAGTGTTGTTGTTTTCATTTGTTCTTTCTCTTTAATAAAACCGTTTCGAATAAAAGTCAGTCACACGTATAATCATATAATACTACAACCAGACCTTACCCCGAGAAACGGATTCATTTGATGATGGGAGCCAGGAAACAAGACCTCTGAGCGACATGCTGCTTGTTTGTTTGCTCTTTTTAGGTCTTTGGCTCAGGATAGGCGATGATAATGGGTGACACATTGCAACTGGCAAGAGATATACGCGTGAAAGTGTCGTGGGAGCATGATTGGCCATGCATGTGGAGTCCATCTTTGCTGCTGCTGCTGCTGCCGCCTCCTTTTTCTTTAATTCTGCTGCATTTTGAAATGACAATTATTCGCCCGCCTTTTGAACGGATGCTACCTAGCTAGGAGTAGAACCGAACGCCCCAAAGTCTTTGCATGCGACGGTGTAATAAAAACTCAAAATAACGTTGGATGTACGTGACAGTAAATTTGGGGAGGGGAAATGCCACGTGAAAATGCACGAGCAGGCAGGCAGATGTCAGAGACGCGGCTGGCTATGCTACCTGCGTACCGTGGTTTGTGATCTGGATGTCAGTGGTGCTTAGCTTTTGCAATGGCGGTACGTACGTACGTGGTGGCGCGACCGGCATCTCCTCCTTCTGCTCCTGCAGCAACGGGCCTCGTACGTGCATGCGTTCAAGTACATCCGAGGCTGCCGGCAAGGGGCCATGCATGCCGCGCCCACCTCCGCGGGCAGACACAGCAGCAACAACATGCGACAGCCTCTGCGGCGCCCGAGCGCGACGTCGACGTGCGGGGCGGGGGCACGACGGCGCCGTACTCCGGCACTCGGCTTGGCGCTACCTCTGCGCTCGCGCACTCGTATAGTCCGTCCTATGCCGCTCCGGTACGCGCCAAGACACGCAGCAGGCGACGCATGCGTGTGATCAGCGGCGTCCTGCATGTGCCGGCAGCGCCAGCGCGCCCGCGAGGGCCCGGGGCCCGCCCGATCCGGGCCGGGGATTGGACGACGGCCGGCGGTCCTCGCGTGTCTTGGCACCGTTGCTCATAAATCCCCAACATGTGTGTGTGTGTATGTCCAAGGCTGGCTGCGAGCATGTGGATGGATGGATGATTGTCGCGATGCAAGGCCGATCGGGGATTTCGAATTTCGAATTCGGCGGACATCAAAGTCTTCACTGTGGATCAAGTTTCTACCGCTCACCATTAAAGTCAGACACCTCCTACCTCCTGTGTAAGAGCAATTCTAGCAGATCCGCAATATCTTGACCAGACTGTATAATTCCTGCGATTTTACATTTTTACGGGTTTTTTCGGCTCAAATAGGTCAGCTAAAAGTCAGCCGGCCCGTAATAAATTTACAGGCAGCCCGCAAATTTGCCCGTCCGTCACTATGTATACGGAGTCGGGGCGTTTTAGTGTTCGCGTCTTGGATAAGAGCATCTCTAGTAGAACCCTCAAATCCTTAA
The DNA here is from genome assembly GCA_902687465.1 of Secale cereale. Taxonomy (NCBI): domain Eukaryota; kingdom Viridiplantae; phylum Streptophyta; class Magnoliopsida; order Poales; family Poaceae; genus Secale; species Secale cereale. The sequence continues at coordinate 487,905,850 of LR738712.1, forward strand.
ATATAAAACCAGTTTTGAGGGTTGAGAATTGCCCAATTTTGACACTTTTAAGGGTTGAAAAACAGGGGCAAAGAGTAGAACCCTCAAATTCCGTTATACGGGTTGGGTTTGAGGGTTCTACTCTTTGCCCCAACCCCAACCCTTAAAACTGTCATTTGGCATTGCATAATTTTCACTAGAAAAACACAATAAACCTCCAAACAAACACGGAAATAAAGATCATTGATGCATGGTTTAGTAGTTTTTACATCACACAATCATCATCTTCCCCATCTACTCGGCTCCATCTTCTCCCTTAGGCTTGACGCCTCTTCTTCCATCTTCACCCTTACCTTGCCCTTCTTGGTTCCCTCGGGCTTGCCCAAGTTCCTCTCCCCATCCTCATCTTCACTATCATCCATCCTAAGCATTGCCGACCTCTTGGGTGCGGTCTCTTGATCCCTCAACTTCCACTTGTCAAAGGTTTGAAGAATTGCCCAAGCATGTTTAAATGGGAATGGCTTGCCCTTGGAAGCGGCCATCTCTTTGTACCTCATGCCGGCAATTGTCTCCTATCAACCACACATAATCACATAAGAACAAAATAGCCACACATAATCACATAATCAAAATAGTGAAGATATGTACTCACATAGTCACTCTCCACGGTTCCACTAGGTGGTGCTTCCCTCACTTGGTCCATGGCCGCACTCCAACGAGCACAAGCGGGCTTCATCAACTCCCACCGGCCTTGAAGCGACCGGTAAGTGCGAGAGATGAACCCACTATTCTTCGGCTTGATCCTACAATATGTGTCCTCGATCCTTTGCCAATAACGTTTACCGGTTTGGTCGGTGCCGGTGGTTGCATCCATCCCCACAGCTGCCCAAGCACGAACCAAGAGGATATCTTCCGCCTCGGTGTAGTTTGTCGACCGCACGTGTGGGCGGGAAGCGGCGGTGAATGCCTCCTCCCCTATCTCGGCCACCTCCTCCTCGTCATCCCCTTCATCCTCCTCATCTTCCTCCAAGTCATCACCAACCCTAAAGGGTTCTAGAGGCGGAGCCCCGAGGTCCACCTCCGCGTCTTGGAGGAGGTTCATGAACGAGGATGGGGTTGCCATTTCCTCGAACACCTCGTGCGCGACGGGAGGAGGTTCCGCGGGCGTGGCAGCGGGCTTCTTCCGCGGCTTGGCCACGGCGGAGGACTCGCCGGCGGCCTTGGAGGCAGCCCCTCGTGGCCCACGGGAGGCCGCCTTCGGCCGGCTCTTCTTGAGGGCCGGAGCGGCGTCCGGGGCGGTGGCCGGGGCGGGAGCGGGGGCGGGGGCGGCCGGGGCGGGCGCGGACGGAGGCGGTGGCAGTCCGGCCCGCCACCGCTTCGCCCCGAGGGTGGCCGGCGGAGGCGCGGGGGCTGGGGCCGGGGCGGGCGCGGCGGCCGGCGGAGGCGCGGGGGCTGGGGCCGGGGCGGGGGCGGGCGCGG
>LR738712.1:487909624-487987054 GCA_902687465.1 Secale cereale
GGGGGTTCCCACCTAAATTGTATTCATTTGCCTATAAGGCTTTGCAACCTATCACAAGGTAGGTTCTAGTGAACCAGAGGTACAAGGGACATAAGGAGAAAAGATAAAGTAAAACAACATACAGTGATGACACACCTAGTGAGGGAGTCCTGGACTAAGGGGTCCTTGGGCGTTCGACCTATTATCAATGGGCTAGACTGGTGGGCTATGAAGACATGAAGGGCGAAGACTGCACCCATGTCCAGATTGGAGTCTCCTTGGCGTGGAAGGCAAGCTTGGTGACCAACTATGAAGATTCCTTCTTATGTAACCGGCTCTATGTAACCCTAGATCCATCTGGTGTCTACATAAACCGGAGGGTGTAGTCCGAAAAGGATATACTCATTACCATGGTCATATAGGCTAAGCTTCTAGGGTTTAGCCATTACGATCTCGTGGTAGATCAACTCTTGTAATACTCATATTCATCAAGATCAATCAAGCAGGAAGTAGGGTATTACCTCCATAGAGAGGGCCCGAACCTGGGTAAACATCGTGTCCCCCGTCTCCTGCTACCATCGACCTTAGACGCACAGTTCGGGACCCCCTACCCGAGATCCGCCAGTTTTGACACCAACATTGGTGCTTTCATCGAGAGTTCCACTGTGCCGTCGACGAAAGGCTCGATGGCCCCTTCAATCGTCGATAGTGATGCTGTCCAGGGAGAAACCTTCCTCCCCGGACATATCTTCGTATTCGGCGGCTTCGTACTGCGGGCCAACTCGCTTGGCCATCTGGAGCAGATCGACAACTACGCCCCTGGCCATCAAGTAAGATTCGGAAGCTTGAACTACGTCGCGGACATCCGTGGAGACTTGATCTTCGACGGATTTGAGACCGTGGCGATCGCTCCCCCTCGCTCCGATGAACATGACTTAAACCTGTCATCGGATCACATCCAGGAGATGGATCATGTTGCTGCAACGGCCTTAAATCCGGAGCGGATTGCGCCATTCGAGGCCACAGAGTCCATGGCGTTGGAGCCACACACATACTCGACACCTTGCAATATTTGCGTCAACGGAACTCCGGACTCGCCTCCGGCTATAAGTTCCGAACCACATACGCATGCGGACACCGAGCTGGATCGGTTATCGATTTTCGAATTCGGCGCCGCAGACATCTTCTAACACTCGCCCCTGGGCAACGTGCTAAACTCGTTAAAAAACCTGTCCTTGGCAGGGGACTCACAGCCGAACTATGTCCGGTTCGAACTAGGGGCTGACGATGAAGAATTTTGCTTCCCACCCGCTACCCACTTCATAGCCACTGTCGAGGACTTAACCGACACGCTTGATTATGGCTCCGAAGACATCGACGGCATGGACGACGATGACGATGAGGAGCAGGGTCAAAACCCGCCATTTACTGGGCGATGGACGGCCACTTCCTCATACGATGTGTACATGGTTGATACACCTAAAAAGGTGACAACGATGACAAAGAAGATCCAGTTGAGAATAAACCTCCTGAGACACAGCCCAAACGCCGGGGGCCTAAACACCGTTCTAAGTCACGTCGCTCAAAAGACAGCAACACTGGCACCGGAGAAAATAATACTCCGGATGACGCCAGAAACAACGAAGACCCTGTGGGAACAACGTCCGAACAGGAGGAACAAGACAATGGGCAAGTTAACCCTGATAAACAGACCATGCCCAAGGACCCGGATGATGATAGTTATCGTCCACTCTCTGAAGAGGAGGAGAGCCTCGGCAACGAGGACTTCATCGTGCCTGAGGCACCCCTCGAGCAAGAGCACTTCAAGCGCCAGCTAATAGGCACTGCAAGAAGCCTGAAGAAAAAGCAGCAGCAGGTTCAAGCTGATCAAGACCTACTCATTGACAGATGGACCGATGTCCTGGCAGCCAAAAAATACAACCTCAAGTGTCCAGCCAAGAGTTACCCGAAACGCAGACTGCTACCTCAGTTCAATGAGGAGGCGCCGGAGCACATACCTCCCTCGCGCAATGCGGAATGACCACCGCGTGGTCGGGATAGTGCGGCGGACTGACCACCTCGTGGTCGAGATAAAACGACAACTTATGCCGAACACCAGCCTGCCCCACCGCCTCATAAAAACAGAGACAAAACAGCTCGGGACTATACATTCAACCTTCGGCCGGACCTTGACATTAGAGCAGGACACACCAGATCAATGTACGGATCGCGAGGACACTTTTCGACTCGCGACGACGACTACCTATTCGGACGTGACAAACCTAGTCACGCCCGGGTCGATAACCGCAGGCGGACTTCATCGGAGATGCGCTGCGACGCGGCCCGATACAGAGGCGTCGCACACCCTCTCTACTTCACAGATGAAGTACTGGATCATGAATTCCCCGAGGGGTTCAAGCCCGTCAATATTGAGTCATACGACGGAACAACCGATCCCGCAATATGGATCGAGGATTTTATTCTCCACATCCATATGGCCCGAGGAGACAATCTCCACGCCATTAAATACCTCCCACTAAAACTAAAAGGGCCAGGTAGACACTGGTTAAATAGCCTGCCTGAAAATTCCATCGGCAGCTGGGAGGACTTGGAAGAAGCTTTTCTTGACAACTTCCAAGGCACTTATGTCCGGCCACCAGACGCCGATGACTTAAGTCATATAGTTCAACAACCTGGAGAATCTGCCAGAAAATTCTAGACTAGGTTCCTAACCAAAAAGAACCAGATCATTGACTGTCCGGATGCCGAAGCCCTAGCGGCCTTCAAACACAGCATCCGTGACGAATGGCTCGCCCGCCACCCCGGCCAAGAAAATCCGAAATCTATGGCAGCCCTCACGGCACTCATGACCCGCTTTTGCGCGGGTGAGGATAGCGGGCTGGCTCGTAGCAGAAATACAGCCAGCGAGGCAGGCCCCTCCGAGGCCAAAAACAGCACCGGCAAGCTCCGGCGCAATAGACACAAATTCTGAAGCAATGGCGATAACACTGATGACACTACAGTTAACGCCGGATTTAGCGGCTCCAAGTCCGGTCAGCGGAAGAAGCCCTACGAAAGGAACAGCGAAGGACCATCTAGCTTGGACCGCATACTCGACCGTCCGTGCCAGATATATGGCACCCCAAACAAACAAGCCAACCATACCAACAAAGATTGTTGGGTTTTTAAACAGGCCGGCAAGTTAAATGCCGAGAATAAGGAAAAGGGATCACAAAGTGAGGACGATGACGAAGAGCCCCGGCAGCCGAACACTGGGGGTAGAAGAAATTTCCCCCTCAAGTCAAAACGGTGAACATGATATATGCTACACACATCCCCAAAAGGGAGCGCAAGCGCACACTCAGGGACGTCTACGCGGCAGAGCCAGTCGCCCCAAAACTTAACCCGTGGTCGTCATTCCCGATCACCTTCGATCGTCGAGATCATCCAACTAGCATCCGCCATGGCGGTTCGGCCGCACTGGTTCTCAACCCAATCATCGACGGATTTCACCTAACACGAGTCCTAATGGACGGAGGCAGCATCCTCAACCTGCTCTATCAGGATACAGTGCGCAAGATGGATATTAATCCCTCACGAATCAAACCCACAAAGACTACCTTTAAAGGAGTCATACCAGGCGTAGAGGCCCATTGTACGGGCTCAATCACACTGGAGGTAGTCTTCGGTTCCCCGGACAACTTCCGAAGCAAGGAGTTACTCTTCGACATCGTCCCCTTTCGCAGCCGCTACCACGCACTGCTTGGATAAACCGCGTTTGCTCGATTCAATGCGGTACCTCATTACGCTTATCTCAAGCTCAAAATGCCCGGACCTCGTGACGTCATAACAGTAAATGGAAATACAGAACGCTCCCTCCGTACCAAGGAGCATACCGCGGCCTTAGCAGCAGAAGTACAGCGCGACTTTTTCAGCAGAACCATAACTCGGTGGCTGAACCCCCGGACACCATTAAGAGAGTCCGGACCGTTCTATGGCGAGACAGCCCAGCTCGTCAAGAGCCTAACTAGCAATTCTGCCTCCGTCCAAGTCCCGATCGAATGGCGGCATCCGTACCACGTGTACATAAACTACGCACTCAAAATTCCTTGGGCATCAATGGAGGCATAACCAGCTCGCGATCCACAGTACGGTTCGACCGACCCTGGATCCGCACACTCTCTTACTTTTCCTTTTTATTTTGGTATTTTCTCTTTTCGAGGTTTCTTCTAACAACCCGTTTGACGGACACATCAAGGAGGCGAGGAGCTTTGGCGTACAAGGAAATCCCCAGGTGGTCTCTGCTAACGATCACTATACCTGTTTTACATACCCACACACAGCTCGCTCTGGGTCGTGGCATGCCAAATAGCCTTTCTTGCTTACTGCATTACTTGTACAAGTACGCCTTCATATATTAATCGCACTACAGTAAAGGATAGTGTTAGCTTATTACTTGATCTCCCGCTCCTTTTCCTTACCTTCATATTTATTACTCATTGCACACGTACACTCTGGTACGTATGTCTGCGACAGGGGCTTCATTACGCCCCGCACTACGACAATAAAAGTCCGAACACTTTTACAGTACAGTTCGACACCCCGAACTTATAGCATTATATGCATCGGCTCCAAATCATGTCTTTGGTCAATAGTTGGGTTGCCCGGCTCCTGTGCTTACTACCTTACGTTCCGCTATATCGGCTAGGGTAGTAAAGGGAGAACTACTACGATTGTGTCCCGGTTCTTTCGGACGAGCACCTCGGTAGAGAAAGCCAAAACCCGATTGTCATGATGTGGCGAGAGCTGGTCAGCTGTTCGAGAGGTCTCAAATCCCTAGAGATTTTTTTCCGCTTTATGCGAGGAATCAATTTTTCTCCGATTAGGCGTGTATAGCACCCCTAGTTCGGCCTTCTGAACAATAGGGGCTTCACCGAAATCTTCATTGTCAAACTCCTATGGCTAAGTGAGGGTAATAAAGGCCGTATAGTCAGATTGCCTTGTTCGCTGCACTAAACACATCCTTTAAGGATCAGAATGTGGAGTAAAGAATGTTTAGATTTATCCCAAACACCCCTGTACTATCTACGTGGGGGCAGAAGGTCAACCCTCAGATTCTAAATAAACGGCCGCAAAGGAGGTAAAAATTTCGTTACAAGGATCATATTACATACCGATCTTGTTTCATATTACAGGACAACCCGAATGTTTTCACAGGAATATCACGTCCTTCGTACATTGCTCCACCACAAGGCGCGATCCCTCCAGGACTCCGTCGAAATACAGCTCGGGTCAACGATGCTCCTTGCCCTCCGGCGGCCCCTCGGTATCAGCTTCTTGGCATCCAGCTTCGCCCAATGCAGCTTGACACGGGAAAATGCCATTCGTGCACCTTCAATGTAGGCCGATCGTTTCACGGCTTCGAACCATGAGCAGGCACTCACAAGCCGCTTCACAAGTGCGAAGTAGCTGCTGGGTATGGGCTCGGCGGGCCACAGCCGGACTATTAGGTCCTACATGGCTAGCTCGGCCGACCGGTGGAGCTCGACCAGCTATTTCAGCTGGTCGCTAAAGGGCATCGGATGTTCTGGTACAAGATATTGAGACCAGAATAACTTCTCCGCAGGCATCCCCTCTTCGGCTTGATAAAACTCGGCATCATATGATATGTTGCGTGGTAGATTCGCGAACGCCCCTGGAAAACACAAATTCGGCTAAGTACAAGGAATGTTTCCCTCGCACACTTGCTTTGCATAGCAAAAGACTTACCTGCCGCAATATTCTTGGCTGCTTGAATCTCCTGGCGGGCGCTCTGGGCTTCAGCTCGAGCATCCTGTGCGCTCTGGCGGTCCTTCGCAAGTTCGGACTCCTGTGTCGTAAAATCGCGCTCCAAGGACTCGAGCTTCTCGACGGTGTCCTGGAGCTCTTGCTGGGCCTTGCTAACCAGGGCCTCGTGCTTCTCGGGCGTGACGCGTTCCCTGGCCGCTTTGTCCTTGGCCTCGCCTAATGCCTCCTTGAGGGCTGCCACCTCGATCGTGGCCCCTAATAAAGTTCATGACACTTTAGTCCGCATGGACCACTCATCCTTATTAAATGAACACGCAAGTTACTTCATACCTTGGCTATCCTCCAGCTGCTTCTTCACGAGGCCAAGCTCTTCCTCGACCCGCTCTAGTTTCTGTTTCAGTCCGGATATCTCCGCAGTATGAGTGGTAGCAGCCCGCAACGATGCCCGCTTATTCACATAGACACCTTATGTTAGACTTCGGTTGTTTCTTTCCGAACACCGAACAGAGCATCAGGGGCTACTGTCTACACTGTGATATTCTTCCTACAATTACATTACTCACCTCAAAGCCTGTTAGAAGGCTAATGCAGGCTTCGGTCAGTCCGCTTTTGGCGGACTGAACCTTCTCGATCACTGTACCCATAAAGGTACGGTGTTCATCCATAATGGAAGCGCCCTGCAGCGTTTCCAGCAGATCATCCGGTGCCTCCGGTTGGACAGAGGTCACCGGCGGAACAGGCACACCTCCTCCTTTCGGGGAAGGCCGTTCGCTGGACTCCGGAGCCGTGAAGGTCTCCGGAATAGTATCCGGCAGAGGGCCAAATGGAACCCGGCCTCCATCACCAGTCCTCATGGGGGCTTTTCCCTCCACGTGTCCGGCGGCTGAGGAGTCATCTTAGAGCGCCACCCTGACGATCTCCGGAACCTTCCCCCAGTCTGGGAAAGTCCTTTGGGACACCACCTCGTCAATGCCCTTAGACGAGACCAAATGAGTAGGTGGCGGAGATATGCTAGCCATCTCCTTAGAATCTAGCGAACCCACTGTAGAGGATCGCGGGGAGCCGTCACGGGCCGGACTGGAATAACACAATTTACACATATCAATATTAAAAATCGGAAAGGCTAGACGTTTGGGCACACATAAGGATTTTGGTACTTACGATGCGGCACGAGGCTTGGTCTGGGGAGGTCGCTCCGGACTACTATCGATATCCCACGCGGAGTTATCCGCGCGGGAGCCCCTCCCCTTCTTGGGCACCTTCGCCTCCAGATTCGCGGAGGCCACTCTCTTCTTCCTCCCCACCTCGGGTGGGGAGTCTTCTTCTTCTTCCTCCTCCTCGTCATCGTCTTCGGTGAACGAAGAGTGAGTCCCGTCTTCAGATGTCACGTCCGAAGCGCCTTTTCGGCGAGTGCCCCTCCGGGCACCTTTGACCGCTTTCTTGGCCGTCTTCGCCGGCACCTCATAAGGTGCTGGAAACAACATTTTCATCAGTAATGGGAATTCTTGGTCTTCGGGAAGCGGAGCCGGACAATTAATCCCCCTGCTACCTCGATCCGGGCCTGTAAATGAGGATGGGAAGGCTTAGACCTTTTCCTCAAAATGTGCCAGTAAAGGGTATACCTTGAAAACATGAAAGAACTTACTGAATTAGCCCGACGTTTTAAGCTGAGCCCGCGATCCTCGGTCGTGGGCGGTGGCGTCTCGCCGGCCTTGAAGAGCACTTTACGGATATCTTCATGCATCGTGCCGAAGAGCTCTTGTAGCGTCTGGTGCTTGGCCGGATCGTACTCCCACAGACAGCAAGTCCGGCGTTGGCACAGAAGGATCCGACGAACGAGCATGACCTGGATCACGTTGACAAGCTTGATTTTCCTGTCTATCATGTTCTGTACGCACGTTTGGAGCCTAGTCAGCTCGTCCGAGGGACCCCATGTTAGGCCCCTCTCTTGCGAGGAGGTGAGCCACATCGAGGTTCCGGATCGGAATTCGGGGGCCGCCGCCCAGTCAGTGTCGCGCGGCTCGGTGATGTAGAACCACCCCAATTGCCACCCCTTCAACATCTCCGCGAAGGAGCCTTCGGGCCAGGTAACATTGGGCATCTTGCCCACCATGGCGCCTCCACACTCTGCTTGTTGAACGCCCACCACCTTCGGCTTCACATTGAAGGTCTTCAGCCATAGACCGAAATGAGGTGGGATGCCGAGAAAGGCCTCGCACACGACAATGAACGCCGTGATGTTGAGAATGAAGTTAGGGGCTAGGTCATGAAAATCTAGCCCGTAGTAAAACATCAGTCCGCGGACGAACGGGTGGAGAGGGAATCCCAGCCCGCGGACAAAATGTGTGAGAAACACAACCCTCTCATGGGGCTCTGGGTTCGAGACGATCTGTCCTTTGACCGGGAGTCGGTGAGCGATCTCCTTGGCCAGGTATCCGTCCTCCTGGAGCTCCTTGATGTCCTTCTTCTTAACGGAGGAGGCCATCTACTTGCCTCTAGCTGTGGATCCGGATATGTTTGGAGTGCTTTCTCGAACGGGGAAAAGCTAAAGCTTGGGCGCTAGAGCTCAAGGACGAAAGGGCTGAGGGAGAGAAAGGGCGTGAGTGAAAAAAGGGAATCCTTATCCCCTTATAAAGGCCGCGAATATCAAGCGCCTCCCTACTCGCCCTAAAAAGCTCTCCTATTCCCAAGGCCTATGTAAACGACATGGTTAGGTTACCCATACCCGCATTGATGAGAACCCCGCGAAAAGGGGGCACGATCTCTGCTTTGATAAGACGTGCCAATAGCAACCGCATCTCGGGACGTGGAGCGGCGGGCATAGAACGGTCCAGAATTATGACCGGTTGGACGTGATGTCATGTTACAAAAATTTGTCAGCAGATTGGACTTGTGTAAAATTATATTCTCTCTGCGGTTGTGTATGGTGTGTGTGACAGGTCCAGATACTATCATCGCGTTCGAAGACTATCTTGGAGTTCGGGAAGAAGGGAACCCGCCTTGAAATGCCAAATAAAATCTGCGCGCCGGACTCCTCGTCATTGAAGCCAGGTTCAGGGGCTACTGAGGGAGTCCTGGACTAAGGGGTCCTTGGGCGTCCGGCCTATTATTAATGGGCCGGACTGGTGGGCTATGAAGACATGAAGGCCGAAGACTGCACCCGTGTCCGGATTGGACTCTCCTTGGCGTGGAAGGCAAGCTTGGCGACCAACTATGAAGATTCCTTCTTATGTAACCGACTCTATGTAACCCTAGATCCCTCTGTTGTCTATATAAACTGGAGGGTGTAGTCCGAAAAGGATATACTCATTACCATAGTCATACATGCTAAGATTCTAGGGTTTAGCCATTACGATCTCGTGGTAGATCAACTCTTGTAATACTCATATTCATCAAGATCAATCAAGCAGGAAGTAGGGTATTACCTCCATAGAGAGGGCCCGAACCTAGGTAAACATCGTGTCCCCCGTCTCCTGTTACCATCGACCTTAGACGCACAATTCGGGACCCCCTACCCGAGATCCGCCAGTTTTGACACCGACACCTAGTTAGGGGAACAAAGAGGAAAAACACAACACAACAAAGAGCTCCTCCGGTCTAATCAAACGACATCACCCAGCCGAGACCAAACCACGACATTCCACCGTGCACAGTCAAAAGGCTCCATGCATCTGAGACTACACAATGCCGCGACACCGCAGGTGTCACGGGGCACATTCGATGGGTCAAGCGAGGCTGAGATAATGCCACAACACTTGTGTGCCATCGATACAGTTGAGGGGTTTCTCCCAGCAAACCAAACCACGACACCGCATTATTGATGCAATCAAGATCGCTCATTCGAGACTACAAAACGTCTTGACACCACCTGCATCTGGGGTACATTCGAAAGGGAACACGAGGCCGAGATGATGTCACGACCCATGTGTGCCACCACTGTAGTCGCGGGGTACCGCATAGAAGAGACACACTGAAAGCACAAGTGCTCCCTGGGTGATTTTGGTAATTAATGTGAACATAACTCTTGTTGGACAAATAGTTTTATCTAGTATATCTCAGATAAGTTCAATAGTGGAATGGCAAGGACAAGAGTATGTGGAACCCCTTCAAAATGCTAAGGACAAGGGATAGGCAAAAGATCAAGACTCTACATTTTTGTTTAAGTGATCCAAGATCACATTGAGTCCATAGGAAAGGCAATACTATTAAAAGGGGATGAGGTGTTGCTTAATGGTCTAGTTGCTCAAGGTGCTTAGTGATATTGCTCCAAAAACCCGCAGCCACTTTTTCCATCCAAATATGTCCAAACCCTAATTCTAAACTCGGCACCACCGATATTTCCCACCTGGAGCCACCAAGTTCATGTTGACATATCCACTGCTAGAAACCCTAACAGTTTGGTCTCACCGATACGGATCTCGGTCCTGCCGAGATGGCCTTCCAACATTGTGTGAATCGTTGCATTCACTTTGGTCTCACCGAGTTGTTGCGATCGGTCCCACCAAGTTGGCTTGACAGGTTCTCTATTGCTCATTACATTCACTCCGGTCCCACCGAGTTGATGCAATCGGTGCCACCGAGATGAAGTTTCCCCTAAGCCCTAGCACATCGGTCCTGTCGTGGTTTTGTCACGGCAGATGTCCTAGTGTGAGGACTTAGTCGTGGAGCCATCGCGGCGGGTTAGTGATACGTCTCCAACGTATCTATAATTTTTTATTGTTCCATGCTATTATTTATGAAGTCCTGGATGTTTAATGGGCTTTATCATTCACTTTTATATCATTTTTGGGACTAACCTAGTAACCCAAAGGCCTAGTCCAGATTGCTGTTTTTTGCCTATTTCAGGGTTTTGCATAAAAGGAATATCAAACGGAGTCCAAACGGAATGAAACCTCCGCGAGAGATATTTTTGGAGAAAATCACGCACAGAAAACGTCAGGACCAAGTCAGGGGACAGCTGGGCTGCCCTCGAGGGTGGGGGGCGCGCCCCCCTTCCCAGGGCGCGCCCCTGCCTCGAGGCTGGCCCACACGGCCCCCGGTGCCCTCCTTCTTCCTATATATACCTACGTACCCCAGAAACTCCATACGCAGAGAGAAAACCCTAATTCCACCGCCGTAGCTTCTGTTCCCGTGGAGATCCCATCCTAGAGCCTGTTCCGGGAGGGGGATCCATCACGGAGGCCTTCATCATCATCATCATCGCCCTCACCATGAGTTGTGAGTAGTTTACCACAGACCTTCGGGTCCATATCTAGTATCTAGATGGCTTCTTCTCTCTCTAGATCTCAATACAAAGTTCTCCTCGGTCTTCGAGGAGATCTATTCGATGTAATCTCTTTTTGCGGTGTGTTTGTCGAGATCCGATGAATTATGAGTTTATGATCAAGGTTATCTATGAAAGATATTTGGTTCTTCTCTCAACTTTTTATGTGTGCTTATAATATCCTTGCAAGTCTCTTCGAATTATTGGTTTGGTTTGGCCTACTAGATCTATAGTTCTTGCAATGGGAGAAGTGCTTGGCTTTGGGTTCAATCTTGCGGTGTCCTTTCCCAGTGACAGTAGGGGCAGCAAGGCACGTATTGTATTGTTGCCATCAAGGATAAAAAGATGGGGTTTACATCATATTGCTTGAGTTTATCCCTCTACATCATGTCATCTTACTTAAGGCGTTAATCTGTTCGTATGAACTCAATACACTAGATGCATTCTGGATAGTGGTCGATGTGTGGAGTAATAGTAGTAGATACAGGCAGGAGTCGGTCTACTTGTCTCGGACGTGATGCCTATATACAATGATCATGCCTAGATAGTCTCATAATTATTCGCTTTTCTATCAATTGCTCGATAGTAATTTGTTTACCCGCCGTAGAATACCGCTATCATGAGAGAAGGCACTAGAGAAAACTATGGCCCCCGGGTCTATTCTCAACATATCAATCTACATCTACTTTACCTTTACCGCTTTTATTTGCTGTTTTATTAAACTAAAAATACCAAAAATATAATTATCATCTCTATCAGATCTCACTCTCGTAAGTGACCGTAAAGGGATTGACAACCCCTTATCGCGTTGGCTGCGAAATTCTTATTTGTTTGTGCAGGTGCGAGGGACTCGCGCGTGGTCTCCTACTGGATTGATACCTTAGTTCTCAAAAACCGAGGGAAATACTTACGCTACTATGATGCATCTCCCTTTCCTCTTCGAGGGAATACAACGCAAGCTCAAGAGGTAGAAAGAGAAATTTATGGCACCGTTGCCGGGGAGGCTTACACAAAAGTCATATACCAAGTACCTATCACAAACCCTTAGCCTTCGCATTACATTTTTGCCTCTCATTTTCCTCTCCCCCACTTCACCCTTGCTGTTTTATTTGCCCTTCTTCTGCCGTTTGTTTACCGTTCGCTTGCCTCTTGTTTGCTTGTGTTGCTATGTGCCCTCAATTAGCTTGCATCTTCGCTTGCTAAAGTACGGATCCTCATCCACTTGCTAATCTCTTTAAGAAATCCAATTATGTTGAACCTATTACTAGTGAACTGCGTGCACTAGATTATCTTTATGGGGTTTTGCTTGAAATTCATGACTCTAAAAATTGTGAGGAATTGTTAAAAGAAATTCATGATAGCTTGTTAAATAAAAAGCATGATTGCAATGATGTTATTGTAAATTCTATTAATGAAAATTGTGTTAATGACATGCAAAACCCTAAGCTTGGGGATGCTTATTTTGCATTGCAATGATCATGATTGGGGTGATGATTCTTACGATCTTGAAAATTTATTTAAACCCCATTATGAATATGAGATTGATAATAATGTTTTCTCATAATATTGAAAGTGGATTTTAAAGAGTGTCAACTTTTGATCCCACTACTTTAGATATTGATCAATCTTATATTTTTTTTTGATAAAAGTGGGTTTGGAAAGGTCATGACTTTAGTTAATGTTGATCCCACTATTTTGGAAGAGCGTCAACTTCGTATGCATGTGGATCATGTTGAGAATATGTTATGTGATAGCTATATTGTTGAATTTGCTTATGATCCTACATACAATTATTATGAGAGAGGAAAATATGGTTGTAGAAATTTTCATGTTACTAAGTTACCTCTCGTTATGTTGAGATTGCTATTGTTTCTTTCTTCTTCCTTGCATATGCTAGATCTTGCTTGTCTTGCCAAATTGTTTTTCTATAAAATTCCTATGCATAGGAAGTGTGTTAGACTTAGATGTGATTTTCACATGTTTTATGATGCTCTCTTTGTGCTTCAATTCTTCTCTTTTATGTGAGCATCATTGAAATATCGTGCCTAGCTAAGGGCGTAAAACGATAGCGCTTGTTGAGAGGCAACCCAATTTTTTTGTTTTTTGTTTTTATTGCTGTTAGGGAATGAATATTGCATCTAGCCTCTGATTATATTTGGTTTCATGTTTTTTTTAGTGTTTGTGCCAAGTAGAACCTTTGGTAAGACTTGTGTGAAGTTTATTTGATCTTGCTGTGAAAAACAGAATCGTTAGCGCTTGCTAAAGTAGTCGTGAGATTTTACTAGAGCGTGATTTTTAGTTGATTCTTTTTGAAGATGATTGGTAGACAAATTGCGCAAATTTACCAATTTAGTTTGAATTTTTTTGGAGTTCCAGAAGTAGGCGAACCCTGCAGATTACTACAGACTGTTCTGTCTTTGACATATTCTGTTTTTCGTGTGTTGTTTGCTTATTCCGATGCATCTATGAGTAATATTAGAGGATATGAACAATAGAGAACTTGGATTAAAGTAGGTTTAACACCAATATAAACAAAGAATGAATTCCTTGCTGTACCTTTAAGTAGTGGTTTGCTTTCTCTTACTAACGGAGCTCACGAGAATTTTTGTCTAAGTTTTGTGTTGTGAAGTTTTCAAGTTCTGAGTATTGCTTTGATGGACTATGGAACAAGGGGTAGCAAAGGCCCAAGATTGGGGATGCCATGGTAAATTCAAGATAATCAAAAGCCTAAGCTTGGGGATGCCTCGGGAAGGCATCCCCTCTTTCGTCTTCATCCATCGATAACTATTCTTGGAGCTATATTTTTATTCGCAACATGTTATGTGTTTTGCTTGGAGCGTCTTGTATAATTTGAGCCTTTGCTTGTTAGTTTTCCACAATAATCCTTGCTGGACACACCTATTTGATAGAGTTAAATATGGCCTAGAAATTGTTAGAACACTCTATGTGCTTCACTTATATCTTTTGAGTTGAATAGTTTTTGCTCTAGCGCTTCACTTATATCTTTTAGAGCACGGAGGTGGTTATATTTTGTAGAAATTGTTGAACTCTCGTGCTTCACTTAGATCTATTTGAGAGTCTATTAAAACAGCATGGTAAAGTGTTTAGGCTAAAGAAACTAGTCTTCACATGATAGACATCCAAGATCAATGTAGTAAAAACTTCCACACTAAGTGCATTGAATATGATGAGAAGTTGGATGCTTGATAATTGTTTTGAGATATGAGGATAGTGATATTAGAGTCATGCTAGTGGAGTTATTATGAAATTGAGAAATACTTGTGTTAAGGTTAGTGATTCCCGTAGCATGCACGTATGGTGAACCGTTGTGTCACTAAGTTAGAGCATGAGGTATTTGTAGAGTGTCAACCTTTGTGTGGAGGTCGGGGCGTGCGATGGTTAACTCCTACCAACCTCCCCCCTAGGAGCATGCGTTGATTGCTTTGTTTTGATGACTCGTTGATTTTTGCAATATGTATATGAGTTCTTATGACTAATGTTGAGTCCATGGATTATACACACTCTCACCCTTCCACCATCGCTAGCCTCTCTTGTACCGCACAACTTTCGCCGGTGCCATAAACCCACTATATATCCTTCCTCAAAAACAGCCACCATATTGTTCCTCAAAACAACCACCATACCTACCTATCATGGTATTTCCACAGCCATTCCGAGATATATTGCCATGCAACTTTCCACCGTTTCGTCTATATGACACGCATCATATTGTCATATTGCCATGCATGATCATGTAGTTGACATCGTATTTGTGGCAAGGCCACCATGCATAATCTTTTCATACATGTCACCCTTGTTCCATTGCACATACCGGTACACCGCCGGAGGCATTCATATGGAGTCATACTTTGTTGTTGTAGTATCGAGTTGTAATTTCGTGTTGTAATGGAAGTGTGATGATCATCATTATTAGAGCATTGTCCCATGGGAGGAAAGGCTAAATCTATAAAGCCCTCCACAAAAAGAAAAAGAAAAAAAAGATAGGCCAAAGAAAAAAAAGAAAGGCCCAAAAAAAGAAAAAAAAGAAAAAAAGGAAAAAAAGGAAAAAAAAAAGAAAAAGGGACAATTGCTACTATCTTTTTCCACACTTGTGCTTCAAAGTAGCACCATGTTCTTCATTGTAGAGAGTCTCATGCTTAGTCACTTTCATATACTAGTGGGAATTTTCGTTATAGAACTTGGCTTGTATATTCCAACGATGGGCTTCCTCAAATGCCCTAGGTCTTCGTGAGCAAGCAAGTTGGATGCACACCGACTAGTTTCTTTTGTTGAGCTTTCATTCATATTTAGCTCTAGTGCATCTGTTGCATGGCAATACCTACTCACTCACATTGATATCTATTGATGGGCATCACCATAGCCCGTTGATACGCCTAGTCGATGTGAGACTATCTCCCTCCTTTTGTCTTCTCCACAACCACATCTATTCCACCCATAGTGCTATATCCATGGCTCACACACAATATTGCGTGAAAGTTGAAAGGTTTGAAAAGATAGAGCATGAAAACAAATGCTTGGCTGAAATAGGGGTTGTGCATGATATGAATATTTTTGTGTGATAACAAGGGATCATAGCCAACACTCTATGATTTTGTAGGGATAACTTTCTTTAGCCATAGTATTTTGAGAAGACATGATTGCTTTGTTAGTATTGCTTGAAGTATTGTTATTTCTTATGTCAATATAGACTTTTGTCTTGAATCTTTCAGATCTGAACATTCATGCCACAATTAAGAGAATTACATTGAAAAACTATATTTGTTAGCATTCCACATCAAAAATTCTTTCTTTATCATTTACCTACTCGAGGACGAGCAGGAATTAAGCTTGGGGATGCTTGATACATCTCCAACGTATCTATAATTTTTGATTGTTCCATGCTATTATTTATGAAGTCTTGGATGTTTAATGGGCTTTATCATTCACTTTTATATCATTTTTGGGACTAACCTACTAACCCAAAGGCCCAGTCCAGATTGCTGTTTTTTTTGCCTATTTCAGGGTTTTGCAGAAAAGGAATATCAAACGGAGTCCAAACGGAATGAAACCTTCGCGAGAGATATTTTTGGAGAAAATCACGCACGGAAAACGTCAGGACCAAGTCAGGGGATAACTGGGCTGCCCTCGAGGGTGGGGGGCGCGCCCCCTTCCCAGGGCGTGCCCCCTGCCTCGAGGCTAGCCAACACGGCCCCCGGTGCCCTCCTTCTTCCTATATATACCTACGTACCCCAGAAACTCCATACGCAGAGAGAAAACCCTAATTCCACCGTCGTAGCTTCTGTTCCTGTGGAGATCCCATCTTGGAGCCTGTTCTGGGAGCGGGATCCATCACGGAGGCTTTCATCATCATCATCATCGCCCTCACCATGAGTTGTGAGTAGTTTACCACAGACCTTCGGTTCCATAGCTAGTATCTAGATGGCTTCTTCTCTCTCTCTGGATCTCAATACAAAGTTCTCCTCGGTCTTCGAGGAGATCTATTCGATGTAATCTCTTTTTGCGGCGTGTTTGTCGAGACCCGATGAATTGTGAGTTTATGATCAAGGTTATCTATGAAAGATATTTGGTTCTTCTCTGAATTTTTTTATGTGTGCTCATAATATCCTTGCAAGTCTCTTCGAATTATTGGTTTGGTTTGGCCTACTAGATCTATAGTTCTTGCAATGGGAGAAGTGCTTGGCTCTGGGTTCAATCTTGCGGTGTCCTCTCCCAGTGACAGTAGGGGCAGCAAGGCACGTATTGTATTGTTGCCATCGAGGATAAAAAGATGGGGTTTACATCATATTACTTGAGTTTATCCCTCTACATCATGTCATCTTGCTTAAGGCGTTAATCTGTTCGTATGAACTCAATACACTAGATGCATGCTGGTTGGTGTACCGGCATAAGCAACGAATCAAGAGCAACATATATGAAAAATTATGCATGGTGGCTTTGCCACAACTACGATATCAACTACATTATCATGCATGGCACTATGACAATATGATGCGTGTCATATGAACGGAACGGTGGAAAGTTGCATGGCAATATATCTCGGAATGGCTATGGAAATGCCATGATAGGTAGGTATGTGGCTATTTTGAGGAACAATATGATGGCTGTTTTGAGGAAGGATATATATAGTTGGTTTATGGTACCGGCGAAAGTTGCGCGGTACAAGAGGGGCTAGCAATGATGGAAGGGTGAGAGTGCGTATAATCCATGGACTCAACATTAGTCATAAGAACTCATATACTTATTGCAAAAATCTACGATTCATCAAAACAAAGCAATCAACGCATGCTCCTAGGGGGGAAGTTGGTAGGAGTTAACCATCGCGCGCCCCCGGCCTCCACACAAAGGTTGACACTTTACAAATACCTCATGCTCTAACTTCGTCACATAGCGGTTCACCATACGTGCATGATACGGGAATCACTAACCTTAACACAAGTATTCTTCAATTTCATAATAACTCCACTAGTATGACTCTAATATCACTATACTCATGTCTCAAAACAATTATCAAGCATCCAACATCTCATTCTATTCAATGCACTTGGTGTGATTTTTTTACTACATTGACATTGGATGTTTATCATGTGAAGACTAGTTTATTTAGCCTAAACACACTACCATGCTGTTTTAATGGACTCTCAAATAGATATAAGTGAAGCATGAGAGTTCAACAATTTCTACAAAATATTACCACCACCGTGCTCTAAAAAATATAAGTGAAGCACTAGAGCAAAAACTATGCAACTCAAAAGATATAAGTGAAGCACACAGAGTGTTCTAATAATTTCTAGGCCATATTTAACTCTCTCAAATAGGTGTGTCCAGCAAGGATGATTGTGGCAAACTAACAAGCAAAGACTCAAATTATACAAAACGCTCCAAGCAAAACACATAGCATGTTGCGAATAAAAATATAGCTCCAAGTATAGTTACCGATGGATGAAGACGAAAGAGGGGATGCCTTCCGGGGCATCCCCAAGCTTAGGCTTTTGATTATCTTGAATTTACTTGAGGTGCCATGGGCATCCCCAAGCTTAGGCCTTTTCTACTCCTTGTTCCATAGTCCATCAAAGCAATACTCAAAACTTGAAAACTTCACAACACAAAACTTAGACAAAAATTCTCGTGAGCTCCGTTAGTAAGAGAAAGGAAACCACTACTCAAAGGTACAGCAAGGAATTCATTCTTTGTTATATTGGTGTTAAACCTACTGTACTCCAAGTTTTCTATGATTCATATCCTCCAATATTACTCATAGATGCATTGGAATAAGCAAACAACACACGAAAAACAGAATCTGTCAAAAACAGAACAGTCTGTAGTAATCTGCTGGGTTCGCCTACTTCTGGAACTCCAAAAACTTCAAACTAAATTGGTAAATTTGCGCAATTTTTCTATCAATCAGAAGAAAAAAGAATCAACTAAAAATCATACTCCAGTAAAATCTGAAGACTACTTTAGCGAGCACTAACGATTCTGTTTTTCACAGCAAGATCAAATAAACTTCACACAAGTCTAACCAAAGGTTCTACTTGGCACAAACACCAAACAAAACATGAAACCACATCTAATCAGAGGCTAGATACAATATTTATTCCCTAACAGCAACAAAAACAAAAAAACATAAAATTGGGTTGCCTCCCAACAAGCGCTATCGTTTTACGCCCCTAGCTAGGCACGATACAAGATAGATCCAGGTATTGCCATCTTTGATCTTCACCCTCTTAATGGTGTCAAGCTCGAATCCTGGAGGTTTCTTACGTTTCCCTTCATATTTGGAGATCTTTAGATCTAAAGCATCCAACCGTTTATTACAAAGGGTAATCAACATATTCATACGGTGAATATTTCCACTAACATTCTTAAGTGGTTCAAGAGACTTTTTTAGTATTTTTGTTACTTCACATATTTTCTCGAAAACTTGAGTCTCTTCCTGGGTGGAAGGCTGCCCGAATAAGTCTATTAAGACATTATAAGAATTAAGGGTATGATTCCCCAAGAAATTTCCTCGGGTAACGGTATCAAGAACAAGCCTATTCCAAGGGGTAATGCCAATATAAAAATTGCGAAGAAGCACGAAAGTAGAAAGCTTCCTATTAGATCTATTTTGAGCATTGCAAATTCTATACCAGCCATATTTTAAGTTTTCTTCCTCCCTTCGTTTAAAGTTTAGGACCTCACTCTTGGGAGTGGTGATAATGATAGGTGTGCTAGACATGATGACAAGCAAGCAAGTGGCACACGAGCGAACAAGAAGCAAGCGAATGAAAAAAACACGGCGGAAGAAGGGCAAATAAAACGGCTAGGGTGAAGTGGGGGAGAGGAAAACGAGAGGCAAATAAATGTAATGCGAAGGATAAGGGTTTGTGATAGGTACTTGGTATATGACTTTTGCGTAATCCTCCACGGCAACGGAGCCAGAAATTGGCTAGTTGACGGGGTGGCAAATCTTGACTTGACTTGGCGTGAGTCTCCCCGGCAACGGCACCAGAAATTCTTCTTGCTACCTCTTGAGCTTGCGTTGTATTCCCTCGAAGAGGAAAGCGAGATGCAACACATCAGCTTAAGTATTTCCCTCAGTTTTTGAGAACCAAGGTATCAATCCAGTAGGAGACTACGCACCAGTCCCTCGCACCCGCACAAACAAATAAGAACTTCGCAGCCAACGCGATAAGGGGTTGTCAATCCCTTTACGGTCACTAACGAGAGTGAGATATGATAATTATATTTTTGGTATTTTTAGTTTAATAAAACAACAAATAAAAGCAAGAAGAGTAAAGTAGATGTAGATTGATATGTTGAGAATAGACCCGGGGGCCATAGTTTTCTCTAATGGCTTCTCTCCTGATAGTAGTATTCTACGGCGGGTAAACAAATTACTGTCGAGCAATTGATAGAAAAGCGAATAATTATGAGACTATCTAGGCATGATCATTGTATATAGGCATCACGTCCGAGACAAGTAGACCGAAACGATTCTGCATCTACTACTATTACTCCACACATCAACCGCTATCGAGCATGCATCTAGTGTATTGAGTTCATACGAACAGATTAACACTTTAAGCAAGATGACATGATGTAGAGGGATAAACTCAAGCAATATGATGAAAACCCCATCTTTTTATACTCGATGGTAACAATACAATACGTGCCTTGCTGCCCCTACTGTCACTGGGAGAGGACACCGCAAGATTGAACCCAAAGCCAAGCACTTCTCCCATTGCAAGAACTATAGATCTAGTAGGCCAAACCAAACCAATAATTCGAAGAGACTTGCAAGGATATTATGAGCACACATAAAAAGTTTAGAGAATAACCAAATATCTTTCATAGATAACCTTGATCATAAACTCAAAAATCATCGGATCTCGACAAACACACTGGAAAAAGAGATTACATAGAATAGATCTCCTCGAAGACCGAGGAGAACTTTGTATTGAGATCCAGAGAGAGAGAGAAGAAGCCATCTAGATACTAGCTATGGAACCGAAGGTCTGTGGTAAACTACTCACTACTCACGGTGAAGGCGATGATGATGATGATGAAGGCCTCCGTGATGGATCCCCCTCCCGGAACATGCTCCAAGATGGGATCTCCACGGGAACAGAAGCTACGGCGGTGGAATTAGGGTTTTCTCTCAGCGTATGGAGTTTCTGGGGTACGTAGGTATATATAGGAAGAAGGAAGGCACCGGGGGACGTGTGGGCCAGCCTCGAGGCAGGGGGGCACGCCCTGGGAAGGGGGTGCGTGCCCCACCCTCGAGGGCAGCCCAGTTATCCCCTGACTTGGTCGTGACGCTTTCCGTGCGTGATTTTCTCCAAAAATATCTCTCGCGAAGGTTTCATTCCGTTTGGACTCCGTTTGATATTCCTTTTCGGCAAAACCCTAAAATAGGCAAAAACAGCAATCTGGACTGGGCCTTTGGGTTAGTAGGTTAGTCCCAAAAATGATATAAAAGTGAATGATAAAGCCCATTAAACATCCAAGACTTCATAAATAATAGCATGGAACAATAGAAAAATTATAGATACGTTGGAGACGTATCACTTAGCGCCAAGGAACGATCCAAGTATGCACCACAAATTTCAAAGCTCCGGGTCTTCGTTGCAAACCGTTTAACAGGCATCGATTTTGTTCGTTGCTGGATCTCCTGGAGAATTCTGCCTCTAAGCGGACGCCCCGGTTTAATGTGTGAGTACATAGGGGACTTCAAAGACCCTCAACGACATACTGACATTCAACAAAAGGAAGATGAAATTACTGAATCTGTTAAGAAGGTACTGGATTAACCGTTGGCTGTCTGCAACAAAACAGGGCTGAATCCCTTCTGTGCTTTTAATAAACCGCCAGCTGTAAGGATCCTTTCACTATTGCTTTAATTCTATCTTCTTAAATATCCTCTTAAAATTTCGCCAACCTTTTATAAGGTGATGATCCGTTCTGGAAGAGGAAACCACAGGATAAACCGACAAAGACATCTCGCCCCAAGACTAAGGTTATCAAGAAACCTGCCAAAAAGAAAACCGCTGAGTCTTCCGAATTAAACGTTGATGATGATCTGGATAAACCGGAATCAAAGGTAGAACTTGACTCTCTTGGCTCCCTTTTAATAAACCTCATTGACAATGAATATTATCAGGATTATGCTGAATGCAGACAAGCTGATGATGTAGAGGTAATTATTCTTCCCTCCGGTTCAGATCCTCTGCCAACACAGAAAACCTGTCAAGCAAACCAGAAAGTAAGATTTTCTCACCCCTAGCTCACTTGGACCCAAACTTTATTTTGAAGAAGCAACAACTTGAAGCTCGCCGCACAACCCGGCACAGCGGCCAAGCAATTACTTCAGCCGGTTTACGAAACACTCCGATCCGGAAACGTCGATCAAAGGTCTCATACATTTCTGATGTTTCTTATCCCAAGGCGGGTCATTTCCAACAGCCTCTTAATCCGTCTGATTCAAACTATCAGGGAACACCTCATTCATCATTTGGCAAGTCAATGGCCACACAACTTCCAACACTCAATACGGTTCCTGGGTGAGCTTATGCTTTAAATTTACTGTTAACTCTTTATGTTTATCCAATGCACTGACTTTTCAGTTTATCCTTCTCAGTGGCAGGCCTAGACCCAACAAAAAGGCCAAATTAAGTAAACCGGCTGATGGTAATGTGATCACTGAACCGGAAAGAACTCCAGAACCAGCAGAAGCAAATGCTGAAGCCATGCTTGATGATCCACCACCACAAGATGAGGATTTTTCCATTGAACAAGTAGAATTTGATCCAACGGTCCATGTTGATAAACCAACCAGCCCAGTCCGAGCTAATGATAAACCGTCAAGCCCAGTCAAGGCTGCTGATGACGGCGCGGATGATATTAGGATTACTGGCTTTAGCCACACCACTCCTGGCAATCCTGTCGCTTTATCAAAGCATAGTACCAAGGAAGAAGTTTCTGCTATGGACAAAGGTAAGTTGAATGCAGATTTGTCAAGCTATGCCCACCTCAACGCCCAAGACATACATTCTGGCTATTTGAACCGTCTGTACACAAGCCGCGACTATGAAGCCGGTTTAGTGAGCCTGATGAAAGAGTGATATGTGGTAACCGCTGCTTAACTCTGAAATACTGTTTCTCCCTTGTCAAATTTCTAATATCAACTCCAGTGTCGCCCCCAAGGGACTGCTTATCTTTTCAAGATGAACCGGGACTTTTGGAATATCAAACTTGCAACTTTCGCCTGTGTAGCCCCCAAGGGCCAGTTTATTCTTTTCAAGAAGAACTGGGACTTTTGTCCTGTAATGTTATTTTGAGAAAATATGCATTAGCCCCCAAGTGCCAGGAACAATACTTGTATTGAACTTGGGACTTCTAAAAACTTCTGATAACAAGCAAATAGGCATTAGCCCCCAAGTGCCAAGTGTATAACTTGTTATGTGCTTGGTACTTCAAATATGTTTTGCCAACTCATGATATGTATGTCTCTTACAGGCTGAGCTGAGCAAAAAGGAATCCCAAACCGCTGATCTTCAAGAAAACCTCAAGTTCCACAAAGCAGAAACCTCCAAAGCCAAAGATGAGCTATCCAGTGCCTTAGCAACCATGGAGAAATTGAAGGAGAATTTTAAGAAGGAACAGGCGGATTGGGACATAGAGAAAGCCGCATTGCAGAAAAGGGCCGAGGATGCAGAAGCAACCCTTAAACCGGTGGTAGAAGAGCTAACTGGCTTGAAGCGGCAGATAAATGCCATGACCACTGCTGTGTTTGGTAAGTATCCTTATTATAAGCTTTCCACATGTATTATCCCATAAAACTGCCGGTTTATCAATGTTTGTCATAATGCAGTAACCCGCATTACCCATCTGGGCTCTGACATGTAGAAAAAATTGAAGGCTGCCTATACTCTTATAGAGCAATTGTATACCGGTGCACATCAGATCATATGTACTGCCTCTCATAACAAGCCGCCCCCAAATTTTATCAAGGAGACCTTAGAGAAGTTATCGATGCTGCCTGATTAGTTTGAAGAGTTGAAAAGACCAGCTGCTAGAGCAGTTGTTCTGACCGTACTAACCTGGGCGAAAGCGTGGGCACCTGATCTTGAACCGGCTGACGTGTGGAACGGCTATTCAAGCTTGAAGGAGGACGGATCAGATTTTGATAATGATGATCTCCGAGCTTTGACGAAGGAAATGCGCCCCTTGGCTAGCAAATTGGCTGAAGAAACCGATCTTTCCCACTATCAGTCAGTTTATGATGCTGACAACAAGCGGGTTAGCGCATCAACTCATGATGTGCAAAACCTTATCCCGCCAATCCATAAGCATACTTATGCCCCTGACGTTGAACCCTCCATAATTATAAGCAATGAAGCTGTATTCCAAGCCCTAACTGGGATCGATTGGGAAACCATTGACTTCCAGCCACTGGATGGAGAGGAGGAGGATGAACCGGCGTTGGGTGACCCACAGCCGTCAAGCCAGACCGGCTAGGAATCATGAACCGGGTGTCGGTTTAGCCTTCTGCATACCGCAATACTTGCTGAAAACAGTTATTATTTTAGGCATCAAAGCGCCTTGTACTAGAGCTAGTTGATATACTTGGTCTGCTATGCAATCATGCATATTCATTTTGCATGACGCTGATAATCCGCCATCATTATATTATGTCTGCTTATCCTTCTGAGCAGCTTTATTCAACCTGTTTCTACATATAACAAGTTTAAATTGTCCTGGCGGTTACCGTCGGACGGGTCATAATGCCTAACACATAACCTGGGTTTATAACCGAGGCTGTATTTTAAATATGAAATATATCATACCTGTAATATTGAATCACATCATTGGTTTCACCAACTTTTTTAGTAAGGGTGATAACCGCAATCTTGGGTATTGATAACTCCTGCAATATTTTGTCGGTTTATAATATAATCGTACCGGGTTGTGATAAACACCGGATTATCCGTACATGATACTGGCGATTTATAATCGAAACCAGGCCAGTTAATAAACACCGGATTATTTGATAGTGGTAACTTATAGTCAACAACCAGGCCGAGTCAATAAACATCGGTTTATCATAAAAAATGTTATAAACCTCAACGAAAGAGAAAACTTGTCAAATAAAATCATGAAAGGATGCGAAGCTTTTCATGGGCTGCCAGGCCTAAAATCGAGGATTTTCATGGGCTGCCAGGCCATTGAGTTAAACCATTTTACAAAGCCTTTTAGATGGACCTCACATTAACCAATCGTCGTTTTAACTTTGACAAGTTCAAGGTCTGTATAAGATTGACTTGCCAAATGTTCGGCGAGTCATACCAGGATTACCTGAACGGAGTGACTTACTTGATGAAGGCAGGTTAACCCAGGGTTTTAGGTGAATACACCTGGCTTCCAAGCCTGGCTTGATAGCCTATTACAATGGTCTTTAAAACTCTTTGTTGTTGTGCAAAAAGAGCCCCCAGGTAACATTTTGAGCTATGCTTAGTGGGTGCCTATGTTTGAATTGTGCTGTGCAACAAACTCTCTTTGGCCCCTTATGATAATATTGGCTTGATAGCCGGATTACCGAAGTAACCAGAGCTATGCTCTTATGATAATATTGGCTTGATAGCCGGAACAAGAGGGTAGTCAAAACTCCGCTTTATAAACAGAAGCCCCCATGTAATAAAAAACTCTCAAGGGAAAACAGCAGAGGCCCCGCTTTAGGAGGGATGCTGGTTTATTATATTGATCATAATATATAGATTGTCAAAAATATGTACATAAGAGGAGCCTATGGCTCAGGTGTAGTAAGGCCGAAGATGAGCAATGTTCCACGGCCGGTGGGTCTCCTCCTCCGATGTACATGAGTCTTTGTTGACCCGTTATGCAGATTCTTGCTGACCACAAAGGGTCCTTCCCAAGGCGGGGATAACTTGTGCATATCAGTATGATCCTGGATGAGCCGAAGCACCAGATCGCCTTCTTGAAAAGTTCTGGTTCTAACCCGGCGGCTGTGATAACGACACAGATCTTGCTGGTAAATTGTTGACCGAGCTGCTGCAATGTCACGTTCCTCATCTAACAGGTTAAGTGCTTCCTGTCGTGCCTTCTCAATGTTAGCTTCAACATAAGCCGCCACACGAGGTGAGTCATGATGGATGTCACTAGGGAGAAGTGCCTCTGCTCCGTAAACCATGAAAAAAGGCGTGTAACCCATAGGTTTGTTGGGCGTGGTATTGATGCTCCATAATACAGAAGGTAACTCCTCCACCCAACAACCCGGCGTCCTCTGTAGGGGAACCATAAGCCGGGGCTTGATGCCTCTCAGGATCTCTTGATTGGCTCTCTCAGCTTGACCATTAGATTGAGGATGAGCCACTGATGATACGTCAAGCCGTATGTGCTCATGTTGACAAAAGTCTTTCATAGCACCCTTGGACAAATTAGTGCCATTATTAGTTATAATGCTGTGTGGAAAGCCAAACCGGAAAATCACCTTCTTAATGAATTGAACTGCCGTGGCTGCATCACACTTACTGACTGGCTCTGCTTCCACCCACTTGGTGAACTTATCCACTGCCACCAAAAGGTGGGTTTTCTTATCCTGGGATCTCTTAAAGGGCCCAAACATATCCAACCCCCAAGTTGCAAACGGCCAAGTGATTGGAATCATCCTCAATTCTTGAGCTGGTACATGAGCACGCTGATGACCCACAAGTGTAGGGGATCTATCGTAGTCCTTTCGATAAGTAAGAGTGTCGAACCCAACGAGGAGCAGAAGGAAATGATAGGCAGTTTTCAGTAAGGTATTTTCTGCAAGCACTGAAATTATAGGTAACAGATAGTTTTGTGATAAGGTAATTGGTAGCAAGTGACAAAAAGTAAAAGTAAATAAGGTGCAGTAAGGTGGCCCAATCCTTTTTGTAGCAAAGGACAAGCCTGGACAAACTCTTATATGAAGGAAAGCGCTCCCGAGGACACATGGGAATTATCGTCAAGCTAGTTTTCATCACGATCATCATATTCGCGTTCGGTACTTTGATAATTTGGTATGTGGGTGGACCGGTGCTTGGGTGCTGTCCTTACTTGGACAAGCCTCCCACTTATGATTTGTAATGCCGAGTATGTGACTATACCTCCCACGTGTCGAGGCACGACTTAAAGGTATAATCACATACTAGAATGATCTCAAGTATGGTATCTTTGCACAACTCATGTAAAAGAGGGGATGGAAATGTAAAAGAGTAGTTGGCTTACACTCGCCACGTCACACAAAGTAATACATTAACATACATCATCCAATAACATCAGAGTCCGACTACGGATGAAGATCCAAATGAAATATACCATAAATAAAGCAACACAAGGTCCCGATCATCCTAGTAAGAGCCCTATTGATCCTCTGGGTAAGACACGTAGTATCGCCCATGTTCTTCATCGAACTCCCAATACAACTCTGAACCACCAGCTGTGTAGTTCTCAACGGCACCTGCATCTGGTGTTGTGTAGAATCTGTGAGCCACGGAGGATTCAGCAATCCCGTTCCCGGGTAGCAATATTATCAAAGCCTTAGGTGTGGAAAAAGCTTAAAACAAGGTTGCAGCAGCACTAGCACTAGCTTACGTGTTTAGAGCGAGAAGAGAAAGTGCCAACGATCGACAAAGTGATCACGAAGTGATCCTAACTAAGCACGTCAAACATAACCCCTCCATGTTCACTTACCGAACCCCTTCGGAAAGCGACCGTCACGGTTACTCACATGGTAGTGTATTATGAACATAGTGTCAAGTTTTCTACAACCCGATATTAACAAATTCCCATCTGCCACATAACCGCGGGCACGGCTTTCGAAAGATCAAACCATGCAGGGGTGTCCCAACTTAGCCCATCACAAGCTCACGATCTGCGGAGTCGCAACTCCAAGGTGGGAAGACCCGAGTATTCTCGGAATCCCGTGCTTAAGATATTCTGACTAAGGTAAAACTAATCCAGCAAGACCTCCCAGCGTGCCGACACCCTGATAGTAGCCAAGCGTATCTAGTCTCAGGCCACGACCGGATGAGCACAGCGTACGGTGACCAAACCCAAGTTGCCAGGGGGGTACCGCAAACAACTCTGGGTTGGACCAACACTCATGAGGAGCACTGGCCCGGGGGTTGTTAATTAAGTCCTCGGGGTAGCTAGTCCCTATGCAAGTTTTTAGTTATTAAGCAAATGTAACACCAAAGTTGGGCCTTGCTGGAAAAGCTTTAGCACTAAGCGGGTTATCAAGGGGGGCCCATAAACCCCAACCGTGTTAAGGATGCAAAATCAAGGAACATAACACCGGTTTATACGATTCCTAGGGTGGCATGAGTGGAACAAAACACCAAGCAAGAGGCTTAGCCTTCCACCCATTACCAAGTATATAGATGATTTAGTTTAACAGATTATATATTGTGATATCCCAACAATAACTTCAACATGAAGCAAGAATATTCAAATCTTCTCCTGCAACTAACTACGCTATAAGAGGGGCTGAGTGATGCTTACGTAGCCAAACAACGGTTTGCTAGGTGGGTGGTTAGAGAGGTTCATGGCAACAATAGGAGGCTGACAAACAGATATAGGCATCGAGGCAATAAGCTAAAGAGCGAGATATCTAGCATAGGAAAAGATCGTAGCGATATCTGGGTAAGGTCATCTTTCCTGTTGATTCCTCGGAGGGAACGTAACCTTGCTCCTCAAACTCAACCTCGGTAGGAACCTCGTACTCCGTATCGTCACCGAGCTCTAACCGAACACAACAATGCAACAACGGAACGAAATCATTCACCATGCAATGGTCAACCACATGATGGATGAACATGATGAACAAGGACAAGAGTAGATACGATGCATGGCCTAGGGTCACAAGAGTGCAACATCATCCTATTCAAACAAGATCACTCACAAGAATGAAACAAGCAAAAGAACACTAACAAGTTAATGTGGTTATTCAAACAAGCATCAAACAAGTTTAAAGGGGTTGGTTAACATGGCAAGGGTGCAACTACATTACAACAACATGCTAGCACATTTAAATGGCCTGGAAATAAATAACAACAATATCCAGAAACTCTCATATTAATTTATTTGCATTTGGGACAGATCTAAAAAACTTCTGTGATAGAGTTGTCAAACATGCTAAACAACAGCTCCAAAATATTCTACACATTTTCTACCCCAAATGCATATAAAGTTTGTTAAATTTGGAGTTGTAGATATTTAGTTATGATTTTTTACAAGTTTAAGCATATTTAAGACAAGATTAAATTCAAACAACATTTTAAACGTTTTTAAACATGGCAACAAAAAGCATATTCATAATCTACATCAAATTCTAAGCACTTTTCATATAGGACCTGTTTTCATCAGAAACATATTTTCACAGATATTAAATAAACAAGAAAATAGCAGAAAAAGAAAAAGAAAAAGAAAAAAAGAAAAAGAAAACAACACGCAGGGTCAAAGTGACCCAGGGCTGCGCTAGCCCTAGCCACTGACGAGGGGGGCCCAGCAGCTGAGCTGGCGCCAGTGGGTGCGCACAAGGGCTGGAGAGGCACTGTGAGGCTGGCGGGTGGGGCCTGCCTGTCAGCCTCACGCGAAAATTAAAAAGGGGGGCAAAATCACCTGCGCCCACAAGGATTCGAACGCAAGACCTCTCGCTTAACTGACGGAGCACAAACCACTACGCTATTGATCGAACCTTGACAGATAACAGTAAGTATCTTTGAAGACTAAATAGAAGATGTAGAGAACAAGGGATACGCAGGGCTCGTCGGAGCTGCTCGTCGGAGCTGCTTCGGTGACCAAACGAGGCGGCAGAGTGGTGCGGGGTACCCCTGGAGGAGTTCCGCACCCAAACGACGCACTAGTAGCACCTAACGACTACTACAGTGCCGGCGGCAAGCAACAACAGAACGGTGGCGATGGAGCAACGACGAGGCGATGCAGAGGCCCTAGTGGAACGGCGACTGCACAGGCGGCACCTACACGACGAGACAAAGCGAACAGACGGAAGAACACGGCCTAGAGAGGTCGGAACACTCGCCGATGACGAGGTCCGACGGCGATGCGCTCGGGCGCTCGATGAACTAGGACCTAGAGGGCACGCAGGAAGGGGAAAAGGCACGAGGAGAAAGAGGAGCTCACCACGAGTACGGAGAAGTGCTTGGCTGGCCCAGTCATGGACGGAGTCGACGGCGGCGGGTCTCGAACATCTACGGCCGCCGGAGATCAAGAAGAGGACGAAGTCGTCGGCGTGCAGGCGATCGGGTCCGCGTAGAGGTCGTAGTCGAAGTAGTCGACGTCGTGGATGCAGAAGGACACCGTTGGCGAGGCTGAGGTCGACGAGGGGCTCGCCGACGATGAGGTGGCGCTCTCAGATGCGTGCGGGTGTCGACTGGGGCGGCTGATCTGGTGGTGCTGGGCTCTCCACGCGACGAGAGGAGGAAGGGGAAACCTAGAGAGAGGGAGAGGACAAGCTGCGGGTTTAAATGGGCGGCTCGGAGCACGAGACCTCGACGTTCGTGAGTTCATGGCGCGACGGTGAGCGCGCTCTACTCTGCTTTTCACTGACGGAGGAAGACGGCGACTCGGGGTGAGAGACAGACGGGTGGGGCCAGGCGCGAAGGGAGAGACAGCGCGACTGATGCGGCCTGCTGGCTGGGCCTGCTGGTGGAGCTAGGCTTGCGCTGCTGTGGGGGAAAGAGATGGGCCTGGGGGAGAGAGATGGAGGAGGCCCAGAGCCACTGAGCTAGCTACTGCTTCTTTTCCTTTTTCTCTATTTCTTCAAACAGAAAGAAAAAGAAAAAGACAGGCTAAAAGAAAATGAGTTAGGGGAAAAGAAAAATATTCCCATGCTCAGAGATTAATGCCCAATTTAATAAAATTGACTTGGACATTTTTAGAGGCAGAAAGATAAAAGGAGTTTGAATATGGTTCAAACTCTTGGTATTTTAAAACCCAACCAAATCAATTCTAAATGGGGTGATATTTGGTGGAGAGGTTGAAGGCATGGTGCAAGAATTATAGGAAAATAAAGAACATCAATGGGCTTGCCTAGGTGGCTTGCACGAAGGGGTAAAGAATGGGCATAAAAGAAAAGAAAGAAGAAGAATAAGAATAAGAAGAAGAAGAAGAAGAAGAAGAAGAAGAAGAAGAAGAAGAAGAAGAAGAAGAAGAAGAAGAAGAAGAAGAAGAAGAAGGGGTTTTAGGTTTAAGCAAGGCATAGCTCAAGCCACACACACAACATCACAAGGCCTCACTCTCACTCATGAATAAAAGTAAACTAAGATGCCATGATGCCATGATGATGAAGCAATGCAAAGATGCAAAAATAATAAATGATATGCAATGCAAACAATAAAATGACAAGAACCCCCAAGGATAAGGACAAGGATCAAATTGAGAAGCTTTATTGCCATAATTGGAAAGTGTTACATCTGGGGCATTACATCATTAACCTCTAATGCAAGCATCCGCAACTACAAAAGAAGTATTAAGGTAAACCTAACCATAGCCTGAAACATATGGATCCTAATCAACCCCTTACGAAGCAACGCATAAACTAGGGTTTAAGCTTCTGTCACTCTAGCAACCCATCATCTACTTATTACTTCCCAATGCCTTCCTCGAGGCCCAAATAATGGTGAAGTGTCATGTAGTCGACGTTCACATGACACCACTAGAGGAGAGACAACATACATCTCATCAAAATATCGAACGAAGACCAAATTCACATGACTACTAATAGCAAGACTTCTCCCATGTCCTCAGGAACAAAAGTAACTACTCACAAGACATAATATTGTTCATGATCAGAGGGGTATTAATATGCATAATGGATATGAACATATGATCTTCCACCAAATAAACGAACTAGCATCAACTACAAGGAGTAATCAACACTACTAGCAACCCACGGGTACCAATCTAAGGTTTGGGTACAAAGATTGGATACAAGAGATGAACTAGGGTTTGAGAGGAGATGGTGCTGGTGAAGATGTTGTTGAAGATAGCCCTCCCCAAGATGGGAGAGTTGTTGGTGATGACGGCGGTGACGATTTCCCCCTCCCGGAGGGAAGTA
The DNA here is from genome assembly GCA_902687465.1 of Secale cereale. Classification (NCBI taxonomy): domain Eukaryota; kingdom Viridiplantae; phylum Streptophyta; class Magnoliopsida; order Poales; family Poaceae; genus Secale; species Secale cereale. Next base: position 487,941,277 of record LR738712.1, read on the forward strand.
TCCCCGGCAGAACAGCTCTGCCGAAGCGCTAGATTGGTTTCCGCCTCGGTTCTGCCTTGAGACGGCGGCGTCTGGTCCCGAAAGGCTCCTTATGATTTTTTTCCAGGTCAAAACACCTCATATAGGAGAAGATGGGCATCGGGGGGCCATCGGGGGGCCCATGAGACAGGGGGCGCGCCCTGGGAAGGGGGGCGCGCCCCCCACCCTCGTGGACAGCTGGTGGCCCCCCTCGTGAACTTCTTTCGCCAGATATTTTTTATATTTTCTGAAACGGAGTTCTGTTGAGTTTCGGGGCTTTTGGAGTTGTGAAAAATAGGTTTCCAGAGTTTGCTCCTTTTCCAGCCCAGAATTCCAGGTGCCGGCATTCTCCCTCTTTATGTAAACCTTGCAAAATAAGAGAGAAAAGGCAAAAGTATTGTGACAAAACAAGTAATAACAGCCCATAATGCAATAAATATCGACATATAAGCATGATTCAAAATGGACGTATAAACTCCCCCAAGCTTAGACCTCGCTTGCCCTCAAGCGAAAGCCGATATCGAAAAATATATCCACATGTTTAGAGATAGAGGTGTCGATAAAAACAAAATACGGACATGAGGGCATCATGATCATTCTCATAACAACAACTTATATAAATATAGTCATATGATTCTTATGCCAAAGTAACAATTCATCCACAATATCAAGTATGAATCATAAACTTCATTAGAAACTAACAAACTTTGATCTCGGTCATTGAGGCAATTGCAATTTATCGTAACATCGAAAAGAGTCGATATAAGAGCTTTTCAGCAAGCCTACACACTCAACTATCATATAGTCTTTCACAATTGCTCACACTCACGCAATACATATGGTTATGGAGTTTTAATCGGACACAGAGAAAGATAGGGGCTTATGGTGATGCCTCCCAACCTTTTACCTCAAGGGTAATGTCAACAATAATAGATCATGAAAAATTACATCCAAGTGGGTATATATGTCAGGATCTTTCCAACACAGTGTGCTTGCCAAAGGATAAAATGTAAAAAGGAAAGGTGAATTTCACCTTGACTCTTATAAGGGAAGAATAATAGATAGGACCTTCGCAGAGGGAAGTAGAGGTTGTCATATGTTTTTATGGTTGGATGCACAAAGTCTTAGCATAGAAGAACTTCACTTTATATTGCCACTTGTGATAAGGACCTTTATTATGCAGTCTGTCACTTTTATTACTTCCATATCACAAGATTGTATAAAGCTAATTTCTCCCACACTAATAAATCATACATATTTTAGCGAGTTTGCAACATGACAACTTACTTGGAAGGATCTTTCTCAATCCATATGTAGGTATGGTGGACTCTCATGGAAAAACTGGGTTTAAGGATGTATGGAAGCACAAGTAGTATCTTTACTTGGTGCGAGGAGTTTTGGCTAGCATGAGGTGGAAAGGAAAGCTCAACATGTTGGATGATCCATGACAATATACTTTATTTCGGATATAAGAAGACATAACCCATTATGTTGTCTTCCTTGTCCAACATCAACTCTTTAGCATGTCATACTTTAATGAGTGCTCACAATCATAAAAGATGTCCAAGATAGTATATTTGTATTTGAAGCCTCTCTTCTTTTATTACTTCCTATTAATTGCAACGGTGACCAAAACTATGTTCGTCAACTCCCAACAACTTTTATTTATCATACTCTTATATGTGAAGTCATTACTTCCCACAAGATCAATATGATCTCCTTGGTAATTTTCATATTTTCTTTCTTTTTATCATGACCCAAGTGAGGAAATCAAGCCCTTGACTCAACACTAATCTTTATTATATAGCTCACGGACTCGATTACAAAGGGTAAAGAACATAAAGCAAAAGCTCACAACTAGATCATGCTAACTTTATTCTACTAGATCAAGATACTACCAAAAGGATCAAACTAAGATAAACGGTAAAGATAGGAGTGATGGTGATTCGATACCGGGGTCACTCCCCCAAGCTTGGCAGTTGCCAAGGGGAGTGCCCATACCCATATGATTATGTCTCCTTCTTCGGTGGTGGTGATGATGGAGTTGAAAGTAGTGATGTAGGTTGGTTGTCCACCTTCCAAGGCATGGGTTCACCATGGTAGAAGGATGATCGAGTCTCCGGGATATTCAAATCTGCAGCCAAACTCATCTTCTTGAATCTATATTCATACTCATAGTTTTGGTTTAGCAGGTCATAGATCTGGGCTTGGAGGTGTTCGATCTTCTCTTGAAGATTGGATATAGCTTCCCCAAAGATCCTTGAGTCCAGCTTGAGGTTGTTGGCAAGCTCCGAGATCATCATATGGTTGGCGTTGAGTCCTCGTTCCACCATACCTAGGCACTTGAAAACTTGTTGCTCCATTGCTTCGAGCCTTGTCTCCACGCTTCCGGTCCTCCTCGGCCCCTCAACATCACGGATGTGCAGCACCCCCTCATGCAACTCCATTGTTTTAGGGTGGTGCAGCACCTCCGCAAGGTAGGGGTTGATGACCTTCTGAAGAACTTGTCCTTGGGGGTGTTGGAGGACGCCATGATGATCTAGATCTATCAAAAACAGCAGCTCGAAACGAAAACAGAGGATGTTTGCGTGATACAGAGGTCGAAACCTTCGGGAGTATATATAATGAATTTTTACCGACCAAAAGGAGTAACGCACAAGAAAACAGAGTTCGGGGGACACACGAGGTGCCCACAAGGCAGGGGGGCGCGCCCTCCACCCTCGTGGACGGCTCGTGTCTCTTTCGGGCTGCGGCTTATTTTTCTATTTTTCTAAATATTCCAAAACGGAGAAAATTTGCTTTAGAACTATTTTGGTGTCAGTTTACTTACCGTATCACATACCTCTTCCTTTTCGGAGGCTGAATCGTTCTTGAAAGTGTCCCTTATGTATTCCTCCGGGGTTACGGTTTCAATAACATTGGTTTCAACATTTATAGGATTACATGAGATATAATGTTTAATTCTTTGACCGTTTACCACCTTTGGATTTGTGCCTTCGCAGTTGTTGATTTTTGTGGCACCAGAACGATAGACCTCCTCGATAACGTAAGGTCCTTCCCACTTAGAAATAAGTTTTCCTGCAAAAAATCTTAAACGAGAGTTGTATAACAATACATAGTCACCTACGTTAAACTCACGCTTTTGTATCCTTTTGTCATGCCATCTTTTAACTTTTTCTTTAAACAGTTTGGAATTCTCATAAGCCTGGGTTCTCCATTCATCAAGGCAGCTAATGTCAATTAACCTCTTTTCACCGGCAAGTTTGAAATCATAATTGAGCTCTTTAATAGCCCAATATGCCTTATGTTCTAGCTCAAGAGGTAAGTGACAAGCTTTTCCATATACCATCTTATTTGGAGACATACCCATAGGATTTTTGTATGCAGTTCTATAGGCCCATAATGCATCATCAAGTTTCTTGGACCAATTCTTCCTAGACCTATTAACTTTCTTTTGCAAGATTAGTTTTAACTCTCTATTACTTAGTTCTACTTGACCACTAGTCTGTGGGTGATAGGGGGATGCAATTCAATTGTTGACATCATACTTAGCAAGCATCTTACGGACTTAGTAACGTAATTAACAGCAACTAAAATATGTGTGTATCCATTAGAGGCAGGAAACAGTCCCATATAATCAAAGCCCCAAACATCAGATGGTTCAATTACAAGTGAGTAATTCATAGGCATTTCTAGACGTCTACTGATATTACCAATTCCTTGACATTCATCACAAGATAAGACAAACTTACGGGCATCCTTGAAGAGAGTAGGCCAATAAAAACCGGATTGCAATACCTTCTGTGCAGTTCTATCTCCCGCATGGCGTCCTCCATAAGCTTCGGAGTGGCACTTGCGTAGGATCTGCTCCTGTTCATGCTCAGGTACACAACGTCTAATGATACCATCTACTCCTTCTTTATAAAGATGTGGGTCATCCCAGAAGTAATGTCTCAAATCATAGAAGAACTTTTTCTTTTGCTCGTATGTGAAGCTAGGAGGTATAAACTTGGCAATAATATAATTAGCATAATCAGCATACCATGGAGCAGTACGAGAAGTATTTATGACACCTAGTTGTTCATCGGGAATGCTATCATCAATAGGTTGTGGGTCATCAAGTATATTCTCTAACCTAGACAAGTTATCTGCAATGGGGTTCTCAGCTCCCTTTCTATCAATAATATGCAAGTCAAATTCTTGCAGCAAGAGAACCCATCTAATAAGTCTAGGTTTAGCATCTTTCTTTTCCATAAGGTATTTGATAGCAGCATGATCAGTGTGAATAGTTACTTTAGAATCAACAATGTAGGGTCTAAACTTATCACAAGAAAATACAACCGCTAAAAATTCTTTCTCAGTAGTAGCATAATTTCTCTGGGCACTATCTAGAGTTTTACTAGCATACTGGATAACATTTAATTTCTTATCAACTCCTTGCCCTAGAACAGCTCCTACAGTATAATCACTAGCGTCGCACATAATCTCAAAGGGTAAATTCCAGTCAGGAGGCTGGACAATAGGTGCAGAGATCAATGCTTTCTTAAGTATTTCAAATGCTTCTAGACAATCATCATCAAAGACAAAAGGAATATCTATTTTGCAAGAGATTAGTCAGAGGCCAGGAGATTTTGGAGAAGTCCTTTATGAACGTTCTATAAAACCAGGCATGACCAAGGAAACTTCGTATACCTCTGATGTCCTTTGGGCATGACATCTTTTCAATAGCATCAACTTTAGCTTTGTCAACTTCAATACCTCTTTCAGAAATTTTATGTCCCAAGACAATGCCTTCATTAACCATAAAGTGGCACTTCTCCCAATTCAAGACGAGGTTAGTGTCTTCACATCTCTGCAAAACTCGATCAAGGTTGCTTAAGCAATCATCAAAAGAAGTTCCGTAAACAGAGAAATCATCCATGAAAACCTCAACAATCTTTTCACAAAAATCAGAGAATATAGCCATCATGCATCTTTGAAAGGTAGCAGGTGCATTACATAAACCAAAAGGCATACGTCTATAAGCAAAGGTACCAAAAGGACAAGTAAAAGTGGTATTTTCTTGATCCCCTTTTGACACGGGTATTTGAGAGAAACCAGAATAACCATCTAGAAAGCAAAAATGATTATGTTTGGATAACCTTTCTAGAATTTAATCGATAAAAGGCAAGGGGTAATGATCTTTCTTAGTAGCTTTATTTAACTTACGGAAATCAATCACCATCCTATAACCTGTAACTATCCTTTGCGGGATCAATTCATCTTTATCATTAGGAATGACAGTCATACCTCCCTTCTTAGGGACACAATGGACATGACTTACCCACTGGCTATCAGCAACGGGATAGATAATACCTGCCTATAGAAGCCTTAGTATTTCCTTCCTTACCACTTCTTTCATCTTAGGATTTAACCGTCGCTGATGATCAATAACTGGTTTAGCATTTTCTTCCAAATTTATCTTGTGTTGTCATATAGTGGGACTAATGCCCTTAAGATCATCCAGAGTATACCCAATAGCAGCACGATGCTTCTTCGGAGTTTTCAATAGTTTTTCTTCTTCCTGCTCTGAAAGGTTAGCACTAATAATAACAGGATATATCTTATTTTCATCAAGGTAAACATACTTAAGATTATCAGGTAAAGGTTTAAGTTCAAACACGGGATCACCCTTGGGTGGAGGAGGATCCCCTAGGATTTCAAGAGGCAAGTTGTTTTTCAATACGGGTCCCTGTTTAAAGAATATTTCATCTATTTCCCTTCTCTCATTCATATGCATATCATTTTCATGATCAAGCAAGTATTGTTCTAAAGGATCATTAGGATGTAATGCCCCGGATGTAATACTTTCCCTTTTGGGTATATAATATATCTCCGGCTTCATCTATTTCCATTTCGGGTTCTTTGTCTTTCGGGTGTTCGTCGTTTTGTTGTGTGCGTGTGTGGCATTCATTCATATCATGTAGACATGTGCATCGCATTGCATTTGTGTTGTCGTTTGCATCCGGTTCCACGCGTTCCTTCCCGTTGTCCGTTTCGCGTTCCGGAGCTCCCTCACGTGTCCGTGACGTCTCGTAGGCCTACTTTGGTGTTGGGCGTGTAACGTTACCGGTGTGCCGCGAGACTTGTCGTGTGTTGTTGTTTTGTCGTGTGCAACCCGCCTCTCAAATCTCGTCGCGTTTGGACTCCGTTTGCTATCCCATCAGTTATTCGTGTGGGCCCAAAGTGCCTTCACTTTGTGTCCCAGAAACACCCCTACAGCAGCCACTACCCTCTTCTAGGCCCATCCTGACTTCCCCGCGATCGGATCCGTCGGATCGCGATCGGAGGGCTCCTAACACCCCTAAATCCCCCCTAACCCTAAAAGTCTGCTATATAATAGACCCTAGTCTATTTTGGCATGTCCCCTAGCTTCTTCCTCCTCCTTCCCCTAAAAATCTGGATCTAGCCACCCCCTTCTCTCCACTTGGCAGTTCCTCCCGAGGGAACCACCCAGATCCAGTCGCCGTTTCCTCTCGATCGAGGGAGCCGACCAGCCCTTCGACCGACCGCAAGTCAACGCCGCTCCAGGCGCCTCCTCCGATCGGCTAGGCGAGGCGACCGCGTCGGCCCAGGCTTCCCCTCGTCGGCCCTCCCTCCGCTTCGGTCCTACTGGCCCCCAGGACCACTTCCCCGTCGCTCGGCTGGGCCTCCCCTCTCCCCGCCGGCCCAGCACTCCGCTTCGCCAGCGCGCCGCTCGCTGAGGCCCGATCGCCCGTCGAGCCGCTCCATCGCCACCGGGCCGCGAAGTCACAGGCCACCTCAGCCGCCTCCGTCGGGCCTTCCCACCGCGGGCCGCGAGCCAGCCTCCCGCTCCAGCCTCCCGCGCCACCGCCTTGAGCCGCCACCGAGCCGGGCCGCCGCCTCCGCGGGCCTTCGCCGCCGCGGGCCTTCGCCGCCGCGGGCCCTCCAGCTGGATCGGGCCGGATCCAACCCTACCCGTCGTTTTTTTTTCAGAACTGCCTGAGGTTGTTTTCCCCCTCCTTTTATCTGCTAAGTCCCTGTTCTTTTGTTCTGTGATGCTATGTTCAACTGCTGGTAACTTTTAGTGTGTTTGTCCGATTCGCGCAAATAGCATGTCCAGACGCTCGTGGTGAATAGCACTACGTTTTATCTTTTGGTGTCATGCATGATAGAAGTCATCTAGATGCTTGTTTTTCCGTTGCATTAGTGCATCGTGATAAAACTGCTGCTATGTGATGTTTTTATGCCATCTTTGCCACGTGATAACTTTTAGCTCGTTTGTCCGAATGATGCAAATGACATGTCCACGTGTTCGTCTTGCCATGCTCTACATGTTGTTTGTGTTAGGTTGCATGATAGATTTATTCTTGCCATGTATATCCTCGTTGCAAAGTGCCATGTGGCTGTGATGTTGTTTCACTCGTTATGAAATGCCATCTTGTTGAGCTCGTTGCTATCGTTGTGTTTATCTCCATGATGCATGCTTGTATGTTTCGGAATCACCATCATGTGTACTTTGATGTGGTGCTTACCACTTGCCATGTTTAGTTTCGAGGTGACTTAAACTTGCTCTTTTAGATGCCATGATGAAACTTCTGTTTTAGGACTTAGTGGTTTTTTCACTAAGTCTGAAATCCGTAACGTTCCGATGCCATGTTTGCTTGCTGCTCTAGGACAAACCATGATAGTTTTGGAGTGGATCTTGATTGTTCCTTGTAGTATATATTGTTGGCTTTCCATTGATGTTCTCACATGCTTATTTAAGTGACTGTAGCATGTTTATCTTTTGCTCCAAAGTTTCAATAAAATTCTGCTGCCAGAATTTTATTGTCAAGTTCAATATGTCCATGCTTATTGTTATGGACCCGTGGCTCCTTTGGGGGTGCACCTTTGGACTTAATTGCTGTAGGATATGTCTAGTTTATCTTCATGCTCTTTACCATGTTGTTTGAGTGCTGTAGCTTAATTATTTTGTGCTCCGAAGTTGCTATGTTGCTGTATTTTTCAGCTTTCGCTCATTTCTTGTTTCGGGCATAACTTTTAGCCCGTAGCTCCGATTTCAGCAAGTCTTATATGAAACTTGATTGATTTTCTGTGTAGATTCATAATATCTTATTATTATCATGTTTTGAGGTGTTTTTGCTTGAGTGCTATTTTACGTGCTCCGTGTGCATCCTTAGTGCATCCATCATGCATCCATCATTTTCGAGTGCGCATTGCATCTTGTTGATTCATGCCTTGTGTGATTGTATTGTTTAGAGCCGGAAGCTGAGACCGAGTACGAGTACGAGCACGAGGTTTCCAACGAGGTTGAGCACGAGGACCCTTCTTACGATCCGAACGACTACTCTTCAGGCAAGATGACTGAACCCCGATAACATTACTATCTTTGCCTATTGCTAGTAGTTCCGCTCTGTAGTTTTGCCTCGATGCCCGTGTTCTTCCTGTCAGCCTCCTACTTGTAACCATTGCCATGCTTAACCACCCTACCTATGCAAACCGTTGCTTGGCTAAGTACGCTTCGCTCAGCTCTTCTTATAGCTTTGTTAGTTGCAGGTGAAGATCAAAGATGCTTGCTTCATGTTGAAGATTGGTTGGGTTTATATCACACTATATAATTGCTAAATGAAATCATCTATATATTGGCAAGGGCGGAAGGCTAAGCCTTTTGCTTGGTGATTTGTTCCACTCATGCCTTTAGGAACCGTATAAACCGGTGTTATGTTCCTTGATTATGCGTTCCTAACACGGTTGGGGTGTATGGGACCCCCTCGATAAACCGCTAAGTGCTAAGCCTTTTCCAGCAAGTCCCAACATTGGTACTATTTGCCTAATAACTAAATAACTTGCATAGGGAGTAATTAACCCGAGTTCTTAATCAACAACCCCGGGCCAGTGCTCCTCATGAGTGTTGGTCCGAAACGGGGAGCCTGCGGGGTCACCACGAGGGAACTCGAGGATTGATATAAACCCGTAGCTTCACCCATCCGGTCGTGTCCTAAGACTTAGATACGCGCGGCTACTATCAGGGTGTCGACACGCCGGGAGGATTTGCTGGATTAGTCTTACCTTAGTTCGGTATATTTTGAGCACGGGATTCCGAGAATACTCGGGTCTTCCCACTTTGGAGTTGCGACTCCGCGGATCGTGGGCTTGTAATGGGTCAAGTTGGAACACCCCTGCAGGGTTATGAACTTTCGAAAGCCGTGCCCGCGGTTATGTGGCAGATGGGAGCTTGTTAATATCCGGTTGTAGATAACTTGACACAATGTTTCTAATACACTACCAGCGTGTGTTCCGTGACTGTCAATTTCCGAATAGGGATTCGGGAGTTGAACACGAAGGGGTTATGTTTGTTGAGCTTGTACCTAGGATCACTTCGTGATCACTTCTCGACCGAGGCTTCTCTTCTCGCTCTCTCTCACGTAAGCTAGTTGCTAGTTGCTGCTGCAGACACTTATTATTTTCTTCAGCCTTATCCTCTCCCAAGGCTTAAATAGTCTTGTTACCCGGGAACGGGATTGCTGAGTCCTCCGTGGCTCACAGTTACTTCACCACACCAGATGCAGGTCCAGTTGTGAGCTATCCAGGTGATGGCACCGAGCTGGACTGGGAGTACGACGAGGAGCGTAGTCGATACTATGTTCGTTATCCTGATGATCAGTAGTGGAGACTTCTACTAGGATTCGATCCGACCTGTGGATTTTATTTAAGTTTGGTATCTTGACATTTGGATTTTGCCCTTAGAGGGTTGTGATATTCTTAATGTATGATGTTTGAGACATGTATTGTATTTGTGTGACGTGGCGAGTGTAAGCCAACTATTTATGTTTACAATTCCCCTCTTTTACATGAGATGTGCAAAGATTACCAAACTTGAGATCATTCTAGGATGGACTTATGTCTTTAAGTCGTGCCTCGACACGTAGGAGGTATAGTTCCATCCTGGGCATTACAAGTTGGTATTCAGAGCCTTCTCCGACCTAGGAGCCCCCACTATTTGATCGAATCATTGACGGTCGAGTCTAGGCACACACTGAAAACATTTTGAGTCCTATATTATATCGGAGAGTAGGATTTCTTTGCTTCTCATCCCCTTTCTCTCTGGTGAGGTCTCCTGACGACTACTCTTGTCTCTTCTATCTTCAAAAATTGCACCAAATTTTTTTTTAGGAATCCCGCGAGTATTCTAGGATTGTTTCGATGTTCTTGTGACGAGGATATTGTTCTCGATGCCTCCTGACATTAGGGGTTGTGGCAGTGTCCCGGAGTTGAGCTTCGGGGTATTGTCGTCACATGCATATCGCGGCAGTACTAAATACTTAAGACGGCCGACATCAAAAATCTCTCCTATACGGCCAGTGGCAAGATAACCCCGACATCACCCAGTACTGGGGAGGTAGTTCGGGAGTATTGCCATAGCTTGTTATAGTGGATTCTTTTCGAAGGTCCGAGGTAGACAGTTTCCGAGAAAGACTGGTTATGTGTTGAAGGATGGATACACATGGATGTAGGTTTAGAGTTGATTGCGCGGTGCTTCCCGTGTATCCCCAACACCTGATTGCATAACTGGAATCTTTCGGAAATTTATAGGTGGGTTATTCCAGTAGATCGTAGGCATTCTTCCAACGAATGCAGGTTAGTGAGTTCGGGGTTCTACATTGAGTGAAGTGGTATTATGACCGATGTTCCGATCGGGAGTTGCATCTTAAAGGGTCCTTGGCTATGTTGATCCGAGGATTGCAAAACCCTTTCATAACGCGTTCATATGCTTTCATCACAAAGATGTTAGAACGAAGCTCCTATCTTGTGTTTGTTCCCGTCTGTACCTTGTTGTTTTTCTTATTTTACCTTTTGTCCCCTATGTGGCTTCTCGTGAAGATTGATGTTATCATTAAACTGAGAATTTCATTCGTTCCTCTTGTTCGAATGATTTCATTCGTTCCTATTGTTCGAATGAATATTGTGTAGACTTGTTGCAATTCATTCCATTGATTCAGCTTATACCTTCTGTCAATCAATTGCTGATTCGTGGTCATCTATTTCAGGATGGCTCCGAAAAGGGTTCCCAACGCTAACCCAGAGGGTGAAGAGGTCCCAGATCGTCCTCCTTCCCCTCCTCCTCCGTCTGAGGCTTGGAGAGCGATTATGCAGACTACAGCTCAGAACACCCAGTTGTTGATGCAGATGATGCAACAGATGCAAGCTAATCAAGCTAATCAGGGTGTTCCAGGGAATCAAGGCAACTTCTTCAACCAGCAGCACCATGCTACTCTCAACCAGTTCTTGGCCAATAATCCAAAAGCTTTCAGTTACTGTGTCGACCCTCTTGATGCTGAAGATTGGTTAACCGACATAAAGAAGCATTTTGAGTGCAGTAACGTGAAGGAAGATGATTATGTGTAGTTTGCAGCCTTCCAACTCAAAGATCAAGCAGCTGATTGGTGGCAGCAATACAAAGACTCCAGGCCAGGTCAAGTGATCTCTTGGGTGAATTTCTGCAAGGATTTTCGCTCTCATCATATTCCTACAAGTGTCATCGAGGGTATGCGTGAGCAATTCCGCAACCTGAAGCAGGGCTCTATGACAGTATATCAGTATAATGTCAAGTTTCAAAACCTCGCTCGTTATGCTAAGCAAGACATTCCTGACGCCAAGAGCAAAATCTACCAGTTCCGTGGAGGCCTGAAAGATGAACTTCAACTTGCTCTCACCTTGTTCGAGCCGGATGAATTCGACAAATTCTATAACATGGCTTTGAAACAAGAGGCAGCTCAGCTTAAGATGGAGGCTTCTAAAAAGAGAATTCGAGATGCCGTTCACTCTTCCTCATCGTCTCAGATGGTCTCAAAGCATCAGAAATTCTGGCTTCCTCCTCCTCAAGTGATTCGAGCTCCTTACAACAACTCCAACAACTCCAACAACAAGAACTCTAGTGGACGTGGTTTCTCCCACCCACCCAACTCCAACAAGCAGTCCAAGCAACAGTTCCAAGCTCCAAGACTAAGTGCTCCTCCTACTCGTCCACTTTCTGAGGTGACTTGCTACAAGTGTGGCCAGAAGGGTCATTATTCCAACAAGTGCAACAACCCAAGGCGCCTTCCGCCTCCTCCTCCTGTCGGTACCGCTATGGTCAAGCATGATCCAAAGGCAGCAAGGGTCAATCTGATGAATGCAGCACAAGCGGAGAATTCTTCTGATGTGATTTTGGGTAACCTTCCAGTGAACTCTTTTCCTGCTAAAGTGTTATTTGATTCGGGTGCTTCTTGCTCTTTCATGTCATATCCATTTGCATCCAAGCACGATATTGTCACCAAAAATCTGCCAAGGGAGTTAACAGTTATCTCTCCGGGGAGACGAATGCACTCCAGTGTTTATGCTCCGGATGTTTCTATTCGCATGGGTGATTATCGATTTTTGGCTTCTCCGGTGGTTCTTGGTAATTCTGACATCGACCTCATCCTCGGGATGGATTGGCTTTCTCAGCATGATGCTCACATTGATTGTGCACAGAAGGAAGTCAAGATGACTCATCCTGATGAATATGTGATTATCTTTGCCTCCAGGGATAACACTATCAGGCTTTTCTCTCTCAATGATAAGGGCGAAATTAATGCCATATCTCAAATTCCGGTGGTGAACGAATATTAAGACGTCTTTCCTGAAGAACTTCCAGGCATGCCTCCACACCGCCAGGTGGAATTTGTCATTGAACTCGAGCCGGGTACTGAGCCAGCATGCCGGCGTCCGTACAAGCTCTCTCCAGATGAATTGAAGGAATTGAAGAAGCAGCTTGATAAACAGGAGAGTATGGGTCTCATCAGGCCTAGTACGTCTCCTTGGGGCTGTGGTGTCTTATTTGTCAAGAAGAAAGATGGCACAGAGCGCCTCTGCGTTGATTACCGGCCATTGAACAAGAAGACAATAAAGAACAAATATCCGCTCCCCAACATCAACGAACTCTTCGAGCAGCTCAAAGGAGCAAAACTGTTCTCTAAGCTTGACCTCCGAATGGGCTATCACCAAATTCGCATTCGCGAGGAAGACATTCCCAAGACGGCCTTCAGAACGAGCTACGGTTCATACGAGTATACCGTCATGTCTTTTGGTCTCGCCAATGCTCCTCCTACCTTCTCGAGGATGATGCACTACATCTTCAACCCCTATACTGGCGAGTTTGTGCTTGTGTATCTGGATGATATTCTGGTGTTTTCCAAGAATGAAGAAGATCACGAAAAGCACTTACGTCTGGTTCTTGATCGACTCTGAGAGCATAAGTTCTATGCCAAGTTCTCCAAGTGCGAGTTTTGGCTCGATAAGGTTTTGTACCTGGGCCATATCATCTCAGCTGACGGTATTGCGGTTAATCCCGAGAAAGTTGAAGCAATTGTCAACTGGGAAGCTCCTCAGAACGTCAAGCAACTCCGCAGTTTTCTGGGTCTTGCCAGCTATTGCAGAAGGTTCGTTGAGAACTTCTCCAAGATTGCCAAGCCTCTTTCCAACTTGCTTCAGAAGAATGTCAAATACTTTTGGTCTCCAGAGTGTGAAGTGGCATTCAAAACTCTCAAAGAAAAGCTCGTCTCTGTTCCAGTTCTGACTCCTCCAGATGAGTCCAAGCCCTATGAAGTATTCTGTGATGCTTCTCTTCAAGGACTTGGTGGTGTGCTTATGCAAGATAAGAGAATTGTGGCATACACTTCTCGTCAGCTCAAGCCAAGTGAGAAGAACTATCCCACACATGATCTCGAGCTAGCAGCTGTGGTACATGCTTTGATTACGTGGAGACATCTGTTGTTGGGCAGAAAGGTTGACATCTTCACTGATCACAAGAGCTTGAAGTACATCTTCACACAGCCGCATCTGAACCTCCGCCAGACTCGTTGGGTTGAAATGATCCAAGAGTATGATCCCAGCATTGAATACACTCCTGGCAAGGCGAATGTGATTGCAGATGCTTTGAGCAGAAAGGCATATTGCAACAGCCTTCTTATCAAGCCGTACCAGTCTGAGCTTTGTGAAGCTTTCAGGAAACTCAACCTCCAAGTTGTTCCGCAGGGTTTTCTTGCAAATCTTCAAATTGCTCCTACCTTGGAAGATCAGGTCCGTGAGGCCCAACTCAGTGATACCATGGTGAAGAAGGTGAAACATGCTATTGCTAAGGGCATTCCGAAATATAAGTGCTTTCGTGTTGATGAGAGAGATACCTTGTTCTTCGAGGATAGACTCGCTGTTCCCAAAGGTGATCTCAGGAAGCTCATAATGGAAGAAGCACATGATTCTCTCCTTTCTATTCATCCTGGCAGTTCCAAGATGTATCAAGATCTCAAGCAGTCTTACTGGTGGACACGCATGAAAAGGGAGATTGCCCAATTCGTGAATGAATGTGATGTTTGCAGAAGAGTGAAAGCAGAACATCAACGTCCAGCCGGTCTTCTCCAACCTCTTCCTATTCCCGAGTGGAAGTTCGACCACATTGAAATGGACTTCGTCACTGGCTTCCCTAAATCCAAGCGAGGAAATGATTCTATCTTCGTGGTGATTGACAAGCTTACCAAAGTCGCTCAGTTTCTTCCAGTCAAAGAATCAATCAATGCAGCTCAATTGGCAGAGCTGTACACTTCCAGAATTGTGTCCTTACATGGCATTCCTCAAGTTATATCCTCAGACCATGGAAGTTTGTTCACTTCAAGGTTCTGGGACTCCTTTCAGTCCGCCATGGGCACTAAGATCAGGTTCAGCACTGCTTTTCACCCTCAGACCAGTGGTCAAGTCGAGCGAGTGAATCAGATTCTAGAAGATATGCTCAGAGCCTGTGTCATATCTTTTGGCATGAAATGGGAAGACTGCCTTCCATTTGCCGAGTTCTCTTACAACAACATCTTTCAAGCAAGTGCCGGCAAAGCTCTGTTTGAAATCCTCTATGGCAGAAAGTGCCGTACCCCTCTCAACTGGTCTGAAATAGGCGAACGTCAACTTCTTGGCAATGAATTGATCTCAAAAGCCGAAGAAATGTGCAAAGTCATACGTGAGAATCTCAAGGCCGCTCAGTCGCGTCAGAAGAGCTACTATGACGGCAAGCATCGTGATTTGGCATTCAACATTGATGATCATGTTTATCTCCGTGTGTCTCCGATGAAAGGCACGCAAAGATTCGGTATCAAAGGAAAGCTTACTCCGTGTGTCTCCGTGTTGGGCGTGTAACGTTACCGGTGTGACGCGAGACTTGTCGTGTGTTGTTGTTTTGTCGTGTGCAACCCGCCTCTCAAATCTCGTCGCATTTGGACTTCGTTTGCTATCCCATCAGTTATTCGTGTGGGCCCAAAGTGCCTTCACTTTGTGTCCCAGAAACACCCCTACAGCAGCCACTACCCTCTTCTAGGCCCATCCTGACTTCCCCGCGATCGGATCCGTCGGATCGCGATCGGAGGGCTCCTAACACCCCTAAATCCCCCCTAACCCTAAAAATCTGCTATATAATAGACCCTAGTCTATTTTGGCATGTCCCCTAGCTTCTTTCTCCTCCTTCCCCTAAAAATCTGGATCTAGCCACCCCCTTCTCTCCACTTGGCAGTTCCTCCCGAGGGAACCAGCCAGATCCAGCCGCCGTTTCCTCTCGATCGAGGGAGCCGACCAGCCCTTCGACCGACCGCAAGTCAACGCCACTCCAGGCGCCTCCTCCGATCGGCCAGGCGAGGCGACCGCGTCGGCCCAGGCTTCCCCTCTTCGGCCCTCCCTCCGCTTCGGTCCTACTGGCCCCCAGGACCACTTCCCCGTCGCTCGGCTGGGCCTCCCCTCTCCCCGTCGGCCCAGCACTCCGCTTCGCCAGCGCGCCGCTCGCTGAGGCCCGATCGCCCGTCGAGCCGCTCCATCGCCACCGGGCCGCGAAGTCGCAGGCCACCTCAGCCGCCTCCGTCGGGCCTTCCCACCGCGGGCCGCGCGCCAGCCTCCCGCGCCACCGCCTTGAGCCGCCACCGAGCCGGGCCGCCGCCTCCGCGGGCCGTCGCCGCCGCGGGCCCTCCAGCTGGATCGGGCCGGATCCAACCCTACCCGTCGTTTTTTTTTCAGAACTGCCTGAGGTTGTTTTCCCCCTCCTTTTATCTGCTAAGTCCCTGTTCTTTTGTTCTGTGATGCTATGTTCAACTGCTGGTAACTTTTAGTGTGTTTTTCCGATTCGCGCAAATAGCATGTCCAGACGCTCGTGGTGAATAGCACTACGTTTTATCTTTTGGTGTCATGCATGATAGAAGTCATCTAGATGCTTATTTTTCCGTTGCATTAGTGCATCGTGATAAAACTGCTGCTATGTGATGTTTTTATGCCATCTTTGCCATGTGATAACTTTTAGCTCGTTTGTCCGAATGATGCAAATGACATGTCCACGTGTTCGTCTTGCCATGCTCTACATGTTGTTTGTGTTAGGATGCATGATAGATTTATTCTTGCCATGTATATCCTCGTTGCAAAGTGCCATGTGGCTGTGATGTTGTTTCACTCATTATAAAATGCCATCTTGTTGAGCTCGTTGCTATCGTTGCGTTTATCTCCATGATGCATGCTTGTATGTTTCGGAATCACCATCATGTGTACTTTGATGTGGTGCTTACCACTTGCCATGTTTAGTTTCGAGGTGACTTAAACTTGCTCTTTTAGATGCCATGATGAAACTGATGTTTTAGGACTTAGTGGTTTTTTCTAAGTCTGAAATCCGTAACGTTCCGATGCCATGTTTGCTTGCTGCTCTAGGACAAACCATGATAGTTTTGGAGTGGATCTTGATTGTTCCTTGTAGTATATATTTTTGGCTTTCCATTAATGTTATCACATGCTTATTTAAGTTACTGTAGCATGTTTATCTTTTGCTCCAAAGTTTCAATAAAATTCTGCTGCCAGAATTTTATTGTCAAGTTCAATATGTCCAAGCTTATTGCTATTGATCCGTGGCTCCTTTGGGGTGCACCTTTGGACTTAATTGCTGTAGGATATGTCTAGTTTATGTTCATGCTCTTTGCCATGTTGTTTGAGTGCTGTAGCTTAATTTTTTTGTGCTCCGAAGTTGCTATGTTGCTGTATTTTTCAGCTTTCGCTCATTTCTTGTTTCGGGCATAACTTTTAGCCCGTAGCTCCGATTTCAGCAAGTCTTATATGAAACTTGATTGATTTTCTGTGTAGATTCATAATATCTTATTATTATCATGTTTTGAGGTGTTTTTGCTTGAGTTCTATTTTACATGCTCCGTGTGCATCCTTAGTGCATCCATCATGCATCCGTCATTTTCGAGTGCGCATTGCATCTTGTTGATTCGTGCCTTGTGTGATTGTATTGTTTAGAGCCGGAAGCTTAGACCGAGTATGAGTACGAGCACGAAGTTTCCAACGAGGTTGAGCACGAGGACCCTTCTTACGATCCGAACGACTACTCTTCAGGCAAGATGACCGAACCCCGATAACATTACTATCTTTGCCTATTGCTAGTAGTTCCGCTCTATAGTTTTGCCTCGATGCCCATGTTCTTTCTGTCAGCCTCCTACTTGTAACCATTGCCATGCTTAACCACCCTACCTATGCAAACCGTTGCTTGGCTAAGTACGCTTCGCTCAGCCCTTCTTATAGCTTTGTTAGTTGCAGGTGAAGATCGAAGATGCTTGCTTCATGTTGAAGATTGGTTGGGTTTATATCACACTATATAATTGCTAAATGAAATCATCTATATATTGGCAAGGGTGGAAGGCTAAGCCTTTTGCTTGGTGATTTGTTCCACTCATGCCGTTAGGAACCGTATAAACCGGTGTTATGTTCCTTGATTATGCGTTCCAAACACGGTTGGGGTGTATGGGACCCCCTCGATAAACCGCTAAGTGCTAAGCCTTTTCCAGCAAGTCCCAACATTTGTACTATTTTCCTAATAACTAAATAACTTGCATAGGGAGTAATTAACCCGAGTTCTTAATCAACAACCCCGGGCCAGTGTTCCTCATGAGTGTTGGTCCGAAACGGGGAGCCTGCGGGGTCACCACGAGGGAACTCGAGGATTGATATAAACCCGTAGCTTCACCCATCCGGTCGTGTCCTGAGACTTAGATACGCGCGGCTACTATCAGGGTGTCGACACGCCGGGAGGATTTGTTGGATTAGTCTTACCTTAGTTCGGTATATTTTGAGCACGGGATTCCGAGAATACTCGAGTCTTCCCACTTTGGAGTTGCGACTCCGTGGATCGTGGGCTTGTAATGGGTCAAGTTGGAACACCCCTGCAGGGTTATGAACTTTCGAAAGCCGTGCCCGCGGTTATGTGGCAGATGGGAGCTTGTTAATATCCGGTTGTAGATAACTTGACACAATGTTTCTAATACACTACCAGCGTGTGTTCCGTGACTGTCAATTTCCGAATAGGGATTCGGGAGTTGAACACGGAGGGGTTATGTTTGTTGAGCTTGTAGCTAGGATCACTTCGTGATCACTTCTCGACCGAGGCTTCTCTTCTCGCTCTCTCTCACGTAAGCTAGTTGCTAGTTGCTGCTGCAGACACTTATTCTTTTCTTCAGCCTTATCCTCTCCCAAGGCTTAAATAGTATTGTTACCCGGGAACGGGATTGCTGAGTCCTTGTGGCTCACAGTTACTTCACCACACCATATGCAGGTCCAGTTGTGAGCTATCCAGGTGATGGCACCGAGATGGACTAGGAGTACGACGAGGAGCGTAGTCGATACTATGTTCGTTATCCTGATGATCAGTAGTGGAGACTTCTACTAGGATTCGATCCGACCTGTGGATTTTATTTAAGTTTGGTATCTTGACATTTGGATTTTGCCCTTAGAGGGTTGTGATATCCTTAATGTATGATGTTTGAGACATGTATTGTATTTGTGTGACGTGGCGAGTGTAAGCCAACTATTTATGTTTACAATTCCCCTCTTTTACATGAGATGTGCAAAGATTACCAAACTTGAGATCATTCTAGGATGGACTTATGCCTTTAAGTCGTGCCTCGACATGTAGGAGGTATAGTTCCATCCTGGGCATTACATAGGAGGCACGACAATAGAAGCAAGACCAATAATTTCATCCTTACTGGGTGGTTCCTTTTCAAGGGATTTTCTATGGAATTTTGCAAAGTTGGAATCATGAGACATATCATCTAATGCAACAGTAACAATATCTTTCACGCAGTCTATCTTGGCATTAACCGTAATCAAGAAGGGTCTACCAAATATAATGGGACAAAATTCATCTTGTGGGGAACTAAGAACAAGAAAATCAGCAGGTATTTAACCTTCCCACACAAGACTTCAATATCTCTAACAATCCCAAAGTGTGAAATAGTGTCTCTATTAGCAAGCTTAATAGTAGCATCAACCCCTTCTAGCTCAACATGTGCAATATCATGCATAATTTCTCGATATAAATCAAGAGGGATAATACTCGCACTCACCTACATCACATAAACCATGATAACAATGATCTCCAATCTTAACAGAGATAAACAGGAAGCCTACAACATGTCTATGTCTATTCCTGGCATTGGGTTTTGGTATTCTAGCAGACTCTTCTCGGAGGTAAATAACATGTCCATCTAAATTTTCTACCAAGATATCTTAACCATAGAAACACTAGGTTCAACTTTAATTTGCTCAGAGGGTGTAGGTGTTCTAGTATTACTTTTACAAACTACAGTTGAAGCTTGAGCATGATCCTTTAACCTAACAGGGAAAGGTGGTTTCTCAATATAAACAGTAGGAACAATGGGATCAACATTATAAGTGATAGTCTTTTCTTCAACTTTAACAGGTTCAACTACTTTTACTTCAATAGGGGGATGGTATTTAAACCACTTCTCCTTGGGGAGATCAACATGAGTAGCAAATGATTCACAGAAAGAAGGTACTATCTCATAGTCAAGTCCATATTTAGTGCTAAACTCACGGAAAACATCGGTATCCATAAAAGCTTTAGCACAATCAAACTTAGGGGTCATACCTGACTCCTTACCTTCGTCGAGATCCCAATATTCAGAGTTGCATTTAATTCTTTCCAACAAATCCCATTTGAATTCAATAGTCTTCATCATAAAAGAACCAGAACAAGAAGTATCGAGCATGGAGCGATTATTAAGAGAAAGCCGAGCATAAATTTTTTGAATGATCATTTATCTTGAGAGCTCATGATTGGGGCATGAATATAACATTGACTTAAGCCTCCCCCAAGCTTGAGCGATGCTTTCTTCTTCTTGAGGCTAGAAATTATAAATATAATTACGATCACGATGAACCTGGTGCATAGGGAAGAACTTCTGATGAAATTCCAACTTCAGACGATTATAGTTCCATGATCCCATATCATCACATAGCCTAAACCATGTCAATGCATCTCCCTTCAAAGATAAAGGGAAGACCTTCTTCTTGATAACATCCTCGGGCATACCTGTAAGCTTAAACAATCCACATAGATTAGATGTAAATCGGGATGCAGTGTTCCGTCTCCTGTAAAAGGATTTTCAAGCAGTTTCTCTATCATACCCGAAGGAATATCAAAGCAAACATTTTCAGTAGGTGCAGTAGGTTGAGGAGCAACTCTTTGCTCTTTTGTTCGAGGTGAAGATACCCCGAACAAGCCCCTCAAAGGATTTTGAGCCATAGTATCAAATGACAATAAATTTCAGCACACTATATAAATTTTTCCTTACCAAATTCCACTCACCAAAGGCGCTTCACTCCCCCGCAACGGCGCCAGAAAAGAGTCTTGATGACCCACAAGTGTAGGGGATCTATCGTAGTCCTTTCGATAAGTAAGAGTGTCGAACCCAATGAGGAGCAGAAGGAAATGATAGGCAGTTTTCAGTAAGGTATTTTCTGCAAGCACTGAAATTATAGGTAACAGATAGTTTTGTGATAAGGTAATTGGTAGCAACTGACAAAAGGTAAAAGTAAATAACGTGCAGCAAGGTGGCCCAATACTTTTTGTAGCGAAGGACAAGCGTGGACAAACTCTTATATGAACGAAAGCGCTCCCGAGGACACATGGGAATTATCGTCAAGCTAGTTTTCATCAGATCATCTGATTCGCGTTCGGTACTTTGATAATTTGGTATGTGGGTGGACCGGTGCTTGGGTGCTATCCTTACGTGTACAAGCCTCCCACTTATGATTAACCTCTAATGCAAGCATCCACAACTACAAAAGAAGTATTAAGGTAAACCTAACCATAGCCTGAAACATATGGATCCAAATCAGCCCCTTACGAAGCAACGCATAAACTAGGGTTTAAGCTTCTGTCACTCTAGCAACCCATCATCTACTTATTACTTCCCAATGCCTTCCTCTAGGCCCAAATAATGTCCAAGTGTCATGTAGTCGACGTTCACATGACACCACTATAGGAGAGACAACATACATCTCATCAAAATATCGAACGAAGACCAAATTCACATGACTACTAATATCAAGACTTCTCCCATGTCCTCAGGAACAAAAGTAACTACTCACAAGACATAATATTTTTCATGATCAGAGGGGTATTAATATGCATAATGGATCTGAACATATGATCTTCCACCAAATAAACCAACTAGCATCAACTACAAGGAGTAATCAACCCTACTAGCAACCCACGGGTACCAATCTGAGGTTTGGGTACAAAGATTGGATACAAGAGATGAACTAGGGTTTGAGAGGAGATGGTGCTGGTGAAGATGTTGATGAAGATAGCCCTCCCCAAGATGGGAGAGTTGTTGGTGATGACGGCGGTGACGATTTCCCCCTCCCGGAGGGAAGTATCCCCAGCAAAACAGCTCTGCCGGAGCCCTAGATTGGTTTCCGCCTCGGTTCCGCCTCGAGACGGCGGCGTCTGGTCCCGAAAGCCTCCTTATGATTTTTCCAGGTCAAAACACCTCATATAGGAGAAGATGGGCATCTGGGGGCCATCGGGGGCCCACGAGACAGGGGGGCGCGCCCCCAGGGCGCGTGGACAGCCGGTGGCCCCCCTCATGAACTTCTTTCGCCAGATATTTTTTATATTTTCTGAAACGGAGTTCTATTGAGTTTCGGGGCTTTTGGAGTTGTGCAGAATAGGTTTCCAGAGTTTGCTCCTTTTCCAGCTGCCGGCATTCTCCCTCTTTATGTAAACCTTGTAAAATAAGAGAGAAAAGGCAAAAGTATTGTGACAAAACAAGTAATAACATCCCATAATGCAAGAAATATCAACATATAAGCATGATGCAAAATGGACGTATCACACGCCGTGAGAATTTTTGACAGCCATCACACTTTTTGACTAAGTCTTCAGCATCAGCATGAGCCGTCAGCTAATAGAAGCCATGACGAAAAGCTTTAGCTACCAGGGACTTTGAACTGGCATGGTGACCACAATCTCCTTCATGGATCTCACGCAAAATCTCACGGTCTTCTTCAGGAGATACGCAACGCTGAAACGCCCCTATTACACTGCAATGATGCAATTCTCCATTGACGATAGTCATTGAATTGGATCGCCGGATTATCTGTCTGGCCAAAATTTCATATAAGCCAAATATGGAACCGTCCAATCTGGGATAACATGAAGAGCCGCCACCAACTGAGCCTCCGGGTCAGGAACAACCAAATCCTCCTCTGTAGGTAGCTTGACCGACGGGTTATGCAAGATGTCCAAAAAAACATTGGGTGGAACCGGTCTATGTTGGGAACCCAAACGGCTTAAGGCGTCTGCCGCTTCATTCTTTCGCCGGTCCACATGGTCAACTTGATAACCTTTGAAGTGTCCAGCAACAATATCCACCTCTTGATGATATGCTGCCATGAGTGGGTCCTTGGAATCCCAAGTACCAGATACTTGTTGAGCCACCAGGTCCGAGTCACCAAAGCATTTAACCCGACTTAAATTCATCTACTTAGCCATTCGAAGACCGTGGAGTAAAGCCTCATATTCAGCTGCATTGTTAGTGCAAGGGAACATTAAACGGAGAACATAACAAAATTTATCACCTCGTGGGGAAGTTAACACGACTCTAGCCCCCGAGCCCTCTAGTTGCCTGGATCCATCGAAGTGAATAGTCCAATAAGTATGATCCGGCTTTTCCTCCGGCGCTTGTAACTCCATCCATTCATTGATGAAATCTACAAGTGCTTGGGACTTGATTGCCGTACGAGGCACATATTTTAACCCGTGAGGTCCAAGCTCGATGGCCCACTTGGCAACCCAGCCAGTTGCTTCTATGTTTTGGATTATATCTCCCAAAGGGGTAGAGCTGACCACGGTGATGGGATGACCCTGAAAATACTGCTTAAGCTTCTGGCTTGCCATGAAGACTCCATACACAAGTTTCTGCCAATGTGGGTACCTCTGTTTGCACTCAATAAGCACCTCGCTGATATAGTAAACCAGCCATTGAACCAGATATTCCTTCCCAGCCTCCTTGCGTTCCACCACAATGGCCACACTGACAGCCCGGGCATTAGCAGCCACGTACAACAACAACGGCTCTTTATCGACCGGAGTGGCAAGGACAGGTGATTCTGCCAACTGTTTGTTCAAGTCCTCAAACGCTGCATTAGCAGCATCACTCCACACAAAATTGTCTGTCTTTTTCATCATGTGACATAGAGGGATAGCTTTTTCTCCCAACAGGCTGATAAATCGGCTCAGCACTGCAATACGGCCCGCCAGACGTTGAACGTCATTGATACACGCCGGTTTAGCCAGAGACGTAATAGCTTAGATTTTTCCGGATTAGCTTCAGTGCCCCTGTTAGATACCAGAAACCCCAAGAGCTTGCCTGCCGGTACACCAAAAACACACTTGGCCGGATTAAGCATCATCTTATAGACCCAGAGATTATCAAAAGTTTCCATCAAATCATCTATTAATGTCTCGTCCTTTCTGGACTTCACCACAATATCATCTACATATGCATGAACATTACGCCCAATTTGTTTATGAAGACAATTCTACACACAGCGATGATAAGTTGCCTGGGCACTCTTGAGCCCAAAGGGCATAGATACATAGCAGAAGGCTCCGAAGGGAGTTATAAAAGTTGTCTTCTCCTGGTCCTTAACTGCCACTTTGATCTGATGATAACCATAATAAGCATCCAGAAAACTTAAATGCTCACAACCCGTCGTAGCATCAATAATTTGATCAATACAAGGAAGAGCAAAGGGATCAGCTGGACAAGCCTTGTTAAATCTGTATAATCCACACACATATGCCAAGTGCCATTCTTATTAAGTACCAGCACCGGATTAGCCAACCATTCAGGATGAAATACTTCAACGATAAACCCAGCCGCCAAGAGCCTGGCTACTTCCTCACCAATGGCCTTGCGTCTTTCTTCATTGAAGCGGCGGAGAAACTGCTTGACCGGTTTAAACTTGGAATCGACATTAAGAGTGTGCTCAACGAGTCCTCTCGGTACACCTGGCATGTCAGAAGGTTTCCATGCAAAGATGTCCCGGTTCTCACGGATGAACTCGATGAGCGCGCTTTCCTATTTCGGATCCAAGTTAGCGCTGATGCTAAACTACTTGGATGAATCACCAGGAGTAAAATCAACTAGCTTAGTCTCATCAGCCGATTTAAACTTCAAGGCCGTATCATGCTCTGTAGTTGGCTTTTTCAAAGAAGTCATATCCGCCAGATCAACATTGTCCTTGTAAAACTTCAACTCCTCTGTTGCACAAACCGACTCAGCATAGGCCGCATCACCCTCTTCACATTCCAAAGCGATCTTACGGCTCCCATGTACTGTGATGGTCCCCTTATGACCCATCATTTTGGGATGCTGATAAACATAACAAGGCCTTACCATAAACTTAGCGTAAACCGGCCGTACAAACAGGGCATGATACGGGCTTTTGATCTTTACCACCTCAAAAGTCAAGGTCTCTGATCTTGAATCATGCTCATCTCCGAAGGTAACCTCCAGAGCTATCTTACCAACTGGATATGCTGATTTACCAGGCACCACACCATGGAAAATGGTGTTTGATGGTTTAAGATTTTTATCTGTTAACCCCATGCAACGGAAGGTTTCATAATAAAGGATGTTGATACCGCTCCCCCCCGTCCATGAGCACCTTGGTGAACTTATACCCTCCAACCTGAGGTGCCACAACCAATGCCATATGACCCGGATTATCAACCCGGGGTGGATGATCCTCTCGACTCCACACAATGGGCTGTTCAGACCAGCGTAGGTAATGGGGCACCGCCGGTTCAACGGAGTTCACTGCCCTCTTATGAAGCTTCTGGTCGCGCTTACATAGGCTAGTGGTGAAGACGTGATACTGCCCACTATTCAACTGCTTAGGGTTGCTCTGGTAACCCGACTATTGCTGCTGATGATTCCCCTGATGATTATAACCACCCTGGCTGCCTTGACCACCCTGATTGCCATGCCCGCTTTGATTGCCTTGAAATCCTGAGCCAGAACTACCTCCACCATAACCCGGCCCATGAGAACCGGGCCCTGAACGGCCCGACGGTCCATGATCATATTGGAAACGATCCGAATTTTTGAACTCCCGCATAATAAAGCAATCCCGCTTTACACTTACCGATGTTTCCATGGACCGCCGGGTTATGTTGCTGCCCTTTGCCGTTTTTCTTTCCCTTTCCTAACTTTTCATCATCAGACTCAGGGTCCTCGGTACTATCAGAGTCGGCGTACTTAACCAGAGCTTCCATGAGCTTTCCCATGTCATCGCAATGACGCTTGAGCCGTCCCAACTTCAACTTCAGAGGTATGAACCGGCAATTGCCTTCCAACGTTAAGACTGCTGTATCGGCATTGATGCGGTCCGATGAATGCAAGATTTCTGAAACCCAGCATACCCAATGGCTTGTTGATTCATTTTCTCCTTGGACACAGGCAGCTAAGTCCACAATTGACATGGGCTGCTTGCATGTGTCTTTGAAATTCTGGATAAACCGGGCCCTTAACTCGGCCCATGACCCAATGGAGTTAGCCGGCAAACCTTTCAGCCAAGTACGAGCTGTTCCTTCCAACATCATGGTGAAGTATTTAGCACATGCCGCATCGTCCACATCCAGCATCTCCATTGCCATCTCATAGCTTTCAACCCATGACTCGGGGGATAAATCGACGGTGTAATTGGGCACTTTTTGAGTACCTTTGAAATCCTTGGGTAGCCGTACATTACATAAAGTCGGAGTGAGACATGACACCCCCAAAGAACTGGAGGTAACTCCTGGCTCCGCCGAAGTTGTTGCATGAACCGAGGTAAGTTGAAGAGTCATGTACTGCGCCACTAACTCGGCTTCTCGACGTTGTCTACCCTGATCCACCACATCCTGAGCATTAGCGCCACCACCTGCGAGGTTATGCCCCCGAGGCGGGTTACGGTTCCGCGCGCTGCTTGACACGGCCGGTTCATCCATATGCCTGCTGTAACTCCGGCTTGGGTGGGGGGTGGAATGAATCCTCTCGTGGTTGTACGAGTAAGCCTGCTGCTGAGTCAAAGCTTTCTGAAGGAGCTCCCTAGCCCGTCGCATCCCAACCGCTACGGGGGAATCACCTTCGACGGGGAGGGCCGCCAATCGTGAAGTGGTAGCAACTATGTTATCCAAGGGGTTGGAGTAATGACCCGGAGGCATCGGTACATGTTGTGACGGCATGTTCTAACGAGGTGGATCCGTTGGGTGCGGCTGGACCGACACCCCCGTTCCAGGCGCTTCTGCCCGGTTTACCACTGGTTGATTGTTGGTTACTGCTCCAGGCATGCTAAAGAGATTCCTTGCCTCGTAAACCGGAGGCAGGTGAGACCGATACCTTCTTCTCATCACATCATATGACGCGTTCTGATCCAACATAAGCCGATAAGCCTCTGCATCCAACTCGGCCTGCTTTGCAGCCATCCTGGTGTTTTCAGCTGCCAGATCTATCTTGGCTTGAGCTATCCGATCCTTCACCTTAGCGAATTCTGCGTCATGCCGCTCTTGATCCGCCGGGCTAACTTCAGCGGTCAACTGTGCTGTCAAAGTGTCCAATAAACCGGACAAAACCTGAGGTGGTGGCTGCATAGGGCCTCCTGCCCCAGCTGTTGTTGCCACCGCTAAACCAGCGATCATCGCTGTTGCGGTCGAAGAGTGTTGCACAAATTGTGATCCGACCATGAAGATTGCAACTCGGCTCGGCGGATCGAGGGGGTCCGGAATACTGTCGCCATCGGAACAATCCCCAAACCGACCGTCTTGCAGCTGGTACAATGACTCGGTCTCTCCGGTAGATGATTCGTCACCAGAGTAAACGACGGTCTCACCACCAGATACCGATCTATCCTCAGATTCCGCTTCATGGACGACTCCCGCAAAGGCACACTTCATGGCAGGCCGAACCCGGGCAGGTCTCGCACGCTGAGCCGCTTCGACGATGTCGGTGCAGATGTCCGGCTCAGGGCCCGGTTCGCCGATCTTGCCAATGAAAACGTGAATGTCGCCGAAGGGGACCCGATACCCGTACTCAATGGAGTCGGCCTCGGGGCCCCATCCTGCGTCATCGATGTAGATCTTGCCGCAAAGACTCTTGGTCATCCGGCCCACTGTGTATACCTTGAGCACTTCGAAGCTGCCCTCTAAGAAATCGAAACCATCGTGCAATAGCCCCACGGTGGGCGCCAACTGTCGTGGTTTTTTTACGGCAGACGTCCTAGTGTGAGGACTTAGACATGGAGCCATCGCGACGGGTTAGCTTAAAGGGGTTAAAGCGGACAAAGGACGCAAGGAATTTATACTAGTTAGTCCCCTTGCGGTGAAGGTAAAGGCCTACTCTAGTTGGTATGGAATTGCTAGGGTTTCGATGACCAGGGAGCGAATACGCTTAACCTGGCTCTCGAGTTGTTGTCTGTTCTCCCTGAAACGCCGCCGGGTCGTCCCTTTATATACATAGGATGATGCCCGGCGGTTTACAGAATCCCGAGGCCGGCTCATAAATGTGTCTGGCCCGGTTTTTATCCTTTCCTATCTTACAACACAAGTTACACACCATATGGCGGTTTATGTCTACGGGCCCTAATCCGCCTTTGGGCCCTGGGCTTTTAGATCTCCATAGTAAAACGCCATACTCCTTGTCTTCATGGGCTTCAATATGGATAACTCAGTACATGTATGACCCGGCCCCTCATGGGCAGTTTATACTCAGTAGTTATATCCCCAACAGGTCCTACACCGTTGTTCTAGTCGGTCCCACCGAGATTCCCAACGTTCATATCTTTGCACATACCGGTGCCATCGAGATTAGTCAAAAGTGTGTAACGGTTGAATTTTGTGTGGAGGCTATATATACCCCTCCACCCCCTTCCTCATTGAGGAGAGCCATCTTAATGTGCCTATACTTACACCATTCATTTTTTGAGAGAGAACCACATATTGATGTGTTGAGATCAAGAGATTCCAATCCCATCATTTGAACCTTGATTTCTAGCCTTTCCCAAGTTGCTTTCCACTCCAATTCTTCTTCCACCATATCAAAATCTGTGAGTAAGAGTTGAGTGTTGGGGAGACTATCATTTGAAGAACAAGAGCAAGGAGTTCATTATCAACACACCGTCTATTACCTTTTGAAGAGTGGTGTCTCCTAGATGGGTGTCGCTTGGGAGCGCCTGTCATGATGTGGAGTTGAACCAAGAA
This sequence comes from Secale cereale, assembly GCA_902687465.1. Lineage (NCBI taxonomy): Eukaryota > Viridiplantae > Streptophyta > Magnoliopsida > Poales > Poaceae > Secale > Secale cereale. Next base: position 487,969,937 of record LR738712.1, read on the forward strand.
GTTTGTAAGGGCAAGGAGATTGCCTACTTCGTGAAGATCTACCCGAGTGAAGCAAATCCTTCGTGGGAAATGGCCATGGTGGGACAGACAAGGTTGCTTCTTTGTGGACACTTCATTGGTGGAGTCCTCCATGGACCCGCGCAGCCGTTACCCTTTGTGGTTTGAAGTCTCGATCAATGTGCACGTAAGATAGCACCACCTATCAGAATCACACCAAAAATTAACCGCGTCTCCATTGCATTTGCACACTCCAATCCCATCCCATTACATTCTTGCAATTTGCATGCTTTACTCTTTCTGCTGCCTATACTCTTGTCATGCTTGCTTGAGATGTATTACATGCCCATTAACATGTGCTAAACTCTACCTTAACTTGAAGAATTTAAAAACTGCCACTTTTACTTGTGAAGGGTCTAATCACCCCCCTCTAGAAGCCTCTTCTCGGTCCTTTCAATTGGTATCAGAGCATTGGTATCCATTGCTTTGATTTAATCACCATTGGAGGAAGATGGATAAGTCAACTTTGGGGAGTCTTAGTTGTAGAGTGCCCATTCTCAATGGATAATACTATAACTTTTGGAGAGATGAAATGTTTGATATATTTGATAGATTTAACTTAAGCAAGTATGTTCATACTCCTTATGTGCCTCCTATTGATCCCTTACATCCTACTCATGAAGAGGAGATTGATATGCTTCGTAATCTTAGAACCATCAATCTTATCATTCAATGATTGCCAAACATTGTAGTTAGACAAGTGCAAAACTTTGAATGTTTTTATGGGAAAATCTTGAGATGCGCTATCCTAATTATTCTTTGAAAAATCTTGATGAGATTCTTCAAAAGACCATTGCTTTTCATAAGATGGACCCTAGTGATCCTAAATTTGATGAATGTCTTTTTGAGCTTCGAGATCTTATGTGGGCCAAATGAGATGTTAGACCCATTGGAAACATCATTATAGAAGCTATTAGAATTCACAAACTTGTACATTTTCATGATCAAAATCTAATGAATCACTTGACCTAGGTGATGATCATATGCATGATGATGATATTGAACGTGGCTATTATGATGAAGATGAAGAACGTGACATTGAATATGAGAAGACTATGAGGAATCTTAGTCTCATGGCAGATCTTCGCAATTACACATCCATAGAAAAGGAATGGGTTCTTGATAGTGGATGTACCGATCACATGACAGAGACAAAGACATGTTCCAAGAGCTTGCAAAAAATGATGGTCCATGCAAGTTTGTAACTTTTGGAGATAACTACAAGGGTAAGGTACTTGGCCTTCGTAAGGTGACCATATCCAATGATAGATCTATTCAAAATGCTATGCTAGTTGAATCTCTTGGTTAGAATCTTCTTTTCGTATCTAGACTAGCCGACTTTAGTCTCAATGTTCTATTTACCAAAGCAGATAGCCAAGTGTTTCGACGAGATAATCATAACGTGGTCTTTATCGGCATCCGTAGAGGTGATCTACACATTGTTGATTTCACTAAGAAAGTCCAACCTCGTATTTTTGTTTGATTGCTAAATCTTCCAAAGGTTGGTTATGGCATAGAAGGTTAGGTCATGTTGGCATTAGAAATCTTGATAAACTTATTAAAGGTGATCATATCCTTGGTGTTAAAGATGTTATATTTGATAAGGATAGACTTTGTAGTGCTTGTCAAGAAGGAAAACAAGTTGGAGGAAGTCATCCCGTGAAGAACATCATGACCACGAGAAGACCACTTGAGCTGCTTCACATGGACCTCTTCGGTCCCAACGCCTATAAGAGCCTTGGTGGTAACTCTTTTGGTTTGGTCATTGTTGATGATTTTTCCAGATTTACGTGGGTGTTCTTTCTTGATGATAAATCACAGGTCCAAAAGATGTTCAAGAACTTCACTAGGAAGGTCCCAAATCAATTTGAAGTGAATACCAAGAAGGTTTGGAACGATAATGGAACAGAGTTCAAGAACACGAATGTGGATACCTTTCTTGACGAAGAGGGGATTTTACATGAGTTCTCGGCCACGTACACACCTCAACAAAATGGAGTTGTTGAGAGGAAGATCTGGACTCTTATTGAGATGGAAAGAATGATGCTTGATGAATACAAGACGCCAAGACACTTTTGGGCGGAGGCGGTTGAGACAGCTTGTCATGCTACAAATCGACTATATCTCCACAAGCTTCTCGGCAAAACGACATATGAGCTACTCACCAGTAACAAACACTAGGTTAGATACTTTTAAGTATTTGGCTCAAAGTGTTACATTCTTGATAAGCATCGTCGTTCAAAAGTTGTTCCTAATCTCATGAAGGTTTTCTACTCGGTTACGGCTCAAACTCTCACACTTACCGTGTCTACAGCAATTTCAGCCGAAAGATTGAACAGACGGTAGACGTGAAGTTTTATGAATCTAACGACTCGCAAGTAGAGCAACTGCAAATTGATGTAGGAGACAAAGATCCCTCAGAAGATATTCAATATTTGTCTATTGGCAAAATTCGCCCAACGGTGGTGAAGGAGAGTACTTCGTCCATTCAAGTGCAAGCCTCAACCTCACATCAAGGTGAACCACAAGTTGACATGAAGGCACCCACAAGTGGAACACGTCAAGATGAAGGGAATGAGGAAGTACACCAAGATGATCCACCTCAACCTCCTTCTCCACCTCCACAAGGGAATGACAACACCAACAACTATGAATAAGAAGAAGATTATGAGTATGTTCCACCAAAACCCAAGCAAAAGCTCTCACGAGTTAGAGCAATAGTTTCAAGAGATCACCTCGTTAGAAAAATCTTCGATGCCATAAAAAACGGGAGAATCACTCGCTCTAAAACTGGTTTGGCTAACTTTTGTGGACATTACTCATTCATTTCTAGTGTTGAACATATGAAGGTAGAAGAAGCCTTGAGGATCCGGATTGGATAAAAGCTATGCACGAAGAGCTACACAACTTTGAGAGGAATCAAGTATGGACATTGGTTGAGAAGCCCAACGATGATCAAAACATTATTGGAACAAAGTGGGTGTTCTGAAATAAGCAAGATGAGGATGGACAAGTTGTACGCAACAAAGCATGTCTTGTTGCTCAAGGCTACACTCAATTCGAAGGTATGGACTATGGTGAGACGTATGCCCCCGTTACTAGACTTGAGTCAATTTGCATTTTATTTGCTTATATCAATCACCATGATATCACCTTATACCAAGTGGACATTAAAAGTGCTTCTCTCAACGGTGAAATTGAGGAGAAAGTTTGTGTTAAACAACCTCCCGACTTTGTTAATCCCAAGAAACATAATCATGTCTACAAACTTCACAAACCTCTTTATGGTGTTAAACAAGCTCCTAGACCTTGGTATAAGTGCTTGACTAAGTCTTCAAAATTCGGAAAATTGATTCTACTCTTTTTTTACAAAAAGGGTTAATGGATAATTATTTGTGTGCCAAATTTATGCGGATGCTACATATTTGGTTCTACTAACCCTCATTTTAGTGAAAAGTTTGGAAGGTTAATTTCGGAGAAGTTTGAGATGTCTATGATGAGTGAAGTTAAATTTTCCTCGGTTTGCAGATCAACCAAACAAAGGAAGGTACCTTTGTCTCACAAACAAACTATACCAAGGATCTTTTCAAGAAGTTCAACATGCAAGAAAGCAAATGTATGAAAACACCCATGTCGACTAGTGGACATCTTGACTTGACGAAGGATGGCAATCCGGTTGACCAAAAGGTTTACCGATCTATGATTGGTTCATTATTATATCTTTGTGCCTCCCGTCCCGTTATCATGCTAAGTATGTGCATGTCTGCACGATATCAAGCTGCTCCTAAAGAATGTCATCTTAAGGCTGTGAAAAGGATAGTGAGATATTTGATTCATACACCAAATTTTGGCATATGGTACCCTAAGAGGTCATCTTTTGATCTTGTTGGCTATTCTGACACAGACTATGCCGGTGACAAGGTTGATAGAAAGTACACTTTGGGTACATGTCAATTTCTTGGTAGATCCCTTGTCTCTTGGTCCTCCAAGAAACAAAACTGGGTATCATTATCCACCACGGAAGTGGAATACATTGCCGCCAAATCATGTTGTGCTCAATTACTTTGGATGACCCAAACTCTTAAAGATTATGGGATATATGTGAAACATATTCCATTGCTTTGTGACAATGAGAGTGCTATTAAGATTGCTCACAATCTCGTGCAACATTCTCAAACTAAGCATATTGCAGTTCGTCATCATTACATTCGTGATCATGTTGCTAAAGGAGATATCAATCTTAAGCATGTTCGTACTGACAAGCAATTGGCAGATATCTTCTGTAAACCGCTTGATGAAAAGACATTTTGTCGATTGAGAGATTAATTGAACATCATTGATGCCTCAAATTTGGAGTAGAGACTCCTTGGATACATGCAAGGCATGAGCCTTTGTGACTAATCCTTGATATTTCTATTATGATGATGATCATGTGTCTTGGATATATATTTGCACCCATGTGTGTTATCTAACCCTTGTAGGTACTTGGATAAGCCTAAATCCACGAGATTGCAAATCACTCACATCTTGAGCAATTTCTACATCACCAAGTATCTATGCTTTGGTTGTTGCTATCAAGGAACAAGCCTACACTCAACACATACTTTGAAAATATTTATATGATGAATTTCACTCTTGTCAATTTGGATACATAAGAGTCATTCCTTGCTAGACTAAGCCATGTAGGAAGATGAACTTCACATTGATAGGGATGCTCCCAACTCTTGATGAACTACATCAGCATTGAGCATTCACAACAAGTTCAACTACATGATCAAGTTCAACAACAAACCCAATGTATTTATTTTCCATCTTAGATAAGCTTTGGTCCAAGTCATGAGTTAAAGCAACTCAACAAGATGTGAATACACTAAGATGCTTAAACGAAAAATGGCAACCCCATTCTTAACTTAACGATGAGTATGACCTATGATCAAGTGATCTCACTTGACTTGTACGCCAATATACTCTAACATAGGTGATAATGTCGCCGACCACCTCTAGATGAAGTTCTCTAGTGTTCTTTTTGTTCATTGCATTTCTTCTTGCTATTGTGTTTTCCTTTTAGAAACAAAAAAGCTTCATCTAGATCCTTTCTACTTTTTCTGTGATCATTTCATTATTTTCAAATTCATTGCAAACTCTATCAAATTCCTTGGAAATCTTTGTGAAATTTAATTTGCTAGTGAGCTGAGTTGACAAAATCTTCTCTCCGCGTTGAAGTCGGTTCCACCGATCCAAGCCTATCGGGCAGACTGACACACAAGGTGTACTTGCACACAGTTCATCGGTTCTACCGATACGGACTCACTCGGTCTCATCGATGGGCACCTTCGGTGGCTCTGCTATCTCGGAGTCACCAATTGAAATGGATCGGCATCACCGACTTCACTGCTGAGAAAACCTTTTGCCATCTTATATTGCATATTCTTTCAACTCCACTCAATGATTCCTTCCCTCTGCCTGCATCTTAAGCTGTACTCTGCCTTGAATGTGTCTCTCCAGGACCATACTCACTCGACTCGTATCCATAAAGGACCCTTATTGGAAATTGATGTCAAAGGGGGAGAGAGATCTCTGAAAGAGAGAGAGAGAGAGAGAGAGAGAGAGAGAGAGAGAGAGAGAGCACATAAGAGCTTATCCTTACAAAGATCTTCTGAGAAAGGAGGAGAGATGCATTTCTATAAGAGGAGATAATTTGCATGTCTTTTAGAGGGGAAAGACATGTCAGCTATCATTTAATTTTTTTGGGTTCTTAGCTTAAGCTTTAAGCTTGTTCTGATTGCTTCTCACCCTACATACTCCCAATATCTAGTGTTAGATTGAGGGGGAGAGGATGTTCATGCTTGTGGGAGAACAATCCTTGGAACTCATTGCAAATCCTTAATTCTTTGGGGACATGTCTATATCTAAATGAAGTACTCACTCTATGATACTCACCTTTTTACATTTCATCACAGTCTTGGTAATCTTGGGGATCTTCAAATATTTCTTATTTGAAGTTTTGTTGTGTTATTTAGCCATGTTTTCTCAAGTCTACTTCTTCAAAAGTCAGCTCAAGGACCACAAGGTAAGTATATGCATCACACTCATGTGCATGATGATCTATTGCTTTTGCACATATTATTTGCAAAAGGGATTCATAAACATGTAGGTACATCTCACTTCACTTTTGCTCTGATGCATATGACCAAGATACATGTAACTCATTATTTACTCTGTCATGATGTGCATTCACAGGTCTTTCAATTTTAGCATTGCATGAGTGCATACATATTTGAGGAGCTCATGCTAGTAACATGTTCTTCCAAAGCTTTATTTACTACTCCTTGATTCATCTACTTGAAACTTTGATGTATGTTGTCATCAATTATCAAATAGGAGGAGATTAAAAGCACAAGTGCTCCCTGGGTGGTTTTGGTAAAGTCAACATATCTCTTGTTGGACTGATAGTTTTATCTAGTATATCTCAGATAATTTCAACAGTGGAGTGGCAAAGACAAGAGGATGTGGAACCCCTTCAAAATGCTAAGGACAAGGGATTGGCAAAAGCTCAAGAATACATTTTTATTTAAGGGATCCAAGATCACATTGATTCCATAGGAAAGCCAATTGAACATATAAACCATGCTGGGGTGCTAGGCACAACCGCTGTGTCCACGTAGGCTATGAACAGTGCAGCGAATCGAGCGAGTGAAAGCGGGCAGCGAAAATATCCTATCCTTTGAGCAAGGCGCCCCGCCTCCTCCTCTCCTCTTCCTTGTCGCCTTCCCCATGCGGTGAAAATATCCCCTCTCCTCGCCGCCTCCCCGCCCCTCCTCGTCTCTCTCTCCACCCAGCAGGCGCCTCCACTCCGCCGTCTCCTCCCCGCATCTATCCCTCCATCGTACGTCCTCTGAAGGCCCCGATTTGAAGCAGGGGGGACGAGGAGATCACGAGGAGGCGGCTTTGGGCTCGGGATGATGGAGAAGGAGGAGGCGCGGGAGACAGGCAAGGGAGGACGAGGGGTCGCGGGGTGGATCTGATGGAGGTGGAGGTGATGCGGGAGCTTTGGGAAGAGGCGGCGAAGGTCAGAGAATGGCGATGGGAGGGAGCCCGAGACGATGGCGGTGCTGAAGGCAGGGAAGCAGAGGACGACTCGCCGGGCAAGCTCGAGTTGTACGCGATGAGATTTCTTATTCCATGTCCTCCCTCCTTCCGAGCTCGTTCGTCCTCCTCATCCTCTCTCTCGTGCCGTCGTGCCTTTTGGCGAGGTAGGACGAGAGGCGGCGAGATGCAGGAGTGAGGGAGATGGAAGCGGTGGGATGGGATGTAAGCGATGCCGTTCTCAGTGATGTGCGGGACGTGACCTTGAACTCTTGTTGCACGGGCAGAGAAGAGGGAGGCGCTGGTGTGGAGAAATCGAAAGGAAGTGTCAGCAGCGACGAGTTCTTGTGCTTGTTATCAGAGATTCAGAGGCAGGAGCACAACCATGGAGTACAGGGACATCAACACCGATCGGCAACAACCACACAGGTGGGTGACTTGTGTTGCGTTCTTTTGTAGTCATTTGGACCTTCATTGATTGGCTCTTACGTACTATATATTGTGTTAACTCATGTGTTACTGCTGTCAGCTTGACTGTGTTTACCTGTCATGCTGTTTGTGCGTTTTTTCTTCCAATCTTAGCAGGAAAAATGTGATGTTGTTTACTTATGCTTGCCCTGGGGCTTTCGGGGAAGATATATGCAAGTTCCAATTACCTGTTTCTAAAGTGTAAAATATGTGAGTTCCATATGATATCTACTCTCACAGGACTAAGGTTTTTGCAGCCTATTGTGAAAAGATGTACAAAGGTTTTTTGCCCCCTCCAATGTCTTTAAGAGAGTACCTCTTTGTGCAGTATGGTGGTGAGGGTGTTGAATAAGATAGAGATCCTTCATCTGTGCATGAGGTGTTGAAAAGGATGCAGGATATGATCTTCAAGTTTTGTTGGTTGGATTCTTGTCTTGTGAATTATTGTTGGCGCATTTATATATTTGAGAGGGCTGCCATGTATCCTAGGTGTGTTGAATCCATAGCGCGTTATCTTCGCATTGGAGAGGACATTGTGTCTCTTTATCTCTTGCTGAGGTTAGTCACGTAACTTCTCTTTTCCACTGACAGAGGTTTATCCTTTTCTCTGTAATTCCATGCTGAAAAAATGTTTCTTAAATGATTAGATTTGTAAAGCACCTGGATGAACAAGAGAACAGAAAATAACAAAGGCTAACACTTGTGTCTTAGTATTATTATGGAGACTGTTGCTTAATAATCAGGGGAGAACTCCTTTAACTAAAAAGAAGTATTATGGAAACTGTCTTAGAGCTAGATTACATTTTCTGATGTTTTTTCATTCGAATTTGGTGTCACCGATTGGTGCTTAGGAAATTGTTTCATAGCTACTTCGAAACATCTTGTTATACTTATGCTGCTGGACTGCTGGCACTTGTGGTTTGTTGCTAAACATCAACACATCAATGTCAGAGGAAGAACACATCTAAAAATTGTTAAGAGAAAGATATACATTTATAATACACAGTTCAATGTTGTTTTCCCCAAAATGGTACCCGTTAATGTTGGTCTATAGTCACAAGCATGCACTAAGATTTCGATAAGGACTACATATGGATGTATATACACATTTTAGAGTGTATTCACTCATTTTGCTCCGTATGCAGTCTATATTGGATTCTCTAAAAAGGCTTGTATTTAGGAACGGAGGGAGTAATCTATAATCCAGTAAGCTACCCAGGCATAAAAAATAACAGTTCCTGCTTGCTGATGAAGGAAAGTTAGGTAGGAAGAAATATAGGTGCACCTCCTTATTGTTTATATATATGCATGAAGCAATATTTGGTGCTTCCTGATTATATTAATGGTAACAATAGAAATAATGAATTGGTTTGCCGTTTGCATAATTAGTGGGCTATCTACTTACAGTTTCTATGAATGCTCTCTTGATACGTTCTTGTTCCCTCATAATTCACTGATTCCATCTGCGGTGTGCTGCAAGTTCGTCATTCGCCTGGGTCAGAAGATGCTTTCTCTCCTCCCGCCTTGTGGTCTCCTTGCTCTACTTTCTGCTTGTTATTTAGAATTCCCTATTAATCATGGTCTTTCATGTGGGTTTCTAATCCCTGTTGTTCTACAGGTCCTCTTGTCATTGCCTTCCAGTCCACTGCTCTACTGGCTCGCCGTATCCTCTTTCTGCTGTCGAGGTCCGGCTGGGTGCCTGAGTTTGTTTCCTTTGGTTTGTGTACGTGATTTACCGCTTACTTATGTTTACTGACCGGGTATTGCGTATGTTTCTGTGTTCTGCTTTCTTATGCTGATTATTATATTTGCGCCATTTTTTTGTCTGCACAGGATGTGCTCTATTGTGTCTTTTGTGATCCCTATTTTAGAGACTAATGCATTACAATTAGCTTTGCCAGTGTGGGGATAATAAGGATGGGGTTGTGCTCGCTTGGGTGGAGCTTGAACTTCCTAATAGCTGTCAGATAGGAGGTTCTTTCAGTCTAATGGCCGTGGGAGGCACTGGCCACGTATGAGCATGCTACTTTACAAGCTGTAATGTTCTTACAAGGGCTGTATGTGTTTGTGGTCAAAGAATACAATTTCAACTGCATGCTGGCCTATAGAAATTTGATGGCTTCTGCGGTTGTTGTTGCCGCATCTGCTGTGCAGTATGTGGCGAGCTTGGAAGGAGATATTGTGCGTTTGCGCCATCCATGCACCGACCCAGTGGCTCTTTCCAGCAGTAATTACCTGCAACCGCAGCTTAGCATGTCATTCTTATACTCACGTCTATCAGCCTTTGCTCTTTCAAGTAGTGCTTTGTTATGTGTGTTAGCAGCTACCACTACTGCTTGCTGTGGGTAGCCTTTTGGTTCATACAGATTGTCGGCTCATATATGAATGTTGTTTCCGAGATCTTGATTTCTACATGAAACTATATATACCTGTGTAAAGTGCAAACTTTTGTGCACACTACCTATTCTTCTCTGATTGGATCATTGGAGATGCATTCACCAGCATTCCATTCAAGTAACGGATAGATAGTTGTTGCTAATTCTATTCTTGGTGATTGCAGGCATAGTTAACCAATCCTCTGTGTAGTATGATTAATATACATACTCTTTTCATTTTTGTTTCCTGCCATTTATGGTGCAGTATTTTTTTCATTTCTGAAGTCATATCATTCTCAGAACCCTCGGGAAATAGTGCCAACATAGCTGCAGTTCTCATTTTTTAATTCATATTCTATAAACAGAAAATCAATTTACAGTGTATTGAACACAAAATTCATCTCCAGATCTATGGCTACAGTTTTCCTTCACTGAAATTAGATTCTTCTGGAGCAATTTCATCTAAATTATGCAAACAGAAATAACACCGACGTTCTATTTTTCTACAGGAACACCAGGTTGCAACTCCAGCTTCGCCGACGAACTCGCTCGTTGCGCTAGAAGGTGCTTGGGCTTGTTTCTCTGACCGATTAGCTGCGACATCTCACATGGATCTTCACTGCCTCATAGACCTATTTTTTATTCTCTCGTCAGTTCTACATGTCTGCTCATCCATTGCATGCTGCTAGATGGTCCCTGTTTACTTAATCCAAGGTAAATCCCATGAGGACTATTATTTGTTTTGTCAGATTGAATCTCTCTGTCATTTAAACTTTATTGATAAGACAGACAACAATAAACTTTGCAAATGTAACCCTACCAATTCCAACATATTGCCATATTATGGTTTTGTTTTATTTCTTATTGCTTCATGTTGTTTGGTTTGTTTGAACTGCATTTTATAGCCAGGTTTTTATGTGTTGCTTTTATTTTGCCTGTACCTTTATGGCCAGTAAGCTTAATTCTTTCAACTTGTTTCTTATATGCACTTTTGTTGCATGCATTTTCTTGAGAGAAATATCCTTGAGAGAACAGAGAGGTAACAAAACACCAGATTATTTTATCAAGTAGGACATGGATGCTTTTAATGAGTTTTAGCTGAAGAGAGAAAATATGACGCAATAGGGTAGCCTCCACAAATTTAGAACCAAGATCCGTTAGTCCGCCTTCATCTGCCTGACACACTTTAGTCGGGATATTGATGAGCACTACTTAGATGAGTTTGTTGCCCACTGTGTGTGGGAAATACAGTTAAGCTGTATAACAAAAATGTTCGCCATCTGCGAAATATCATCAAAGACAAAGAAAACACCTTACCATTACTACATATGCCACATGACAGAAACATTTGTTGCTGATGGCAAAAGAATGGTAATCTTAAAGAAATGCATTCTTGTGTTTCCTACAAGAACATGCCGGCAAACCTTGTATTGAATAACCTTTATCCTCATTTGCAGTTCTTTAGCACACACTTTTCTAAGAGAAGCCTCTTCCCGCACACGGATGCTGATCATGATGAGCTACCAATCAGTACAGGAGGCGGGACCACCAGTGTCATGGCCCTCTTTATCAAGGGCGTCGACAACAGGGCTACACTCACAAAGAACGGGAGCAGCTTCTTCCATAAGGCAAACATAAAGAAAGGGTGTGCATATGCTTTCGCCTTCAAGTGCACGTCCAAGGGCCTCTGCATGATTGTCTATCCAATCTAAGCAGGTCACAATAGTCCTTTGCTATGTAACTTGGTATTACTAGAGGTACCAATCGAGACTTTTATATGTGGTATAATTTTGGATCTTATGGAAAAAAATTGATAATCCTATCCGTATGACTATCATCAATCCGTACTTATTTCCATATGTTAACTTCTGTGTCTACATATTTTGATGCAGTGTCTTTCAATATTTAGCTTGCTCTCGGCCTTTGCGCCATGGGCGCAACTGGTCATCTAGTAATATTAAAAGGTGATGAGGTGTTGCTTAATGGTCTACTTGCTCAAAGTTCTTAGTGATATTGCTCCAAAATCCTTAGTCAATTTTTCCATCCAAATATGTCCAAACCCTAATTTTAAACATGGCCCCACCGATATTTCCTACCGGAGGCAGCGACTTCATGTTTACATAGCCACTACCAGAAACCCTAACAGTACAGTCTCACCGATACGGATCTTGGTCCCACTGAGATGTCCTTGACAACACTCTGAGACTGGTTGCATTCACTTCGGTGTCACCGAGTTGTTGCGATCGGTCCCACCGAGTTGGGTTGACAGGTTCTCTGTTGCTCATTGCATTCACTTCGCCCCCCCCCCCCCGAGTTGATGCAATCGCCACCGAGATGAAGTTTGCTCTAAGTCCTAGCACATTGGTCCCACCGAGATTCCTAACGTTCATATTTTTGCACATATCAGTGCCACCGAGTTCACAAATAGGTGCCACCTAGATTGGTCAAAAGTATGTAATGGTTGGATTTTATGTGAAGGCTATATATACGCCTCCACCCCTTCTTCCTCATTGAGGAGAGCCATCTACACTTCCACCAGTCTTTTTCCGAGAGAGAACCACCTACTCATGTGTTGAGATCAAGATATTCCAGTCCCATCATTTCAAACTTGATTTCTAGCCTTCGCCAAGTTACTTTCCACTCCAATTCTTCTTTCGCCATATCCAAATTTGTGAGAAAGAGTTGAGTGTTGGAGAGACTATAATTTGAAGCACAAGAGTTAGGAGTTCATCATCAACACACTGTCTATTACCCTTTGAAGAGTGGTGTCTCCTAGATCGGTTAGGTGTCGCTTGAGAGCCTCCATCGTGATGTGGGGTTGAACCAAGAAGTTTGTAAGGGCGAGGAGATCGCCTACTTCATGTAGATCTACCCGAGTGAGGCAAGTCCTTCGTGGGCAATGGCCATGGTGAGATAGACAAGGTTGCTTCTTCGTGGTCCTTCGTGGATGGAGCCCTCCGTGAACTCGCGCAACCAGTACCCTTCATGGGTTGAAGTCTCCATCAACAAGGACGTACGATAACACCACTTATTAGAACAACGCCAAAAATTCTCCGCGCCTCCATTGTGTTTGCACACTCCAATCACATCCCATTACATTCTTGCAATTTGCATGCTTTACTTTTTCTGTTGCCTATACTCTTATCATGCTTGCTTGAGATGTATTGAATGCCCATTAACATGTGCTAAACTTTACCTTAACTTGAAGAATTTAAAAATTGCCGACAACTATGTTGGGGTGGGTGTCCGATTCGCATGTGTTGGGTGTTGCGTAGTTTTTGTGTGTTCTGCATCAGCAACTTCATTACTGGATTTCGGACATCCATACTAGTTCACGGAGATTTAAAGGATCCCGTTGACGTCGCCCCGTTGAATGGCAAAAATGGTCTAGACACTATAGACACACACACACACGAGAGTTTTGACTTTTTCCACGAGTAGCACAGGCATGACTCTTACCGATTAAATTCTGATGCTCACCTGTACACACACATCGGCCGGCTTAGTAGTGGTTGAGTGGGATTTACGAATATGTGCATGCTTTTTTGATTTTCTTTACTTTTAAAAAAAAACTTTCAACACATTTATTTTTAATAATGACAATACAACGAACATCAGTAATAATAAAAAAATACATATATATCCATGAACCACCAGCGACGACTAAAGAGGCAAAAGTCTTCATTAATGAGAATAGAAAAGAATTTATACATTAGTACTCGTGTTTTTCTGAATTTAGTTCAGGACTTTTAGGAATGTGCGTTCAATGGGAGTAGACATTCCCGTCGACTGTGAAGGCGTCGGGGACGACTTCGTCAATCTCGAAATGAAGTGCCGGCACAGTCTCTCAAACATTTTCATATAGATAGGACGTGTGTGTGCGTGTATTCATACAGGTAAATGTATGTGCGTGTGTATGAGCGTATGTGTTTGCACTGTTTAAAAAGAACTTTTATTCTTCTGCAACCCAACCAAGCCATTGTGGTTTTGCCAAACACATCTCTCAATACACGTCTAGAATTGACGGTGATCTGACTATGAAAAGCAAATTCATGTGCACCCGGAAATCAACCGATTGTAGGTGTAGCCAAAATCAATGCGTACGTGCGAAACAATATCTGCGGTGGATGCGTGGGAAACGAAATCGATCCCTACATATGATGGTCCAGCTAACTTGCGACACCGTGCACCACCCTTGCAAGAAATGCAAATCTAACAGTACTACGTGCGAGTACGTACGTCGCTAATAAGCTGGTACCACCGGCCAGTGAGTTAAGGCACCGTGGGCATTACATGCGATTCGTCGATTCAACGGCGCTACAGTGCCAGGGTAAGTGCCGCTTGCCCAAAAGTTGGTTCCTCTTCCTTGAGGAACCGGCCGGACCAAGCAATAACTTTGCCGCCGGCCGGTTGGGCGTGAAGCCATGGCTTGTCCGTGCACGCCTGCAGTGCACCAACGCAAGTAGTAATATGCTACTTTTGTGGCCTGATGCTCCCGCGTGGTGCGCGGATCCGGCGCTATTGCGTCAGATCCGTCAGGTTCACAGCCCGGATCGTTGGCTGGGGGGATCTAGGCCGGTCCGTCTTGCCGGCCGGCGTGGTGCCGGGCGTGTGATGTGGGCACCGGCTGTGTGCTGGCCTCTGTTGGTCGGTGGTGTTCGCGAGTTGTGCTGCCTCTTTGCTCGGCCATCAGCTTGCAGCGGGGGTGCCGTTGGGGCTGGCTAGTGCCGTGGCTTCGCAGATGGCGGCCATGGTGGCGACGCGCTCCCTACGAGGGGGGCCGTTCTGGCTGGGTGTTGAGCCCCTCTGTCTCGCCACCAGTGCAGAGGACGTTGGTCTGTACTGGTGTGCCCCATGGTTTGCAGATGGCGGCCATGGATGCGGTCTTCTCTTCGATGCGAGGTGAACCGTGGCAGTGGTGGTGGTGGTTTCTCCTTGCCGGCTGCTAGGCTCAAGCGTTCGGGTCCTTGTCGGAGCTCTATGGCGTGTCTGGTGTTTGTGGTCTATGCGCGTCCTCTCGGCCAGCCTACCCTTCGGGTATATCGAACCCAGGTGGGGTTGGGGTTGCCCTCGGTGGTGCCTTGCCTTTCGACTACGCCGGCGACCACCACGTGCGGCGAGGGTGGTCCATGCGGCCGGGCTCTATGGTGTGTCTCTGCATTGTGATGCCCTTCGACTCCAGCAGTGGCACACAGGCGTCGTGGCGTCGTCTCGGCCGCTCGCAACCCTTCGACCACACCCACGACACAGGTGGTGTCGGCGCGTTGTGTGGTCTCGGATGTGCGTTGCCTTTCGATTACGTCGATGGTGCAGTGCCGAGTCTGGGTCTCGGTTGACCAAGGCCGTTCGATTACTCCGGTGATGCTTCAAGCTGGGTTGTCCCTCCCGCTGTCATGCCCTGCAAGCTCTACCCTTGTGATCGCTGTGCTTGGGTCGTGATGAGCTTTCTCATCAATCAGCTGTCTCCAAGGGTTCTTGGAGTGACTCCCTTCTCTCCCTCTTATGTGTTGTTTGGTGTGTGTGTGTTTTCTTTTCCTTCTTCTCTCATGTAGCCCTGTTAATTCTGGTTCATTTGAACCCATCTTGTAGAGGCTGCGAAGCCTCATAGGCAACTATGAATGAAAAAAATTCAGGTGGGGATTCGTTCCCCCCCGGTGACCATTCAAAAAAAAAAAATATGCTACTTTTATCAAGGGTACGTACTGGAATCCAAAGTTGGTCACTTTACATGTTATGAGGGTCTTTGCGTGCGTGCATGCCTGCGTGTATGTTGTGGGAATTGATGATGTATTGCTCATGTGCAAAGGCATGTATATATGATGTACAAGAGGTGGGTCACGGCCTCAATTATACAAAAACTAGGAGGTGGACGCAATACACAGATATGCACAACACATATACTCAATACCCCCCCCCTCCCCGCGCAGTCGAAGCGGCACCATCGCTGACGCAAGGTCTGGATCGGAACTCCTCAAACGACGTCGTAGGCAAGCCCTTGCTCATGATATCGGCAAATTGCTGGGAAGTAGGGACGTGTATAAGACACGAATATGGCCAAGGGCCACCTGTTCCCGAACAAAATGGATATCCAACTCAATATGCTTTGGTCCAACGATGATGTATCGGGTTGGCGGAGAGGTAGACAGCTGAGACGTTGTAGCAGTAGACCACCGTAGCACGATCCACAAGACAAGAGAGCTCCTAGAGCAACTGTCGAAGCCACAAACACTCGGCGACGACATTGGCCACCGCACGATACTCAGCCTCAGCGCTGGAGCGAGAGACCGTAGGTTGCCGCTTGGACGACCATGATACGAGTGATGGTCCAAGGAAGACACAATAGCCCGAGGTGGAGCGACGAGTGTCAGGGCAGCCCGTCCAGTCTGCATCGGTATAGGCGATGAGAGCGGTGTCGGTGGAGGCGTAGAGCGTGATGCCGAGCTCCATAGTGCCGCAGACACAGCGGAGAATCCGCTTGACACCGGCCTAGTGATGTGACGCCCGGATAATCAAGCTACAGTAACTCTCTGTTAATGATGCCACGTCACCACGGTTACTGTTGATATCTCGCGTTAGCTGAAAACCGATTCGAATTCAAAATTCAAAATCAAGTCAAACAACAAAAGTTTTTAAACACTCAAACTAAAATGCTCAAAGTGTGGCAAATACTCTCTGGTTATTGGTCATGTTGAAACCTCTATTTTATAATATGTTATTGATGCCCTAAAATAAATAAAACATGGGCTAAATAATTATTTAAATGAATCTAAGAATATTAAACCATTACAACTAACTTATTTTTATGTGCCAAATTATTATGGCAGTGGGGTAATTACTAATGTTGATTTGGGACTAGTGTTGCATTTTATAAAACTAAAAGTTAAAATAAAACTAAATAGAAAAAAGAAAGGATTTAAAACAAAAGGAAAATACAAAAGAACATAATTTTTAGTAGGACAAAGCCCTTGGCCCAACTGGGCCGAAGCCCACCTACCCACTACTTAACCCACCCCATCCCAATCCTAATCGCACCGACACTCCCACTGCCCCCACCCCACGATTCCCCCCTCGTCTCTTCCCACTCCACCCGATCTGGATGGGGGGGGGGGCACGCCCGATTCCGCCGCCGCAC
>LR738712.1:487987307-488044504 GCA_902687465.1 Secale cereale
TCGCCTCAGCTGGCGCCAGCCGCCGTAACCTCGCGCGGCCCCGGCCCCTTCTGCGGTTGTCGCCGACCCTTGCTGCCGCGGCCGCCGGCCCTTCCTGGCGCTGGCCTCTGGCCGCGAGCGCCCGCCCCGCACCACCACAGGCGTGTGCCCGAACGGGCCACGCCCGAAAACCATCGCCCGTGCCCGCTTCGGCCACATGGGCCACTGGCGATTGGGCCCCGCCCCGTGGGGCCAATGACAGGGGGGCCCTAGCCCCCAGAACTTAAAAAAAAAGAGAATAAAAAAATAAAAAAATATATATAATAAAAATAATAATAATTAGAATAATTAAAATATAATTAATTAATTAATTAGTGAATAAATTAAGTTAGTTAATCCTGTTTCATTAATCTAATTAACTGGTTAGTTTAATTAAACAGTAACTGGATTAGCTAGATCCTAATTAAACTAAAGAGTGTATGACAGGTGGGACCCACTGGTCAGGTTGACCAGTCAACCATGCTGACGTCAGCATGATGTCATGCTGATGTCATAAATCCTTTTTAAAATTAATTTAATTAATATTAAATTCCAGAAATTAATAAAAACTTTAGAAAATCATATCTTTTAAACCGTAACTCGGATGAAAATACATTGTACATGAAAGTTGCTCAGAACGACGAGACGAATCCGAATACGCGGTCCGTTCGTCCGCCACACACCTCTATCATACCGAACCTGCAACTTTCCTCCTCCGTTTCATCAGTCCGAAAACGCGAAACACCAGGAATACTTCCCTGGATGTTTCCCCCCTTCGTCGGTATCACCTCCTACCGCGTTAGGTCACACGTAGCATCGCGTTTTTCCATGTTATGCTTTGTGTTACAATTGTTTGCTTTATATTTATTGTTTCTTCCCCCTCTTCTCTCCGATAGACATCGGGACTGAGACCATTGATGCTTCGGTGTTCGACTACGGCTACGATTCCGAAGATTCCTTTCGTCTGCAGAGCTTCCAGGCAAGCCCCCCCCTTTGATCACCAGATATCGCCTATTCTTCTCTCTATTGCTTGCATTAGAGTAGTGTAGCATGTTACTGCTATCGAATAATCCTATTCTGTTGCATAGCTTGTCATTGTTGCTACATCTGTTGATACCCGTACCTGCTATCCTAATGCTTAGTATAGGATGCTAGTATTCCATCAGTGGCCCTACATTCTTGTCCGTCTGCCATGCTATACTATCGGGCCGTGATCACCTCGGGTGGTGATCACGGGTATATACTACATACATTTTACGTGACACATGATGATGGTTCGGATATGGGGGCTGAAGGGGCAGGTGGTTCCACCCAGGTAGTGGTGGGCCTGGGTTCCCGACAGCCTCCTGATGGTTACTTTGTGGCGGAGCGACAGGGCGGGTTGCGACCACCTAGGAGACAGGTGGGCCTAGCCCTGGTCGTTGTCCGCGGTTATTTCATAATAACACGTTTAACGGGATCATGGTATTTGATCTGAGTCTGGGCATTTGGTCTATACGCACTAACCAGCTGCGTGGGAACAGTTATGGGCACTCGACGTCGTGGTATCAGCCGAAGCCTTCTTGACCTCAGCAACTTAGCGACGCGCGCCGAATTGGACCGGAACGCCTACTCTGGTATTAGGAGAGGCTAGGTCTGCTTACCGGCCGCCCTCGCAACGTGCATGTGTGCATTGGGCGATGGGCCCAGAACCCCGTGCGCTTAGGGTTTAGACCGGCGTGCTGACCTCTCTGTTGTGCTTAGGTAGGGCTGCGACGTGTTGATCTTCCGAGGCCGGGCATGACCCTGGAAAGTGTGTCCGGCCAAATGGGATCAAGCGTGTTGGGTTATGTGGTGCACCCCTGCAGGGAAGTTAATCTATTCGAATAGCCGTGTCCCTCGGTAAAAGGACGACCCGGAGTTGTACTCTGACCTCATGACAACTAGAACTAGATACTTAATAAAACACACCCAGACAAGTTCCAGATATAACTCGGTGGTTGCTCTCTCACAGGGTGATGTGCGGGAGGATCGCCGGGTAGGTTATGCTATACGATGTTACTTGGTGAACTTACCATCTACTCCCTTCTACTGCTGCAAGACGGAGGCCGCGAGATACGAGGATACTTGATACTTCCATCTACTCTCTTCTACTGCTGCAAGATGGAGGTGGCCAGAAGCGTAGTCTTCGATTGGATTAGCTATCCCCCTCTTATTCTGGCATTCTGCAGTTTAACCCACATATATTACCCCTTTACACAGATACCATTGCATGTGTAGTGTAGATCCTTGCTTGCGAGTACTTTGGATGAGTACTCACGGTTGCTTTGCTCCCCCTTTTCCCCCTTCTGTTCCTTCTTCTCGGATGATGCAACCAGATGGTGGAGTCCAGGACCCAGAGGATCCCGATGATGTTTCTACATGGAGTTCGGCTTCGAGGAGTAGTTAGGAGGTCCCAGGCAGGAGGCCTTGCCTTTTCGATCGTTGCTACTTTTGTGCTAGCCTTCTTAAGGCAAATTTGTTTAACTTATGTCTGTACTCAGATATTATTGCTCCCGCTGACTCTTGTGTATTCGAGCTTATGTATTCGAGCCCTCGAGTCCCCTGGCTTGTAATATAAAGCTTGTATTATTTAATTTGTGTCTAGAGTTGTGTTGTGATATCTTCCGGTGAGTCCCTAATCTTGGTCGTACACATTTGCGTGCATGATTAGTGTACGGACAAATCGGGGGCGTCACAGGTTGGCATCAGAGCCGACTGCCTGTAGGAATCCCCCTTTCCAACTCCTTGGTCGAAGTTGAGTCTAGACTTTGAAAAACAAATTTACTAACTTGTTGTGTGGCTTACGGGCCCACAACACCAATGGGTGGTATTAGGATCTTTTACTCCTCGTCTATACTCTGGGACTCTGATCTCTCTTCTATTCGGGATAAATGAATTTTGCAAAATGTAACATTAGGATCTCGTTATCACTTCACCCGGAGAGCACCTTATTACCGATGATCGTCTGCTGCACCAGAAGACCCTGAAGATACTCTCCGCTGTTAACTCGAGAACTTGGGTTCCTCGCATTGCAATTCCCCTTCCACCGTCAACTCTAAATGGATAGCTAAATGCAGTTGTCATTCTTACATTCATCCCCTATTGGTCTTGTTCTTACAAGATACCCCGAAATACTGGTCGTTGTTTCAAGAATCCTTTGTGCCTACTGCCTAGCAGTTCCTTGTCGACTGAATACACCTACAAATTAATCCTCACACATATGTTTCACTAAAGTCTTCGAAATCCTATTCGAGCTTTAGAAAATCCTCAACAACATATTTATCTTGAAATTTTTGCTTGCGTGCTATATGGTTAATACCATAAGTCTGGCAATCTTATTGCCATCCTTGTCACTATCGTTTCGAGTCCGTTGGTTCAAAATGTTGCGGATGTTCGCAATCCCCAATCAGATCCTAGAATTCATCCTTCCGACGCAGATGTCATTTTAAACCTGGTTGGGTCTCGACCAATCAAATTGCCATCGATTGTATCCCCAAGCATATTCAACTTATCCATCCTTGATCAGAGCGTTTGCTTCTGATCTCTTGATTCGGAAAGCATAATTCCTTAACATTTGGTTGAATTAATCTGTTGTTTCTATAATCTGATCTCCTTTAATTATTTCTTCTTCCGGTTGAGTATCGATACTCACATCTGGTTCCTTGCGGTCCGCTAGGTCCTTTTGTGGATTATTATCCGACCATTCCGACATATCAAAACCTTGAGTTCTTCCCCTGTTACATAATGCCTTTGGTAAATTGCATCCTCTGCTTGGCCAACCATGCTCTGCTTTCGAGCTTGTGTTTTTACTTTTGAAACTTGTGGGATATGTTACTAAGATGCCCGATGGGTTGAACCTATGCCTTCCCCTAATCCGTGAGAACCCAAAAGTTTTCACAAGTCATACCATTTCGGTGTTCTACCGGATAAAATTCCCACACTACAGTTTTATCGAAGCAAGAGGTAAATGAAACGTATGCATTGGAGAAGTGGGATTCGACCTTGAGCTTTTGTTCATGCCCATGAAAACGATGTAGGCCGTCTCGGGAGCTTCTTGCAAAATGATTTTTCATCTAAATAATTCTTTCGGTGTCAATAAATTTGATCCCTTGCAGTTATGGTTTCGACCATGCTGTCCTTATTCAATATATCTGGAATAAATCCATTCCACGCCTCGTCAATTTTTGACTAGGTTAAATCATCTACTGTCATAGGTCAATGACCTAGTTCAACTTCTATCGTGTTCTACCTTCAAGTTTTACCCTCTGATATCTCGAGGATATCATGCCTTTGCGCCACACCTTTTGAACTTTTGATGAAGTAATACCTTTGCTTGTCGTAATCACTCTACGGGTTCTAGGTTGCCGTCAACCGAGGACACCGTTTAGTAAATCAAATCTGCTCTAAAAATTCAACACCCCTAGTAGATGTTATTGGGAAAATTTTAAACTCAATCTGGTTTATTCCTTGACTATCGGGTACATCCCTTGTCTAGTTATCTTTGACTGTGCTACCTCGTCCTTCTTTGGTGCACGAATTCTTCAGTGTGTGAGCACGACTTACTTCGAGCTTTCAACATCATGTTGCTTGTCTCGAAAGGCAACGTTGGTTCCGATCTTGCATCTTTTATATTGATCCTACAACTTCCACTTCGTTTCTCTTGCTTGTTGCCGTTGTTGTTTGATTGCATCCTCTTGAAACTTCCCGGCAAATGTGTCGGATCACCTTCAACACTTTGACTTCTTTCGAGATGTCAACTGTGTTCATGATGAGAAATACCTTCCTTGCCCTCGATGATTTTTATTATCATCGACAATACCCTTGACTTCCTTTCATTGTGAACTTGTCTGCATTATGAATACAACTTGCTCACCAGCTAGTGTTGTGTTTTGCCTTGAAGTATTACTGTCTTTTATGTCGAGAATGTTGAGGGATTGCTCCACCTCTTAGAAATTCTCGGTATGATGATACTTCTCACCATCACCATTCTTCCTTGGTCCCAGTGTTGTTTTCAACCAGGATACCAATATGCTAAAGATGCTGCTTGAGTTCTGCACTTCTAGCAACCCTATTGCTTTGAAGTTAATGATCGACAGTTCGTTCTTAGACTGTTGGTTATTGAATCGTCACTCTAACATTGATCTTGCTGCCTAAGGTCATATTTCGGGCACACCTTTTAACTAATGATTAATGGTGTATGTTTTTCTCGAGCAAACAACATTATATCATTTGAATTGACAATTGTCATTTTCTTGTTCACATTATTATGGAAATCCATTCGTTTGGAATTCTCGATGAATTGTCGCTGAGCCCATCAGCCACCTCCTCATCCTCTCCTTGGTTTAATGATGAACTATTGTTTCGGGAACCCACTCCCATAGTTCATTTTCCAAGAATCTTGCAATGTCATTTCGTCGATTAATGTTGCACCGTTTCTTCTCGAACATCCCTAGTCTGAGGTATCATGACACCAATCAGATCTGAATCTCGGACAACTAAGATGGCTGGGAAAACTTTCCAGAAGTTATAATATTGTTCCTTTGATGACCCGGTATTATGATGTCATGCCTAGCACCCCTGGCTGGAGGACCTATCATTAAAATCTGTTTTGCAAGGATAACCATTCTTCCAGGAGGAAATTATTAGACTCATTCTATAAGTTGTTCCCGATGAATCCTTCGTGTATCCAAGTCCGACCTTTGCTTCAAGACCATGCCAATGCTACCGCGAAGCATGTATGCGGTACTCCGATTTTCAACAATAGCATTTGAAGCCCAATGCTAAATGTTTCTTAGTCAGTTATGCAGACACCGTTGTACGGGTAACATCTTGATTAATCCTTGCCACTTTATCTGAATGGTTGGGCCCTTGCCCTCCTACCTTGTATGCCATGTTCTTCTTGTCCATGGGAAGCATATACTCCTATTAATTGTGTGTAATCACAATTTTCCTTTCCATTTGTTTGTTTAAACTTTCCTTGATCTACATATAATCTAAGCAGTGATAATTTTCTGCTTATGTAAACACCTTGGTGTACAACTCTATTAGTAAGACCTTGTTTCTATTGTTGATAACATCTCGGTACTGCCGCTGGACGAGAACTTTGCCTATTGGTCCGCCTCGTTTCAACGAGCGAGAAAATGGTTCTCTTCGTTCCCCGTTCTTGGTTCCGACATTGTTGCCGACATAGCTGACAAGCTATCCACTCACATGCCTCCCTGTCGTGGCTGTGCAAGATGTCACCACCCTTCCTATTTTCAACCCACATGGTGGGCCCATAACCCACAGGTCCACTGGATCGAAACCTAACTCTTCTTTACAACCCGGATTCTAATGTATCCTTTGCACCTGGCTTCGTATGTGATTCACGAGCTAAATTATATACCATTATTCGTCCAGGAATCAAACACCATGTTGTTCACGTTGTTCAAGCCCCATTCCAGCTTCTGTCTAGGCATCGAATGATTGCCTACCCATTTGAAACTTTGGTACCATCATATAGTGCACTCAATGAATTCACCGAAATACTACTCGTAGGGTACTTCGTGCACCACTTTCTGAATTCGCCGTCAAATGCACAGACTTCGTGGAGGTATGTTCCTCCAAAGTTTCCCCCTTGTCGTGTTCGTAGGACGATGGAGATACCGAAGAAAGGGTGACGACTTGATCACAATGACTTGAAGCAGGGAACTGAAGACATCAACGAAAGGGATCAACCTCTTCGAAAGGGCAGCCAAGACCGAGAAGACTCGTTAGCTTTTCGCTACCACCACTTTTTCCCCGTGCTCCACCGCTTAAATCTCGGGACGAGATTTCTTGTAGTGGAGGAGAATTGTGACGTCCGGGTAATCAAGCTACAGTAACTCTCTGGTAATGATGCCACGTCACCACGGTTACTGTTGATATCTCGCGTTAGCTGAAAACCGATTCGAATTCAAAATTCAAAATCAAGTCAAACAACAAAAGTTTTCAAACACTCAAACTAAAATGCTCAAAGTTTGGCAAATACTCTCTGGTTATTGGTCATGTTGAAACCTCTATTTTATAATATGTTATTGATTCCCTAAAATAAATAAAACATGGGCTAAATAATTATTTAAATGAATCTAAGAATATTAAACCATTACAACTAACTTATTTTTATGTGCCAAATTATTATGGCACTGGGGTAATTACTAATGTTGATTTGGGACTAGTGTTGCATTTTATAAAACTAAAAGTTAAAATAAAACTAAATAGAAAACAGAAAGGATTTAAAACAAAAGGAAAATACAAAAGAACATAATTTTTAGTAGGACAAAGCCCTTGGCCTAACTGGACCGAAGCCCACCTACCCACTACTTAACCCACCCCACCCCAATCCTAATCACACCGACACTCCCACTGCCCCCACCCCACGATTCCCCCCTTGTCTCTTCCCACTCCACCCGATCTGGATCGGGGGGGGGGGGGCGCACGCCCGATTCCGCCGCCGCACGGAGCTCCTCTGCCCCGGCCAACGTCGTCGCCGTCTGGAACCGCCCCGACCCCGCCCGGAATCGCCTCCCCGTCGGACCACCTCGGCCATCGCCCGCCGTCGTCGGCTACCTCCCTGACGGCCGACCCCGAGCCTCGCCGCCGTACCCCTGCATCGGGGGTGAGCCCTCTCCTTGCCTCCCTCTTCTCCTACCCCGTCCCCGTGCGCACACCGTGTCCCGACCGCGCGACGCGCCCGCCTCCCCCCGCATCCCGCTGCCTCGCCTGCGCCACCCATCCGCGCCGCCAACCTCTACCCCGCCGCGCCATGGCTGAGACGGCTCCGCCCTCCGCTGCCGCGGCATGCCCACATGCCCGCGGCCCGCGCCCCGCTCCACTGCTGCCGCTGCTCCTAGCCACCGGCCTCCGCTCGACCCGGCGGCCTCGCCCCGCAGCGCCGATCGCCGCTCGCCACCAGCTGCTTTGCTACTGCCGCCGCCGGCGTTCCCCCCCCCCGCGCTGCTTCGCCTCAGCTGGCGCCAGCCGCCGTAACCTCGCGCGGCCCCGGCCCCTTCTGCGGTTGTCGCCGCTCCTTGCTGCCGCGGCCCCCGGCCCTTCCTGGCGCTGGCCTCTGGCCGCCAGCGCCCGCCCCGCACCACCACGGGCGTGTGCCCGAACGGTCCACGCCCGAAAACCATCGCCTGTGCCCGCTTCGGCCACATGGGCCACTGGCGATTGGGCCCCGCCCCGTGGGGCCAATGACAGGGGGGCCCTAGCCCTGAGAACGTTTAAAAAAAAGAGAATAAAAAAATATAAAAATATAATAGAAATAAAAATAATTAAAATAATTAAAATATAATTAATTAATTAATTAGTGAATAAATTAAGTTAGTTAATCATGTTTCATTAATCTAATTAACTAGTTAGTTTAATTAAACAGTAACTGGATTAGCTAGATCCTAATTAAACTAAACAGTGTATGACAGGTGGGACCCACTGGTCGGGTTGACCAGTCAACCATGCTGACGTCAGCATGATGTCATGCTGATGTCATAAATCCTTTTTAAAATTAATTTAATTAATATTAAATTCCAGAAATTAATAAAAACTTTAGAAAATCATATCTTTTAAACTGTAACTCAGATGAAAATACATTGTACATGAAAGTTGCTCAGAACGACGAGACAAATCCGAATACGCGGTCCGTTCGTCCGCCACACACCTCTATCATATCGAACCTGCAACTTTCCTCCTCCGTTTCATCAGTCCAAAAACGCGAAACACCAGGAATACTTTCCCGGATGTTTCTCCCCTTCGTCGGTATCACCTCCTACCGCGTTAGGTCACACGTAGCACCGCGTTTTGCCATGTTATGCTTTGTGTTTCAATTGTTTGCTTTATATTTATTGTTTCTTCCCCCTCTTCTCTCCGATAGACATCGGGACTGAGACCATTGATGCTTCGGTGTTCGACTACGGCTACGATCCAGGCAAGCCCCCCCCCCTTTGATCACCAGATATCGCCTATTCTTCTCTCTACTGCTTGCATTAGAGTAGTGTAGCATGTTACTGCTATCGAATAATCCTATTCTGTTGCATAGCCTGTCATTGTTGCTACATCTGTTGATACCCGTACCTGCTATCCTAATGCTTAGTATAGGATGCTAGTATTCCATCAGTGGCCCTATATTCTTGTCCGTCTGCCATGCTATACTATCGGGCCGTGATCACCTTGGGTGGTGATCATGGGTATATACTACATACATTTTACGTGACACATGATGATGGTTCGGGTATGGGGGCTGAAGGGGCAGGTGGTTCCACCCAGGTAGTGGTGGGCCTGGGTTCCCGACAGCCTCCTGATGGTTACTTTGTGGCGGAGCGACAGGGCGGGTTGCGACCACCTAAGAGACAGGTGGGTCTGGCCCTGGTCGTTGTCCGCGGTTATTTCATAATAACACGTTTAAGGGGATCATGGTATTTGATCTGAGTCTGGCTATTTGGTCTATACGCACTAACCAGCTGCGTGGGAACAGTTATGGGCACTCGACGTCGTGGTATCAGCCGAAGCCTTCTTGATGTCAGCAACTTAGCGGCGCGCGCCGGATTGGACCGGAACGCCTACTCTGGTATTAGGAGAGGCTTGGTCTGCTTACCGGCCGCCCTCGCAACGTGCAGGTGTGCATTGGGCGATGGGCCCAGACCCCCGTGCGCTTAGGGTTTAGACCGGCGTGCTGACCTCTCTGTTGTGCTTAGGTAGGGCTGCGACGTGTTGATCTTCCGAGGCCGGGCATGACCCTGGAAAGTGTGTCCGGCCAAATGGGATCAAGCGTGCTGGGTTATGTGGTGCACCCATGCAGGGAAGTTAATCTATTCGAATAGCCATGTCCCTCGGTAAAAGGACGACCCGGAGTTGTACTCTGACCTCATGAGAACTAGAACTGGATGCTTAATAAAACACACCCAGACAAGTTCCAGATATAACTCGGTGGTTGCTCTCTCACAGGGTGATGTGCGGGAGGATCGCCGGGTAGGTTATGCTATACGATGTTACTTGGTGAACTTACCATCTACTCCCTTCTACTGCTGCAAGACGGAGGCCACGAGATACGAGGATACTTGATACTTCCATCTACTCTCTTCTACTGCTGCAAGATGGAGGTGGCCAGAAGCGTAGTCTTCGATTGGATTAGCTATCCCCCTCTTATTCTGGCATTCTGCAGTTTAACCCACATATATTACCCCTTTACACAGATACCATTGCATGTGTAGTGTAGATCCTTGCTTGCGAGTACTTTGGATGAGTACTCACGGTTGCTTTGCTCCCCCTTTTCCCCCTTCTGTGCCTTCTTCTCGGATGATGAAACCAGATGGTGGAGTCCAGGACCTAGAGGATCCCGATGATGTTTCTACATGGAGTTCGGCTTCGAGGAGTAGTTAGTAGGTCCTAGGCAGGAGGCCTTGCCTTTTCGATCCTTGCTACTTTTGTGCTAGCCTTCTTAAGGCAAATTTGTTTAACTTATGTCTGTACTCAGATATTATTGCTTCCGCTGACTCTTGTGTATTCGAGCTTATGTATTCGAGCCCTCGAGGCCCCTGGCTTGTAATATAAAGCTTGTATTATTTTAATTTGTGTCTAGAGTTGTGTTGTGATATCTTCCAGTGAGTCCCTGATCTTGGTCGTACACATTTGCGTGCATGATTAGTGTACGGACAAATCGGGGGCGTCACAAGTGAACACCCCGAGGAGCATGCATATGAAGACACACCTGCTGCACGGCATACTGGATCTCTGGTCGAGTCAGAGTGAGGTACTGGAGAGCGCCAATGATGGACCGGTAGAATGCAGCACTCGAAGCGGGAGAACCATCCGTGGCAGAGAGATTGGCCTTCGTATCAACAGGCATATCGGCGTGCTTGCACTTAAGCATGCCAGCAGGATCCAGGAGCTCATGAGCGTACTTCTGCTGATGAAGAAAGAAGCCATCCGGAAGGCGCACCACCTCAACACCGAGGAAGTAGTGCAAAGGACCCAAGTCCTTGATGGCGAACTCAACGCGGAATCGACCCATGAGCTGGCTGAGAAGACCTGGCGTACATGCCGTCAGGAAGATGTCGTCGACATAGAGCTGCAAGTAGGCCGTGTCAGATCCCTGATGATAGACGAAGAGCGAGGCGTCTGAGTGGGTAGAGCGGAACCCAAGCTGGTGGAGAAACGCCGCGATGCGCTGATACCAAGCGCGCGGAGCCTGCTTGAGTCCGTACAAGGACCGCGAAAGCAGGCACACGTGGTCTGGATGCGCCGGGTCAACAAACCCGGTGGGCTGCTGACAAAAGACCTACTCCTCAAGGTGACCATGGAGGAAGGCGTTGGAGACGTCCATCTGGTGCATCGGCCAAGCACGTGAGACCGCAAGGTGGAGAATCGTGCGTATCGTGCCGGTCTTGACGACCGGAGCGAAGGTATCGGTGAAGTAGATGCCAGCACGCTGTCGGAAGCCACGAACGACCCAGCGCACTTTGTAGCGATCCAGGGTGCCATCAGGACGGAGCTTGTGTTTAAAGACCCACTTCCTGGTAATCACGTTGGTGTGCCGGGGACGGGGAACAAACTGCCATGGCCAGTTGCGCAACAGGGTGTTAAACTTCTCTTGCATCGCAGCCATCCAGAGCGGGTCACGAAGAGCGGCTCGAACGGAGGACGGCAACGGCGACAGCTCAGAGGTGGACGCCGCATGGACGTAGTCATCCGAGGCGTAGCACGAGCTCGGGCGAAAAACGCCCGTACGGGCACGGGTGACCGGACCGGCCATGGGTGCCGGGGGGCCGCGGGCACCGAGGGGGCCGTGGGAGCCGAGGGGGCCGCGAGCGCCGGGGGCCGCTAGCGCCGAGGGAGGCGCGGGGGCCGCGAGCGCCGACGTCGGGGGCGCTCGGGTGCCAGCGCCACGGCTATAGGAGGCGCCGCATGTGGGGGCGCGCCTCAAAGCCAAGGGGCGGGCCAAGAGAGGCGCGCGAGCGCCCTGGTAGAGGCGTGAAGGAGCCCGCATGACTGGTGGTGGGAGGAACAGCCGGGGGTACCTGGGGAAATGGAAACACATGCTCATCAAAGTAAACCTGCCGGGAAGTGAACACACGGTGGAAGACGGGATCGTAGCACCGATATCCCTTGGAGTTGGAGGGGTAGCCGATGAAGATGTAGGCGACAGAACAGGGTGCAAGTTTATGAGGAGCGATGTCGGCAGTGCTAGGGTAGCAAAGGCACCCAAAGATATGCAAGCCATCATAGGACGGAGGCGTACCAAAGAGAAGATGGTGAGGTGCATAGTTCCACCGTGGGCGGCAGGGTCGAAGGTTAAGGAGGAGTGATGGAGTAGCGAGTGCGTCCAGCCAAAAACAAGGTGGCACGTTAGCATGAAATAGGAGCATATGAACACAGTCATTCAGAGTGCGAAGGACACGTTAGGCTCGACCGTTCTGCTGTGAAGTGTACGGGCATGTGATACGAAAAACTATGCCGTGGTGCGATAGATAGGTGCGAAAAGCAAGATTGTCGAACTCTTTCCCATTGTCAGTCTGAAGCGCAAGGATGGGACGCCCAAACTGCGTGCTGACATAGGAGTAAAAGGCCGTCAAGGTGAAGAGTGCATCTGACTTTCCGCGCAAAGGAAAAGTCCACACATAATGAGAATAATCATCAAGAATGAACAGATAGTATAAATAGCCCGAATTACTAGGAACCGGAATGGTCCACACATCGCTATGAATCAACTAAAAAGGAAAAGAAGCAATGGTGGTGGAATTATTAAATGGCAGGCGGACGCGTTTGCCGACTCGACATGCATGAAAAGTGTGATCCTCAATCTTATGACAACTGAAACTGAAACTTCTAAGAATATGAAGAAATGTTACGGGGTTGGGGTGACCCAAGCGAGCGTGCGAGAGATCAACTCCATCGGAGAGAGCGACCGGTGCGGTGGTGGTGGATGATGGCGAAAGCACCGGTGTAACACCCCAGACACACCCGCCGGTGGTCGTTACTCCTGGCAGGATCTAGACTGGCCTCACATATCAATACTAGTCTTTTCTGCGCACTTTGTCCTGACTCGTGCGCACCCGGGAGCAACTTCCCGGTCGGTCACCCATCCTGAGACTACTCCAAGCTGAGCACGCTTAACTTTGGAGTTCTATCCGCATAGGCTCCCGAAAAAGAAGGAATTCCTTATTGATATGAGTAGTCTATCATCCCTATTAAGCCAGGCTATCACATACACCCTCACTCAGAGGAACCGACGTCCTTGTCGGGCCACAGGAACGTTCCCTCTTGGCACAAACGTCTGTGCTTCCAGGACAGCACATGTGCCATGCCGTGTGCCACGACGGGTCACAAACGTCATGCACAACATGGCTGCAAACCGTCCGCAAACATTCGTGTAACTGTGAGGGTCGACTCTGATGCCAACTTG
This sequence comes from Secale cereale, assembly GCA_902687465.1. Taxonomy (NCBI): domain Eukaryota; kingdom Viridiplantae; phylum Streptophyta; class Magnoliopsida; order Poales; family Poaceae; genus Secale; species Secale cereale. The sequence goes on from LR738712.1 coordinate 488,000,764, forward strand.
TAACGCTCCGGACACACCCGCCGGTGGTCGTTACTCCTGGCGGGATCTAGACTAGCCTCACATATCAATACTAGTCTTTTCTGCGTACTTTGTCCTCACTCGTGCGCACCCGGGAGCAACTTCCCGGTCGGTCACCCATCCTGAGACTACTCCAAGCTGAGCACGCTTAACTTTGGAGTTCTATCCGCATAGGCTCCCGGAAAAGAAGGAATTCCTTATTGATATGAGTAGTCTATCATCCCTATTAAGCCAGGCTATTACAACCGGATAGAGCTCGTCGAGGCTATCACATCGATGAAGGACCATCCTGGTGCGGGCATCCTTGACAGAAAAACCAAACTCGTCAAATTCAACAGTGACATGATTTTCATGAGTGAAACAATGAACGGAGATAAGGTTCTTAATAAGATGAGGAGACACAAGTATGTTAGACAAAGATAATGGCGTAGAATTAGAAGGAAAAGAAGTGTGCCCAACATGTGTGATAGGAAGTGTGGAACCGAAGCCGATAATGATGTGGCGGTCGGTGGAGACAGGAGTGAAGGAGGCAAGGTTACCAGGATGAGCAAACATGTGAGCCCTAGCACGGGTGCCCATGTACCAATTACCACCTCCAGTGTAGTTGTTTGGCGGAGGAGCAGCATGCAGCACAACGAGGAGCACTGGGTCCCAAGGCGCCGCCGGCAGGGCCGACGAGGGGGGCGGAGACGCCATGGTGTAGGTAGGAACGACATCGATCCATGGGTTGTAGCCGGAGGCCCATGGGAAAGGCACCCGAAGCTGGGGTTGCTGCTGCTGACGAGGGGCACCGATGTCCTGCGGCTGCTGCTGCTGGCCGCCGTGCCTGCCCCACGCCGACCCCCGCGGCGCCTTTCGGCGGGAGGGGCGGGAGGCCCGTATGGTAGGGATAGCAGCCCCGGATGCGATACTGGGTACGTCACCTGATGGCGCTGCGGGGGCGGGGCGGCCAGTGCCGCGACAAACGACATGGTGGCGAGAGGTGAGCGACCGAGGTGAGCGTCAGCTACAAGGAGATGCTAGGCGGCCGAGTAGGCGGCGGTAGCAGGCGGCTGGCGGCGAACCGGTGGGCGGGCGTCGAGAGATGCGGCGTGTCGGGCGGCGGCGCTGAGGGGCGAGTGAACGGGCAAGGCGGGCGGCGGACGGTGCGGCTAGTCGGGCGGCAGGCGGTGCGGCCGGTTGGCGGCGGCGATGTGGGCCGACGGACCGGGCGAGGCGTGCCAGGTTCTGCGGGTCGGGCAACCGGGCAAAGCGGGTCGGGCGACCGGGCATAGCAGGTCGGGCTTAGCGGGTCGGGTGACCGGGCGGAGCGGGTCGGGCGATGCGGGTGGGTGGCGCGCGCGGCAGGGGAGTCGGGCGGGGTGGAGGAGAGGCAGCGGTGGTGGCGATGCGTGGGAGCGCGCGGGGGCGGCGGAGGGGCTGCGGAGGGGCTGCGGCGGCGCGGGGAAGCGCACGACGGCGGCGACGGTGCGGGGGAGTCGCGAGGCGGCGGCGGAGGCTGTAGGATCGAAGAAGTATGTCTAGAGGGGGGGTGATTAGACTACTTGACAATATAAAAATCTGCCTTTTGGTTGTGCAAAGTTTTAGGCAGTTTTACAATTAAGATCAAGTCAAGTAACACACTACACATGCAATTCTAGAGTATGGGCAGCGGAAAGTAAATTGCATATATAGTAAAGAGAGGTGGAGAAGATCAAACGCAGTTTGGTGACACGGAGATTTTTGTCGTGGTTCCGATAGGTGGTGCTATCGTACATCCACGTTGATGGAGACTTCAACCCACGGAGGGTAACGGCTGCGCGAGTCCACGGAGGGCTCCACCCACGAAGGGTCCACGAAGAAGCAACCTTGTCTATTCCATCATGGCCTACGCCCACGGAGGACTAGCCTTACTCGGGGTAGATCTTCACGAAGTAGGCGATCTCCTTGCCCTTACAAACTTCTTGGTTCAACTCCACATCTCAAAGACGGAGGCTCCCAAGCAACACCTAACCAATCTAGGAGGCACCACCCTCCAAAAGGTAATAGATGGTGTTGATGATGATGAACTCCTTGCTCTTGTGCTTCAAATGATAATCTCCCCAACACTCAACTCTCCTCACTGATATGGCTGTGGTGGAAGAAAGGTTTGAGTGGAAAGCAACTTGGGAAGGCTAGAAATCAAGTTTCATATGGTAGGAATGGAATGGCTTGATCTCAACACAAGGGTAGGTGGTTCACTTCTCAAAAAGTGTATGGTAGAAGTGGTGGTACTTTCTGATGGCTCTCCTCACGAATGAAGAGGGGGTGGAGGGGTATATATAGCCTCCACACAAAATCCAACCGTTACACACACATTTGACCAATCTCGGTGAGACCGAAGTGAAAACTCGGTCAGACCGAAAGTTCAAATATAGTGAACGTTGGGATTTTCGGTGGGACCGAAAATACCATCTCGGTGGGACCGAAAGTGTATCTGATATGAACGTTGGAGTTTTCGGTGAGACCGAGAACGAAAACTCGGTTGGACCGATTTGAGAAAGAATAGGAACATGCCAGAATCGGTGAGACCGAAAATGAATTATCGGTGAGACCGATTTGAGCCAAGACAGAAGCTTGTCAATCTCGGTAAGACCGATAATGCAAACTCGGTTATTCCGATATGATGTGAAATGGTTACAGAAACTTGGCAGTTCAGTTTCGGTGAGACCGATCTCAAACTCGGTGTGACCGATTATTCTAGGGTTTGGAATATGGCTGAAGTGGTTCATCTCGGTGGGACTGAGTTGGAAGAATCGGTTTGTCCGAGATTACTTATGAGTGTGTATAGAAGTGAAAGGTGCTGATAGTTGAAGGAGCTAGATCACCAAGAACTTGAGCAACTAGATCATTAACACAACCTCATCCCCTTTTAATAGTATTGGCTTTTCCTATGGACTCAATGTGATCTTTGATCACTAAACCAAAAATAGAGTCTTGAGCTTTTGCCAATGCTTGTCTTAGCATTTGAGGGGTCCACTTCTTCAGTCATCTTGCCATTCCAATGTGATTGGGTTTCCTGAAACATACTTGATAAAAGCATTAGTCCAACCACAAAGTATGTTGTCATTAATTACCAAAACCACCCAGGGTGCAAATGTGCTTTCAATCTCCCCCTTTTTGGTAATTGATGGCAACACACTGAAAGTATACTAAACAAGACATCAAAGCTTATTGAAAGAAAGACAGAATTATCATGAAAGCTTTGACAAGCATGTAGTACACAGGCTCCCCCTACAAGTGTGCAAGATTCTCATAAATTATGGTTTTGGACTACCACAAGCACACAAGAGAGATAAGCAAGATGTGCTACATGCAGCTTGGCTATATGCATCAGAGCAGAAGAAAAGGAAGTGAGTGATAATGCATATGTGCATGGTGATTTCTTGCAAACAAGTATTTACAAGCAAGTCACCATCATGCACATTCTGCAAGATGCATATACTTACCTTGAGGTTCCTTGGCATTGTACCTGAAAGAATAAACTTGGGAAAACAAGGTTAGATAACACAAGAGTATTCCTTCCACCAACTTGCAAGAACATCAAGAGTACCAAGCCAGGGAGGACATGTATAAATAGTGTCTCATATTGAGCACAGACTTGAATCAGCAAACATGTCTCCGAAACTTAAAAGATTTTCAATGAACTCTGAGAATGATGCCAATTGTAATGCCCAATGTAAAACACGACAAAGCTTTGATGTGATTCTCTCCCCCTTAAGATAAGATTGCTTTTCTTCTTCCCCTAAGTCTTCTCTTCTCCCCTACTCCCCCTACTCCCCCTAAGTCCTCTCCCCCTTTGACATCAAGTGCCGAAAAGGACAGTAAACTAGGTAGGACAGGAAAGATGGAAAGAAAGAAAGAAAGAAATGGGATCCTTAAGAATCACAGCAGGGCAAATAAGAACATTCATAGAGAAACAATATAAATTTGAGTCTTCTCCCCCTTTAGATTTAAAAATTTGAGTGGAGCTGCAGAAGTTGATGTCCTGGAAGATAAATCGGTGACACCGAAATAGATGGATCGGTGGGTCCGAATCCTTTTCGGTTAAACCGAAAGTTTCAAATCGGTGACGCCGAGTTTATTCCAAGGAAATACAGAAATAATTCAGCTCACTTTGCGAGGAGTATTTCAAAAGATTTGCAATGAATTTGTAAAAGATTTTCAAGGAATTGATCAGAGCCATAAAAAGATTTCCAGAAGGATATTCACAAAGAAATATAAGAAAAGAAATAAAAAAGATTCCTAGATGAAGTTTTTTTTTGTTTAAAGAAAACTCAATGAGAGAACATAAGAGAAAACAGAAAAAAAAACTCCAAAAGCATATGTACTTCATCTAGATAAAGGTCGGCGACAAAGTCACCTATGTTTGAGTATATTGACTTAGGAGTCAAATGAGGACATTTGATCATAGGTCATACTCATCGTTTAAGCTCAAAATGGGGTTGCCATTTTTCGATTAAGCATTTGATGTGATCACATCTTATGAAGCTGCTTGTACTCATGACTTTGAGTAAAGCTCCTCGAAGATGTGAAGAACATACCTTGGGCTTGTTGATGCTTTGTTCATGTAGGTAAGCTCGATGTAGGTGCTCATTGAATATGAAGTTGGAGCGCCATTTCTACTTGTGTAGTTCATCTTCCTACATGGGTTAGGCAGGCAAGGAAATACTCAAGAATATCCAAGATGACAAGAGTGAAATACTAGATGTATAAGATGTCAAAAAGGATATGTGGAATTTTGTTCCTTGAACTCAACATCCCAAAGGGCTAGATACTTGGTCAATGACAAGATTACTCATGATTTGAGTTGTGGTAATCTTGTGGAATGTAGATCATCCAAGTACCTGCAAAGAGTTAGATGCAATACAAGGAGGCAAATGTGTCCAAGACATATGATCACCATCATAAGAGAAATATCAAGGATTAGTCAAGAGGCTCATGCCTTGCATGCATCAATGGAGTTATCACTCCAAGTTTGAAGCATCAATGATGTTCAACTCACTCCTCAAGCGACAAAACACTTTCTCATCAAGAGGTTTTGTAAAGATATCAGCAAGTTGTTTGTCAGTACGAACATGCTTAAGATTAATGTCACCCTTGGCAATATGATCACGAATAAAATGGTGACGAACTTCAATATGCTTTGTTCGAGAGTGTTGCATAGGATTGTGTCCAATCTTGATTGCACTCTCATTGTCACAAAGCAAGGGAACACGTCTCACATGTATCCCATAATCTTTAAGCGTTTGTGTCATCCATAGTAATTGAGCACAACACGAACCAGCAGCAATATATTCTGCTTCGGCAGTGGATAAAGATACCGAATTTTGTTTCTTGGAGGACCAAGATAAAAGGGATCGACCAAGGAATTGACATGTACCCGAAGTTGACTTTCTATCAACCTTGTCACCGGCATAGTCCGAGTCGGAATAGCCAACAAGATCGAAAGAGGCCCTCTTAGGATACCAAATGCCAAAGTTTGGTGTGTGTATCAAGTATCTCACTATCCTTTTAACAGCTTTAAGATGACATTCTTTAGGGGCTGCTTGATATCGCGCACACATGCATACACTCAACATTATGTCAGGACGAGAAGCACAAAGATATAGTAGAGAACCAATCATAGATCGGTAAACCCTTTGATCAACGGGTTCTCCATCTTTTGTCAAGTCATTATGTCCACTAGTAGGCATGGGGGTACTCATACCTTTGCTTTCTTGCATGTTGAACTTCTTGAAGAGATCCTTAGTGTACTTTGTTTGTGAGACAAAGGTACCCTCCTTAGATTGCTTGATTTGCAACCCAAGGAAGAATTTGAGTTCACACATCATGGACATTTCATACTTCTCCGACATGAGCTGTCCAAACTTCTTGCTAAAATGGGGGTTAGTTGAACCAAAGATAATATCATCAACATATATTTGGCACACAAATAGTTCACCATTAACCCTTTTCGTGAATAGCGTTGAGTCTATCTTTCCAATTTCAAACCCTTTTTCAAGAAGAAAGCTAGTCAAGCATTTGTACCAAGCTCTAGGAGCTTGTTTAAGACCATAAAGGGCTTTATGCAACTTGTAAACATGATTAGGCTTTTTGGGATTCACAAATCCGGGAGGTTGTTTCACAAATACTTCCTCCTCAATTTCACCATTTAGGAAAGCACTTTTGATGTCCATTTGATAGAGAGTAATATCATGATGATTGGCATAAGCAAGAAGAATGCGAATGGACTCAAGTCTAGCAACGGGGGCATAGGTCTCACCATAGTCCATACCTTCGACTTGTGTGTAACCTTGAGCTACGAGACGAGCCTTGTTGCGGATGACTTGTCCATCTTCATCTTGCTTGTTCCGAAACACCCATTTGGTTCCAATGATGTTTTGATCATCGTTGGGCTTCTCTACCAAAGTCCATACTTTGTTCCTCTCGAAGTTGTGTAGTTCTTCGTGCATAGCGTTCACCCAATCCGGGTCTTTAAGTGCTTCTTCTACCTTCATAGGTTCAATACTAGAGATAAATGAGTAATGCTCACAAAAGTTAGCTAAGCGAGTTTTAGAGCGAGTAATTCTCCCGGAGTTGATGTCGTTCATCATTTGTTCCACGGGATGATTCTTCTTGACTCTTGCTCGAACTCGGGATAGCTTTTGTTGATGTTGTGGCTCAGCTTCCTCATCATCTTCATCTTCTTCTTCTTCTTCTTCTTCATTGTTGTTGGTGTTGTCTTGAGGTGGTGGAGAAGGAGGTTGTGGTGGATCTTCTTGTTGCATTTCCTCATCTCGGTGAGTTCCACTTGTGGAGGCCTCCATGTTGCCTTGAGGTTCATCTCGCTGTGAGGTAGGTGGCTCCACATATGTAGATGAGGTACTCTCCTTCACTTCCATGGGACGGATCTTCCCGATAGATAAATCTTGGATTGCTTCCAATGGGTCCTTGTCTCCTACATCAATAGGCATTTGCTCTACTTGCGAGCCATTAGATTCATCAAACTTCACGTCTACCGTCTCTTCAACCTTTCGGGTGAAATTGTTGTAGACACGGTAGGTGTGGGAGTTTGATCCATAACCAAGAAGAAAGCCTTCATGAGATTTAGGAGCAAATTTAGACCGACGATGCTTATCAAGGATATAGCATTTAGAACCAAAGACACGAAAGTATCCCACTTGGGGTTTGTTACCGGTGAGAAGCTCGTATGATGTCTTGCCGAGAAGCTTATGAAGATAAAGCCTGTTGATAGCATGACAAGCTGTCTCGACCGCTTCTCCCCAAAAATGCTTCGGTGTCTTGTATTCATCAAGCATCGTTCTTGCCATCTCAATGAGCGTTCGGTTCTTCCTCTCAACAACTCCATTTTGTTGAGGAGTGTACGTAGCCGAGAACTCATGTAGAATTCCTTCCTCATCGAGAAAAGAGTCTACATTAGCGTTCTTGAACTCCGTTCCATTGTCACTCCGAACTTTCTTGATCTTCACCTCAAATTGATTTTGGGCCTTTTTGGCAAAGGTCTTGAAGATCCTCTGAACCTGCGATTTATCATCAAGGAAAAATACCCACGTAAATCTGGAATAATCATCAACTATAACTAGACCAAAGGAGTTACCACCAAGGCTTTTGTAAGCATTGGGACCGAAGAGATCCATGTGAAGAAGCTCAAGCGGTCTCCTTGTGGTCATGATGTTTTTCACGGGATGACTTCCACCAACTTGTTTTCCTGCTTGACAGGCACTACAAAGTCTATCTTTGTCAAAGAAAACATCTTTAACACCAAGAATATGATCACCTTTGATCAGCTTGTCTAAATTACGCATACCAACATGTCCTAGTCTTCTATGCCACAACCAACCTTTAGAAGATTTAGCAATGAAACAAGCTCTAGGTTGGGCTTTCTTAGTGAAATCAACAATGTATAGATCACCTCTACGGATACCGGTAAAAGCCATGTTTTGATTATCACGATGAAAGACTTGGCAATCTACTTTGGTGAATAGCACATTGAATCCAAAGTCAGCTAATCTAGACACGGAAAGTAAATTGTATCCAAGAGATTCTACAAGCATGACATTTTGAATAGAGCTATCATGAGATATGGCCACCTTACCAAGGCCAAGTACCTTACCCTTGGAGTTGTCTCCAAAAGTCACATACTTGCGTGGACCATCGTTCTTTGCAAGCTCTCGAAACATGTCTTTGTCTCCGGTCATGTGATCAGTGCATCCACTATCAAGAATCCATTCTTTTCCACCGGACATGTAGTCTCTCATATTTGCCATAAGATTGAGACTCTTCATGACCTTGTCTAGCTCGGTGTCCGAATCGGAGTAATCATCATCTTTCTCATGCTCATCATCATATTGACCCATAGATTGTTCATCATCAACACCTAGGTCAATTTGATAAGTACTTGCATTAGTTTGGTCAATGGAACAATAATCTTCGGAATGCAATGCAAGAACATTTCTAATGATAATATTGATAAGACTGGGATCACCCTTCTTTTTCATAAGATCACGAAGCTTAAAGAAGCATTTATCAAAGTTAGGATCATTGGGGTGCAACTTATCAAATTCAATAGTCTTGTGTAGAATTTCATCAAGACTTCTCAAAGAGTAGTCCGGATAAAGTTCTTCCAAGAATTTCCACATAGCATAGGCACACTCAAAGTTTGTAACAAGATTAAGCAAGTCATCAGGTAACCCTCTAATGATAAGATTTACAGTTCTAAGGTTACGAAGCAAATCAAGCTCTTCATCCATGGTAGGGTGCAAGGGATCAACAGGAGGCACATAAGGGGTTTCAACATATTTGCACAAATTGTACATTTTAAAGATACTAAGCATTTCAACCCTCCAAGAGTTATAGAACCTTCCATCAAGAACAGGCACTCTATGGCTAACACTCCCATCCGTAGACACGTCCATCTTCCTCCAATGGTGTGTAAACCAAAGCAATGGAGACCAAAGCTCTGATACCAATTGTAGGATCGAAGAAGTATGTCTAGAGGGGGGTGATTAGACTACTTGACAATATAAAAATCTGCCTTTTGGTTGTGCAAAGTTTTAGGCAGTTTTACAATTAAGATCAAGTCAAGTAACACACTACACATGCAATTCTAGAGTATGGGCAGCGGAAAGTAAATTGCATATATAGTAAAGAGAGGTGGAGAAGATCAAACGCAGTTTGGTGACACGGAGATTTTTGTCGTGGTTCCGATAGGTGGTGCTATCGTACATCCACGTTGATGGAGACTTCAACCCACGGAGGGTAACGGCTGCGCGAGTCCACGGAGGGCTCCACCCACGAAGGGTCCACGAAGAAGCAACCTTGTCTATTCCATCATGGCCTACGCCCACGGAGGACTAGCCTTACTCGGGGTAGATCTTCACGAAGTAGGCGATCTCCTTGCCCTTACAAACTTCTTGGTTCAACTCCACATCTCGAAGATGGAGGCTCCCAAGCGACACCTAACCAATCTAGGAGGCACCACCCTCCAAAAGGTAATAGACGGTGTTGATGATGATGAACTCCTTGCTCTTGTGCTTCAAATGATAATCTCCCCAACACTCAACTCTCCTCACTGATATGGCTGTGGTGGAAGAAAGGTTTGAGTGGAAAGCAACTTGGGAAGGCTAGAAATCAAGTTTCATATGGTAGGAATGGAATGGCTTGATCTCAACACAAGGGTAGGTGGTTCACTTCTCAGAAAGTGTATGGTAGAAGTGGTGGTACTTTCTGATGGCTCTCCTCACGAATGAAGAGGGGGTGGAGGGGTATATATAGCCTCCACACAAAATCCAACCGTTACACACACATTTGACCAATCTCGGTGAGACCGAAGTGAAAACTCGGCCAGACCGAAAGTTCAAATATAGTGAACGTTGGGATTTTCGGTGGGACCGAAAATACCATCTCGGTGGGACCGAAAGTGTATCTGATATGAACGTTGGAGTTTTCGGTGAGACCGAGAACGAAAACTCGGTTGGACCGATTTGAGAAAGAATAGGAACATGCCAGAATCGGTGAGACCGAAAATGAATTATCGGTGAGACCGATTTGAGCCAAGACAGAAGCTTGTCAATCTCGGTAAGACCGATAATGCAAACTCGGTTATTCCGATATGATGTGAAATGGTTATAGAAACTTGGCAGTTCAGTTTCGGTGAGACCGATCTCAAACTCGGTGTGACCGATTTTTCTAGGGTTTGGAATATGGCTGAAGTGGTTCATCTCGGTGGGACTGAGTTGGAAGAATCGGTTTGTCCGAGATTACTTATGAGTGTGTATAGAAGTGAAAGGTGCTGATAGTTGAAGGAGCTAGATCACCAAGCACTTGAGCAACTAGATCATTAACACAACCTCATCCCCTTTTAATAGTATTGGCTTTTCCTATGGACTCAATGTGATCTTTGATCACTAAACCAAAAATAGAGTCTTGAGCTTTTGCCAATGCTTGTCTTAGCATTTGAGGGGTCCACTTCTTCAGTCATCTTGCCATTCCAATGTGATTGGGTTTCCTGAAACATACTTGATAAAAGCATTAGTCCAACCACAAAGTATGTTGTCATTAATTACCAAAACCACCCAGGGAGCAAATGTGCTTTCAGAGGCGCGTGGAGTCGCGCGGTGGCTGCGGCGGCGGGGGCGGAAGTTAGGGTTAGAACCCGGAAACTGATACCATGTATGTTGTGGGAATTGCACAATGTATTGCTCATGTGCAAAGGCACTTATATATGATGTACAAGAGGTGGGCCATGACCTCAACTATACAAGGAACTAGGAGGTGGACCCAATACACAGATATGCACAACACATATACTCAACACTGCAGACAAGCTAACCCTCCTTGTGCGGGTCCTTGCACACCGATGTGATCCACATTCCTTCCCCTTCTCCATCGGTGAGATTGTAGTTTCCTTTAATTTTCTCTGGTCTGGCAACAAGAAGGGAGTGAAAACCCACAAATTCGGTCCGTAGATAGGGTAGAATTTGCGTGTGTTCCTGGTTGCTCTCCTTTAGATTGTGACAGGAGCAGCAACTTTTAATAAGTTTGCTTGGGCTCTAGTTCTGTGAATCCATAAAAAATGAAAACAAAAGAGGAGGTATTACACCCGGTCTGAAACTAGGTGGTGTTACTTTTCCGCTTCTGCTGAACCTATTTGCTACCAATACCAGTCGTTGATGGTCTCATGGACCATCCTGGTGACACCAATAGTGGTTTCAACAAACGGGCGGGTTGTGTCTCCTAATCCCTTGCCCATTTTGGTTGTCAGGTATGGACTCATAGTGTTGTGGGTGATGTCGGCGGGACAACTGACGAAAACATCACTTCAACCTTATTTCTCTAACCTTGGCTTCATTATGGTGGCGTGTACGATTGTGTTGTCGGGAGGTGTGTGTGGTGGAGGGGGGGGGCAGGACAGGGATCGTCGTCGGTTTTCCTTTTCACTAAGAACGACTGTCCACCAAAAGGTGTATGGATGGGATGTAGTTGGATGTTGGGTGGGTTCGGGCCTATGATTCATCTTCGTCGAATAGAGATCATGTATTTGCGGCCTAGTGACCGAGGAAGAAGTGTCCAGCTAGTAAGCTATAGTAGTTTTGGCCTCAGTACTCATGTCGGGCTACTTAATCGACATATACAACAAAATCTTGCAATGGTGTCACGATGGATCTCATCATGGCGGGTGTCGGTGTCAAAACCTACGGATCTCGGGTAGGGGGTCCCAAACTGTGCGTCTAAGGTCGATGGTTACAGGAGACTGGGGACACGATGATTACCCAGGTTTGGGCCCTCTCTATGGAGGTAATACCCTACTTCCTGCTTGACTGCTCTTGATGAATATGAGTATTACAAGAGTTGATCTACCACGAGATCGTAATGGCTAAACCCTAGAAGTCTAGCGTGTACGACTATGGTAATGTGTGTCTTCTCCATCCGGACTACTCCCTCTGGTTTATATAAACACCAAGGGGATCTAGGGTTACATAAAGTCGGTTACATAAGAAGGAATCTTCATAGTTGGTCGCCAAGCTTGCCTTCCACGCCAAGTAGAGTCCAATCCGGACACGGGTGCAGTCTTCGGCCTTCATGTCTTCACGGCCCACCAGTCCGGCCCATTGATGATAGGCCGACGCCCGAGGACACCTTAGTCCAGGACTCCCTCAGTAGCCCCTGTACCCGGCCTCAATGACGAGGAGTCCGGCGTGCAGACTGTCTTCAGCATTGCAAGGCGGGTTCCCTTCTTCCCGAACTCCAAGATGGTCTTAGGACGTGATGATTGTGTCCGGACCTGTATAAACAACTGCAGAGGATATAATATTTCACGAGTCCAATCTGCTGACGACTTTCTGGTAATATGACATCACCCCTGTTCAGCCATTATTTTCGAGCCGTTAGCTGGCCTGCCGCCCCACGCCTCCAAGCGTGGTTTTATTGGTATGTCTTATCCAAGCAGAGATCGTGTCTCCACTTTTTAAGGGATTCTTATCAACCCGGACGTGGATAACCCAACCGTCACTTGGGTACAACTCCTTGGGAACAGGCAAGTCCCAAGGCCCAGGAGGAGACGTTCGATATTCGCGGCCTTTATATAGGGGTAAAGATCCGTCTTTTTCTTTCACGCTTGCTTCTTTCTCAACCCCAGCTACCCCGAGTTCCAACACCCAGGTTTCAATCACCACAAGCTCCAATCATGTCCGGATCCAGCCGTCAAGGCCGGTGGATGGCTTCTTCTGTCACAGAGGGAGATATTGCAATGATTCAGGCGGTGAGGTATCTGACCGCAGAAATCCTCCATCAGCTTCCGGCCGAGGGGCAGGTTGTTCCCACCCCCAGATCCGATGAGAGGGTTTTGTTCATGTCCCACTTCCTCCATGGGTTAGGGTTTGCACTTAATCCCTTAGTCCGAGGGCTCATGTTCTATTACAGGATATATTTTCACGATCTGGCCCCAGACTCTATTCTTCTTATCTCGACGTTTATCGTCACATGCGAAGCCTTCCTCCGAACTCCTCCGCACTTCGGCTTGTGGCTCAAGACCTTTGGTGTGAAGCCGCAAGTGATAGAGGGGGAGCGAGCAGAGTGCGATGGTGCCATAATGAGCAAGCTTGCCAGTGCTGTTGGGCTGCAAGGATCTTTTGCCAAGTCTTCTGATTTATGGCAGTAGGGGTGGTTCTACATCACCGAGCCCCACGGCTCCAAGTGGGCTGTTGCGCCCGCATTTCGATCCAGCCCCCCGATTCAGCTTGCATCGTGGGTTAATAAGGGGTTGGACTGGGGATCAACGGACGAGGTGCGGGTTTTGCAGAGCCGTATCTGAAACCTCATTGAGAGGGACATCAATATCGTCAACGTTGTTCAAGTAATGCTAGTCCGCCGGATCCTGCCATGCCAGCGACGGCCTCCCCGCATGTGGGAGTTCAATCCGGAAGGGCCACAGACTCTTCAGCACTTCTTCGGCACTACGCACGAAGGAATGTGGGGATTATTTTTCGGGAGACGAAAGCAATGGCCGGACACCACCGAAGATGTCGGCCTAGACTGTAACCATCCGGACACCCCGGTAAGTACCCGCTCGCCAAACACCTCATAATCAGACACCAAGTGATAAGACACTGACCGAATCATCCTTTTTCAAGGCTGGATAAAGAAAGTGGAACGGATTAGATGTCCGGCTCCCCTTCTCGAAGACTCAGCTAGTCCCATGTTAACAAGGATGTTAGCCTCGGCACCATACCAGGCGCCGGCAGGGGAGAGTAAAGAGCAGAGTGAGAAGACCCGAGATGACCTTTGTTCCGGAGGTAAGTCAGATACTGGGTCCGGAGAAATCGACCTTTCCTCGCCTGAAGACAGAGGCGAAAGAGGACCCAGTATCCCTTCTCCAAGAAGGAGGAAAAGAGCCGCCTCCGATGGTTTTGAAAGGCAGTCTAAGAGAGGCAAGATGCCACCGTCGAGCGGCTTGGGTTTGGAAACCGATGTCGCTGAACAACTCCAATATGGGGACAAGCCCTTGACCAAACCGTAAGTGAATCCGGGGTACTTTGATAATGTCCCGTCCTTTTGTTGTTACCGGAGATATACGTAACGTGTCCGTGCATTTTTACAGGTCGACACAGAGCTTTTCTGGGCAATCCCTTTCTTCAGGACGTCTCCTCCCAGAGATGATGGAGAGCGAGACGCCTCCCCCAACCTCCTCGCCTAATAGGGCGGACGACTCTGAAGTGTCATCGCGGAGGGTTTTTCTTGATCAACAAGCTATGCGGGTGATAAAAGAGGTAGTACCCAAAAGTGGATCTCCAGCCATCCGGGATTCCGGGGCTGATAATAAAGGCCCCGGACTGTCTGGCTCGCAGCCGAAGGTGATTTTGGAGACAACTGGACTGATTCCTTCGAAGGATGGTTGTGCTCCTAGAGCGGCTTCCGGGGACCCAGAGGCTCCGGATACACTGCGAGACATGTTGCGAAAAGCATCTGTCTCGGGGGAACAGCGTACCTTGATGGTTATTGTGGTTGAGAATATTTTGTCCGCGAAGAGCGGATTGAATGAAGCCTTTATGAGCCTGCTAAAAGGCTTCGAGGTTTGTGATGTAATGTCTTTAGTTATGTTTTATTTGCAAAGATGCACCTGTGTATAGGTAGTAGCCCATGAGACTCCGGTTGGCTTCCAATGGGAAGCAAACGGAGGATCGAAAAGAATCATTCGAGGACTAACCTGATAAACTTGAACACATGCTGCTTCCCCCTCGGCCACTTCCCAGACTATGGATATTGCCGAGCTTCAGCGGAGGCTGGATATAGCGGGGGACGATCTTGTGTTAATCAATATGCGTCTTGACGAGTCGCAAGGTATGTATTCGGGGCAATCCCCATACATTTTTGTGGTATGAGCATGATGCTGAGAAGTTATATGCTGGAATATGCATGGCTACATATGGTGCTGCTGCCGTTGAAGTTCTTCGAGCGGAGCTGGCCCGGGCTAAGGAGCAGGCCTGGTGTAGCAATGCGGCTGCCGAAAAGGCATCGTCTGAGTTAAAAGCCGAACAAGCTGCACGGCGCCAAGGCGAGGAGAAAATATCCATGATGGCACTCGAACTGAGGAATGCTACTGGCCGCTGCGAACTTGTAGAGAAGGAGAATGAAGCCAAAGCAGCTGAACTTGACAAGGCCTTACGAGAGGCAAAAGAAGCGCGGTCGGAATCCAGAGCAGCTCGTGAGGAAATCTAGCAAGCTAGGGAGGTTGCGACTGGTAAGCCCTTTCTGCTACAGACTAAGTTCGGCGATCCGAATTATGCTTAGCTTGACCGAGTGTGGAGTTCTCCAGATGAGTTTTTTGACTTGTCGAAGAGTTCTTCCGATGCGGCGCAATATTATCAAGTGCGAGAGGGATACGCAATGGAGAAGCTTTTCTGGTCACAGTTTCGCACATCAAAGCACCCTCTGTTGCTAAATGCACAGATGTCCCAATGGGCCGAACTTCACAGGATATCCAGTGTTGCCAGGAAGAACGTCATAGTCCGGTTGTGGCCAACCGAGCATGTTCCGAATAGCTACTTCAGTTTGGTGCAAAGGCTTGTTGACACATTGCCGCGTATCGACACTTTGAAGAGGTCGACGTGCATTGAGGTGCACAGATGGATTTCGCCCGAGTCAAGACATTTTGGGGGAAGATGAAGGCCATCGATGTTGCGGCGAAGAGTCCACCCATGGGCAAGGACCGTCCTGGGCCGGAGCATTATTTGAAGACGTGCTAGAGGCCTCCTGCTTAATAGAGGGTCAATGCTCGAAAGACGCAATGTTCAAGTGAGGTGTATGAGAATTGTAAAGACAATTTCATAGTTTAATCTATTTTTATCTTTTGCTCGAAAGCTTGAATTCCTCCTGTGCGGCCGTTTTAATATAATCTGAAAGTTTTCCAGTCCTCGGCTTTAGCCCCCTCGTAGGAAGTACATGGGTGTTCGGAAAAGCATTTAATCACTCTTTATCCAACAACTTGGTCCATGAAGGAGGTGATAATGCGGCGAACCAGGCAATCGGACTATAGGGCGTTAACACTTTCACTTAGCCAGAGGAGTTTTATGGTGGGGCTACGACATAGCCCCTGGTATGTGTGCGGCGTATTATAATATAATGCCTTACATATTTGATCTGAAAAAGATCCCTCGTGTGACACGGAGAATCGCCAAAGATTCCAATAAGTCGTCAAGTGGTTGACCAGCTCTAGCCGCATCATGACAGTCAGTTTTCGGCTTTCTCTACTGAGGTACTTGACCGGATGAACTGGAAGCACAATCGCAGTAGTTCTCCCTTCACTACCCTAGCCGATAGAGCGGAACGTAGGGTAGCAAGCACAGGAGCCGGGCAACCCAACTATTTACCAAAGACAATGATTCGAAGCTGATGCATATAAGGCCAAACTTGCGATGCCAAAGTACACTATAGAGCTGTTCAGGCTTTTCCTGGCAACTCATTTGTTCCCGTACCGAGCCCCTGACACGTTATGCCAAGGTACATCTGTGAAACAATCGCAGGAGCCAAATTCATTGACAAAACAACACGGATGATTAATTCGGATACTGTTTTCTCGGACCTGAGCGATATGCCAATGATTACTTTATATATATAAAGACCACAACCCCAGCTATTTGACATGTTCGGGGTTGTAGGCGGAGGAAGAGGTATAGTACATGCTCGAAATAAAGAGTGCGGTCTAAAAAAGTTACTTTGGACCTCCTGTCACACGTCTGCGCCGCCTGTCCTCGGCGAGGGGAAACCTTGATGGAAGTAGCCCTTTAGGTGAGTGTACGGGTCCGAACTCCGATAGTGTCAGTTTTAGGTTTTTGTCCTGTTCATCACCTGTTTTTAAGAGACAGTGAAGGAAGATATAAAAAGAAAATAGATAAAAGTGTTACGGGAGTGCTTGCAGGCTTGTCCGTAGTGTGCTTCCGCCAATGCCCATGGTATTTTGAGTGCGTAGTGATGTATGCGCAGTACAAATTTTGCAGGTGTACGAGGTGGGCGGCGGAAGCCGGACTGCTATTTTCGCTCCGGGAGTAGTCGATCCTCGGGTGGAAATTGCTTCTGACTCCCGGTACTTCGTTGGTGAACCTCTCCATCGTCCCTATCGCCTGGCGGCCTCCTCCCCTTGTGTTCGGCGTTGAGCTTACCGGCCTGCTTAAAGACCCAGAAGTTTCTGTTAGTACGATTAGCTGGTTTATTGGGGTGGCCGTGAATCTGGCAGTGTCGGTCCAATATCCTGTCTAGGTTGGATGGTTCATCTCGGTTCGCCTTAAGTGCCTTCTTCCGTTGAACGGGTTTAGGATTGCTGAATCTGGCGTTGACCGCTGTGTCTCGTGATCTTTCATTATCATTGCGACTGTTGTGTTTACTTCGCCGTGGCTTGCCCTTGCCGTCTCGGATTTCGGAAGTGTCCGGGTCGCTGGCGTTGTTGCTTCTATAAGCGAGCCAGCCGTCTTCTCCCGCACAAAAGTGAGTCATTAGAGCAGTGAGGGCTGTCATGGATTTAGGTCCTTCTTGACCGAGGTGGCGTGCAAGCCATTCGTCCCGGGCGCTGTGCCTGAAGGCTGCGAGGGCTTCTGCTTCTGGACAGTCAATGATTTGGTTCTTTTTGACTAAGAACCGAGTCAAGAGCTTCCTGGCTGACTCTCCGGGCTGCTGGACGATGTGACTTAGTTCATCGGCATCCGGTGGCCGGACATATGTTCCTTGGAAGTTGTCCAGGAAAGCTTCTTCCAAGTCTACCCAGCTGCCTATGGAATTTTCAGGCAGGCTGTTCAACCAGTGCCGAGTTGTCCCTTTTAGCTTTAGTTGGAGATATTTAATGGCATGGAGGTCGTCTCCACGGGCCATATGGATGTGGAGGATAAAATCTTCTATCCATACCGTGGGGTTGGTCGTTCCGTCATATGATTCAATGTTGACGGGTTTGAATCCTTCGGGGAATTCATGGTCCATTACTTCACCAGTGAAGTAAAGAGGGTGTGCGACGCCTATGTGTAGGGCCACACTGCGATGTTACTCTGAAGGAGTCCATTTGCCGCTTTCGGCTCGGGCGTGGCTGGGTTTGTCACGTCCGAATAGGTAGCCGTCATCGCGTGTCGAGGCATGCCCTCCTGATCGGTAGATCGATCTTGCGTGTCCTGCTCTACTGTCCCAGTCCCGTCGAAGGTTGTTTGTACAACCGTGAGCTGTGTTATTCCTGCCTTTATGGTGAGGTGGGGCGGTCTGGTGTTCGGCTTGAGTTGCCTCTTCATCCGAACAGGATTGTTGACGACATGCCGCATTGTGTGATGATGGTGCGGGCTCCAGCGCTTCGTCATCGAACTGAGGTAGCAATCTATGCTTCGGGTAGCTTTTGACTGGGCCATTAATTCCGTATTCTTCGGCGGTCAGGACTTTGGTCCATCTATCATTGAGTAGGTCTTGGTCAGTTTGAAGCTGCTGCTGCTTCTTTTTCAGGCTCCTTGCATTGGCTATTAGTCTGCGCTTGAAGCGCTCCTGCTTGAGGGGTTCTTCGGGTACGATGAAAACTTCGTCGCCGAGGCTTACCTCATCTTCGGAGAGTGGAAGGTAGTTGTCGTCCTCCGAATTGTCGCTGGGCAGGGCCTGTTTATCGGGGCTGGCTTGCTCGTTTTCTTGTTCATCCTGCTCGGATCTTGCTCGAACAAAGTCTTCATTGTCTTCGGCGTCGTCCGGAGTGCTGTTTTCTCTGGTGCCAGCATTGTTGCGATGTGACTTAGAGTGGCATTTAGGGCGCCGGTATTTAGACTGTGTCTCAGGAGATTTATTCTCGACTGGATCTTCTTTGTCATCGTTGCTGGTTTTTTTAGGTGTATCAACCATGCACATGTCGTACCAAGAGGTGCCCGTCCTACGTCCCGTGAATGGCGGGTCTTGTCCTTGCCCCTTGTTAGCATCGTCGTCTATACCGTCGTTGTCTTCAGAGCCATAATCAGGCATGTCGGTTAAGTCCTCGACAGTGGCTATGAAGTGGGTGGCGGGTGGGAAGTGAAATTCTCCGTCGTCAGCCCCTAGTTCGAACTGGACATAGTTCGGCTGCGAGTCCCCCACCAAGGACCGTTTTTTAAACTAGTTTAGCACGTCGCCCAAGGGCGAGTGTTGGATGATGTCTGCGGCGCCGAATTCGAAAATCGATAACCGATCCAGCTTGGTGTCCGTAGGTGCATGTGGTTCGAAACCTATAGCCGGAGACGAGTCCGGAGTCCCGTTGATGCAAATATTGCAAGGTGTCGAGTCTGGGTGCGGCTCCAACGTCACGGACTCTGTGGCCTTGGATGGTACAATCTGCACCGGATTTAAGGCCGTTGAAGCAACAGGATCCATCTCCTGGATATGGTCTGATGACAGATTTAAGTCATGTTCATCGGAGCGAGGGGGAGCAATCGCCGCGGTCTCAAATCCGTCGAAGATCAAGTCTCCACGGATGTCCGCAACGTAGTTCAATCTCCCGAATCTGACTTGATGGCCAGGGGCATAGCTGTTGATCTGCTCCAGATGGCCAAGTGAGTTGGCCCGCAGTACAAAGCCGCCGAATACGAAGATCTGTCCAGGGAGGAAGGTTTCTCCCTGGACGGCGTCACTGTCTACGATTGAAGGGGCCATCAAACCTTTCATCGACGACATAGTGGAACTCTCAATGAAAGCACCAATGTCGGTGTCAAAACCGGCGTATCTCGGGTAGGGGGTCCCGAACTGTGCGTCTAAGGTCGATGGTTATAGGAGACTGGGGACACGATGTTTACCCAGGTTCGGGACCTCTCTATGGAGGTAATACCCTACTTCCTGCTTGATTGATTTTGATGAATATGAGTATTACAAGAGTTGTTCTACCACGAGATCGTAATGGCTAAACCCTAGAAGCCTAGCCTGTATGACTATGGTAATGTGTGTCTTCTCCATCTGGACTACTCCCTCCGGTTTATATAGACACTGGGGGGATCTAGGGTTACATAAAGCCGGTTACATAAGAAGAAATCTTCATAGTTGGTCGCCAAGCTTGCCTTCCATGCCAAGGAGAGTCCAATCCGGACACGGGTGCAGTCTTCAGCCTTCATCTCTTTACGGCCCACCAGTCCGGCCCATTGATGATAGGCCGGGCGCCCGAGGACCCCTAAGTCCAGGACTCCCTCAGCGGGCGCTCAACTTCTTCCCCTTTGTCATGGCTGCACACATAACAAATAGGATGGCACAATGGTTTGTGGGGTACATGTGAGGTAAAGCGCATCGCGGCTCGACTCTAGATTGTAGGGAGCCAAGAAGAAGATATACAGAATGCAACATAATGAACTAAATAGGACATCCTCGGGATGATCCTTTTAAGGATTTAAGAATATGGGAACTACTAGAAGGCGAAAACTAAGGGAGGAGAAAGGTGGTGCCACAAGAGAAGGTCATTCATGACCCTAATGCGAGAGTGCCAATGCCAACCATCTATAAGCCAAGGAGGCACCCCATTGATGTCACAACGGTCAATTACAAGAAAATGACTCAAAAGAAGTTGACTAAGGAAAGATTAAGTTGCTCATATGTGAATGTTAGGACTACCACTAACTCGAAATCACATTTATCCAATTCTCTCTCATCGCGGTCTCTCACTGCCGCTTGACTCCCGTGTCATAGACGTTGATCAATTAGTCCGCCAAGGCGCCTCCCACCCCTAGTCCATGCATCAACCGTGCGGTGGGGTCCAACACTGAGTGACATGCCTTGTCGTCCCGCACCGATGATGATGTGTCACCACCCCGCTCCGAGGAGAATACCTCATGGCCACCTACCGAGGAGGACGTCATGTCGGTCCCCGCTCCCTACCATGGAGCATAGTTTACAAAAAAATGGTGATGTCGCCAGGTTAGGTTTTTACTAGTTAGCCCACCGGTTCATCGGTTCATTTGCTGTTCTTTAAGCCATAAAAATATGTAAAAATTGGTTAAATATACTAAGTTTCTAGCATTTGAGAGCTAAGTTGGATAGGGAACTTGGTTGTTGAGCCAAATTGGTGACGTATGCCTGTTTAATAGCGCCCAAGGTTCGATCCCCAACGGCCTCAATTATTTTTCTCTTTCCCAATGATGCTAGCACGTGCTACCGGTTCAACTACTTTTGGTTTTTCACGAGGTCTGAGCCAAAAAGACTGATCGGTTCAGTCGTTTTTGTGTGGTCATTTGCAGAACTGACTAATTAGCTTATAAAACCGCTGAGTCTGCCGGTTCTGGTATTTTTTGGTCCGACTGGTGGTCTGGTCTGGGATTTTTAAGCTATGCCATGGAGGAGCTTATGGCCCAAATGGAGAACATGTTGTGGGAGGCGTTGCCTCTGACGGAGAGCACCAGAGGAGAGGCAACCATGAAAGTCTAGGAGGAGAAGCATAGGTAGAGAGGCGGCCTGGGAGGACTATGTGGCCTCTGTGACAAAAGGTCAATTGGCTCTCTCACGGGAGGCTCATATGAAGGCCATATGAGTGGAGGCCGATGCCTTGAATGTCATTGGGGAGAGAGGTCTGCCACTCGCATTGAGGTACATCGACGAGGTGGCAATTACTAGTGAGGCAAAGCACTGATTGGCACCGAATTACTTGACCTCAATGTTTGCGCTTGCCCGTGTGCAACACGCTGATGCGTCCATTTTGCATCATGTTTTTTTGCTGTTATTTACAATGTTTTTATACATAATAATGCTTTATGGAGTAATTATAATGCCTTTTCTCTCATAATATTCAAGGTTTACACAAAGAGGGAGAATACCGAAAGCTCGAATTCCGGACCTAAAAAACCTACGTCAGGCCACCTATTCTGCACAACTCCAAATGAGTTGAAAATTTACGGAGAAGTATTTTGGAATAGATGATGAATAATGGAGCAAATAAGTACCAAAGGGGCCCACCAGGTGGGCACAACCCACATGGGCGCGCCAGGGCCCCCAGGCGCGCCCTAGTGGGTTGTGCCCTCCTCGGCCCACCTCCGGTGCCCCTCTTCTCGTATATAAGTAATTCTGACCTAGAAAAAAAAATAAGGAGAGGACTTTCAGAATGGAGCGCCATCGTCTCGAGGTGGAACTTGGGCAGGAGCGCTTTTGCCCTCCGGCGGAGCGATTCCGCCAGGGGAACTTGCCTCCCGGAGGGGGAAATTGAAGCCATCGTCATCATCAACAACCCTCTCATCTTTGGGAGGCCAATCTTCATCAACATCTTCAACAACTCCATCTCCTCTCAAACCCTAGTTCATCTCTTGTGTTCAATATTTGTACATAACCTCAGATTGGTCCATGTGGGTGACTAGTAGTGTTGATTACATCTTGTAGTTGATCACTATATGGTTTATTTGATGGAATATTAGATGTTCAGATCCATTATGCTATTTAATACCCCTCTGAAATTGAGCATGCTTATCATTTTTCAGTAGTTACTTTTGTTCTCAAGATTACAGGAGAAATCTACTTGCAAGTAATCATGTTAACCTGATAAGTGTTCGATATTTTGATGATATGTATATTGTGATTCCCTTAGTGGTGTCATGTGAATGTCGTCGAAATGACACTTCACCATATTTGGGCCTAAGGGAATGCATGGTGGAGTAGTTATTAGATGATGGGTTGCTACAGTGACAGAAGCTTAAACCCTAGTTTATGCACTACTTCGTAAGGGACCGATTTGGATCCAAATGTTTAATGTTATGGTTAGATTTTATCTTAATACTTTTCTCGTAGTTGCGGATGCTTGCGAGGGGGTTCATCATAATTAGGAGGTTTGTTCAAGTAATAATATCACCTAAGCACCGATCCACCCACATATCAAATTATCAAAGTAGCGAACACAAATCAAATCGACATGGTGGAAGTGACCGGATGAAATTCATGTGTCTCCTCAAAAACGGTTTGCTTGCTATAAGAAAACGTTTTGGCCTATCCTTTGCCACAAAAGGATTGGGCTACCTTGCTGCATACTATTTACTGTTACCGTTACTTGGTAGTTACAAATTATGTTGCAATCAACCTATCTGTTACCGACAATTTCAGTCCTTGCAGACATTACCTTGCTCAAAACCACTTGTCATTTCCTTCTGCTCCTCGTTGGGTTCGACACTCTTACTTATCGAAAGGACTAGGATTGACCACCTATACTTGTGGGTCATCAAGAATATTTTCTGGCGCTATTGCCGTGGAGGGAAGCGCTCTTGGTAAGTGAAAATTGGTAAGGAAAAATTATTATTACGTGTTGAAATTTATTGTCACTTGTTACTTTGGAGAACAATCCTTTGAGGGGTTTGTTTGGGGTATCGTCACCTCGACCAGAAGCACAATTAGTTGCCCCTCAACCTACTGCACCTACTGAAAATATTGGTTATGAAATTCCTTCAGGTATGATAGGGCAACTGCTAGCTAATCCTTGTGCAGGAGATGGAACCAAACATCCTGATATGCACTTGATATATGTGGATGAAATTTGTGGATTATTTAAGCTTGCAGGATTACCCGAAGATGAAGCTAAGAAGAAGGTTTTCCCTTTATCTTTGAAGGGAAAAGCATTGACATGGTATAGGCTATGCGATGATATTGGATCTTGTTACTGGAATCAATTGAAATTGGAATTTCGCCAAAAAATATCATATGCATCTAGTTCATCGTAATCAAAATTATATATATAATTTTTGGCCTCATGAAGGAGAAAGTATCAGTCTAGCTTGGGGGAGGCTTAATTCAATGTTATATTCATGCCCCAATCATGAGCTCTTGCGAAAAATTATTATCCATAACTTTTATGCTCTGCTTTGTCGTAATGGTCAATCCATACTCCATACTTCTTGTACTGAAGACTATTGAATTCAGGTGGGATCTCTTAGAAAGAATTAAACATGACTCTGAAGATTGGGAACTTGACGATGGTAAAGAGTCGGGTATCAAGCTTGAGTTTGATTGCGCTGACGCTTTTCAAAAGTTTAGCATTAAATATGGACTTGATTATGAGATAGTAGCCTCTTTTGTGAATCATTTGCTACTCATGTTGATCTCCCTAAGGAGAAGTGGTTTAAATATCATCCCCCTATTAAAGAAGAAATTAAAAGACCGGTAATAGCTAAAGAAGAAACTATCATTTACAATGTTGATCCAGTTGTGCCAACTACTTATATTGAAAACACACCTTTTCCTGTTAGGATAAAGGAACATGCTAAGGTTTCAACTACGTTTCGCAAAAGTAATACTAAAGCACCTAAACCCCCTGAGCAGATTAAAGTAGAGCCTAGTGTTGCTATGGTTAAAGATCTCCTGGTAGAAAATATTGAAGGGCATGTTATTTACTTCTTTGATGAAGCTGCTAGAATTGCCAAACCTGATGGAAAGGACAAACATAGACCGGTTGTCAGCATGCCTCTAGGCTCAGTCAAAAATAGGATATCATTGTTATCATGGTTTATGTGATATAGGTGCTAGCGTAAGTGATATTCCTTTTACTTTATATCAAGAAATTATGGATGACATAGCACCCATTGAAATAGAAGACATATATGTTACTATTAAACTTGCTAATAGAGATACCATCACACCACTTGGGATTGTTAGAGATGTTGAAGTCTTGTGCGAGAAAACGAAATATCCTACTGATTTTCTAGTTCTTAGTTCCCCAGAAGATGACTTTTGTCCCACTATATTTGGTAGACCTTTCTTGAACACTGTCAGTGCTACTACAGATTGTCATAAACAAACTGTCAGTATTAGCTTTGGTGATGAGTCTCATGAATTTAATTTTTCCAAGAATAATAGAAAACCTCATAAGAAAGAATTACCTAGTAAAAATGAACTAATTGGTCTTGCTTCTATTGCCGTGCCTCCTACTGATCAACTAGAACAATATTTGCTAGACCATGAAAATGACATGCACATGCATGAAATAAATGAAATAGATAGAATTTTCTTTGAACAACAACCTCTGCTTAAGCATAATTTGCCTATTGAAACTCTAGGAGGTACTCCTCCACCTAAAGGTGATCTTGTGTTTGAACTAAAACAATTGCCCGACACTTTGAAATATGCTTATCTCGATGAGAAAAAGATATATCCTATTATTATTAGTGCTAACCTTTCAGAACAACAAGAAGAAAGATTATTGAAAATTATGAAGAAGCACCGGGCTGCTATTGGATATACTCTCGATGATCTTAAGGGCATTAGTCCCACTCTATGCCATCACAAGATTAATATGGAACCTGATACCAAACCCGTTGTTGATCACCAACGTCGTTTGAATCCAAAGATGAAAGACGTAGTAAGAATTGAAATATTAAAGCTTCTGGAAGTAGGTATAATCTATACCTTAGCTGATAGTAGATGGGTAAGTCCTGTTCATTGTGTCCCTAAGAAGGAAGGTATTACTGTTGTTCCAAATGATAAAAATTAACTTATTCCACAAAGAATTGTCACTGTCTATCGAATGGTAATTGATTTCATAAAGTTAAACAAAGCAACTAGAAAAGATCATTACCCTCTACCTTTCAGCGATCAAATGCTAGAAAGACTATCTAAGCACACACACACTTTTGTTTTCTTGATGTATATTCTGGCTTCTCTCAAATACCTGTTTCACAACCTGATCAAGAGAAAGACCACCTTTACTTGTCCTTTTGGAACGTATGCTTATAGACGTATGCCTTTTAGTTTATGCAATGCACCCGCTACCTTTAAAATATGTATGACTACAATAATTTCCGATTTATGTGAAAACATTATTGATGTTTTCATGGATTATTTTTCCATCTACGTAAAGTCTTTTGATGATTGCTTAAGCAACCTTGATTGAGTTTTGCAGAGATGTGAGCAAACTAATCTTGTCTTGAATTGGGGGAAGTGCCACTTTATGGTTAATGAATGTATTATCTTGGGACATAAATTCTCCAAAAGAGGTATTGAGGTGGATAAAGCTAAAGTTGATGCAATTGAGAAAATGCCATATCCTAAAGATATTAAAGGTATTCGTAGTTTCCTTGGTCGTGATGGTTTCTATAGGAGGTTTATTAAAGACTTCTGTAAAATTTCTAGGCCTCCTATTGTCCAACCACCACATTGGAACTTGCCTTTTGAAATTATGTGTGATGCTAGTGATTATGCTGTTGGTGATATTCTAGGACAAAGAGTTGATAAAAAATGAAATGTTATCCATTATGCTAGCAAAACTCTAGAAAGTGCCCAAAGAAATTATGCTACTACTGAAAAATAATTTTTAGCGGTTGTGTTTGCATGTGATAAATTCAGATCTTATATTTTTGATTCCAAAGTAATTGTTAACACTGATCATGTTGCTATAAAATATCTTATGGAAAAGAAAGATGCTTAACCTAGACTCCTTAGGTGGGTTCTCTTGCTACAAGAATTTAACTTACATATCCTAGATTGAAAAGGAGCCGAGAACCCCGTAGCTGATAACTTGTCTAGGTTAGAAAATATTCTTGATGACCCAATATGTATTGATTATAGTTTTCCTGAGTAGTAATTTGCTGCAGTAAATGTTTCTCACAACACACCTTGGTATGATGACTATGCTAATTATATTGTTGCTAAATACGTACCACCTAGTTTCACATACCAACAAAAGGAAAACAAATCTTCTATGATTTAAGACATTACTGTTGGTATGACCCACATCTTTATGAAGAAGGAGTAGATGGTATTATTAGACGTTGTGTACCTAAGCATGAACATGAACAAATCCTACGAAAATGTCATTCTGAAGCTTATGGAGGACATCATGCAGGAGATAGAACTACTCACAAGGTATTGCAATCTGGTTTTTATTGGCCTACTCTCTTCAAGGATGCCCGTAAGTTTGTTTTATCTTGTGATGAATGTCAAAGAATTGGTAATATCGATAAGCGTCCAGAAATGCCTATGAATTAGTCACTTGTTGTTGAACCATTTGATGTTTGGGATTTTGATTATATGGGACCTTTTCCTTCCTCTAATGGGTATACTCATATTGTGGTTGTTGTTGATTACGTTACTAAATGGGTAGAAGCTATTCCAACTAGTAGTGCTGATCATAACACTTCCATTAAAATGCTTAAAGAAGTTATTTTCCCTAGGTTTGGAGTCCCTAGATATTTAATGACCAATGGTGGTTCACACTTTATTCATGGTGCTTTCCGTAAGATGCTTGCTAAGTATGATGTTAACCATAGAATTGCATCACCTTATCATCCTCAATCTACTGGTCAAGTTGAACTTAGCAATAGAGAAATAAATTTAATATTACAAGAAGAATGTCAGTAGGTCTTGAAAGAATTGGTCTAAGAAATTGGATGACGAACTTTGGGCCTACAAAATAGCATATAGAAATCCTATGGGTATGTCTCCCTACAAAATGGTTTATGGAAAAGCTTGTCATCTGCCTCCTGAGATAGAACATAAAGCATATTGGGCAATTAAAGAACTCACTTACGATCTCAAACTTGCCGGTGAAAAGAGGTTATTCGATATTAGCTCATTAGATGAATGGAGAACCCAAGCTTATGAAAATGCCAAATTACTCAAAGAAAATGTTAAAGGATGGAAGGATAAAATGATACAAAAGCGGGAATTCAAAGTGGGAGAATATGTTCTTTTGTACAACTCTCGTTTTAGATTCTTTGCAGGAAAACTTCTCTCCAAATGAGAAGGCCCATTTATTAGCGAAGAGTTTTATTGTTCTAGAGCTATCAAAATAAGTAATGCCAAAGGTACTAACCCGAAGGTGGTCAATGGTCAAATAATTAAACATTACATCTCAGGTACGCCCATTAATGTTGAAAGCAATATTATCCAGACCATGACACCGGAGGAAAATATAAAAGAAACCTTCCGGAACACTCCAGAATTGTGAAAAAGAGGAGGTACGTGATACGATAAGTAAACAGACTCCGAAAAATCCGCAAAAATATAATTTATCAATTTTGGAATATTTTTTTAGGAAAATAATAAACAACCAAGAAGGCAATCGAGGAGGGCACAAGGCACCAGGGCACGCCTGCCTTGCCCGGCGCGCCTAAGTGGGTAGTACCCACCTCGGGCACCTTCCCGACTCCGTTTTCCCCTCATTTTGCTTATTTCCCAAGATAAATTGTTTTATATACCCCCAAACCTATTGACCTCCGTATCATAGAGAAATCTTCTGTTCTTCTTTCTTGCTGTTTTTTCTAGCAGATCTAGATTATCATGGCCGCTCCGGGCTCCTCCAAGGACACGTTCTTCGAGAGGGTAATCAACCCTTATCTGCCGGAGGTGATGAAGCACCCTCAAACCATTGATATGCATGAGGGGGTGCTCGACATCCGGGGTGTTCAAGGCCCCAAGGGGAAGGGAACCATGGAGGCCAGGCTCGGCGCCATGGAGCAAGAGGTTTTCAAGTGCAAGGGGATGGTGGAGCGAGGACTAGATGTCAATCACCACATGATCACGGATTTCACCCGTGATCACAAGGTGGATGGTAGTTCCATGAAGGATGTCATCTTCACCCTCACCAAGAGGATCAACTATTAGCAAAGCCAAATCTATGATCTCCAAAACCAAGTCTTCGAATATGAGGCAAGTTTTAAAGGTATGAGTTTGGCTGCCAGTTGGAGGACTCATGAGACTCATGGATCTTTTTATGACTATGAACCACTACCTTGGAAACCGGAGGACAAGCTCGCTACTACCTCACCATCTCCACCCTCTCCTCCATCACCACCGATACGTCTCCAACGTATCTATAATATTTGATTGTTCCATGCTGTTATATTATCATTCTTGGATGTTTCACAATCATTTCATAGTCAATTTTATATCATTTTTGGTACTAACCTATTGACATAGTGCCAATTGCCAGTTGCTGTTTTCTGCATTTTTTTTACATCGCGGGAAATCAATATCAAACGGAGTCCAAACACCGCAAAACTTTTTCGAGATTTTTATGGACCAGAAGACACCCAATGGGCCAGAGCTGCACCTGAGGGGTGCCCCGAGGGGGCAACAACCCACTAGGGAGCGCCATCCCCCTAGGTCGCCCAGGTGGGTTGTGCCCACCTCGGTGGCCTCCCGCACCCCCTCTTTACCCTATAAATTCACAAATATTGCAAAACCCCTTGGGGTAACCCTAGATCAGAAGTTCCACCGCTGCAAAGCTCTGCAGTCCACGAGATCCAATCTAGAGCCCTTTCCAGCACTCCGCTGGAGGGAAAAAACATCATCACCGGTGGCCATCTTCATCATCCCGGCGGCCACCATGGTGAGGAGGTAGTAGTCCACCCTCGGGGCTGAGGGTTTGTACCAGTAGCTATGTGTTTAATATCTCTCTCTCGTGCAATCTCGAGATTTCACGATCTTGATATATCACGGGCTTTGTTAACATAGATGGATCATGTGATGTTTCTCCCTTCTCTACTCTTGTTGTGATGAGTTGTATCTTTACCCTTTGAAGTTTTGTCATGTCGGATTGAATGTTCAGATTTGAGAACACAAGATGTATGTCTTGCAGTATGAATACTTGAGGTGACAATAGGGTATCATATTGATTCACTTGATGTATGTTAATGGCACTCAACTTGCGGATTACCGCGGTGACATTGGGGTAATCTATGCATAGGGCTTGATGCATGTTTTTATTATCTTTTCTCCTATAGAAACTTTGGGGGTCTCCTAGTAGTTCTTTGTGTGGATTGAATATGATGATCATGAAGTTGTTTGATGCATATCGTAGAATCAACTCATGGATATTTGTGGTGACATTGGAATATCTAGGTGACATTAGAGTTGGTTGATGTGTGTCAGATTGTGTTATTTTAGTACGAGCTCTTGGTTATATTGATCGGAAAGAATAGCTTTGTGTTCTTTTAGTACGAACTCTAGGATAGATTGATCAGAAAGAATAGCTTTGAGGTGTGTTTCGTACCCTACAAACAATTTCTATCGTTTGATCTCCGTTGCTAGGAACTCGGGAGTGATTGTTTATTGCACTTTGAGGGATAATCATATGATCCAACTATGTTAGCATTGTTGAGAGATTACACTAGCGAAAGTACGGACCCTAGGCCTCGTTTTCAAGCATTGCAATACCGTTTTTGTGCCCGTTTACTATTTGTTACCTTGCTGTTTTTATAATTTCATATTACAAAAATCAATATCCACTATCCATATTACACTTGTATCACCATCTCTTCGCCGAACTAGTGCACCTATACAATTTGCCATTGTATTGGGTGTGTTGGGGACACAAGAGACTTTTTATTATTTGGTTGCAGGGTTGTTTGAGAGAGACCATGTTCATCCTACTCGGCCCACGGATTGATAAACCTTAGGTCATCCACTTGAGGGAAATTTGCTACTGTCCTACAAAACTCTGCGCTTGGAGGTCCAACCCAAGTCTACAAGAACAAGTTGTGTAGTATACATCAAGCTCTTTTTTGGCGCCGTTGGAGGGGAGGTGAGTGCTTGAAAGTATATCTTTAGATCTTGCAGTTGGATATTTTAGTTTCCTATTTTATCACTAGTTTGGTTTTGTAAAAGAAAACAAAAAAAATTGAATTGAGGTTGCATCATATTATTGATCATCTTTATAATATCTTTCTTGAAAATGATGGATCAGAAAATTGTGCTCAATTATTAGAAGAAGAAGTCAATAAAATGTTTGGCACGAAATATTTGAATGATGAGCATGATTGCAATGTTGTTAGTATGAATTATTTAAATATCCATGATGCTAATGATATGCAAAGCTGTAAGCTTGGGGATGCTATGTTTGATGAAGATGATATTTTAGCCTCCCAAGATTTGATGTGGAAATTTGTTATAATGATTGCATGCCTCCTATTTATGATGATTACATGGATAAAAGTGGATTTCGAGAGGTCATGACTTTATTTAGTGATGAATTCACTACTTTGGAGGATGTTCCAATTGACTACGATAACAAAGTTTCTATCTATGATGATTATGGTGATGACATGTATGCTATATTGAATAATGATAACCATGAAACTTGTCATCATGACTTTAATTCTCAATCTCATGATAGTTATTTTGTTGAGTTTGGTCCCACCACTATTCACGAGAATAAATTTGCTTATGTGGAAAGTAGCAAAATTTCTATGCTTTTGCATCTTGAAAACAATGCTTTATGTGATGGCTATATTGTTGAATTCATTCATGATGCTACTGAAAATTATTGTGAGAGAGGGACATATGCTTGTAGGTATTGCAATAATATCAAGTTTCCTCTCTATGTGTTGAAAGTTTTCAAGTTTTGCTTGTTTTGCCTTCCTATGCTTGTTGATTCTTGCTCCGATAAATTGTTTGCTCACAAAATCCCAAAGCATAGGAAGTGGGTTAGGATTAAATGTGCTTGCCATGTGATTCAGGATGCTCTCTTGCATGTTTCAATTCATATCTTTTATGTGTGCATCATTGAAATCATCATGCCTA
This sequence comes from Secale cereale, assembly GCA_902687465.1. Classification (NCBI taxonomy): domain Eukaryota; kingdom Viridiplantae; phylum Streptophyta; class Magnoliopsida; order Poales; family Poaceae; genus Secale; species Secale cereale. The sequence continues at coordinate 488,032,249 of LR738712.1, forward strand.
GCTAAAAGGCATTAAAGAAAAGCGCTTGTTGGGAGACAAACCAACACTTATACCTACTGTTTTTGTGTGTTCACATGATTGTGCTACTATAGTAATCATGTTTTATAGATTTTGCTTCAATAAAGTGCCAAGCAAAGCCTTAGGATCATGTTGGGTGATAGTAGATTTGATCTTGCTGAAAAACAAAAAAAATTGCGCTCACGAAAAAAATTCTCATTTTTAACAGAAGAGTTCTTTTGAGTTGATTCTTTTTGAAGAAGTTTAATATACAATTTTTTCACACGGTCCTATTTTTTGCAAGATTTGTAGAGTTGCAGAAGTATGGTGAATGTTCACATCATTACAGACGGTTCTGTTTTTGACAGATTCTGTTTTCAATGCATAGTTTGCTTGTTTTCTAGTTTCTATGGCTTACATTGATCAATATAAATTGTAGAAATGATATTCTACAATAGGCATTGTGTGAGAATTTTTTTGAATCTTGTCTTTGATAGTACCCAAAGTGAATGATTTGTTTTATCATACTAACCCATCTCACAAAGTTTTGTTAAGTTTTGTGTGATTGAAGTTTTCAAGTTTTCGGTGAGATATCGACATGAGGAGAATAAGGAGAGGCAAGACCCTAAGATTGGGATAACCAAGGTACCCCATGGAAATATTCATGGAATACCCAAGCAACTAAGCTTGGGGATGCCCCGGAAGACATCCTCTCTTTCGTCTCCAACATTATCGGTAACCTCACATGAAGCTATATTTTTATTCGTCACATGATATGCGTTTTGCTTGGAGCGTCATTTTACTTTGCTAGGATTTGCTTGATGGTATTTAGATATATTTTGTATCTTTTATTTCAATAATAATGTCAAGGATAGCCTTTACCATGCTTATTTTGGAAATCTACATGTTGCTGTTTGAAAATAGAAAGTTTGTCGCTATTGCAAAAAATTCCCGAGAAAATTCAGAATGTGACAAAATGTTGAAACTTTTTGAACAGAAAGCTATGATAAATTTCCTACAACATGTTAAATTTTCAGAAAAATTGAGTTAGGGAAGTATGGATCCTCTTGCATTCTTCACAGACTATACTGTTTTGACAAATTGTTGTTATGTCTGCATTGTTTGCATATGTTTGCGTGTTTAATGATTCTATTTGAGGATAGGAGTATTAAATATGCAGAGGCATTTAGTAAGCAATGTTGAATAATAATTTTAGTGGTCTTCTATATTAGAGAATGACAAGGTTTTTGCATTGGTTTATACTAACTTATCTCATGAGTTCTTGTTAAGTTTTGTGTGGATGAAGCTTTGGAGATTTAGGAAAACCGTGATATGAGAAGAATTAAGGAGATACAAAAGCTCAAGCTTCGGGATGACCAAGGCACCCCAAGATAATATTTCAAGAAGTATCAAGCATCTAAGCTTGGGGATGCCCCAATAGGCATCCCACCTTTCTTCATCGACAATTATCGGTTAGTATCGGTTGATCCTATGTTTTTGCTTCTTCACATGAGATGTGCTATTCTTGAAATGTCATTTTATTTTGCTTGCTTGCTTTTTTAATAAAATACTTAGATCTGAAAGTTTTTAAATAAAATAGAGCCCTTAAATAGTTGCCAGGGAGGCTAGGTAAGCGGCATTCACATCCCGTGAACGAAGCTCTTTTCTGGCGCCGTTGCTCTAATGCCTCACTTATATTTTTTTAGCACGGTGTGCTTTAGTATTTTTGAAGAAATTCTCTCTTGTTTCACTTAGATTAATTTGAGAGAAAGAAATATTATTCTCAGGTTCTTCACTTATATTTGTTTGAGCTTATCAAAAGCAACACATGAAAATTAGTCCCAAAGTGATAGATATCCAAGAAGGATATAATAAAAACTTTCATGAAGATCATTGGACAACATAAACTTGATTCCTTGTAATAGTTTTGAGATATGATGATGTGATATGTGAGTCATGTTGATGAGTAAGTGTGCTTTAGTAAGAATATTGGTGCTAAAGTTTGTGATTCCTTATGCAAGCACGAAAGTCAATAATCATGCAATGAAATTACATCCTACTTGCAGTGCATTATTCAGTGTTAGTTAGGCTCAATGCTCGCTTATGAGATTATTCGTTTCATGGTTGGTCGCTCCCCAGTCTTTTGCTAGCCTTCATTTTGCACTAAGTATGATCACTACTTGTGCATCCAAAATCCTTTATCCTGGTTTTGCCACACGAGTCCACCATACCTACCTATATGCGGTATTCACTTGCTGTTCTAAGCAAATTTGTATGTGCCATCTCTAATTTTCAAAATAAATTTCCCTTTTGTGTGCCCGTACCGCTCATGAGGCGGTGATGGGTGGCCAATATTTTCCATGCTAGATGTGTTATTCTCACGATGAGTGTTTATTAACTTGTCATTGCATGAGAGTAAGGCAAAGGTATTAGGGATGCCCAGTCCCAAAATTAAAAACAAATTTACTTTATATTGTCAAATAATAAATTCCTTGGAAAGTGTTGGTATGGAAGGCAACCGTGGATTCGACTAGCCATGGCTTGTGAAAGTTTGGTGGAAAATGAATAAAATTTATTTTATGTTTGGGAACCGCCTATGATATATCTAGCATGGAAAGTGTTGGGAACCTTAAGTCGTTTTGGTTGGTGGGAAAAGTATATCTCCCAAAATAATTTTATCTCTCAATTTAAGCTTTGAGCTCTGGCACCTCTACAAATCCCTACTTCCCTCTGCGAAGGGCCTTCTTTTACTTATGCAGCTTTAATTTTAGAATTTGAGTCTCCATCTTCTCTTATAAAGCACCAACTAGGAAACACTATGATCATACTTGAGCATTGGGTGTAACTAATATGTGAATGTGTTTCATAAATCGATCAATGGTTGAGTTGTTGGGGAATGTAGTATTTGAAAAAAATTCCTACGATCACCCAAGATCTATCTAGGAGAAGCATAGCAACGAGAGGGGAGAGTGTGTCCACGTACCCTCGTAGACCAAAGCGGAAGCGTTTAGTAACGCGGTTGACGTAGTCGAACGTCTTCACGATCCAACCAATCCAAGTACCGAACGTACGGCACCTCCGTGTTCAGCATGATGATCTCCCTCGAGCTCTTAGTCCAGTTGAGGACGAGGGAGAGTTCCGTCGGCACGACGACGTGGCGATGGTGTTGATGATGTGATCTGCGCAGGGCTTCGCCTAAGCACTACGACAATATGACCTGAGGTGGAATCTGTGGAGAAGGCACCGCACACGGCTAAAACAATTGTCAACCTGTGTGTTCTAGGGTGCCCCTGCCCCTGTATATAAAGGAGCAAGGGGGAGGCCGGCGGCCCTCATAGGGCGTGCCCCAAGTAGGATTCCTACTAGGAATCCTATTCCTAGTAGGTTTCCAACAAGGAGAAGAGAGGGGGAAGGAAGGAGAGGGAGAGGGAGTAGGAAAGGGTGCGCCGCCCCCTTCCTTTGTCCAATTAGGACTTCTAAGGGGGGGGGGTGGGCGTGGCCTGCCCTAGCTGCCCTCCTCTCTCTCCAATAAGGCCCATGATGGCCCATTAGTTCCCTCGGGGTTCCGATAACCCCCCGGCACTCTGGTATTTATCCGGTGACCCCCGGAACTCATCCGGTGTCCGAATAACATCGTCCAATATTTCATTATTTATGTCTCGACTATTTCGAGACTCCTTGTCATGTCCGTGATCTCGTCCAATATACTTAAAAAGACAACATTCCATAACCAAATTAAGCATACAATTACACAAGTGACTACAAACATAACATTTCCACACACCAAAGTAAGCAATTACATGCATACTGATGTAGGAGAAATGAGGATCTAATCATCTACTTATTGTTGCCATGAAGCTTGCCATTGCTCTGCTTCCGGCTGGATCCCTGACCGTTTTAGGGAAGGAGGCACTTCATCATGTCAACGATCTGCCTGTACACGTCGTAGCTTGTGTACTCCTCCTTGGCCACGTACACGACCCGAGCTTTGTCGAGTTTCTCCATCTAGGCCGAGTGCCAGACACGCTTGTCCTTGTTTCACGAATCCTTCATGTCTCTGTAGTTGGGGTCGATGATGGCCTTGATGAGGTGAACTAGTGAGTCCTTCTCATGCTCCTTGCTGCCCGAGATCTTGTATTGGCCCTGGATGTCAACATGATTCTGGTAGGCGATGCCCGAATTCTCGAGCGCCTTTACATCGTTAGTGATGTCCACCATAGCGAACATGTAGTGGGGGCTGTTGACAAACCTAGCGAAATGCTCGCAAGGCCTTATGGCCAGGCAGTAGTGGTAGAAGAGGACGTGGTGGCGCACGCACATCTGAGCGACGGCGACCTTGGGACGAGACCCGGCACGAGCGCGGGTGTACAAGAGGTCGAACCCGACCGCCTTGTACTTCTCCTCGGCAAGCAACAACTCCATGATGTGGATGGAGTGCTCCACCCAGACCAGGTCGTTGGTGTACACCACCGAGAGGTCCATGAACCTTCTGTGGGTGTCCACCACGGCACACATGGTGAACTGCTGCTCGTTGTTGGTAGACGCTCGGAGCGCCATTGGAGCCGTGCAGGATACTATCTAAGAATTTCTCATGGTGGCTGTGCTTCTTGCAATGGTGGGGCGCGATCGAAAGGTTGGCCGCTGTAATAAATGGGGGCCGGTCGGCCTGTAATCGTCACGTCTTGTCACGACGTTCATAGTGGAGGATTCCAGTGCACGCTTGACAACACCTCACTGCATGCGTAGGCTCGAAGAGGCGCCAAATGTATCGTCGGTGAGCCTGTTCCCCCGCTACCGCGCAGTTTACCACACAAGGTTCCCGCCCGGCTAGTTTGGCCACGCGTCGGTTAGAAGAGGAACAAATTGTGGGCGTTTATTGGCAAAAAGCTTTGTAAAAACAAAGTGTGTGGAATGACTTCGGTCATAAGTTTACCCGTGGGTGATAAGGTCAAAGTTACACAGAAGGGTTATGATGGACACTCAAGTGCGATAATTAATTCTGCGCTCTACAGGGCACACGATGGAAGAAACCAACTATGTGCAATAATGTCGAAGATCGCAGTCGAGTTAGCTACACAGATCGTGTGCTGTGAGAGAGACAAGGTAAACAGATTGGAGAATGGTTAATAAAATCTAAGACCATTGCATATTAAGGTCAAAATAGTGCTACCAATATACGAGCCTCATACGATGCCATTTGAACAATTGAACAACAAAAGCTCGAAATATTACAAGGTTCAAATTCCAGAGTTGTAGGTCTCAAATTCGAAGATTACAAGGTTCAAACTGATATTAGAAATGAAAGTCATCTCATCAGCTGCAAACGCTCGCGCTGATCCGCTGAACATCGATATCAGAGAGGTTCAAACTAGTATTACCACTTCTAAGTCTGGTTTTGACACCTCACAATTTTTGCAAAGGGGTCAGCCACTGAGAAGTCATGTATGGGGTTGACACGATGACTTCCAATTACTCTGTCATCTAAAGTTCCAAAATGAAATTCAACATTTTTGGAGCCTATTCCATTTTGCCGCAGGCGCCAGCACTGGTCAACAAACCATTCAATTTTAAGAAATAAATGTAGGGCAATCCTCATTTCCTTCAGCACCCTTGCTTCGAGAACAAAGAACCTGGCGAATATAATCTCCAGTATGGTCCCTCGGTAGGAGTTCAAAATAATTTCTAAGAGAGGCAGATATAGGCATTCGACGTGATTGCTATATTGTATCACATTATCCACCACTAGGCCTAATCTTATCTGCAAAAGAAGAAAATGTGTTAGTGCCTACATGCAGTTTAGAACATTACTACATGCCTATTTGGTTTGCAGGATTTGTAAAACGCACTAACATGCCATCTTCGATCTGACATGATTAACATGGGCATTTGATTACATTCTAGAAAAATGTAGCCTTCTTCACAAGTGGTTGGAGTGGATAAAAAGTTCCCTAAGAAAACTAGTACTGATGAATCCAAAGGAGAAATGCTTATTGATTGTAACCATATGGATCAAGCAACCAATATGGGGGGGGGGTGGAACATGTATGTACTGAAATCCTCCAAAAGAATCCTTCAGAATTCGTAGTATATTGTCATTGTAAACTTGGAAAAAGGTGTCACAAATTGAACTCCCTTATGGTTAACATTTAACAGGAAAGGAACATCACCTCAATGTATAGCTTCTCCAGGCACGAAAAGCATCTCAACAAATTGACAAATTGCTCTAGGTTGGAGCCGATAGATTCTAGTGCCAAGACCTTCACTGTGCGCAGTTTTGGGGTCAAGCTTGTCGGAATCATTTTCTGAATGACAGACGAACAAACATCTTCAAAATTAGAAATAATGTTAATTTTTAGAAGGAGAGGTAGAAGGCGGCTGTTGTACCTGAACGGGTGTGTATCAAATAACAAGTTCGGAGTATTCGTCAGACGAGTAGCCCACCACTGCCAATTTCAGAGCAGAAATGATAGTGATTCTTGTTGGACCTTCTTGATCAACTACAAGTAATATCTCAAGTGTAGGTGTGTCCTCAATGACCATACCGTGGTGCACATCTTGTGATGTCTTCCTGCCGCACCAACAACACACATAAATAGTCCGGAGAGTCATGGAGGTGATGTGGAAGGTACTCAACCCGTTGGTCGCCTAAAGATGAAGGTACTCGAGTGCAGTACATCCACGAAGCAGGTGCTTCATCTCACCGTTTGAGAGGCACATGGCGACGAGCTCGAGGTGCTACAGTCGTGGTAGAATAAGAGCGAGCGCGTCATTAAGGGGGGAGGGAAATGGTAGTTCCTGAACTTGGTGACGCGTAGCGTGGGCGCGAGGTGGAGTGCGGACGTTGCCAGCGACCGCATATGCCCGTTATCAAATGTGAGCTCCTCGAGCTGATCTAGGGCGGGGGATCGAAACCAGCCGTCAAGCTTGGCTCGGTCCTTGCCGTTGGAATGGAACTTGCCCATTCTAAGGCCTCTGGTTGGGCCAAGGTGACTGCCGAGGATCTTGGAGAATGCATCCAAGCTTTTGCGATAGCCATGGCAAAGCTCGTGGGTGTCAATGAGGTCGAGAGGGATGGAGTTCCGTAGGAGGCGCCACCGCCAGGAAAGGACGGTTGTTCGTGCCCCATATTTGATTGGGAGGAGGGAGATGATGAATGTCAACATATCATCGGGGAGGCTATTGATGAAGTCTAGGCCTGCTGGAGTCGCTTGCGTTTCTAGCTTGCCCCGCCTCCGCTTGTTGGCAACCCCGTTCTCCACCTCCGGAGTCTCCTTGTGAGTGGCGCTTTCTGATAGAAATGGGAGTACATGGAATATTTAGTTAAAATAGGGCAATAGAAAAAGTGTATTGGTAACTAGAAGTTATTAGGTAGGAATATAGTAAGAAAAGGGAATAACAATTGGTTGCTTAAATACTACACAATTCATTTGACATTGTTGGTTAAGTCAACATGCAGATAGTTGAAAAGAAAACTTACTTTGAACAAAGTCTCGACGGATGATTTTGTCGGGGAAGTTAGCATATATCTCACGACCAAGCCCTTTGATGTGTAGTGCAATTTTAGTGCCAGCTTTTAGTACATAAAACTTAGAAATTTCTTTCGAAAAGCCAGTGCCAAAATAGGAGTCACCACGTTCATCAAGTCTTACAGTAGCAACGATTGTAACTCCATGGTTTGTGTGCAGTATGACATCCGTGCAGTCTTGATCTATGTAAAGGGAAAGATTGTGCACTACATAATCTGTTGCATAGCAAGGGATGCGCTGCAGAAATAGTAGGATTGTTAAAGAAAACATGGTAACATGCAAATATGGGCCCAAATTGAAACAACTGTACAATAGTTGAAATCGAAGGACAAAAATCTATAATTAAACAGATAGGGTAAACATGATGTTGTGGAAATATGAGAGTAATCGAAAAAACAATACATCATTAATTTTCCTAATATAGAAAGAAGAGGGGGAAAATCTCCTTTGACATATATGGTTCATGTGGCACCTTTTATCCAAATGTAGCAATATTTAGAATATGTTCAGGAAAGTAGGCCATGCCAACCGATTTAGGGTGAGATTGAACATACCGCGCGCGTCCTCAAGTGATCTGTACGGTGAGATGGAATCTCTGGCGGAGGTTGCAAAGTCCTGATGTGTTAGTGCACTGTAAATTCTATGAATGAAAGAAAACACTCAAATCAGCTGGAATAAATATGAATTCATGGCGATTTCCGCCGGATGATTAAAGGAGGCAGATGAACTGGGATAAGAGATGAGATAATATCTCATTAAATTAGTTACCTTGCCGTCCATGAGAAATAACCTTTAGTACGGCAGATTCCCCAACCGAGCGGAGCTGGGTCGACCAGCGTCGAGAAAGTCCATGGCGATAGGCAATGGCAAGCGGAAGTGGCGAAATGCGGTGGGCTTTGTCGGCAGCTTGGCGGCGGTGACATGCGTCAAGCCAAGTGTTTACCATCACGATAGGCCGTGTCATGGCATAGACGTGGAGGAGCTTGTGCAGGTGTGAATAGGGACCGAAGAGGGTGGCGGGCGGGGTGAGGTTTTTGTGACATGGGGATGGTGAGGGTTTTCTTTTTTCTTTTTGAATTGGGTGGTGATGGTTTTCTTTCCCACAAAGAATTTTGGAGGCGACGGTTTGCTAGAGCGAACCGTGTGTGATTGACGCAATAGGTAAAATGAAAGTCATTGCACACATTTCCAATTTTGGGAACCGTGTGTGATTGACGTACTACATCCATCCTGGTTTATTGGTCCCCCTTTGTAATTTTTACCAAAGTTTGACCAAATATTTAACTAAGAAATGTTTTATGCATGTCACCAAAAATTATATATTGAACACTATGCTCAAATACACATTCGACGATATAATTTTTGCTGACCTGCACTAACATTTTATCAGTTAAACCTTTGGTCAAAATTTAACACAAATTACAAAGGGGACCAATAAACCAAGACGGAGGTAGATTCCATCAACCGAACTGGTTGCATCCATATCCCACGGTTAGACATAAGTAAACATAGATTAAACATACTCAGACATAGATAATAAACGTACACGTAGTGCAACCATAAGTACATAGTTCAACCGTCATTAAGCATACTCAAGCGTACATAGTTCGATCCATCCCACATCTCATCTCACATGACGACATGATCATAAATCTTCCCCAGGTACTCGGCGTACGCGTCGTGCGCTACCCTGCGAGAATACTTCTGCTTGAAGGAGCCAACGGCCCATCCTCTTACATGCGCCAAAACATTTAGATACGCATCTTGAAGCTTGGGGTTGCAAAATGGGCATCGACAGCCACCGATCTAGGTCCTAATGCGCCTATTATGCATTCCGGCATAAAGTCCCTCGGGATTTGCCTCTTGTACTTCCTTTGGCCATCTTCATCCTCGCTGTCCACATCGCCAGACATCACCTATACAAATAGTAAAACAAATTTGGCACCAAATCAATGATTACATGCCGTGAAGTAGGATTAAGAATTTATGGCTATTTATTTATACAAATCCAGAGATTATCATTCGATTTTTAAGCACAATCGTCTATTTATAGACCAATCTTGAAGAAAATAATGGCACAAACATATGTAGGTCATTCAAAATCAATTGTCAAGTCCTGGCTAGGAATTATTAGCACGAACACTAACCCTAGTCGGATTACTAGCAGAAATCATTTCACCGATGAAACAACTAATCACTTATCACTTGTACCATTCAAACAATCAATACACTACACGGATCTAACGAAACTTACTCAGATTTCATGGATTGGGAGAATATAACCATAGGATTTCAGTTCCAAAAAGGGGAAGGCAGGAGTAACCAGAGAAAGCCTATGATGTATTTGGCACATAAATGGGTATAGATGACTAACCAGCTGTCCGTCGTCCCCGGAGTCGTCGCCGAAGTGGTCGTCGGATTCATCGCTGGAGTGGTCGTCGGAGTCGTCGCCGGGGTTGTCACCAGAGTCGGTGTCGAACTCCTCCTCCGGCTGTGGAAGTTCGACGCTGTCGATGACGTCAGGATGCAACGATAACTCATCGGCGGTGACAACAACTTCTGTCTCCATCTCCATGCCGTGCTCCAGTGCTTTAGCAGCCCTGGCGTTGCTACTCCCTCCGATGGGGCGCTTCGGCGACATCCTCATACGCTGATGGCTTTGCGGACTGAGGGCGGCGTCAAGGATGCAAGTGGAGAGAGACGATTGTGTGTGTGGCGAGGATGGGGGGTGCGGCCGCTCGGGCGCACCATTAATATGGAGTAGTGGGAGTTATGGGAGAAAGGTGGGCGGCGGTCAAACCGATGGCTCGCCTCCCGGTGAGCCTGCGCACCGGACTGCTGGCATGCCTACCAAAGTTTCACCCAGCTACTCGCACGCCTCCCAATGACACTGCGCAGCAGCACGCCTCCCCGTCTGCCTACGCGGCAGACTGCTCGCACGCGTCCCGTCAACCCACGCCTGCTCGCACAACACACGGGTCGCGCGATGGCACGTATATTGTTTTTCTATTTGTATGATTAACACTGTCGCTTTATTGCTTAACCGAAGCATGGCACGTATCCGTTGTTGGACTAACGCTAATGGTTCGAATAAATAATCCGTTTGGGATATTGGTTCCCAATTATTAATAATCCTCCATTTGTAATTAGATAAAGATTACATAAAAACTGGTCTCAAATTTGACAAAAAAGTACAATGCCACTTTGTATTAGTGTCCATATGACAACACAATAAGTTTCATGAACTTCAAATAAGTTCTGGATGTACTAGAATTTAAAAATCAAGCGTCTCAATGTTTGAAATTTGTTGCACGGGGAGTAAACATGCACCCAGTGAGAGACATGTGTTTTTGCAATCCATTTAGGTGCACTGTCACGTGTGCATGTAGCTCAAATTTGATTTTTGCACATTATATCCGTAGACAATCAATCAATTAATGTACTAAAATATCTGAATGATCTCTATGATTTTTCGAAATTGAAACGTCCCTCCTTTGGTAACATATGTTCACCGCGGGATAATTAATTTAACATGCATCGTAGTTGCGGTGGATTCACGGTGTCTGTGTGGGTGTGTGCGTTTGGGGGTGGCGGGTGGCTCGCAGTACACTACTAGTTGTGAGCCACTGTGTGGGTTGGCGTATTGTTAGGCAGGCCGGTGCCACATCAGAGTCGTGAAATCGTTATTTAAAACATTACACAACCCTTTCATACATACATGTTTTGTCCACATGCACTCGATGGTTGTCCTACACAACACTCGATACTCGCGTGTGACGCTTTCTGTGGGCCTGCGAGGTCGTTGTCCATCACTTTGATGAACAGTCGGTAGTGAGGTTAATTTTTCCAGCAAGATAGAATCTTTTTTGTTTGTGTTATGGTGGTATATAGTACGTGTTGAAGAGGTGGGAGGGGACTAGCATATATACTAGACGTACTCGTCCATGAAAAAGTACACCTCACTCAGTGTCGGGACCTTTTCGTTTCCGAGGCACATGCCACATCAAAATTGCGAAATTGGCTATTAAACATCACACAACACCTCTTTGGGCCACATGCATGCATGCGGTGGTTATCCTAGCTAGGCCACTCACGTGTGACGCTTCCATCTATGGGCCCACGAGGCCATTGTTGATGCATGCATGCATCACTTTGACCTACATCGAGAAAGTTTAATTAATTTCACCATCAATGAGGATTCTTTTGGGTTGTACATATTACGGCAGGAGCATTTAGTATGCGGTGAAGAGGGGGGAAGGGGACCATCATATGTAGTACGCTTCATGAACCTCCATCTGTGTGGGGTGCATGGTTTACGGTTGTTGAAGCATGTGGCAGGTCAAACTTGTGCATTTTGGGTATTCAACATATATATATGTTTGACCCACATGCAAAGCGGTGGTGGTTGTCCTCTCGCACCCACTTAAGCGGTTATCAGCGATATCGATGCTTTCCATCTGTGGGCCCGCTTGGTCCATCCCTACTTTTTGCCTGACAACAAGAGAGGTTAATTTGACTTAGGAGGGGATTATTATTTTTGCTTGTAATACGGTATATACATACATACATCACTTTGACCAACCACAAGAGAGAGGTTGTACGACCAAGGTGGATTATTCTTGGTCTGTTTTATGATCCATCTTGCTGAGATATGCCTCTCTGGCCTGCCGACTGAAAGTATGTGTGTGTGTGGGGGGGGGGTTACTACTTCGCACTTTCCTATGTGAACCTCG
>LR738712.1:488044653-488067159 GCA_902687465.1 Secale cereale
TGCCGACACGAGGGAGGGGGGCTTCTAGCTACTTTGCACTTTTCTAGGTGAACCTCGGTCGGGGGGGCATGCATCCATAGCTTAGGATTCCCTTTGTGCCGACACGAGGGATGAGGGGGCTGCTAGCTACTTCGCACTTTGCTAGGTGAACCTTGGTTGGGGGAAGGGGGCATGCATTCATAGCTTAGGATTCCCTACGTGCCGACACAAGGGTGGGGGGTGTATCGGTGTCCTGGGAACCAGGGTACCCAGACTTGCCTACCTGCGGACCGCGACGCGCTCCTACTACGGCCTGGTACGGCCCAGCTGATCGACCAACTGCTCAAGACCCTAGCGAGGGGGCTAGGCCTCGCGAGGAGAAAGACGCCAAGACCCTCTCAGGAGTGGCCTTGTCTAGGCTGCTCAGGAGGGGCGGAGAACTCAAGGCCAAGCCTGCCTCAGGAGGAGGGAGTGACGCGAGCAGTGACACACCGCGCCAGCGGGTGCCAGCGGCGTAGTTGTCGTTTTGGTGCAAAGGAGACAACACAGGCGCAGGTTCCCGAGGGGCGAGACAAATGTTTCCACTTCGGTGCAACAAGACCGAAGACCGCAAGGACGACAGGGAGGATGTCACCACCGAGCCCACCACCACGTCATCGTCTGATCTCTTTGCAGGCGAAGACCGCTTTTGTCAGGATAGGAGCATCCTTGTGTTCCCGCTCAAAATGGCCGTTGTGGGATCCCTTCCCGCCTAAACATTTCGGGGGAAGAGGACCCTGGCCGCCAATATAAGTAGCTAGGATTGCCACTATGGAGAGGCAGAGGAACCTCATCTTGAACACCCCACCTTCACTTCAAGGAGAAAGAACACTTGCCTCCTGACCCTCTTGAGCTCCCCTCCTGAGCTGAACCACCACTATACTTATTCATACTCAAGCCCTCCTGAGGCTAATCCACTCAAGTAGCACATAGGGTTTTACACCGCAAGGTGGCCTGAACCTGGGTAAACTCGTGCGTGATTTTACTTGTTGCTCACTTGAATCTCACCACCGGCGAGGGCGTGGCGCTAGGTAGACGTGAGTGGGAGAGATCTTCGTTCACGCCCCTGTGTTCGAACTTCTTTGGGTTTGCGGAGCCCGTAATCCGACATTTGGCACGCCAGGTAGGGGGCATGTCGAAATATCGCCTCTCCGACGAGCTCGCCTCCCCTCTCCTGCACCACGCCGCCATGACGGCCGCAGCCTGCCGCATCCGCGTGGAGGCTGGTGCTTTCCCCGTTGTACGAGTGGCGTCGGCGGACCGCGCCACCCGTGGGCGCTCTGCCCCCTACCCCGACGACGTTTTCGCCGGCCGGACCATTGGGGAGCGGTCTGCTTCGCCATTTTTGCTCCCCGTGGCCTCGCCGGCGGCACTCTTAGCGGCGAAGAAGCTGCTACGGCACCGGCCACCCACGGAGGAGCTCGATGCATGGGTGGCCCGCGTCGACGAGCTGCTGGGCGCTGCCGGCGGGGGGTTGCCCTGCCGCGGAGTCGCCTGCATCATCGGAGGATCCCAAGCACCGACGTCGGCCCGCCACGTCAAGTCACACTTTTGGCGGGTCGGGGCTGCCGCCCAGCCGCAGGAGGCCCCGCGGGGGCGGGATGAACAGGGGCTCGCCATCGCTTTCGGCCCCGGCGACCGCACCATAGCTGCAGCCGGCACGAACGTCCTCCCCACGGTATGTACCCCCACCATCTGCGGGGTGGCTGTTATAAGGACCCTCATCGACGGTGGCGCCTGGCTCAACATCCTCTCTGCGGAGGCTTTTGGTCATCTGCCCGTGTCCTACAGGCAGCTCCTCCCCACCAAGCCCTTCTCGGGGGTCGCAGGCTTGGCAGTCCTTCTCGGCCAGATCCACCTCCCGGTCACCTTTGGCACACCCATTAACTACCAGACCAAGCTCATCGACTTCGACGTCGCGCCCATCCACCCACCCTACAACGCCCTCCTTGTCTTCCCAGCCTTGGCAAAGTTCATGGAGGCGACCCACCCGGGCTACAACGCCGTCAAGATGCCCTGGAGCAGCGGCGTCATCACTATCGAAGGGGACCCCAAGGCCGCCCTTCAGGTCCTCGGGCGCGCTTATAGGGCTGCAGCCGCGGCCCATTCAGGTACAGAGGGCGCTCCGGAGACGTCAGAAGCCCGCCAGCCAAGAAGAAGCAGCTCTTCTCTCAGGACCCAGCCGAGACGAAGCAGGTGCCTGCTAACGAGGAGGGCTCAGGAGCCACTTTCACCATCGGCACGGGCATGGACAAAGAGCAAGAGGCAGCGTTGGTTAGCTTCCTCAGGGCTAACAAGGATGTGTTCGCTTGGAAGGCCGCTAACTTGGTCAGGGTGCCTAGGCGCATCATCGAGCACCACCTTACGGTGTGCCCCAACGCGCGCCCTATCAAGCAGAAAGCACGCAGGCAGGCCCCGGAGAAGCAAGCCTTCATCGTTCAGGAGGTTCGGAAGCTAGAGGAAGCAGGCGTCGTATGGGAGGTACGACACCCGAAGTGGCTTGACAACCCTGTCATTGTCCTGAAGAAAGGAGGCAAGGAGCACATGTGTGTCGACTTCACGAGCCTCAACAAGTTCTGCCCTGAGGACCCGTTCCCTCTCCTGCGCATCGACCAGATCGTGGATTTGACGGCTGCGTGCGACCTGCTCTACTTTCTCGACGCCTTCTCGGGCTACCACCAGATCAAGATGGCGGTGGAGGGTGTGGAGAAGACAGCGTTCCTGACCCCTTGCGGGGTCTACTGCTACACCTGCATGCCTTTTGGGCCGAGAAACGCGGGCGCCACATTTCAGCGCCTGATGCACATCACCCCAGGCCCTCAGCTTGGGAGGAACGCGGAGGCCTACATCGATGACATCATGGTCAAGTACAGAGAGGCCAAGACTCTCATCTAGGACCTAGAAGAAACATTCGCCAACCTGCGCAAAGTGAAGCTGTGCCTCAACCCGGAGAAGTGCCTGTTTGGCATACCCTCCGGCAAGTTGCTAGGGTTCCTAGTTTCGCACTGGGTCATTGAAGCTAATCCAGAGAAGATCAAAGACATCGAAAGAATGAAGCCGCCTACGACCCTGAAGGAGATGCAGAAGCTTGAGGGATGCGTGACGTCCCTGGGGCGCTTCATCTCTAAGCTTGGCGAATGCGCCCTCCCGTTCTTCAAGCTCATGAAGATGAAGGGGCCCTTCGAGTGGATTCCGGAGGCCGACGCCGCCTTCCGGGGTCTCAAGGAATACCTCACCAGCCCACCGGTTATGGTGGCGCCAAGACCCCTGGAGCCCATGATTCTGTATCTCGCTGCTACGCCTCACTCAGCCAGTGCGGCGTTGGTGGTGGAGCGCGAGGAGAGGCCCCGAAGCGCGAGGCCACGGGTCAGGTCGGCATCCTCAGGAGCTCCGTCGCCCCGTGACGCAGCTCCGTAGGTAGATTCGACCACGGTTGCTGATGACCCCGCCGTCCAGCAAGAAGCACCCAAGACTCCTGAAGCGCCTGAAGATCCTGCGGTGCCGACCCTCGTGGAGCACCCTATGTACTTCGTCAGCACTGTACTGCGCGACACACGCTCGCGTTACCCGATGCCTCAAAATATGCTCCTAGGGCTCCTTGTTGCCTCCAGGAAGCTGCGCCATTACCTCCAAGGCCACCCCATCAAGGTTGTCTCATTGTACCCTCTCGAGAAGGTGGTTCGGGGCTCGAACATCGTCGGGAGGGTCACTGAGTGGAACATCAAGCTACAGGCATTCCACTTGGAGTTCAGCACCACACGAGCGATCAAAGGAGCAGCTCTGGCAGACTTCGTGGCGGAATGGATCGACGAGCCGGAACAGGGGGCTGGCGAGGATCGCTCGCTGGCCCTCGGTGATGAATCCCTAGACGGATGTGTGGTGTACTTCGACGGCGCCTTCTCGCGCCTTGGTGCAGGAGCTGGCGTCGTGTTAGTATGCCCCACTCAGGACAAGTTGTACTATGCCGTGCAGCTTTGCTTCCAGCAAGGCGAGAAGGTCTCCAACAACATAGCAGAGTATGAGGGCCTGATTGCTGGGGTCAAGGCCGCAACTGCACTGGGGGTCAAGCGCCTCACCATTAAAGGTGATTCGCAACTCCTCATCAACTTCTCCAACAAGAAATAGAAGCCCAAGGACGAGCACATGGAGGCATATAGGGAGCAGGTGCGTAAGATGGAAAAGCGGTTCTAGGGACTGGAGCTGCAGCACGTGCCAAGGGGCACGAACAAGGAGGCGGACGACATCGCCAAGCAAGCCTCCAGGCGGGAACCCAAGAAGCCGGGCGTCTTCGAGGAGCGGTTGCTCAAGCTATCGGCAGTGCCGCCCGCTCCTGAGCCGGCATCCTCTCGCAAGGGGCTGCCTGCGGCACCCGCAGCCGGAGCCCCGCCCTGCGGGCCGACCTCCGGAGCCCGCCTGCTACTCGCTACGGAGCCCGAGGATTGTTGCTGGACCAAAGAGCTCAAGATGTACCTGCTACACGACACCTTGCCAGACAAGGAGGAAGACGCGGAGCGCGTGGCTCGACACGCCTCGGCTTACTGCATCCAAGACAGCAAGCTCTACAGGAGGTGCCCCAATGATGTCTCACTAAAGTGCATCTCGAGGAAGCAAGGACGCGAGCGGTTGGCCGACATCCACGGCAGAGACTGCAACCACCATTCGCCGTCCCGCACCCTCGTGGGCAAGGCCTTCCACAGCGGCCTTTACTGGCCCACGACACTCAGTGACGCAATGGAGCTTATGCAGGCTTGTGAGGCATGCCAGTTTCATGCCAAGCAGATCCACCAACTAGCGCAGGGCCTCCAGACGATCCCGCTCTCCTGGCCCTTCGCGGTCTGGGGATTGGACATCCTGGGTCCATTCCCCCGGGCGGCGGGGGGCTACCGCTTCCTGTACGTCGCCATCGACAAGTTCACCAAGTGGGCGGAGGTGGAGCATGTTCGCGCGATCCCTGTCGGGTCGGCGGTCAAGTTCATCCAGGGCCTCGTGAGGCGATTCGGGGTCCCCAACCGCATCATCACGGATGACGGTTCACAGTTTACAAGCAATCTCTTTAGATCATATTGTGCTAACCTTGGAACATAGATCTGCTACGCCTCGGTGGCTCACCCCAGGAGCAACGGTCAGGCCGAACGCGCCAACGTAGAAGTCTTACGTGGCCTCAGGATGCGCCGCTTTAAGAAAAAGCTCGAGGCTTGCGGCCGGGGCTGGATCGATGAGCTCCAGTCCGTGCTGTGGTCAATCCATACCACCGCAACCAAACCCATGGGAGAAACACCTTTCTTCCTTGTTTACGGGGCGGAGGCGGTCCTCCCTCACGAGGTCAAGCATTGCTCCCCACGGGTCCTGGCTTTCAATGAGGAACGCCAGGACGCCGCCTGGCGGATGGACCTCATGCTCGGCGAGGAGGGCCGCCACCAAGCTGCGCTCAGGGCAGCGTGATACCAGCAGGCGCTGCGGCGGTACCACTGCCGCAGCATGCGCACAAGAACACTTGAAGTTGGTGACTTGGTCCTAAGGCGGGTCCTCTCCAGGGAGGGGTCACACAAGCTTTCGCCCATGTGGGAGGGCCCGTTCAGAATCGCCCATGTCTCTAGGCCTGGTGTTTTGCGCGTGGAGACGCAGGATGGGGTACCTATCCAGAATTCCTGGAACATTCAGCACCTCGGGAGGTTCTATCTGTAATCAAGGCTCTGTGCCCGTGAAGGTCTCCGCTCGTGTCACTCTCACGTAATAATGAGTTGGGGCTGTACACGCCTCAGAGTCTCCTCAGCGTTGCCCGCAGGCCATCATATGGGGCTCCCACCCACGTCTCAGTGGGAGTCATGAGCTCCGCGCTGGGAAGAAGATGTAGTGTAGGGGTCGGATGCGACCTTTTTCCTTTTTTTTGGCCTGGTGTTTGGCTGTCAGCCTTTTCTACTTTCTTGGCTATCAGCCCTTCCTCTACCACGTGCTATGAAGTTCTCGTGTTTCTTGCATTTGGTTGGGAGTCTTGCTTGGAGTTTTCTCGCCGATTTTAAGTTCAGCTTTTCAGGCAGGGGCTGTGCCGCTTGTTCTCCTTCGTGCGCCTCGCGCGTGGGGGCTGGGACACGGCCATTCTTGGCTCTCAGCTGCCGCGATCTCATGACCTCACCTAGCCAAGACTGCTCAGGCTCTGACATCGGGCTTCTCAGTCCACACGACCTATTCTGCCGAGCCTGCTCAGGCCTTGGCACCCTAACCCACGCTCGGCACTCTCAAGCGAGCCCAAGGGTGCAAGCCCTCGGCAGCCGCAGCAACTCACTCATACTCGGGGGCTCCGCAGGTCAGGACCCCCCGAACTCAGCTACCCTCATGACCCGTCAGGGGCTCATGACACCGATGAGTCAGTAACACTTCGCCTCAAGACGTCGCAACACATAAGCTAAGTAATCTCATCCAGACCAAAAACATAATAGCAAGTTCTCGTTTCATACATATGCCATAGACCATTACATGCCTTCTCGAGGCAACCTCAAATACAGGAAGGAAATGAAGAAAAAAGAAGAAGCAGAGGTTGACCCGCTGAGCCACAGGTTGGCACCGTTGCCCCCACTAAGTTGGAGTATTCCAGCTCCTCCCGCTTCACCGGGGCGCGGCGGCGCGACGACTCTCCTCCCTCGCCGAGCCGAGCTCGGCGGCGCGGTGGCCTAGTGTAGCCGCCACTGCTGGAGGAGCTGCTGCTACCACAGAGGGGGTGACCCGCAGCGCCCACCAATTCCAAGCTCGTCTCCAGAGGAAGAGGTGCTCCTCCGGACGCCGTCGCCACCCTCCTCGTCGTCGGCGGCCTTGGGACAGCACCCAAGGCGCCTCCCTTCCTCCGAGAAGACCATGACGAACAACATTGAGACACCATCGTACCTGAAGTGGAGCGTGCACCTCCCCTGCAGCCGGCGCGTGCAAACAACTGCCAGCCGCGCTCCAGGAACACGTCGCCTGAGGGGACAACGTCGACCTCCACCCAGGAAACACCACTGCAGCAGCCATCGGTCTGCAGCCAGGCTTCTCCTTCCACACCACGAACTCCGATGACACATCGAGGGAGTGGAGCTGTGGGCACGGAGGACGCACAACCGCCAGATGCTGTCTCGCGCCCCCTCGCCCACCGCGGCCACGACAAGCTCCGCCGCGAGAAGAAGCACCGCGCCTCCCGCCGGCGACCCTGTCGGAACTCGGAAGGCCGCACCCGCTTCATCGAGGAGCCGCCACGGGCGTAGCGGCATACTTGTGGGGGCGGCCACGACCCCTATTCGGCGGTGGCGAGGCCAGCTCCTTTGAGGCATTCCCCTTCTCCGCGGCGGACAACTTCCTCAGTGGCGCCATGGAGACCTCGCAGAGAGAAAAAGAACATGGAGCGAACAAGAAATCAGATGCCGCTGGCTTGAAGATGGCTTGGGGGCTCCCCTAGTCCCATTTATAGGGTGGAGCCCAACCGCCAGTCACTGGCATCACAGCCATAGTGACCCCATCATCCACGCCGGGGAGTTGTCAAGTCGCACGGTCACCAAAGCTGCCTGGGGAAGCGGAGATGCCACGTCCCATCCAACCGTCACGCACCGGCTTGGCCTACTGTCTTTTGGGGCCCATGGCGCTTCGTCCTCGGCTAAGGCTTCACCCAGAAGCTAACTCTACGCGCGCCTTGGGCCCGGGGGCTATTGTCGGCGTCCTGGAAACCAGGGTACCCAGACTTGCCTGCTGGTGGACCACGACGCGCTCCTACTACGGCCCAACTGATCGACCAGCTGCTCAAGACCCTCGCGAGGGGGCTAGACCTCGCGAGGAGAACGACGCCAAGACCCTCTCAGGAGCGGCCTCGGCTAGGATGCTCCGGGGGGCGGAGAACTCAAGGCCAAGCCTGCCTCAGGAAGAGGCAGTGACGCGAGCAGTGACGCACCGCGCCAGCGAGTGCCAGCGCGTGCCAGCGGCGTAGTTGCCATTTTGGTGCAAAGGAGACAACGCAGGCGCAGGTTCCCGAGGGGCGAGACAAAGGTTTCCACTTCGGTGCAACAAGACCGAAGACCGCAAGGACAACAGGGAGGATGTCACCACCGAGCCCACCACCGCGTCATCTTCTGTTCTCTTTGCAGGCAAAGACCGCTTTTGTCAGGATAGGAGCGTCCTTGTGTTCCCGCTAAAAATGGCCATTGTGGGATCCCTTCCCGCCTAAACATGTCGGGGGAGGTGGACTCTTGCCGCCTATATAAGTAGTTAGGGTTCGCACTTTGTAGAGGCAGAGGAACCTCATCTTGAACACCCCACCTTCACTTCAAGGGGCAAGAACACTTGCCTCCTGACCCTCTTGAGCTCCTCTCCTGAGCTCAAGAACCACTGTACTTGTTCATACTCAAGCCCTCCTGAGGCTAATCCACTCAAGCAGGACATAGGGTTTTACACCGCATGGTGGCCTGAACCTGGGTTAACTCGTGTGTGCTTTTACTTGTTGCTCGCTTGAATCCCACCACCGGCGAGGGCGTGGCGCTAGGTAGACCTGAGTAGGAGAGATCTTCGTTCACGCCCCTGTGTTCAAACTTCTTTGGGTTTGCGGAGCCCGTAATCCGACAGGGTGGGGGCAAGCAATACCGTGCGCTTTGCGAGGTAGGTGCCACATCGAAGTTGCATTTGGTAGTTGAAAATCAAACCACCCTTTTCATACATAAATTTGGTCCACATGCATGTGTGTTCGTGTTTTGACCCTCTCCCGCGTCATTTTTCGCAAAATTTATGAACATTAGACAAGTCCGGTGACGCAACAGACACGGTTCACTTAAACTAACCGTGTGCCATGCCGGTGCCCCTGTCACGCACACATCCGCACAGTACATTAGGCTCCACGAGGCTCCCCCTCTCAAAAATATCTACCCGCCTCGAGGGTTTTTCTGTTTCATAACACATGGTTGTTATCTTCGGACCGTGTGTGATGTTTCTTGTTCCCAATCCCGCCTTCAACCCTAGAAAATATCTACCTGCCTCGAGGGTTTTTCTGTTTCATAAGACACGGTTGTTATCTCTGGACTGTGTGTGATGCTTCTTGTTCCCAATCCCGCCTGCATCCCTAGAAAATATCTTCCTGCCTCGAGGGTGTTTATGTTTCATAACACACGGTTGTTATCTCCGAACCGTCTGCGATGCACTATAATTAAAAATTTCGATAGCCCCGGCATTTCACTCCCGCGTAGTAAAATTTTCAATACACGTGTCATTTCCTCAAACACCCCCTCCACAAACACACACACACACCAAAACCTCCTCGGGCGTACGCACGCACACAAACCCCCTCCCTCGCTCGAAACCCTAGCAAGGTCCCCGCCGCCGCTGCCACCGTCACCGCAAGGCCTCCATTGTCAACATCTGCCGATTTTCTCGTGCAGCTTACCCACCAATCTCCATACCCAGGCCTCCCTGAGTTTCTTAGATGATGCCTGCCTAATGCCCCCTTTCCCACAGATCCCCATCCCCATCCCCATCCCCCACTCCAGAGCGTCGCAGCCTAAACTCGGCTACACTTCCCGTGGAGCGACTGGCCCAAAAGAGGTGTATCATGGTCTCTTCGCCCGACGTCGCCAAGGAAGCTGGCGGCAGGCACTCAAGCAGTGGGCTAGAGTATGCGGGCATGTCTCGGCCGCCAGCTATGACATCGAGGTCATCGACAGCCTGAGGCAGGGCTATGTCACAGGTTAAGTGGCCCAGTCCAACCCCTTGGGTTCAACCGCCATAGATCTAATCCAAGGCCCCACCGCTAATCTCCTTTGGCTCACTGTCAACAATTTGCCATCCTACATTGCCATCGAGCCCCTTTTGTCATTTCTGAAGGACATGTTCTGCGATGTTGGCTTGGGATCCGCAGCTTCCAAGATAGAACTCATCAACGGCGACCACGAGGAGGGCACCCTCTCCGGCTCTTCCATGGGGAAAGATCCCATCTGCTCTTCCAAGGGGAAAGTGCCCGTCTGCGACATCAGGGAGGGAACCCTACAGCCGTGCTCTTCCAAGGGGAAGGAGCCCATCTGCGACAACATGGAGCGCATCCAGGGTACGTGCTCTTCCCACGGGAACGAGCCCATCTATGTCAAGTGAGGAAACCCATGATTTTTTTGTCGCGCCTCTTCACATGGGGAAACCCATGATTTGTTTTGTCGAGTCCCTTTTGTAGTGTAGTGAGAATATGTCTAGTTTTTAATTGCTATATCTGGTTGTTTGCAGTATGCCTTGTTTATTTCAGTTGTTCACAATGTGATGCTCTATATGTGCAATTATTTACTATGCAGTACATTTCATCAATCCAGTTTTAAACGTACCGATAGGAATGCATATATTTGCTTGCTGTTAAGCCTGTTATAACTAGCATATGCCTCTTTTAAATTTTTTTGATTGTTCGGTTGTTTGTAGTTAGCATATGTCCAGTTTCAAATGCTGTCTTTGGTTGTTTGTAGTATGCCTTGTTTATTCCAGTTATTCACAACGTGATGTTCTATATGTGCAAGTATGAACTGTGCAATTCAATTTCATGAGTACCAATTTCAACAATACCACTATGAATTACTACATTTGGTTGCTGCATCTTCTAGTTAACACACCTGTCCATTTTTATTTAACAATAACCAGTGTACTTAGACTGGCACAATACCAGTTTGCTTGACTATGTTTGCTTGTTGTTAAATGTTAGGCATGTTGCAATTAACACACCTTTCCACTTGTTTTGCTTTACTAGCATGCTTAAACCTGCACACTAAAGCTATCTTTTGGAGATTATTTTGTCTGCCATGGATAATTTTGGTTGATGTTTAGCTTGTTGTGCTTAACATGCTTCTCGATGTACCTACACAGGACAATTTTGGGAACGACTGTTGTTTTCCATCGAGGTTAGTTTCATCCCATGGCTTATATATGTTCACTGTTTAGGATATCGGTAGCTGGTACCATATAGGTCGGGGGCTGATAAGGGACTAATCGGTGAATCAGACTTTTAACTGAATATATCTACAACCCATTTATCATTAGGTTAACTAGGGCCATATGTAATACATCCGAGGCTACATAGCAACATGCACTGTACTTAATGTCTACATATGCAATCCTAGGCTACGTAGAAACAAGGAAGAGTGTTACATTAATGTTTTGATGATGTCTAGATATATGTAGAAGAGCAACAGCAACAACAACAATACATCCCATGTTTGGATACTCAACTTAGCTAGAGGTTAGAGTTAGTTTCTAGCTCATGACTAACACTGAACTAACTCCATCCAAAGAGTTGTTTGGATGGCAGGGTTAGATTGACAATAAATGCACTAGGAGAACTAGCTCCAATTAGCACCTGTTGGGTTGGATAGTTTTTTGGGTGGGTTATAGATGCAACTAGATCAAAATAGCCCTCATGTTTAGATATACTTTAGGGCTATTTGAGCCCAAACTAGCTCAAACTAACTATAATTGGATACATCAGCAGTTAATCAGCTAATACTTTGTAAGAATGCAATAAACTCCTTCCGGCCCATAGTATAAGATGTTGACTCATCTAATATGCCAGTATATTGGTTTTTATAAGATATTATAAAAGAGTGTTGTACTACATCATTGTGCAATTGTTGTTTAGCTTCTAATATTAACTTGGTGCTTTTAGGTACATATGTCATTGGTAAAGATCCGCGCTTCGACCCTTTCTGTGTTTGGGGCAATGGGATTTCAGTGAACCAGCATCAAGTGAGGAAGCTGATAAAGATTGTTAGTAAAATGGGTCCAAAGATGGCAATTAAACTATTTGTTTACACTTTATCCAAGACAACAGTGAACTGCAGGATGGTAAGTAAGAACTCTGCAACCTTCTTTTTACTGCCCATAATGAGTTGTGTTAGATGAAAATGTCTGAATCTTTTTCCTTTGCAGTGGTTGCCAAAGCAGTTTACTCAAGATTATAAATGGTGTGGCCAAACTAAACATTTATGATAGTGGCCTTATCATACATGATTCACAACCACGAACTATTTCTGATGAAGTATGCATCGTAAACATTGCACCACAGAATAGTGTGTGCGATAGTTGTCGTGTATGATGATGTTACGACGGTCCGACGTTTCGTAATCCTATCCGACACTCGTACGACGATTAGCTAATCTTCTTAATTAGTTATCGCATACAGTTTGGGACAAGCCAATGTGTGTGATTGTATGCTTATCATACACGTTCAATAATAGTGAACCGTTTGTGATGGGTTGCGCATCGTAAACGTAGCACAATAGAATACCGACTACGATGGCAATGCGAGCACAAACGAGTAGGAGTACTGTATATGTATCTTGGCTCCCTATCCCCGATGATTTCTGGGTCGTGTGGGAAGGACCCCCCTATCACCGTCACTCACTTCGCGATGGTTCCGAACACCGTCGCGGAAAGGGGTTAAAACCGTTTGTATAGCACCGACGCGTACCAGTGAGGGTAGAACAGTGGGTCAAAAACTCTGACAGTAGGACCTACATGTGCAAGAACTATTTTTTTAAACCTAATATTTAAAAACAAGAAGTGGAAAGGTGTGTTATTTACTGCAACAAGGCTAATATTTAAAAACAAGCAAACATAGTCACTCAAACTTGTATTGTCCAGGTCTAAGTACACTAGTTATTGGCCCTGTTAGGATCCATGGGTTGGAGTTAGTTTGAGCTAGTTTGGGCTCAAATAGCCCTAAAGTATCCAAACATGAGGTCTAGTTTGAGCTAGTTGCGTCTAACCCATCCAAAACAACTATCCCACCCAAGAGGTGCTAATTGGGACTAGTTCTCCTAGTGCATTTATTGTCAATCTAACCCTGTCATCCAAACACCTCTTTGGCTAGAGTTAGTTTAGGGCTAGTCATTATTGAGTATCATTGCTATTTAGGAAATGAAGGATATCATAGGATTTATTATACCTTGACTTCACTACAGAAAAATCACTTATGTGATAATACATGTTTGTCACAGTAGGTCACGCTTTCTGTCATGCTTGTACATCCATGACGATTTTATGACAGAATCAAGATAGTCGTACCTGTGCTGTCGTAGAAGTGTTCCATGACAATACCAAATTGTCACCACGGAAGTGTCCACTTCCATGACGATAAATGGCGCGTCATGGAAGTGTTTTCGTCAAGGGCAATTGACACATGGCATCCACCATAATGGGTCGCCGTTAAGCTATCGGGTTCCGGTTTCAATCCGATAACCTGTTAACAACCCCGACCAATGGGGATTTTCCACGTGCAAAATTCTTACTCGTCGAAGGATCCACGTGTCGGCTCAGCGTTGGGACAGATGTCATCCACTCATTGTACGGGAGGTGCCTATGATACATTGGCACGTGGCAAGGTCCAATAGTGGCCCATTTAGGTGAAAGAGGCCGGCCCAGGCAAAATTAGAAGGGCCAGCCCATATATGGTCTATTGGTGTCTGATCCATTTAAGCCCTTGACCCATAGAAGATGTGCCAATTCAGCCCGTCAACGGCCCGTTAACTATTTGACACAATTGCAGCCCATCGTCAGTTCGAGCCTGTTAACAACCATCTATATATTTGTGCTCAATATAGGCCTCATGTGGTTTTGGCCTGTTAACGGCCCATTCGAGGGATGGCCAATTTTCAGGATGTACGTCTTTCGGCCTGATAGCGACCCATTTAAGTGTTGGGCCAATTTCCAGCCTGGTGTGTCTTCCAGCCTGTTAACGGCCCATACATGAGTTGTGCCATTTGCAGTAGGACCTGAGTTTTGGCTTGTTAACGGCCCATAAATGAGTTGGGCTATTTGCAGTCGGACTTGAGTTTTGGCCTCTTAATGACCCATCCTCTTCATGACCAATACCATCCCGCTTTCGCTTTCGGCCTGCTAAAGGCCCACAACACAGTTGGGCCATATACGACCTGACTTTCGGGCTCTTAATGGCCCATGCTCTTCATGGTCTAGTACAAGCTGGCTGTCACTTTTGGCCTGCTAAAGGTCCACAATACAATTGGGCCATATATAGCCCGACCTTAGTAACAGCCTGTTAACGACCCGTGAAATCAAATGGATCCACTTATTGCACACTTTGATGTCGGCCTGTTAACGACCCGAGAGCTAATAGGGCCGAGCATTAGCTGTTGGCTCATTTCTAGTGGCCCAATAGAGCTTTCGACCTGGTTATGACCCATTAACATAATGGGCCCAGTAGAGTTTGAGCATGTCTGTAGGCCCAGTTAGATCTGGCCCAGCTATAATTTCAGCCCATTACGACAGAAAATAATCAATCAAAGGCCTATGAGACTTTTGGTCCATGCGAGCCCATTAAGGGCAGTAGGCTACTTCCTTCATTTGGGCCCACGAATGTTCATGCTAACTAATAATTTCACTTCTTTTTTGCCTTCCTAGAGACCAGCTAGCTGAAATGCAAGGCGTGCTAAACAACTGTATGACATACAAGGAAAAATGTTGCACATCCAGCATATAATACATGAAATTACATCCACTGGGCAATCAAGGATTGATGCCAGTGCAAATAAATGAACTAAACTTAACGATCTACAACCTCACAGTCTGCAACCTCAGTGCGGATGACACCCATAATCATGTGAGCAAGTTCTTCCTTATTTGCTACACTGTCTCTGAAAACATTAATTAGTTGTTGTTGCGAAAGAATGTGCACCTCTGATTCCTCCATGATTTCCATGATTGCTTCAGCCAGTAATTCGTTCACAAACTTACAATTTTTCCGTCGGATTCGAGACTGAGGAAACTCAACAAATTCAGATGGGGATTTGGGCAGGCTTGTATTATTGATAGTGGAGAGTGTCTCGACCACTGCATCATAACATAAATTAGGAGGGGAACTAAACATATTAATCGAGAGTTATTGCCATATTACCCGGCCAAGATTTATTGGAAAGAAACAATGGGGCTGACTTGCTATTTTTAGAGTTTGTCTTCTTATCTTCAGCAGCCTGCACCAAATTAACACACTAGCATTGTTGTCATTAGCCAGGTCAGATAATAGGAAAGCAACATTGACACAACGAACGTTTGGACAACCAGACCACACCAGCCTACACCAAATTAACACAATATGGCACAACTATCATCAGCCAAGTAAGGTAATAGGAAAGCAACATTGACACAATGAATGATTGGGCAGCCAGAACAAGACTACAATTTAGTAATGTGCATGATATGAGATAGTACACTCATGTAGCTTATTATGTGAAACTACCAGGCAGTTTTCCTTACAAAACATCAACATTGTTGCCTTTAATTATACATTTTTCTACAAGTAAATTTAGATCACAAAAAGGTTGGATTCACACAGATTAACAAAATACACGCTGATGTAAAAATTTAGTGATATACAACAGGTACTTATATCAGCATTGGAGCATTGAAAGTTCCCGCAAGATACTTTCCTCGAACATGGTCCCACTTTAGAAAGTCTTCTATCCTTTAAGCTTATTTTCTAAAAGAGAGATGGGTAAGTAACATGTAGAAAATATGATCTGAATGCTATAAAAATTCATGTTGTAAGGATACTCTTTTTCGAATGGAGTTGACATAGTTTTGCTGGACTAGAGCGGACTAGTTCTTTGGCCACTTGAATCTGCTTATTATCCGTAGGAATTGGGTTTCTCTGTGCTGGAGAAGTTTCTATGAACACTGGAGTTGGTTTACTATATCCTGGCGTTTCGATCTTTTGCAACGACCTTATTCATAACCCTTCAGATTCTAACATAGCCGTCCTCCCCTTGCATGCCTTATATAGAAGGATGGTGCTTCAGTTATAAAACATGCTATGACAGAGAGATGGAATAGGTACTGAAGAATAGAAGGGCATGACATATTGACATGTATTCCCTCCATCCAGAAATAAATGGATGTGTCTAGGCATATTTCAGTTCTAGATACATCCATTTTTATCCATTTCTGCATCATGTAATCCGGACAGAGGGAGTATGATGTAGGAGCTAGGGATACGACAGGACCATAGAGTAAAAAAAACACTTGTTGAATGCAAAACTGTGTGATAGCGGAATACATACAGAAAAACACTAAGGCAACATATGCTTGTATGATTGGGAAACTATGATGGCATTGCAATAGACCACTAGAACAACACTTCAATGTTAAAAAACATGGTATGGTAGACAGATGAAGTACATACTGATGAATAACAATGCATAAGATATTTAGAAGCATGATGTCCAAACTAAGCAGATGGCATTGCAATAGAGTAGAATGACAGTACTTGAATTTGAAAACATGTTATCATGAATGAAATAGGTACTGAAAAATATGAAGGCATGACATATTTACATGCATGATCAGCAGGCTAAGCACATGGCATTGCAACAAAGTAGATGCACTCTAGGACATTATATGCATGTTGTACCCATATCACGGGCCAAGTTAGAACAAGGACCTTATGGGGTGAATAGGATTTGGCATCTTTCTGCAAGTCTTCTGAAGAACTGCCTTTACATGTTCCATCATATTGGGTATCATTGATGTCAAGTTTGTTGGCCGTTACATTGCTCCGTGAGGTTCTTGTGGATATATCAGTGTGTGCTATTATATCTGGCATGCATGGAAGACAACTAGTAGTTAGACTTATGTAATTAGTGCCTGTAGGAGACGACATAAATAGGACTAGGCTTAACTAGCAGCAACATGTCTCAAAAACTAAAGGGAGAACACACATGAAAGCTACAGAATATGTATTGTTTGTACTTGAGATTAACTAGATGGCACACAAAAGTATTAAACAACATCATGGGTAATACTAGGGGTGGTATAACCACCAGCCTATGGGATAACATTGGTTGATGGATGATAACTATGGAACAATGTTACCTAAAGAACAAGTCTCTTTTCTGAACTATGGAACAACGTTAACTCCTGAACAAGACTCTTAAGAGATCATCATGAATATATAGTGAAATGTGATAATCTATTTCCCATGCTTAGATGAATAACAATGCCATAAATGTTGCACACAAATAAGGTGAGGGTACAACCTATCTAGCCGCCATCCATAGGAGTGAGCATCATGTGCTGACTTGTCGATGGCCATGCAGTTGTTGTGGCTGTCACAGTAGGGCACGCACATTCGATGCCCGGACTATTGATTGGGGACTATAGCTCCCTTCTGGTGTATGCTTCCCTTGTTAGAGTTGTTCCGGTGAGAAGGAAGATGGTGTGGCTGAAGATGTAGAAAAGGCAAAATGTTAAGAACGACACATATCTTTGATCTGAAGAAATACCATAAGAGATCAACAGTAAGGTACGAGAGTGGTCACACGTCTGTTGACTGAAAGCTAAAATGGGGTCACACGATTTTATTTTATTTTGGTACCGTCCGATCTTAGCCCGACGGCTTGATGGCCGTCTTATGCCTCCCGGCCGAGCCAGCGACCACCGGCAGAGCAGCTTGCCTCCGCCGTCCCTGGCCGCGAGAGCTCCGACCAAAACCCCGCTCCCTGCCCGACCACGCTGTTGTGGTTGCGCTGCCCGACTAATCCACAAAGACTCGCCGTCGTCCAGATCAGGTGGTGGCAGTACCTTCAACCCAAGCAACTCTAAGATAGCCCCCTAAGCACTGCTTCCGCGGCAAACTTGCGCCCTCGCACCCTTATGTTAGACACTAGCCAACAAGCAGCTTAGGAGCTCTGCCGCCTCGAGGGGTGCTGCTTCCCATTGGGAATCGATTGGCCCAGAAAAAATTCAGACAACTGACGCCTAAATAAAGTGATTTGAGATGAGTGTACGACCTATCTTGTGGCCCGGTGAAGTAGGCAGCTCCAGCTGCCGAGTCGGTGAGGCCGGCACAGTTGCGGTGGCTACCGGCGGTAGGAAAGCAGAGATGTCGCGATGGTCAACAGCTACCGGGAATCAGCGCTGGGGCCCTGGACGCACAATGGCGCGGGTGAATCTGCTCCGGTACGGTTCACGCGGCTGTCATCGAGGCAGCTCCGGCAGCACGGAGGAAGAGGTACACGGCCCGGTGCACGACGGTGAACGGACAACGTCTCTGGCATTGGGTAGGAGGGCGACGGTGAATTTGGTGCGGTGGGGTGCCATGAAGGAGGGGCTGAGGTTTCGCGACTAGGGATAAGCGAGCTTCCGAGGAGAACGTCATTTGGCGCCTGATACGTCTCCAACGTATCTATAATTTTTTATTTTTCCATGTTATTGTATTATCTGTTGTGGATGTTTTATATGCATTAATATGCTATTTTATATTATTTTTGGGACAAACCTATTAACCTAGAGCCCAATGCTAGTTTTTGTTTTTTCCTTGTTTTTGAGTTTCGCAGAAAAGGAATATCAAATTGAGTCCAAACGGAATGAAACTTTACGAGGATTTTTCTTGGACCATAAGACATCCATAGGACTTGGAGTACATGTCAGGGGAGCCACGAGGTGGCCACAAGGATTGAGGGCGCGCCCTGGGGGGTAGGGCGCCCCCACCCTTGAGGGCCCTTTATTGCTCCACCGACCTATTTCTTCCGCCTATATATTCACATATATTCCAGAAACCCTAGAGGAGGCATCGAAACCACTTTTCCATCGCCGTAACTTTCTGTATCCGTGAGATCCCATCTGGAGGCCTTTTTTGGTACTCTGTCAGAGGGGGATTCGACCACGGAGGGCATCTACATCAACACCATTGCCGTTTCGATGAAGTGTGAGTAGTTTACCACAGACCTACAGGTCATAGCTAGTAGCTAGATGAGTTCTTCTCTCTCTTTGATGCTCAATACCATGTTCTCCTCGATGTTCTTGGAGATCTATCTGATGTAGTATTATTTTGCAGTGTGTTTGCCAAGATCCGATGAATTGTGGATTTATGATCCGATTATCTATGAATATTATTTGAGTCTTTTCTCAATTCTTGTATGTATGATTTGAAAACCTTAGTAATTCTTTTCGAACTATAGGTTTGGTTTGGCCAACTAGATTGGTTTTTCTTAAAATAGGAGAAGTGCTTTGCTTTGGGTTCAATCTTGTGGTTCCCAATCCCAATGACAGAATGGGACATGACACCTATTGTATTGTTGCCATCGAGGATAACAAGATGGGGTTTTCATCATATGGCTTGAGTTAATTCCGCTACATCATGTCATCTTACTTAATGCGTTACTCTGTTCTTTATGGACTTAATACTCTAGATGCAAAATCATTTCGTTCGATGTGTGGAGTAATAGTAGTAGATGCAGGCAGGAGTCGGTCTACTTGACACGGATGTGATGCCTATATTCATGATCATTGCCTTAGATATCATCATAACTTTGCGCTTGTCTATCAATTGCTTCGCAGTAATTTGTTTACCCACCGTAATATTTGCTATCATGAGAGAAGCCTCTAGTGAAACCTATGCCCCCCGGGTATATTTTCCATCTTATAAGTTTCCAATATACAATACTAGTTTTCCGATCTACTATTTTGCAATCTTTTACTTTCCAATCTATAAACCAAAAACACGAAAAATATTTACTTTACAGTTTATCCATCTCTATGAGATCTCAGTTTTGCAAATAACCGTTAAGGGATTGACAACCCCTTTATTGCATTGGGTGCAGGTTGTTTGATTGTTTGTGCAGGTATTTGGCGATTTGCGCGTTGTATCCTACTGGATTGATACCTTGGTTCTCAAACTGAGGGAAATATTTACTCTACTTTGCTGCATCACCCTTTCCTCTTCAAGGGAAAACCCAAAGCAAGCTCAAGAGGTAGCAGCGCCCACGATGTATGAATGGGGAATTGCGAGGGGGAACCATGTCTTACGGACGCATTTGTCTGAAATGTGTGTGTGTGTGGGGGGGGGTGTTACAGTTCTACCCCTGCCTTTAGGCTTATTGGCTTGGGTTTGTGTACCGAGGGTCGGGGATAGTAGAGTAACTTTGCTTCTCCCAAATAGTGGGCGCGAGCGACTTCGGGGGAGGAGGGCGTGTGTTGAAATAGTGGACATGAGCGATTTTGGGCGAGGAAGGCGTGTTTGGAAATAGTGGGCCCGACCAATTTCGTGCGAGGAGGTTGTGTTTTGAAATAGTCGGCGAGAGCGATTTCGCCCGAGGAGAGGGTGTTTTGCCGCCCATGGTCTATGAATTATTCGACACCTGTCATTTCGGCCGAGGAGAAGCCACACTTGGATGAAGTTATGAGCCTACCCTCGATGTACAATGGGCCAATTGATGCGTGTCCCCACATAGGCCGGTAATTTCACGTATCCCATTTATTTGCTTGGGCGAATTCCCCAGAGCAGAGGGTGTTCAGTGGTTCATTCAAATTTGGGGAGAACGAGCATCCACGTCTACCTTGTAATGCCCAGGATGCGACTATGTCTCCTACGTGTCGAGGCGCGACTTAGAGACATAAGCACATTCTGGAAGGATCTCAAGTATGGTATCTTTGCACATCTCATGTAAAAGTTCGAGGATGAAATTGTAAAAGATAGTTGGCTTACACTTGCCACGTCACACATTGAATACAATAACATACAATCATCCAAATAACATAGGGTCCGACAATGGACGAAATCCAAAAGAGAAAGATATCATAAACACAAGCTCGGATCCTCCTAGTAAGAACTACTACTGATCGTCGGGATACAAAACATAGTAACGACCACGCTCTTCATTGAACTCCCAGTGAAGTTCTGAACCATCTCCTGCATTGTTCTTGGCGATACCTGCATCTGGTGTGGGTTGAAACTGTGAGCCACAAGGACTCAGCAATCCCCTTCCTTAGGTGTGGAAAGGCTATTAAAGTGGTTACAGCAAGCACTAAGCACTAGCTTACATGTTTAGAGCCTTAGGTGTGGAAAGGCTATTAAAGTGGTTACAGCAAGCACTAAGCACTAGCTTACAAGTTTAGAGCGAGAAGATAACAAGTGCCAACGGTCGCCAAGTTGATAAAGAAGTGCCTAGCTACTCACGGTCAAACATAACCCCACCGTGTTCACTTCTCGAAGCTCTTCGGAAAGTGACCATCACAATTACTCACACAGGTAGTGTATTCTTATGAATATGGTGTCAAGTTAGCCACAACCGGATATTAACAAATTCCCATCTGCCACATAACTGCGGGCACAGCTTTCGAAAGATCAAACCCTGCAGGGGTGTCCCAACTTAGCCCATCACAAGGTCACGATCTGCGGAGTCACAACTCCAAAGTGGGAAGACCAAAGTATTCTCGGAATCCCATGCTCAAGATATTTTGACAAAGGTAAAACTAATCCAGCAAGACCTCCCGGTGTGTTGACACCCTGATAGTGTTGGAAATATGCCCTAGAGGCAATAATAAAAGAGTTATTATTATATTTCCTTGTTCATGATAATCGTTTATTATCCATGCTATAACTGTATTGATTGGAAACTCAAGTACATGTGTGGATAAATAGACAAACTTTGTGTCCCTAGTAAGCCTCTTCAGGACTAGCTCGTTAATCAAAGATGACCGTGGTTTCCAGGTCATAGACATGAGTTGTCATTTGGTAACGGGATCACATCATTAGGAGAATGATGTGATGGACAAGACCCAAACGTTAAACATAGCTTTTGATCGTATCAGTTATCGCTATAGTTTTCTGCATGTCAAGTATAAGTTCCTATGACCATGAGATCATGTAACTCACTGACACCGTAGGAGTGCTTTGTGTGTGCCAAACGTCGCAACGTAACTGGGTGACTATAAAGGTACTCTACAGGTGTCTCCGAAGGTGTCTGTTGAGTTGACATGGATCGAGACTGGGATTTGTCACTCCGTGTGACGGAGAGGTATCTCCGGGCCCACTCGGTAATACGTCATCTCAATGAGCTCAAAGTGACTAAGTAGTTAGTCACGGGATCATGTATTACGGAACGAGTAAAGAGACTTGCCGGTAACGAGATTGAACTAGGTATAGAGATACCGACGATCGAATCTCGGGCAAGTAACATACCGACGAGACAAAGGGAACTGTATACGGGATTGCCTGAATCCTTGACATCGTGGTTCATCCGATGAGATCATCGAGGAACGTGTGGGAACCAATATGGGTATCCAGATCCCGCTATTGGTTATTGACCTGGGAGTGTCTCGGTCATGTCTGCATAGTTTCCGAACCCGCAGGGTCTACACACTTAAGGTTCGGTGACGCTAGGGTTGTTGGTGAGAACAGTGCATGGTTACCGAAGGTTGTTCGGAGTCCCGGATGAGATCCCAGACGTGACGAGGGTCTCCGGAATGGTCCGGGGACGAAGATTGATATATAGGATGAGAGTGATCGGAGTCCGGAAGTGTTCCGGGGAGCACCGGGAAGACGGCGGATGACCGAAAGGGGTTTCGGGGGTCCCGGAAAGAGTTTCGGGCCTAATGGGCCACAAAGGGGAGACACAACAGCCCTCATAGGGCTGTGCGCCCCCCCTGGGCCCTCTCCTCATGCGCCAAGGGGGCTGGCCCCCCCTAGGGCTGCCGCACCCCTATGGAGTAGGGGGCAAGGCA
>LR738712.1:488067217-488089323 GCA_902687465.1 Secale cereale
GGGGGGGGGGAACCCTAGCCCCTTGGCCGCCGCCCCCTCCCCATCTGCCCTGGCCGCCGCCCCTAGGGGTAAACCCTAGGGCGCCCCCTCCCCTCTCTCCCCCCTATATAAAGAGAGGCAGAGGGAGGGCAGCCACACACGTTCGTGCCTCGGCGCTGCCCTCCCTCTCCCACATCCATCTTCAATTCCCGCAGTGCTTGGCGAAGCCCTGCTGGAATCCTCCACCACCATCTCCACCACGCCGTCGTGCTGCCGGTGTCTCCATCAACCTCTCCTTCCCCCTTGCTGGATCAAGAAGGAGGAGACGTCCCCGAGCTGTACGTGTGAAGAACGCGGAGGCACCGTTGCTTCGGTGCTTGGATCTTCAGCGATCAGAATCGCGGCGAGTACGACTCCATCAACCGCGTTCTTGAACGCTTCCGCTTAGCGATCTACAAGGGTATGTGGATCCAACTCTCCCCTCGTAGATGCATCTCCTAGATTGATCTTGGTGAGCGTAGGAAAATTTTTTGTTTCCCATGCAACGTTCCCCAACAGTGGTATCAGAGCTAGGATCTTGCGTAGATGCTTTCACGAGTAGAACACAAAAGGGTTTGTGGACGTTGATGTTTAGATTGCTTCCCTCCTTAGTCTTTCTCGATTCAGCGGTATTATGGGATGAAGCGGCCCGGACCAACTTTACATGTCCACGTACATGAGACCGGTTCCATCGACAGACATGTGACTTTTGTTGCATAAGATGGCTGGCGGGTGTCTGTCTCTCCTATCTTAGTTGAATCGGAATAGAAAAAGGCGGTCCTTGTAGAAGGTTAAATAGCAACTTAAATATCACCGTTGTGGCTTTGCGTAGGTAAGAAGCGTTCTTGCTAGATACCCATAGCAGCCACGTAAAACATGCAACAACAAATTAGAGGACGTCTAACTTGTTTTTGCAGGGTATGTATGTGATATGATATGGCCAATGACATGATGAGATATATTTGATGTATGAGATGATCATGTTGTAATAGTTAATATCGACTTGCATGTCGATGTATACGGCAACCGGCAGGAGCCATAGGGTTGTCTTTAATTTTGTATGACCTGCGTGTCAATCATTAAGCGCTTTGTAATGCTTTACTTTATCGCTAAACGGTAGCAATAGTAGTAAGAGCATGGTGGGCGCGCGACAACCCCGATGGCGACACGATGATGGAGATCATGATGATGGGGATCATGGTGTGGCGCCGGTGACGATGGAGATCATGTCGGTGCTTTGGAGATGGAGATCAAAAGCACGAGTTGATGGCCATATCATGTCACTTATGATTTGCATGTGATGTTAATCCTTTTATGCATCTTATTTTGCTTAGGACGACGGTAGCATTATAAGATGATCCCTCACTAAAATTTCAAGATAAAATTGTGTTTCCCCCGAGTGTGCGCCGTTGCGAAGGTTCGTCGTTTCGAAGCACCACGTGATGATCGGGTGTGATAGACTCTACGTTCGCATACAACGGGTGCAAGCCAGTTTTGCACATGCAGAACACTCGGGTTAGACTTGACGAGCCTAGCATGTACAGACATGGCCTCGGAACACGGAAGACCGAAAGGTCGAGCATGAGTCATATAGTAGATATGATCAACATGTAGATGTTCACCATTGACACCACCTCATCTCACGTGATGATCGGACTTGGGTTGGTGGATCTGGATCATGTCACGCTCGAATGACCAGAGGGATGTCAATTTGAGTGGGAGTTATAAGTAATTTGATTAGGTAATAACTCACTTATCATGAACAATAGTCTAAGATGTCTTTGCAAATCTTTGTTGTAGATGGCTCGCGCAGTAGCTCCCCTGAATTTTAATGCGTTCCTAGAGAAAGCTAAACTGAAAGATGATGGGAGCAACTTTGTGGACTGGCTCCGCAATCTGAGGATCATCCTCACAGCTGCCCAAAAAGTTTATGTCCTAAGTGCACCGCTAGGTGAACCCCCCGCTCCGGCCTCTGTGGACGTTATGAACGCCTGGCAGACGCGCTCGGATGACTACTCAGTCGTGCAGTGTGCCATGTTGTATAGCTTGGAAGGAGGACTTCAAAGGCGTTTTGAACGTCATGGAGCATATGAGATGTTCCAGGAGTTGAAGTTCATCTTTGAAAAGAATGCTAAGATCGAGAGGTATGAGACCACCGATAAATTCTTTGCTTGCAAGATGGAGGAGAATTCGTCTGTCAGTGAGCACTTACTGAAGATGTCTGGGTACTATACCCGCATAGCTGATCTGGGACTTGTGTTCCCGGAGGAGGCTATCATTGACAGAATTCTCCAGTCACTCCCACCTAGCTACAAGAGCTTCGTGCAGCAGTATAACATGCAAGGGATGAACAAGTCCATCGCCGAGCTGTTTTCCATGCTGAAAGTCGCTGAGGAAGACATCCAGAAGGAGTATCAAGTGTTGATGGTCAATAAAACTACCAGTTTCAAGAAAAATGGCAAGGGCAAGAAGGGTAACTCTAAGAAGGGTGGCAAGGCAGTTGCTCATCCAGTGAAGAAACCCAAGGCTGGGCCTAAGCCAGAGACTGAGTGTTTCTATTGCAAGGGGAACGGCCACTGGAAGCGGAACTGCCCCAAGTATCTGGCAGACAAGAAGGGGGCCAACAACAACAACAAGCAAGGTATATATGATATACATGTTATTGATGTGTACCTTACCAACTCTCGTTGTAGTGCCTGGGTATTTGATACCGGTTCGGTTGCTCACATTTGCAACTCGAAACAGGAACTACGGAATAAACGGAGGCTGGCGAAGGACGAAGTGACGATGCGCGTGGGAAATGGTTCCAAGGTTGATGTGATCGCCGTCGGCACGCTCGCTCTTCGATTACCATCGGGATTAGTTATGAACCTGAATAATTGTTATTTAGTGCCTGCGTTGAGCATGAACATTATATCTGGATCTTGTTTATTGCGAGACGGTTACTCATTTAAATCAGAGAATAAAGGTTTTTCTATTTATATGGGTAATATCTTTTATGGTCATGCACCCGAAGTTAGGGGTTTATTCTTATTGAATCTCGATAGTGATGATACACATGTTCATAACATTGATGCCAAAAGATGTAGAGTAGATAACGATAGTACCACTTTCTTGTGGCACTGCCGTCTGGGTCATATCGGCGTGAAACGCATGAGGAAGCTCCATGCTGATGGACTTTTGGAGTCTCTTGATTTTGAATCACTTGACACATGCGAGCCGTGCCTCATGGGCAAGATGACTAAGACCCCGTTTTCAGGAACAATGGAACGGGCAAGTGACTTATTGGAAATCATACATACTGATGTGTGTGGCCCGATGAGTGTCACGGCGCGCGGTGGATATCGTTATTTTCTCACCTTCACTGATGACTTAAGTAGATATGGGTATATTTACTTGATGAAGCATAAGTCTGAAACGTTTGAAAAGTTCAAGCAATTTCAGAGTGAAGTTGAGAATCATCGTAACAAGAAGATCAAGTTCCTACGACCTGATCGAGGGGGAGAGTATCTGAGTTATGAGTTTGGCAATCACTTAAGAAAATGTGGAATCGTTTCACAGTTGACGCCACCTGGAACACCACAGCGTAATGGTGTGTCCGAACGTCGTAATCGAACCCTATTAGATATGGTGCGTTCTATGATGTCTCTTGCCGATTTGCCACTATCGTTCTGGGGATATGCGTTAGAGACAGCTGCATTCACTTTAAATAGGGCTCCATCTAAGTCCGTTGAGACAACACCGTATGAACTATGGTTTGGTAAGAAACCTAAGTTGTCTTTTCTCAAGGTTTGGGGTTGCGATGCTTATGTCAAAAGGCTTCAGCCAGAAAAGCTCGAACCCAAAGCGGACAAATGTGTCTTCATAGGATACCCAAAAGAAACGGTTGGGTACACCTTCTATCTCAGATCCGAGGGCAAAGTGTTTGTCGCTAAGAACGGGTCCTTTCTCGAGAAAGAGTTTCTCTCGAAAGAATTGAGTGGGAGGAAGGTAGAACTTGATGAGGTTGTTGAACCTCTACTTCAACCAGAGAGTAGCGCAGCACAGAAAGATGTTTTTGTGGAGCCTGCAGAGGTTGAAGAGGAAGCCAATGATGATGATCAAGAAGCTTCTGATCAAGTTACTACTGAACCTCGTAGGTCGACAAGGGTACGCACTGCACCTGAGTGGTATGGTAACCCTGTCTTGGAGGTCATGTTGTTAGACAACAGTGAACCTACGAGCTATGGAGAAGCGATGGTGGGCCCGGATTCCGACAAATAGTTAGAGGCCATGAAATCCGAGATGGGATCCATGTATGAAAACAAAGTATGGACTTTGGAAGTATTACCTGAAGGGCGGAAGGCCATTCAGAATAAATGGATTTTTAAGAAGAAGACGGACGCTGACGGCAATGTCACCGTGTATAAAGCTCGACTTGTGGCAAAGGGTTTTTCACAAGTTCAAGGAATTGACTACGATGAGACTTTCTCACCCGTAGCGATGCTTAAATCCGTCCGAATCATGTTAGCGATAGCTGCATATTTCGATTATGAAATTTGGTAGATGGATGTCAAAACAGCATTCCTTAACGGTTTTCTTAAGGAAGAGTTGTATATGATACAACCGGAAGGTTTTGTCGATCCAGAGAATGCTGACAAAGTTTGCAAACTCCAGCGTTCCATTTATGGGCTGGTACAAGCATCTCGGAGTTGGAATCTCCGCTTTGATGAGGTGATCAAAGCGTTTGGGTTTGTACAAGTTTACGGAGAAGCTTGTATTTACAAGAAAGTGAGTGGGAGCTCTATAGCGTTTCTAATATTATATGTGGATGACATATTGCTGATTGGAAACAATATAGAATTTTTGGATAGCGTAATGGGGTATTTGAACAAGAGTTTTTCGATGAAGGACCTCGGTGAAGCTGCTTTCATATTGGGCATCAAGATCTATAGAGATAGATCGAGACGCTTGATAGGACTTTCACAAAGTACATACCTTGATAAAGTTTTGAAGAAGTTCAAAATGGATCAATCCAAGAAGGGGTTCTTGCCGGTATTGCAAGGTACAAAGTTGAGTAAGACTCAATGCCCAGTGACTGCGGAAGATAGAGAAAAGATGAGTGTCGTCCCCTATGCTTCAGCCATAGGCTCTATCATGTATGCAATGCTGTGCACAAGACCAGATGTCAGCCTTGCCATAAGTATGGCCGGAAGGTTTCAAAGTAATCCTGGTATGGATCACTGGACAGCGGTCAAGAATATCCTAAAGTACCTGAAAAGGACTAAGGAAATGTTTCTCGTTTATGGAGGTGATCAAGAGCTCGTCGTAAAGGGTTACGTCGATGCAAGCTTTGACACTGATCCGGATGACTCTAAGTCTCAAACTGGATACGTATATATTCTCAACGGGGGAGCGGTAAGCTGGTGCAGTTCCAAGCAAAGCGTGGTAGCCGATTCTACATGCGAAGCGGAGTACATAGCTGCCTCAGAGGCGGCAAAGGAAGGTGTCTGGATGAAGGAGTTCATGACAGATCTTGGAGTTGTGCCTAGTGCACTAAACCCAATGACTCTGTTTTGTGACAACACTGGTGCCATTGCTCTAGCCAAGGAACCAAGGTTTCACAAGAGGACCAGACACATAAAGCGACGCTTCAATTCCATCCGCGATTCAGTCAAGGAGGAGGACATAAGCATTTGCAAAGTACACACGGATTTGAATGTTGCAGATCCGTTGACTAAGCCTCTTCCACGGGCTAAGCATGATCAACACCAAGACTCTATGGGTGTTAGATTCATTACCTTGTAATGCTAGATTATTGACTCTAGTGCAAGTGGGAGACTGTTGGAAATATG
Source organism: Secale cereale (assembly GCA_902687465.1). Classification (NCBI taxonomy): domain Eukaryota; kingdom Viridiplantae; phylum Streptophyta; class Magnoliopsida; order Poales; family Poaceae; genus Secale; species Secale cereale. Next base: position 488,073,070 of record LR738712.1, read on the forward strand.
CCCTAGAGGCAATAATAAAAGAGTTATTATTATATTTCCTTGTTCATGATAATCGTTTATTATCCATGCTATAACTGTACTGATTGGAAACTCAAGTACATGTGTGGATAAATAGACAAACTTTGTGTCCCTAGTAAGCCTCTTCAGGACTAGCTCGTTGATCAAAGATGACCGTGGTTTCCAGGTCATAGACATGAGTTGTCATTTGGTAACGGGATCACATCATTAGGAGAATGATGTGATGGACAAGACCCAAACGTTAAACATAGCTTTTGATCGTATCAGTTATCGCTATAGTTTTCTGCATGTCAAGTATAAGTTCCTATGACCATGAGATCATGTAACTCACTGACACCGTAGGAGTGCTTTGTGTGTGCCAAACGTCGCAACGTAACTGGGTGACTATAAAGGTACTCTACAGGTGTCTCCGAAGGTGTCTGTTGAGTTGACATGGATCGAGACTGGGATTTGTCACTCCGTGTGACGGAGAGGTATCTCCGGGCCCACTCGGTAATACGTCATCTCAATGAGCTCAAAGTGACTAAGTAGTTAGTCACGGGATCATGTATTACGGAACAAGTAAAGAGACTTGCCGGTAACGAGATTGAACTATGTATAGAGATACCGACGATCGAATCTCGGGCAAGTAACATACCGACGAGACAAAGGGAACTGTATACGGGATTGCCTGAATCCTTGACATCGTGGTTCATCCGATGAGATCATCGAGGAACGTGTGGGAACCAATATGGGTATCCAGATCCCGCTATTGGTTATTGACCTGGGAGTGTCTCGGTCATGTCTGCATAGTTTCCGAACCCGCAGGGTCTACACACTTAAGGTTCGGTGACGCTAGGGTTGTTAGTGAGAACAGTGCATGGTTACCGAAGGTTGTTCGGAGTCCCGGATGAGATCCCGGACGTGACGAGGGTCTCCGGAATGGTCCGGGGACGAAGATTGATATATAGGATGAGAGTGATCGGAGTCCGGAAGTGTTCCGGGGAGCACCGGGAAGACGACGGATGACCGAAAGGGGTTTCGGGGGTCCCGGAAAGAGTTTCGGGCCTAATGGGCCACAAAGGGGAGACACAACAGCCCTCATAGGGCTGTGCGCCCCCCCTGGGCCCTCTCCTCATGCGCCAAGGGGGCTGGCCCCCCCTAGGGCTGCCGCACCCCTATGGAGTAGGGGGCAAGGCACTTGGGGGGGGGGAAACCCTAGCCCCTTGGCCGCCGCCCCCTCCCCATCTGCCCTGGCCGCCGCCCCTAGGGGTAAACCCTAGGGCGCCCCCTCCCCTCTCTCCCCCCTATATAAAGAGAGGCAGAGGGAGGGCAGCCACACACGTTCGCGCCTCGGCGCTGCCCTCCCTCTCCCACATCCATCTTCAATTCCCGCAGTGCTTGGCGAAGCCCTGCTGGAATCCTCCACCACCATCTCCACCACGCCGTCGTGCTGCCGGTGTCTCCATCAACCTCTCCTTCCCCCTTGCTGGATCAAGAAGGAGGAGACGTCCCCGAGCTGTACGTGTGAAGAACGCGGAGGCACCGTTGCTTCGGTGCTTGGATCTTCAGCGATCTGAATCGCGGCGAGTACGACTCCATCAACCGCGTTCTTGAACGCTTCCGCTTAGCGATCTACAAGGGTATGTGGATCCAACTCTCCCCTCGTAGATGCATCTCCTAGATTGATCTTGGTGAGCGTAGGAAATTTTTTTGTTTCCCATGCAATGTTCCCCAACAGATAGTAGCCGCGCGCATCTCCTCTCAGGCCACGACCGGATAGGTCAGCCTACAGGTATATACCAAACCTCGGGTTTCCCCAAGGTGGCCCCGCAGTCTGCCCACTTTGGACCAACACTCATGAGGAGCACTGGCCCGGGTTGTTAATTAAGAACTCGGGTTTGCAACGCCCTATGCAAGTTTTAGTTATTAGGCAAATGTAAAACCAAAGTTGGGCCTTGCTGGAAAATCTTTAAACAGAGCGAATTATCAAGGGGGGCCATAAACCCCAACCGTGTTAGGAACGCAAAATCAAGGAGCATAAGACCGGTTTATCGGGTCCTAAGGTGGCATGGGTGGAACAAAACACCAAGCAGAAGGCCAAGCCTTCCACCCATTACCAATATATAGGTGCATTAAGTTTAAATCACTGTTCAAAAAATCTTCTGATTCAGCGATTTATCGTCCGATTTATCGCTACTCTTGGGGTGACCGATAATATTATGCCTTATCTTCATCACTTATCTTTTGAGCCGATTTATCACTATGACAAGCGATTTATCGGGAATCTACCGATAAATTGGGCCTATTCGTATCACTATGTTTGCAAAAACTATATTTATTTGTGTTTTGTGGACCTTGTTACACAATATGTATTGTTTTTCTACTGTATTCTCGTTATACCATGATTCAAAGGTTTGCAATCAAGGTAAAACTTCTATTCAATATTGTTTCGGTGTTAAATATGGCATAATTTAGTGTTGGGAACCTCGGATTTGAAAAAAATGGCCGATTAATAGTCGACCGATAAAATCGATTAATCAACCGAGTTCCGATTAATCTCTAGTCCCCAGTTGACCGAAACGATAACGATAAGCGATATCCTCAACATTGGTTTAAATACGATATATTTTGTGTTATCCCAATAACAAGTACGGACGTGGAGCAATCTTCAAAACTTCACCTGCAACTAACAACGCTGTAAGAGGGGCTGAGCAAAGCGTACTTAGCCAATCAACGGTTTGCTAGGAAGGCGCTTAGAGGGTTTCATGGCAACAATAGAAGGCTGACAAACAGGAATAGGCATCGAGGCATAGCTAAAGAACGAGACAACTAGCATAGGCAAAGATAGAGGTGATATCGGGGAATGGTCATCTTGCCTGTTAAGTCCACGGAGGGATCGTAACCTTGCTCCTCAAACTCAGTCTCGAAAGGAACCTCGAACTCTGAATCGTCACCGGGCTCTAACCAACACAACAATGCAAACACCGGAACAACGATCAATCATCATGCAATGCTCAAACACATGATGCAAGATATGATGCATATGAATATGGGCAGGATGTGATGCAACTCCTAGGGGAAAGATGAGTGCACAAGTGACATGCCAAAAACAAGATCACAAACACAAGTAGGGACACATGCAAAAGGAAAGCAAGAACTAACTTAGTCACAAGTGGTTATGTAGTTGAATTAAACAAGTACCCAACAAGTTTTATAAGTTGCTTAACATGGCAAGGGGTGCAACAAGGATCAATAACATCATGCTTGCATTTTAAATGGGCCGGAAAGAACAAACAACAATTTCCGGAAACTCCCATGCTCATAAAAATACATATAGGAAAGATCTGATGCAAACATATTTTTGATTTGTTAAACACATAAAGTAACAGCACCATCTTAATCTACATATTTTTCCACCCCAAATACATATAAAGTTTGTCGAAATTGGAGCTATGGTTATTTAGTTATGAATTTAACAAGTTTGAGCAGATTTTAAACACAAAATAATTCAAACAACAATTTAAATGTTTTTAACATGGCAACAAACTGCATATAAATATTCTACACTAAAAACTAGGCAGTTTTCATATATAAAGCATATTTAATATATGCGCATATTAAAAGAAATGAATATGTAAAAGAAAATGCAGAAAACTGAAAATAAAACAAAAACAGAAAAGGAAAAGGGCTAAACAGACCCAGCCTGGACTAGCCCTAGTCACTGGCTAGTGGGTCCAGGGGAACTAACGTGGCGCGTGCGGGTGTGGAAGTGGGTGTGAGGCGCTGGGACGTTGGGACGCTGACAGTGGGGCCAGCCTGTCAGTGAAACGGAAATAGCAAAAAAGGGGCTAAACCACTGCCCTGGTGGGGACTCGAACCCGCGCTGCTGGCTAACTGAATAAGAGACACATCACTGGGCTGGCTGCGTCCATCTGACAGAGAAGGGGAACGTTGCCATATGACTAATCTGAAGAAGCAGAAACAGAGGGGAAAACAGAGCCGGTCGGAGGAGCTCGTCGGAGCTGCTTCGGCGACCAATTGGAGCGGCAGATGTGCTAGACGGATTCGCAGAGGAATTCCGCACCTCTGGGTGTTATTGGATGGGCCAGACGACAACGGAGTCGGTGCTGGCGAGTTGTGGCAGATGTGGCATGGCGGAGATGAACGTGGCGAGGCCAGGGCCCTACTTGCGACTACGATGGGGAAAACGACCAAGCAGAGCATGGCGAAGCGAACGGGAACCTAAACAAGGCGGCATGGGGTCGGAGCACTCGCCGACGACGAGGTCCGACGGTGTTGGGTTTGGGCGCTCGGCGAACTAACTGCTAGACGGCACAAAGGAAGGGGAAAGGGGCACGGGGAGGTGCCGATGCTCACCATGAACACGGTGGTGTGTTCGACTAGCCGGGAGGTGGTCGGAGTCGACGACGACGATCGAGCACTTGCGGTGGCCAGAGTCGATATCGAGGAAGAAGAGTATGAAGCCGTGGCCTTCAGCTCCGGGCAGCAGGCGTAGGGGACGTAGTCGACGTCGGGGAAGAAGATGAACAAGCTTGGCGAGGCATCGGAGGACGAGGAGCTCGTCGGCGACGAGCCCGTGTGCTGAGATGCGCTCGTGATGACGATGGCGCGGCGGAACTGGTGGCTCTCAGCTCACCTGGGGGTGGGAGGAGGAAGAGGAGAACCCTAGTGATCTAAAGGGCAATGCGAGAGGGTTTAAAAGAGGCCAGAACGACGACAGTGCGTGACGGCGTGCTCGCACACGATCCCCATGGCATGAACGGGAGGAGGAAGAAAGGTGGGTGCCGCGCTGTGCATGATCGCTGACCTGTGGGCCTGAGTCGTCCACGTGGAAATGCGGCAGAGGGGGCGAGTGGGTGTGTGGGTGCAAACGGGTGAGCGGGACGCGCGCGGGCTGGCTAGCTGGGCTGCTGGCGCGTGCTAGCTAGGCCGAGGGGGAGAGGCCAAGCCCATGCGGCTGGTGCTGGCTGCTGGGCTGCGCTGCTGCTCAGTTCTTTTCCCTTTTCTATTTTCTTCAGACAAAAAACAAAAAGAAAAGCACAGACAAAAATAAAAGGAATTAGGAGAGAAAGAAAATATTCCCTAGCTCCTCGACTTATGCCCTATTTTATAAAAATGACTTGGGCATTTTTAGAGGTAGAAAAATAAAACAAGTTTGAATATGGTTCAAACTTCTGTCATTTTTGAACCTGACCAACTCATTTTAAAATGAGGCAAGGCTTTGCAAGGTGACTTAGGCTAAGGTACAAAGAAGTGGGGAGGAGATGAACATTTAAAAAGAAGAGGTTAAGTCACTTGCAAATTTAAAGAATGGAAAAGAAGGGAAGGGAGGTGGTGCTAGTGAGAAGGGGTTTAAGAAAGGGCATGCTCTTGCTACCACCAACACAACAAGATCAAGGTGACCTCACTTAACATACTAGGGAAGAATAAAACACAATGATAAGTGCAATGCCATGATGATCATGATGCAATGATGATGATAAAGTAATGCATGAATGCATAAAGAAAAAGAAGATATGAAAATGCAATGACAAATGAGAAGGCATAATTGAAAAAGAACACCCAAGGAAACGGACAAGGATCAATTGGTAAATGTTTTATTGCCATATAAGGAAGGTATTACATATGGGGGGTTACAAACTCTCCTACACTACAAAAAGATCTCGTCCCGAGATCTAGGACTGAAAGAAGGCGGGATACTCGGAACGGAGATGATCTTCTCGTTCCCATGTAGCTTCTCGGTCGGTATGGTGTGACCACTTCACTTTCAAGAATTTGATGGACATGTTGCGGGTCTTGCGCTCAGTCTCTTCAAGGATAGCAATGGGGTGCTCACGATAAGACAAGTCTTGCTGAAGATCAATCTCTTCGAAAGGAATAGTGCATTCAGGCGTCTTGAAGAACTTGCGTAGTTGTGACACGTGAAACACATCGTGCACATTTGCAAAGTTGGACGGAAGCTCGAGTTGGTAGGTTAGATCGCCTCTCTTGCCAAGAATCTTGAAGGGGCCCACGTATCTTGGAGCAAGCTTGCCCTTGATACCGAATCTGTGAGTGCCCTTCATGGGAGAAACACGGAGATAGACATGATCACCAATGTCGAAAGCCAAGTCACGATGCTTGCCATCATAGTAGCTCTTTTGACGCAATTGCGCGGCTTTGAGATTCTCACCTATGACTTTGCACATTTCTTCGGCTTCTGAGATCAAATCATTTCCAAGGAGTTGACGTTCACCAGTCTCAGACTAGTTGAGAGGGGTACGACACTTTCTGCCATAGAGAATTTCAAACGGTGCTTTGCCTGCACTTGCTTGGAAGCTGTTGTTGTAGGAGAATTCGGCAAATGGAAGGCAATCTTCCCATTTCATACCAAAGGAGATGACATGAGCTCTGAGCATATCTTCAAGGATTTGGTTCACTCTTTCGACTTGACCACTAGTCTGAGGGTGAAACGCAGTGCTAAAGCGAATCTGGGTGCCCATGGCTGACTGAAAGAAATCCCAGAACTTGGAAGTGAAAAAGCTTCCACGGTCTGAGGAGATCACTTGAGGTATGCCATGCAAAGAAACAATTCTGGAGGTGTACAGCTCTGCCAGCTGAGCTGCGTTGATGGATTCTTTGACTGGAAGAAAATGAGCCACTTTAGTTAGCTTGTCAATCACCACAAAGATAGCATCATTTCCTCGCTTGGACTTGGGAAAACCGGTGACGAAATCCATCTCAATGTGATCGAATTTCCACTCGGGAATAGGTAGAGGTTGAAGGAGTCCGGCTGGACGTTGATGCTCTGCCTTCACTCTTCTGCAGACATCACACTCGTTCATGAATTGGGCAATATCCCTTTTCATGTGAGTCCACCAATATGATTGCTTGAGGTCATGATACATCTTGGAGCTTCCTGGATGTATCGGGAGGAGTGAGTCATGTGCTTCGTTCATTATGAGCTTTCTGAGATCACCTTTGGGAACCACAGTTCTGTCCTCAAAGAACAAAGTGTCTCTATCATCAATGCGATAGCACTTGTACTTGGGAGTACCCTTAGCGATACCATGTTTCACTTTCTGCACCATAGCATCACTGAGTTGGGCCTCACGGATTTGATCTTCCAAGGTAGAAGCAACTTGAAGGTTGGCAAGAAATCCTTGTGGAACAACTTGGAGGTTGAGCTTCCTGAATGATTCACAAAGTTCAGGTTGGAACGGTTTGAGAAGGAGACTATTGCAATAAGCCTTTCTGCTCAAGGCATCTGCAATGACATTGGCCTTGCCAGGAGTATACTCAATGCTTGGATCGTACTCTTGAATCATTTCAACCCAACGAGTCCAGCGAAGGTTAAGGTTTGGTTGAGTGAAGATGTACTTCAAGCTCTTGTGATCGGTGAAGATGTCCACTTTTCTGCCCAACAGAAGGTGTCTCCACGTGATCAAGGGATGAACAACTGCTGCTAGCTCAAGATCATGTGTGGGATAATTCTTCTCATTTGGTTTAAGCTGACGAGAAGTGTATGCAACGATCTTCTTGTCTTGCATGAGAACACCACCAAGACCTTGCAATGAAGCATCACAAAAGACTTCGTAAGGCTTGGACTCATCCAGAGGAGTAAGAACCGGAGCAGAAATGAGCTTCTCTTTGAGTGTCTTGAATGCCACATCACAATCAGGAGTCCACGAGTACTTGACATTCTTCTGCAACAGGTTGGAAAGAGGCTTGGCAATCTTGGAGAAGTTCTCAACGAACCTTTTCCAATAGCTTGCGAGACCGAGGAAACTTCAGAGTTGTTTGACATACTGCGGAGGTTCCCAGTTTACAATAGCTTCAACCTTCTCGGGGTTAACATAAATGCCCTCGGAAGAGATAATATGGCCAAGATAGAGGACTTTATCAAGCCAGAATTCACATTTGGAGAACTTTGCATAGAACCGGTGCTCACGGAGCCTATCAAGGACCAAATGGAGGTGCTTGGCATGGTCTTCTTTATTCTTGGAGAATACCAAGATATCATCGAGGTAGACGAGCATGAATTCATTGGTGTAGGGGTTGAATATGAAGTGCATCATTCGCGAGAAAGTGGGTGGAGCATTTGCAAGGCCGAAAGACATGACTGTGTATTCATAGGAGCCATAACTCGTTCTGAATGCGGTCTGGGGAATATCCTCTTCACGGATACGAATCTGATGGTAACCCATCCAGAGATCGAGCTTCGAGAAAACCTTTGCTCCGTTGAGCTGCTCGAACAATTCAGTGATATTGGAGAGCGGGTACTTATTCTTTATTGTCTTCTTGTTCAATGGCTAGTAATCAACTCAAAGGCGTTCCGTGCCATCCTTTTTCATGACAAATAGAACACCACAGCCACAAGGAGAAGTACTTAGTCTGATTAGACCCATACGTTCTTGATCATCGAGTTGTTTCTTCAGCTCCTTCAACTCTTTAGGAGAAAGCTTGTACGGACGCCGACATGCTGGCTCGGTGCCGGGTTCAAGTTCAATGACGAATTCAACTGGACGGTTGGGAGGAATGCCTGGAAGCTCTTCAGGGAATACATCCTCATATTCACAAACCACCGGAATATGAGAAATGGCATTAATCTCGCCCTTAACATTAAGAGAGAATAGCCTGATTGTGTTATCTCGAGATGCGAAGATATTCACGTCTTTGGAAGAATGAGTTAGATTGACCTCCTTGTTTTCACAATCAATAAGAGCATCATGCTTCGAGAGCCAATCCATACCAAGAATAAGATCAATGTCCGAGTTACCGAGAACAACCGGAGAAACCAGAAAACTATAATCTCCCATGTGAATAGATATATCCGGAGCAATCAAACTAGAAGTCATGTGTTTGCCCGGAGAAATAATTGATAACTTCTTATCCAGAAATGCCGAAGTGAAATTATGCTTCGTAAAGAATGGTCTTGATATGAAACTGAGTGATGTACCAGAGTCAAACAAAACTTTTGCAGGGATAGAGTTTACTGAGAGGTTACCCATTATCACATCGGGAGAATTCTCTGGTTGAGCTGCATTCATCAGGTTCACTCTTGCATTCTTGGGATTGTGCTTGACAATAGCATTGCTGACAGGTGGAGGAGGCGGAAGGTGCCTTGGGTTGGGACACTTGTTGGCATAGTGACCCTTCTGAGAACACTAGTTGCAAGTAACTTCTGAAAGAGGCCGATGATAAGGACCACTTGGTCTTGGAGCTTGGAACCGATTCTTGGACTGGTTGCTTGGGTTGGGTGGGTGGGAGAATCCACGACCACCTGAGTGCTTGTTGTTGATCGGAGGACGGAGCACTGGAGGAGGCGGTGGCTAGAACTTCTGCTGCTTGGCAACCACTTGAGAGGAAGAGGAGGAGTGAACATCATCTCTTATCCTCTTTTTGGAAGCTTCACACTTGAGCTGAGCTGCCTCTTGCTTGAGAGACATATTGTAGAATTGGTCAAATTGATCCTGCTCGAACAAGGTGAGAGCAAGTTGGAGTTCATCTTTCAGACCACCTCAGAATTGGTAGATTTTGCTCTTGGCATCGGGGATGTCTTGCTTCGCATAACGGGCAAGATTCTGGAACTTGACATTGTATTGATAGACGGACATAGTGCCTTGCTTCAAGTTGCGGAATTGCTCACGCATGCCTTCAATGACTCTGGTTGGAATGTGATGAGAACAGAAATCTCTGCAGAAATCATTCCACGAGATCTCACGACCACCTCTGGAGTCTTTGTACTGTTGCCACCTATCAATAGCTTGATCTTTGTGTTGGAAAGTGGCAAGCTTGACATAATCTTCAGTTCTGACGTTATTGCATTCAAAGTGCTTTTTGATGTGTGTGATCCAATCTTTAGCATCTAGCGGGTCCACATAGTAATTGAAAGACGTTGGTTGGTTTGCCAGGAATTGGTTCAGTGTCGCAAAGTGAGGTTGATTGAACAGATTTCCTTGGCCTTGGTTGCCTTGATTTGCTTGATTGGCTTGGAAATTCTGCATCATCTGCATGAGCATCTAAGTGTTCTGGTTGGTTGCCTGCATAATCGCTCTCCACGCCTCAGACGGAGGAGGAGGGGAAGGAGGACGTTCAGGAGGACGCTCTTCTTCACCCTCTTGGTTTGGGTTGGGAACCTTCTTAGGTGCCATCCTGAAGATGATGACAACTATTAGCCATTGATGCAAAAAATAGATAAGCTAAATCAACGGCTAGATATTGCAACATATAGTCTTCACAATGAACATTCGAACAAAATGAACGAATGAATTCCATAGCTTAATGATACAACAACTTGTCGAGAAGCCACTTGGGAGAACAAAATGATAGAATAAAACAACAAGGTACAGATGGAACAAATACATGATAGAGGTTTTGTCCCACATGTTCGTGCTGAATGCCCCATGGCACGTGTTACAAAGGGTCTTGCAATCCCCGGATCATCATAGTCAAGGATCCTTTAAGATGCAACTCCCAATTGGAACAGCGCCCATGAAACCTCTTCACTAGATGTTGAACCCCAAACCTCATACCATGCACTCGTTGGAAGATTACCTACGAGCTACTTGAAAACCCACCTATTAATTCCCGAAGCTTTCCGGTTATGCAATATGGTGTTGGGGATATAGGGGAAGCACCACGCACTCAGCTCTAAACCTACATCCAGCTGTGTCCATCCGTCAACACATAACTAGTCATCTTCGGAAACTGTTTACCTCGGACCTTCGAAACGCATCCGCTATACTAGCCGTGGCAATACTCCCGAACTATCTCCCCAGTACTAGGTGACGTCGGGGTTATCTCACCACCAGACATGCATAGAAGAGTTTTCGATGTCGGCCGCCTCTGGTATTCTAGAACCGCTATGATACATTTGTGACGACAACACCTCGGAGCTCAATTCCCCGGGACACTGCCACAACCCCTAAATGACACGAGGCATCGAGAATAATGTTCTCGTCACAAAGATATCGGAGCAATCCAAACAATACCCGCGTGATCCTATTTTGTTTTGTGAAATCTTGAGAGTAGAGGAAATAGAACAACGTCAGGAGTCCTCACTAGAGCGATGAAAGGGATGAGGAGTAAAAAGAAATCCTACTCTCCGATTTATATATATATATATAGGACTCAAAACATTTTGTGTGTGTGACTAGACTCAACCGTTAGCGGTTCGATCAATCAGGGGGCTCCTAGGTCGGACAAGGCTCTGAATACCAACTTGTGATGCCTAGGATGCGACTATGTCTCCTACGTGTCGAGGCACGACTTAGAGACATAAGCGCATTCTGGAAGGATCTCAAGTATGGTATCTTTGCACATCTCATGTAAAAGTTTGGGGATGAAATTGTAAAAGATAGTTGGCTTACACTCGCCACGTCACACAATGAATACAATAACATACAATCATCCAAATAACACAGGGTCCGACTACGGACAAAATCCAAAATAGAAAGATACCATAAACACAAGCCTGGATCCTCCTAGTAAGAACCACTACTGATAGCCGGGATACGAAACATAGTAATGACCATGCTCTTCATCGAACTCCCAGTGAAATTCTGAACCATCTCCTGCATTGTTATCGGCGGTACCTGCATCTAGTGTGTGTTGAAACTATGAGCCACAAGGACTCAGCAATCCCATTCCCGGGTATATAAAGTACCAAAGCCTTAGGTGTGGAAAGGCTATTAAAGTGGTTACACCAAGCACTAAGCATTAGCTTACGAGTTTAGAGCAAGAAGAGAACAATTGCCAACGGTCGCCACGTTGATCAAGAAGTGACCCTAGCTACTCACGGTCAAACATAACCCCACCGTGTTCACATCCCGAAGCCCTTCGGAAAGTGACCATCACGGTTACTCACACAGGTAGTGTATTCTTATGAACATGGTTTCAAGTTTTCTATAACGGGATATTAACAAATTCCCATCCGCCACATAACCGCGGGCATGGCTTCCAAAATATCAAACCCTGCAGGGGTGTCCCAACTTAGCCCATCACAAGGTCACGATATGCGGAGTCGCAACTCCAAAGTGGGAAGACCTGAGTATTCTCGGAATCCCGTGCTCAAGATATTTCGACAAAGGTAAAACTAATCCAGCAAGACCTCCCGGCGTGCCGACACCCTGATAGTAGCCGCGCGTATCTCGTCTCAGGCCACGACCGGATAGGTCAGCCTACAAGTATATACCAAACCTCGGGTTTCCCCAAGGTGGCCCCGCAGTCTGCCCAGTTTGGACCAACACTCATGAGAATCACTGGCCCGGGTTGTTAATTAAGAACTCGGGTTTGCAACGCCCTATGCAAGTTTTAGTTATTAGGAAAATGTAAAACCAAAGTTGGGCCTTGCTGGAAAAGCTTTAAACAGAGCAAATTATCAAGGGGGCCAATAAACCCCAACTGTGTTAGGAACGCAAAATCAAGGAACATAACACCGGCTTATCGGGTCCTAAGGTGGCATGGGTGGAACAAAACACCAGGCAGAAGGCCAAGCCTTCCACCCATTACCAATATATAGGTGCATTAAGTTTAAATACGATATATTTTTGTGTTATCCCAATAACAAGTACGGACATGGAGCAATCTTCAAAACTTCACCTACAACTAACAACGCTATAAGAGGGGCTGAGCAAAGCGTAGTTAGCCAATCAACGGTTTGCTAGGAAGGCGGTTAGAGGGTTTCATGGCAACAATAGGAGGCTGACAAACAGGAATAGGCATCGAGGCATAGCTAAAGAACGAGACAACTAGCATAGGCAAAGATAGAGGTGATATCGGGGAATGGTCATCTTGCCTGTTAAGTCCATGGAGGGATTGTAACCTTGCTCCTCAAACTCAGTCTCGAAAGGAACATCGAACTCCGGATCGTCACCGAGCTCTAATCAACACAACAATGCAAACACCGGAACAATGATCAATTATCATGCAATGCTCAGACACATGATGCAAGATATGATGCATATGAATATGGGCAGGATGTGATGCAACTCCTAGGGGAAACATGAGTGCACAAGTGACATGACAAAAACAAGATCACAAACACAAGTAGGGACACATGCAAAAGGAAAGCAAGAACTAACTTAGTCACAAGTGGTTATGTAGTTGAATTAAACAAGCACCCAACAAGTTTTATAAGTTTCTTAACATGGCAAGGGGTGCAACTAGGATCAACAACATCATGCTAGCATTTTAAATGGGCCGGAAAGAACAAACAACAATTTCCAGAAACTCCCATGCTCATAAAAATACATATAGGACAGATCTGATGCAAACATATTTTAGATTTGTTAAATAGGTAAAGTAACAACATCATCTTAATCTACACATTCCCCCCCCCCAGATACATATAAAGTTTGTCAAAATGGGAGCTATGGTTATTTAGTTATGAATTTAACAAGTTTGAGCATATTTTAAACACAAAATAATTCAAACAACAATTTAAATGTTTTTAACATGGCTACAAACTGCATATAAATATTCTACACTAAAAACTAGGCAGTTTTCATATATAAAGCATATTTAACAGATGCATATATTAAAAGAAATGAATATGCAAAAGAAAATGCAGAAAACTTAAAATAAAACAAAAATAGAAAAGGAAAAGGGCTAAACAGACCCAGCGTGGACTAGCCCTAGTCACTGGCTAGTGGGTCCAGGGGAACTGACGTGGCGCGTGCGAGTGTGGAAGTGGGTGTGATGCACTGGGAGGCTGACAGTGGGGCCGACCTGTCAGTGAAACGGAAATAGAAAAAAAGGGGCTAAACCACTGCCCAGGCGGGGACTCGAACCCACACTGCTGGCTAACTGAACGAGAGATACACCACTGGGTTGGCTGCGTGCATCTGACAAAGAAGGGGAATGTTGACATATGACTAATCTGAAGAAGAAGAAACAGAGGGGAAAACAGAGCCGGTCGGAGGAGCTCGTCGGAGCTGCTCTGGCGACCAATTGGAGCGGCGGATGGGCTAGACGGGTTCGCAGAGGAATCCCGCACCTCTGGGTGCAATTGGATGGGCCAGACGATGATGGAGTCGGTGCCAGCGAGCTATGGCAGAAGCGGCGCGGCGGAGATGAACGCAGCGCGGCGAGGGCCCTACTTGCGACTACAATGGGGGGAAAACGACTAAGCAGAGCATGGCGAAGCGAACATGCACCTAAATGAGGCGAGAGGGGGTCGGAGCACTCGCTGGCGACGAGGTCCGACAACGTTGGGTTCGGACGCTTGGTGAACTAACTGCTAGACGGCGCAAAGGAAGGGAAAAAGGGCACGGGGAGGTGCGGATGCTCACCACGAACACGGTGGTGTGTTCGGCTGGACGGGAGGTGGTCAGAGTCGACGGCGACGACGATCGAGCACTTGCGGTGGCCGGAGTCGACGTCGAGGAAGAAGAGGAAGAAGTCGTGGCCTTCAGCTCCAGGCAGCAGGCGTAGGGGACGTAGTCGACATCGGGGAAGAAGAGGGACAAGTTTGGCGAGGCAGCGGAGGATGAGGAGCTCGTCGGTGATGAGCCCGTGCACTCAGATGCGCTCGGGACGACGATGGAGCGGCGGATCTGGTGGCTCTCAGCTCACCTGGCGGCGGGAGGAGGAAGAGGAGAACCCTAGCGGTCTAAAGGGCAAGGCGAGAGGGTTTAAAAGAGTCCAGAACGACGATGGTGCGCGACGGCGTGCTCGCCCGCGGTCCCCATGGCGTGAACGGGAGGAGGAAGAAAGGTGTTTGTGGTGCTGTGCACGGTCGCTGACCTATGGGCCTCAGTCATCCACGTGGAAATGTGGCAGAGGGGGCGAGCGGGTGTGTGGGTGCAAACGGGTGAGAGGGACGCGCGCGGGCGGGCTAGCTGGGCGGCTCGCGCTTGCTAGCTGGGCTGTGGGGGAGAGGCCAGCCCATGCGGCTCGTGCTGGCTGCTGGGCTGCGCTGCTGCTCACTTCTTTTCTTTTTTCTATTTTCTTCAGATAGAAAACAAAAATAAAAGCACAGACAACAAGAAAAGGAATTAGGACAGAAATAAAATATTCCCTAGCTCCTGGACTTATAACCTATTTTATAAAAATGACTTGGGCATTTTTAGAGGTAGAAAAATAAAACAAGTTTGAATATGTTTCAAACTTCTGTCCATTTTGAACCTGACCAGATCATTTTAAAATGAGGCAAGGCTTTGCAAGGTGACTTAGGCCAAGGTACAAAAGAAGTGGGGAGGAGATGAACATTTGAAAAGAAGAGGTTAAGTCACTTGCAAATTTAAAGAATGGAAAAGAAGGGAAGGGAGGTGGTGCTAGTGAGAAGGGGTTTAAGAAAGGGCATGCTCTTGCTACCACCAACACAACAAGATCAAGGTGACCTCACTTAACATACTAGGGAAGAATAAAACACAATGATAAGTGCAATGCCATGATAATCATGATGCAATGATGATGATGAAGTAATGCGTGAATGCATAAAGAAAAAGAAGATATGACAATGCAATGACAAATGAGAAGGCATAATTGAAAACGAACCCCCAAGGAAATGGACAAGGATCAATTGGTAAATGTTGTATTGCCATATAAGGAAGGTATCACATATGGGGTGTTACATACCTTACCAAGTTGATTCGAGTAAAATTTTGAAATATTAGCTTGCCACTTTTTTTAGATGGTGAGATGATGCTCAGGACTAATGTGTTTTTACATGCTCGTTGCTAACGATTTACTATATGGCAAATAGTTGACCCACTCAAAAACGGGAATCAAACCCGAAATGAAATATCTCGATTCAACGAAATAGCTCGTTCACCAGATCAAAATACTGAACCAAATCCAAAATTGAACACCTCAATTGAGTAGCATGTTGTATTGTATTATAGTACTCCATGAACATGTTGAAAGTCAAATTAATGAACTTGTTTGATATGAATATCTCTGTTCATGTGTGGATTGCATACAACATGTTCTCCAATGCAAATATTTCATGCATAAACGCGACCTCCCCCTCTCCCGGGCTCGTGTTCTCTCTCTCGCCGACAATCTTCAATTCTATTGCACGCATCCAAACACAAACCTTGTCGGTCCCTCTCCCTCTCTCTCTATCTCTCTCCATGTGTGTGTGTGTGGGGGGGGGGGTATTTCTAGTTCGCATGGACACTCCATGTATAGGTCTCTCTGGCACACTACGTATGGTTCTCTAGTCCAAGCTAAATATCTTCGTCACTCATCGTACACACACAAATTCCCTGGCTCGTTGCCTGTAACTCTCTCACGCACCACATTGCC
>LR738712.1:488089386-488161567 GCA_902687465.1 Secale cereale
CTCCCCTCTCTCTCTCTCAAACTCCCCTCTGCCCTTCGTTCTCTCTCCATCTCACACACACACACACACAATATCACGCCTAGCAAAGTATGATTGTCTCTCACTCAATTGTAGGCAAACGCAGTCCCCCTATATGTATGTGAATAATTCTTAGTCTCCATCACAAACATGTGCATTGTCTCTTTCCCTCACTTGATCTATCTCAATTTCTCTCGGGGCATCTTTCTATCGCACACACACACCTCTTCCATCGATCTCCCACCCATATAGTCCCCTCACGATCTCTAGCGGATCTCTCTATCACAGACACACCCTCTCTCCCTTCCCATGCGTCCATCATCTCCATGTGTCCCTCTCGACATTTGTCCCTTGTTGGCCAGACCTCTATTGGACATGTGTCATAGGGGTGTCTCTCTCCGTTGCAAACAATCATGCACTAGCTATCTTCATGTATCTCCTCACCTCGCTTTTCTATCTTGGAGATGCATGCGTGATATGTTTGCACAAGAAACGAACACACACTCTTTCTCTCTAATTTATCGTTTGTTGTCCCTTTCTCTTTCACATACACACTCTCTTTACACACTCACTCATTCTCCTGCACACACACTTGATCTCTCTCGACTTAGGCACTCTCTTTGGTCCATAGCATATAGATATATTGAAAAGTCAAACATCACAAAGTTTGACCATGTACTTGGAGAAAAATATTTACATCTAGAATGGCAAACATATATCATTAGTTTCATCATGAGATGTAGTTTCGTATGATGTATCTTTGGTATTGTACAAATAAATAATATTTGCGTAAACCTGATCAAAGTTTCCAATGTTTTACTTCTAAAAAATTTATATGCACTTCATTATTGAATGGATGGAGTAGCTCTTTCCCCCTCTCAGCTATCTGACGGACCACTGATCAGCCGTATTGGGGCTCCTCTATCTCTCTCAAAATTTATATCTCCTGGTTCACACATACACATATCTTGTTCGTGCTACATAGACCCATCTAACACTCTTCGCTCCTGAACCCTTGGGATCTTTGTAACGATTCTATTTGTTGAGTCGATAATGGTCTTGAACGAACCTGCCATGCTAGCCGAGGTGATGACGATGCACCGATCAATGAGTTCCTCCACCAGGTCATCTTTTAGATCGGGGCAAGAATAACAGGGTCATTTCTGGCCTATTCCTCCATGGAGAAGACGATGGAACAATGGAAGAAGGAAGGGTGAAGGCAACTAGAGGGAGGAAGAGCATGTGACATTAGCTCCAAATCAAGAAGGAAAGGCGAATATGCGGTGGACGGTTGCCATGGTACAGGAAGAGGCGCCTCAGCCTACATAGATGTCCGTTCGGAAATTGTACAAAAGGTGTCGTTGTCGTCTCACTGACATGTTGGAACAGGACCACACACTACAAAAAAAGACACTTCCGTGACATTTTTGGCCGAATGAATTTTTTATGTCATACTTATGACACTTCTATGACGATAATTGTGACAAAACCTGGTATCATCATAGATGTGGTGGGGTCCTAATTCTATGACAAAAAATCATGATAGAAAATGGGCTTTTCGTCCTGGGCGGGCCGGAGACGCAGCTGCATGACATTCTTTGGGTCGTCCATGACGGAAAAAACCGTGGTAGAAGCGAGGGCGAGGTTAATATCGGGGTGTTCCCGGTTACGGCGGGTGGTCGGGGCCGAGCGATGCGCGTTTCTCTCATACACGCACGCGCGTGGGTGCGAGGCGTTGGGCTCTAACTGAACCCGAGCGAGGCGTTGGGCTCTAACTGAACCCGAGCGATTGCACTGCATGCTACGCGTTACTGAACCCGAGCTATCAATCGATGGCTGTTAACTGAACCCGATCGAGTGATTCCTTCGCTACTGCTGCTAACTGAATCCGATCGATGCTGCCTCTGGATGAACAGTGAGCGTTGCTGGGGGGTTTGGATGAATAGTTCCCGGTGCAGGTGGATGAACAGGACCCCGTGGTGTTGCCTCTGGATGAACAGGACCCCGATCAATCGAGCCGGTTGGGGCTGGATGAACACGACCCCGTGGAGGGCTGGATGAACAGGACCACCCCGTGGAGGGCTGGATGAACAGTAGATGATGGAGGGCTGGATGAACAGTAGCCTGTGGAGGGGTGGTTGAACAGGAACCCGTGGAGAGGGCTAGTTGAACAGTAGCCGGTGGAGTAGCACGCGGTGAAGGCTGGATGAACAGGAGCCCGTGGATGAACAGTCGCAGGTGGATGCTGGAGGAGGTCGACGGTGGATGAACAGTACCCCGTGGAGGCTGGAGGGGGTCGACGGTGGAGATGAAAAGTATCCCGTGGAGTCCCGTTTTGCGGTACGCCACACTTCTCTCGATGAATAGGCCCCCCGTTTCGACCGTAGCGCTCCAACACAAGTCCATTTCCTCCGTTTTGCGGTACGCCACACCCCTCCCGATCAATAGGCATTTCGACCATAGGAGGTCCGTTTCCTCCCTTTTGCGGTACGCCAGACCCCTCCCGATGAACAGGATCCCGTTTCGACCATGGCCAGTCGAACACAAGGCCGTTTCCTCCATTCTACGGTATGCCAGGCCTCGTTTCCATCAGCTGTTCCGTCCAAGCCCTCCCGACGAACACGACGATGCATTCCGTTCTGACCCAGCCGGTTGGCTCCCCATGAACACGACGATGATGATGTTTCTCCGTTCCGACCCAGCCATGTACATGAGCCTTGGCCGTACGTACGCGCGAGTAGGCATTCGAGACCCCGCCCGTATGTACGTATGTGGCCGTATTTACTTTCTTGCACCCTGGACGTTGTACGTGCATGTAGATGCTACGTGCACGCCTCTGCTATGACACGTGCACTCCTCTACATCGACCAGTATGTACGTACACGTTCGCGACCAAAATGACAATGCTACGTACGCTTCGACTAGGTGGGTCCCGACTGTCAGGCACTTCCTTGCATGTGAAAATGTAGCTGGTGGGTCCCAGCAGTCAGGGGGTGAATTGTTTTTTTGCCCGAACGCACTTCCTTGTGTGCGAAGATGTAGCTGGTGGGTCCCAGCAGTCAGGGGAAACGTTTTTTTTCGTGAAATACGGTGGCCCGTCCGGTGGGTCCCCAATGTCAGGTGGAGGAATAATTATTCTGCGCGTAATAAGGAGGCACTTCCTTGCTGCGGCCGTGGACTCAGCTGTCAGCCTCTCCACGTACAGTACTCTTCTGATGGAAGTCATTCCTTGACCATGTTGACCACGCCGCGCCAAGAGTACCAGGGCGGTGGACGACGGTGAGGCCTAGGAAGGGGACGACGCGGAGCCAGGGAAGACGCGGCAGTGGAAGCCCGCACGGAGAGGAGTACGAGGGTTCACTGGTTCAGCTACGGTGTTAGGCTGCCGTCGCCGCAGGGCCTGGCCAGCGGTGGTAATAGTAGGGGGCGGTGAGGCCTCCGCGGCAGCACAGCCGGCCATGGGAGGCAGGAGCATGCGGCACGACCGGCGCTGCTTTGGGCGGCTGGAGCAAGAAGACCAGAGGTTGAAGAAGCACTACGGTCGATGGATGGACATCGTACAGTCACTGGAGCTAGAATCATTCCTATTGACTAAGTTGACAAAGCACTCCATCCTCGTCAACTTAGTAGGCCCACAAGTCAGCCACCCACCAAGGTGGGTCCCAACTAGCAGGGGAGTATTCATTTTTTGTGCGTAATAAGGAGGCACTTTCGGTGGGTCCGAGCTGACATCGGGGGGAACGTTTTTTTTCGTGAAATACGGTGGCCCGTCTGGTGGGTCCCAGCAGTCAGGGGGGAACGTTTTTTTGCCGAATACGGTGGCCCGTCCGGTGGGTCCCTGCTATCAGGTGGAAGAATAATTATTTTCCACGGAATAAGGAGGCACTTCCTTGCGGCTACTGTGGACCCAGCTGTCGGCCTCCCCACGTACAGTACTCTTCCGATGGAAGTCGTTCCTTGACCACGTTGACCATGCCGCGCCGAGAGCACCAGGGCGGTGGACGACGACGAGGCCTAGGAAGGGAACAACACGGAGGCAGGGAAGACTCGGCAGTTGTTTCCCATGCGGAGGGGAGTACGATTGTACGAGGGTTTACTGGTTCGTCTGCCGTCGCCGGAGAATAACAACAGGTGTGGGTGAGTAGAGGGATGGCTAAGTAAGCGATGAGAGTACGGTGGGGCGGTGAGGCCTGCACGGCAGCACAGCCGGCTGCGGGGAGGAGGGAGCAGGCAGTCCCACCGGTGCTAGTTTGAGCGGCTGGAGCAGGAAGAGCAGAGATTGAAGAAGCACGATGGCCATTGGATGGACATCCAACAGTCACTGCTTGTGCGTCAACCTTGTTTTTTTAGGAAAGCCTCAAATCTGTGGAAAACATCATACAGCCCATCTGCCATTATTTCTAATAACTTATAGCCCATTTGCTAATTCTTAAGGTTTTTTGGAGCCCATATTCTTTTTTGTTAGCATTACAGCCCATATTGTGGCCACAGTTAAAAAATTATACGAAGTTTTGCATATTTCGGTGCGGTCCAAACTGTTTTTAATCCTGAAATTTTGAGTCACATTCAAACTGATTTTAAAAATAAATGTATATTAATATAAAATCCAAAAAATTGTCCACGCATAAAAATCAATGCAATTCAAAATCTCGAAATGAAAAAAAGAAATTAGAGACTAATTGCCTGTTTGATGTGTTTTACAAATGTACAACCCATTTCTCGTTACTGATAGGCCATTTTCTCGGCCAGCCGAATGAAGCTCTCCTCGTCTTGAAAGATTTGCAGCCCAACATGCCTGACAAAGCGACTTACTTGGCAAATCACAAAAAATGGGTTGTGGCGATGGACCTAGCTGCAGCCAAGGACCCAGCTGTCAGCCTCTCCACGTACAGTACTCTTCCGATGGAAGTCGGTCGTTGACCACATTGACCACGCCGTGCCGAAGGCACCAAGGCGATGGACGACGGCGAGGCCTAGGAAGGGGACGACGCGGAGCCGGGGAAGACGCGACAGTGGATGCTCACACAGAGAAGAATACGAGGGTTCACTAGTTCGGCTACGGTGTGAGGCTGTCGTTGCCACAGAATAACAAGGGGTGTGGGTGAGTAGAGGGATGGCCTGGCCAGCGGTGGGAATAGTAGGGGCGGTGAGGCCTCCGCGGCAGCACAGCCGGCCACGAGAGGCAGGAGCATGCAGCACGTCCGGCGCTGGTTTGGGCGGCTGGAGCAACAAGACCAGAGGTTGAAGAAGCACTACGGCCGTTGGATGGACATCGTACGGTCACTGGAGTTAGAATCGTTCATATTGACTAAGTTGACAAAGCACTCCATCCCCGTCAACTTAGTAGGCCCACAAGTCAGCCTCCCACCAAGGTGGGTCCCAATCAGCAGGGGGAGTATTCATTTTTTTGTGCGTAATAAGGAGGCACTTCCGGAGGGCCCGCGCTGACAGTGGGGGGAACGTTTGTTTCGCGCAATACGGTGACCCGTCCGGTGGGTCCCAACAGTCAGGGATGAAACATTTTTTTCGCGAAATACGGTGGCCTGTCCGGTGGGTCCTTGCTATCAGGTGGTGGAATCATTATTTTCTGTGTAATAAGGAGGCACTTCCTTACTGCCGTCGTGGACCCAGCAGTCAACCTCTCCACGTACAGTCCACGTCCGATGGAGGCTGTTCCTTGACCATGTTGACCACGCTGCACCGAGAGCACCGGGGCGGTGGACGACGGCGAGGCCTAGGAAGGGGACGACGCGGAGCCGGGGAAGACGCGGCAGCGGAAGCCCGCGCGAAGAGGAGTACGAGGGTTCACTGGTTCGGCTGCGGTGTGAGGCTGCCGTCGCCGCGGAATAACAGGGGGTGTGGGTGAGTAGAGGGATGGCCTGGCCAGCGGTGGGAGTAGTAGGAGGCGGTGAGGCCTGCGCGGCAGCATAACCGGACACGGGAGGCAGGAGCAAGCGGCATGACCGACGCTGCTTTGGGCGGCTGGAGCAAGAATACCAGAGGTTGAAGAAGCACGACGGGCATTGGATGGATATCGTATGGTCACTGCAGCTAGAATCGTTTATATTGACTAAGTTGACAAAGACCTTGGTACAGGTCAACTTGGTAGAGCCACAGGCCAGCTTCCGAAACGGTGCGCCCCAGATGTCAGGGGGGGAATCATTTTTTGGGCGGGTGAAGCTAGAATATACGAGATTGAAGAAGAAGCATGGCATCCGTTGGATGGACATCCAATGGCCACTGCTGCTAGAACCGTGTGTTGACTATAAGTTGACAAAGCCTTGCATACGCGTCAACTCTTTTTTTAGGGGACGCGTCAACTTAGTAAGGCCACAAGTGTGTGCCAGAGAACTTATAGCCCATTTGAGATTTGTAAGAATGTGCAGCCAATTTTTGAATTCTAATGGAATTTACTACAGCCCATTTACAGTTTGTTAAAAGTACAGCCCATTTCAACCAACCGTTCAAAACAGAATTCAATAAATTTCCCACATTTTGATGGGATCCGAAATATTTTTATCCTGAAATTTCTAGTCAGATTAAATACAATTTCAATATAAATTGATATTACGTAAAAATCCATCGAAACATTGCGCTCACAACAATTAATGAAATTAAAATTTTCAATATCCAAAAATAATATTTTATAAAGTAATTACGTGTTTGGTGCATTTTTTATAGTTACTGCCCAGTTTTTATAATTACATCCCATTTATTATTTCTTAAACCCCATTTTCTTTTTAAGCCTAATGCATCCCTCCTAGGAAAGATTTGCAGCCCCGCGGGGCGGAGAATAACAACTTGACCTTGCCTGGGTATTCCTAAAAAAAGTATAGCTGGGCTAGCCATTTTCAGCTTGAAAAAATAATAATATCTGGGCTGGATATCTGGCCTGGGCTAGACGGGCCACAGCCCACCCAGTTAATAGCTGCAGTGATGTTTTCGTTGTTGTTTAGAGGAGAAAAATTAATATCTGTGCTAAACATCGCTCAAGAAAAACTCTGCAGTGCTCACACCTCAAAAACACAAATACTGCTCGAGCTGCTTGGTCTCAGATGTCGGCCGCTTCTTGTGCAATTCTCTCGTTTATTGACTACATAGGTTGACAATGGTGTGGGACCGTGATGTCAGGAAACTAGGAGGAAGCAAAAAAATATAGTTTTATATACTAATGAGGAGGCACTTGCATACGTGCGGCTATGGCCCTGGTGGGTCCCCACTGTCATCCTCTCCAAGTAAAGTCATCTCCTCATCCGCATGTTTGACAACGTGAGACGGCGGCGCCACGACGAGCGCAACAACTTGAAGGACGACGGAGAGGGCCTCGCGGGCCCTACGGATGGTCAGATACAGCGCCCGCTGCTCATTCGGGAAGCCAGGATCGTAGGGCCACATGTCCGCAACGGCATTGCCGTTCGCTTGTTCACCGGTGCTCGTTGAGGAGATGGAGGTTGTAGCACAGGTCCTCCCGCGCTGGTAGCTCTTCTGCCATTAGGGCATCGAAGTGCGACCGCGCCTGCTCTATGGTGAACGCGACATGAACCGCTTGGACAGTGGCGCCGGCTCCTGGCCGGAAACTATGTCCATCGTCTAATTGTCGTCGCTCAGCTCGGCAAGGTAGCTGGCGAGCCAGCATGTCCGGCTGCTGGACCGACCCGCTGCCAAGCACAACGAGTCTGACTGCCTTAGCCCACCCAGACCGCCTCCCTCGCCCGCACGCGCTTTCCCTCCGAAACGGTCAGCGCCGCCCGCCCCACTTCCCGGTGCATGTGATTGCTCCGCCTTCAAAAGACACAAGTGCCGTCCGTCCGTCCTTCTGCCGCCCACATTAATCATACGTGGTTGCCAAGGCGGCTACTCCGGCGCCACATGTCCGTCCCTCCACCACCCACCATTTCTATATAAATTGTTGCGCCGGCCATAGCCGTAGTCATCCGCATCCGTTCCTATTCTTCTGTCCACACCACTACTGCCCACCATGGCTTCCTCGCGGTCCAGTGCTTTTCGGGACGGGCGGACTATTGGGGATCGTAGCAGAAATCAAAAAATTTCCTATGCATCACCAAGATCTATCTATGGAGTAATCCAGCAACGAGGGAGAGGGGAGTGCATCTACATACCCTTGTAGATCGCGATGCGGAAGCGTTACAAGAACGCGGATGAAGGAGTCGTACTCGCAGCGATTCAGATCGCGGTTGATTCCGATCTAAGCGCCGAACAACGGCGCCTCCGCGTTCAACACACGTGCAGCCCGGTGACGTCTCCCACGCCCTGATCTAGCAAGGAGAGAAGGAGAGGTTGGGGAAGACTCCATCCAGCAGCAGCACGACGGCGTGGTGGTGGTGGAGGAGCGCGGGACTCCAGCAGGGCTTTGCCAAGCACTGCGAGAGACGAGGAGGGAGAGCAGTAGGGCTGCGCCAAGCGAGAGAGGTCAAACCGTATGTTGGGCAGCCCCAAACCTCACATATATATAGGGGGAAGGGAGGGGCTGCACCTCCACCTAGGTTTCCACTCCTAGGGGTGGCGGCCAACCCTAGATCCCATCTAGGGGGGCGGCCAAGGGGGAGAGGGAGAGGGGGGCGCACCAGATTGGGCCCTAGGGCCCATCTGCCCTAGGGTTTGCCCCCTTCCCCTCTATGATGCGCCTTGGGCCCTGGTAGGGGGGGGGGCGCACCAGCCCACCTGGGGCTGGTCCCCTCCCACACTTGGACCACGCAGCACTCTGGGGCCGGTGGCCCCACCCGGTGGACCCCCGGGACCCTCCCGGTGGTCCCGGTACGCTACCGATAGCGCCCGAAACTTTTCCGGTGACCAAAACGGGACTTCCCATATATGAATCTTTACCTCCGGACCATTCCGGAACTCCTCGTGACGTCCGGGATCTCATCCAGTAATCCGAACAACATTCGGTAACCGCGTACATACTTTCCCTATAACCCTAGCGTCATCGAACCTTAAGTGTGTAGACCCTACGGGCTTGGGAGTCATGCAGACATGGCCGAGAAAACTCTCCGACCAATAACCAACAACGGGATCTGGATACCCATGTTGGCTCCCACATGTTCCACGATGATCTCATCGGATGAACCACGATGTCCAGGATTCAATCAATCCCGTATACAATTCCCTTTGTCCATCGGTATAGCACTTGCCCGAGATTCGATCGTCGGTATCCCGATACCTTGTTCAATCTTGTTACGGCAAGTCTCTTTAATCGTTCCGTAACACATCATCCCGTGAACAACTCCTTGATCACATTGTGCACATTATGATGATGTCCTACCGAGTGGGCCCAGAGATACCTCTCCGTCATACGGAGTGACAAATCCCAGTCTCGATTCGTGCCAACCCAACAGACACTTTCAGAGATACCCGTAGTGCACCTTTATAGCCACCCAGTTACTTTGTGACATTTGGCACACCCAAAGCATTCCTACGGTATCCGGTAGTTGCACAACCTCATGGTCTAAGGAAATGTAATGCCCCGGATGTAATACTTTCCCTTTTGGGTATATAATAAATCTCCGGCTTCATCTATTTTCCGTTTCGGGTTCTTTGTCTTTCGGGCTTTCGTCGTTTTGTTGTGTGAGTGTGTGGCATTCATTCATATCATGTAGACATGTGCATTGCATTGCATTTGTGTTGTGGGTTGCATCCGGTTCGTCGTGTTTCTTCCCGTTGTCCGTTTCGCGTTCCGGAGCTCCCTCACGTGTCCGTGACGTCCCGTAGGCCTACTTTGTTGTTCGGGCGTTTTACGTTACCGGTGTGCCGGGAGGTTGTGATGTGTGTTGTTGTTTTGTTGTGTGCAACCCGCCTCTCAAATCTTGTCTCGTTTGGACTCCGTTGACTTTTTCCTCCGTTGTCCGTGTTGGTCCGAAGTGCCTTCGCTTCGTGTTCCGGAAACATCCTTACTGCAGTCTTTTATCTCCGTCTAGGCCCTTTAAATCTGTCCCCGCGATCAGATCCGTCGGATCGCGATCGGAGGGCTCCTAGCGCCCCTAAACTCTCCCTAACCCTAAAATTCTGCTACATATAGACCCCCTAGTCTATTTTGGGCATCCCTATCCCCTTCTTCTTCCTCCTCTAGATCCCCTTCCTTTTTTTCTTTTCTTTCTCAGATCCCAAAAATTCTACTGGTTCCCGAAGGAACCTGCCGCAGCCGCAGCCGCCAGGAGCGATCTGGCCTCGCCAGGGTCAACGCTCCGTCGCCGCCAGGAGGGCCCGAGGTCTCTCCGCGCCTCCCCCTTCGACCGCATCAACCAGATCGACCGATCGGCCACTCCCGCGCCAGTGGACCACTTCGCCGGCCCATCGCTCCACTACCTTCGCACCGCGGGCGACCGCGTCCCTCCACACCAGTCCAGGCTGCGGGGCCTACTCGCGACCGGTCAGTTGCCGCGCAACCGGGCCGCGCGCTTACCGCGCCTCCCCAGCGGGCCTTCTCCACCGGGCGCTCCGCAGGCCGCCTAGCGGGCCGCCGCCTCCACCGCTCCCGCGGGCCTCTCGCCTCCGCGCGCGGGCCGCCTCTGCCTCGCCTAGCAGGCCGCCGCCGCCTCTGCCTCCGCTGGGCCGAACCAGATCCGCCGGCCCGCGTCCGTTTTTTTTCCAGATCCATAGGTTGACTCTAATTCCACTAAGTCTCTGTTCTGGTAATCTAAAATGCTATCTTTAAACTGCTGTAACTTTGTGCCTGTTGCTCCGTTTTGCGCGTGTAGCATGTCCAGATGTTCGTGGAGATGTCCTCTACGTTTTACCTGTTGTTGTCATGCATGTTAGATGTCATCTTGACACTTGTTTTGCTGTTGCAAGAGTGCATCATGATATAAACTGCTGTTATGTGTTATTTTCATGCCACCTTTGACTTGTGATAAACTTTTAACTCGTTTGTCCAAACGATGCAAATGACATGTCCACGTGTTCGTCTCGTCACGAACTACGTGTTGCTTGTGATAGGTTGCATGGTAGATTTATTATTTCCTTGTTATCATCGTTGCAAAGTGCCATGTTCATATGTTGAGTTTTCACTTGTTATGAAATGCCATCTTGTTGAGCTCGTTGCAATCGTTGTGTTTGCCTCAATGATGCATGCTTGTGTGTTTCGGGATCACCTTCATATGCACTTTGATGAGGTGCTTACCCTTTGCCATGTTTAGTTTCGAGGTGACTTAAACATGCTCTTTTGTGTGCTGTGATGATATTGCTGTTTTGGGACTTAGTGATTTTTCACTGTCTGAAATCTGTAACGTTCCGATGCCATGTTCGTGTGATGTTGTAGGACAAAGCATGATAGTTTTGGGGTGGATTTTGATTGTTCCTTGAAGTATATATTGTTGTCTTTCCATTCATGTCCTCACATGTCCATTTGAGTGGCTGTAGCATGTTTATCTTTTGCTCTAAAGTTTCAATAAAATTCTGCTGCCAGAATTTTATTGCAAAGTTCAATATGTCCAAGATCATTGCTATTGATCCGTGACTCCGTTGGGGGTGCACTTTGGACCTAGTTGCTGTACTATATGTCTATATTGTGTTCATGTCCTTTGCCATGCTTTTTTGGTGCTGTAGCTTAATTATTTTGAGCTCCAAAGATGCTATGTTGCTGTAATTTTCAGCTTTCGCTCAAATCTTGTTTCGGGCATAACTTTTAGCCCGTAACTCCGATTTCAGCGAATCTTATATCAAACTTGGGTGATTTTCTGTGTAGATTAATAATATCAGCTTGTTATCTTGTTTTGAGGTGTTTTGCTTGAGTGATGTTTTCCGTGCTCCATGTGCATCCTTAGTGCATCCATCATGCATTCATGTTTTTCGAGTGCGCATTGCATCTTGTTGATTGGTGCTTGGTGTGATTGTTTTGTTTAGAGCCGGAAGCTGAGACCGGGTACGAAGTTGACCACGAGGTTTCCAACGAGGTTGAGCACGAGGACCCTTCTTACGATCCGAACGACTTCTCTTCAGGCAAGATGACCGAACCCTGATAACATTACTATCTTTGCCTATTGCTAGTAGTCTCGATCTATAGTTTTGCCTCGATGCCCATGTTCTTCTTGTCAGCCTCCTACTTGTAACCAATTGCCATGTTTAACCACCCTACCTATGCAAACCGTTGCTTGGCTAAGTACGCTTCGCTCAGCCCTTCTTATAGCGTTGCTAGTTGCAGGTGAAGTGAAGATGCTTGCTCCATGTTGAAGTTTGGTTGGGTTATATCACACTATATAAATGCTTTAATTGAAATCATCTATATATTGGCAAGGGTGGAAGGCTAAGCCTTTTGCTTGGTGATTTGTTCCACTCATGCCGTTAGGATCCGTATAAGCCGGTTTTATGTTCCTTGATTATGCGTTCCTAACACGGTTGGGGTGTATGGGACCCCCTCGATAAACCGCTAAGTGCTAAGTCTTTTCCAGCAAATCCCAACATTGGTACTATTTGCCTAATAACAAACTAAACATGCATAGGGAGTAATTAACCCTCTTTCTTAATCAACAACCCCGGGCCAGTGCTCCACATGAGTGTTGGTCCGAAACGGGGAGCCTGCGGGGCCACCTCGAGGAAACTCAAGGTCTGGTAAAAACCCGTAGCTTCGCCCATCCGGACGTGTCCTGAGACCTAGATACGCGCGGCTACGATCAGGGTGTCGACACGCCGGGAGGATTTGCTGGATTAGCCTTACCTTAGTTCGGTATATCTTGAGCACGGGATTCCGAGGATACTCGGGTCTTCCCACTTTGGAGTTGCGACTCCGCGGATCGTGGGCTTGTAATGGGTCAAGTTGGAACACCCCTGCAGGGTTTGCACTTTCGAAAGCCGTGCCCGCGGTTATGTGGCAGATGGGAGCTTGTTAATTCCGGTTGTAGATAACTTGACACAATGTTACTAATACACTACCAGCGTGTGTTCCGTGACTGTCAATTTCCGAATAGGGATTCGGGAGTTGAACACGGAGGGGTTATGATTGTGAGCTTGTAGCTAGGATCACTTCGTGATCACTTCTCGCCGATGCCTTCTCTTCTCGCTCTCACTTGCGTAAGCTAGATGCTAGTTGCTGCTGCAGACTTTCTTTTCTTCAGCCTTATCCTCACCCAAAGGCTTTGATAGTTCTGTTACCCGGAGACGAGATTGCTGAGTCCTCTGTGGCTCACAGTTACTTCACACACCAGATGCAGGTCCAGCTGTGAGCTATCCAGGTGATGGCACCGAGCTGGATTGGGAGTACGACGAGGAGCGTAGTCGGTACTACGTGCGCTACCCGGACGATCAGTAGTGGAGTCTCTTACTAGGATTCGATCCGCCTGTGGTTTATTTATCTGAGTTTGGTACTTTGACATTTGGCTTTTGCCCTTAGAGGGTTGTAGTGCTCTTAATGTATGATGTTTGAGACTTGTACTGTAATTCTGTGACGTGGCGAGTGTAAGCCAACTATTTTCAGTTTACTATCCCCTCTTTTACATGAGTTGTGCAAAGATTACCAAACTTGAGATCATTCTAGGATGGACTTATGCCTTTAAGTCGTGCCTCGACACGTAGGAGGTATAACTCCATCCTGGGCATTATAAGTTGGTATTCAGAGCCTTCTCCGACCTAGGAGCCCCCACTGTTTGATCGAACCGTTGACGGTTGAGTCTAGGCACACACTGAAAAACTTTTTGAGTCCTATATTATATCAGAGAGTAGGATTTCTTTTCTTCTCATCCCCTTTCTCTCTGGTGAGGACTCCTGACGTCTACTCTTGTCTCTCCTATCTTCAAAATTTGCACAAAAATTTTTTTTTAGGAATCCCGCGAGTATTCTGGGATTGTTTCGATGTCCTTGTGACAAGGATATTGTTCCCGATGCCTCCTGTTACCGAGGAGTTGAGCTTCGGGGTATCATTGTAACAAGCATATCGCGACAGTACTAAATACTTAAGACGGCCGACATCGAAAATCTCCCCTATACGGCCAGTGGCAAGATAACCCCGACATCACCCAGTACTTGGGAGGTAGTTCGGGAGTATTGCCATAGCTTGTTATATTGGATGCTTTTCGAAGGTCCGAGGTACACAGTTTCCGAGAAAGACTGGTTATGTGTTGAAGGATGGATACACCTGGATGTAGGTTAGAGTTGATTGCGCGGTGCTTCCCGTGTATCCCCAACACCTGATTGCATAACTGGAATCTTTCGGAAAACTATAGGTGGGTTTCATCCAGTAGATCGTAGGCATTCTTCCAACGAATGCAGGTTAGTGAGTTCGGGGTTCGACATTGAGTGAAGAGGTTATATGACCGAGGTTACTATCAGGAGTTGCATCTTAAAGGGTCCTTGGCTATGCTGATCCGGGGATTGCAAAACCTTTTCGTAACGCGTTCATATGCTTTCAGCACAAAAATGTTAGAACGAAACTCCTCTCTTGTGTTTGTTCTTTTTCGTACCTTGTTGTTTTTCTTATTTTATCCTTTTGATCCCTATGTGGCTTCTCGTGAAGACTGATGTTATCAATTAACTGAGAAATTCATTCGTTCCTCTTGTTCGGATGATTTCATTCGTTCTTATTGTTCGAATGATTATTGTGAAGACTTGTTGCAATTCATTCCATTGATTCAGCTTATTCCTTTTGTCAATCAATTGCTGATTCGTGGTCATCTCTTACAGGATGGCTCCGAAAAGGGTTCCGAACGCCAACCCAGAGGGTGAAGAGGTCCCAGAACGTCCTCCTTCTCCTCCTCCTCCGCCTGAGGCTTGGAGAGCAAATATGCAGACTACTGCTCAGAACACTCAGTTGATGATGCAGATGATGCAGCAAATGCAAGCTATGCAAGCTAATCAAGCTAATCAGGGCGTTCCAGTGAATCAAGGCAACTTCTTCCAGCAGCACCATGCTACTCTCAACCAGTTCTTGGCCAACAATCCTAAAGCTTTCAGTTACTGTGTCGACCCTCTTGATGCTGAAGATTGGCTAACCGATATCAAGAAGCATTTTGAGTGCAGTAACGTGAAAGAAGATGACTTTGTGAAGTTTGCAGCCTTCCAACTGAAAGATCAAGCAGCTGACTGGTGGCAGCAGTACAAAGACTCAAGGCCGGGTCAAGTGATCTCTTGGGAGAATTTCTGC
Source organism: Secale cereale (assembly GCA_902687465.1). Classification (NCBI taxonomy): domain Eukaryota; kingdom Viridiplantae; phylum Streptophyta; class Magnoliopsida; order Poales; family Poaceae; genus Secale; species Secale cereale. Next base: position 488,104,493 of record LR738712.1, read on the forward strand.
AAGGATTTCCGCTCGCATCACATTCCTACAAGTGTTGTCGAGGGTATGCGTGAGCAATTCCGCAACCTCAAGCAGGGCTCCATGACAGTCTATCAGTATAATGTCAAGTTCCAAAACCTCGCTCGCTATGCAAAGCAAGACATTCCTGATGCAAAGAGTAAAATCTATCAGTTCCGTGGAGGTCTCAAAGATGAACTTCAGCTTGCTCTCACTTTGTTCGAGCCAGACGAATTCAATAAGTTCTATAACATGGCTTTGAAATAAGAAGCAGCTCAGCTCAAGATGGAGGCTTCTAAGAAGAGAATTCGAGATGCTGTTCACTCTTCCTCATCGTCTCAGTTGGCTGCGAAACAACAGAAATTCTGGCTTCCTCCTCCTCCAGTGATTCGAGCTCCATACAACAACTCCAGCAACTTCAACAACTCCAACAACAAGAACTCTAGTTGTCGTGGTTTCTCCCACCCACCCAACCCAAGCAACCAGTCGAAGAAGCAGTTTCAGTCTCAAGGCTCCAAGTCCAGTGGCTCTCAGTTCCGTCCTCTCTCAGAAGTGACTTGCAACAAATGCACTCAGAAAGGTCACTATGCCAACAGATGTCCGAATCCGAAGCGTCTTCCTCCTCCTCCTCCTGTGAGTTCAGCGATTGTCAGGCATGATCCAAAGGCAGCAAGGGTCAATCTGATGAATGCAGCACAAGCGGAGGCTTCTTCTGATGTCATTCTGGGTAACCTTCCAGTGAACTCTTTTCCAGCTAAAGTGTTATTTGATTCGGGTGCATCATGCTCTTTCATGTCTCAACCTTTTGCATCCAAGCACAATATTGCCACTTCAAATTTGCCTCAGAGGTTGGAAGTTATTTCTCCAGGGAGACGTATGTCTTCTACTGTCTATGCTCCGGATGTTTCTATTCGCATGGGAGATTATCGTTTTATGGCTAAACCGGTGGTTCTTGGTCATTCTGATATTGACCTCATTCTCGGAATGGATTGGCTTTCTCAGCATGATGCTCACATTGATTGTGCTCAAAAGGAAGTCAAGTTGACTCATTCTGATGAAGATGTGATTATCTTCGCCTCCAGGGATAATACTATTCGGCTTTTCTCTCTTAATGATAAGGGTGAAATTAATGCCATAGAGCAAATTCCAGTGGTGAATGAATATCAAGACGTCTTTCCAGAAGATCTTCCAGGCATGCCTCCACACCGTCAGGTGGAGTTTGTCATTGAACTCGAGCCGGGCACCGAACCTGCTTGCCGGCGTCCTTACAAGCTCTCTCCGGATGTATTGAAGGAATTGAAGAAGCAGCTTGATAAGCAGGAGAGTATGGGTCTCATCAGACCGAGTACATCTCCGTGGGGCTGTGGTGTCTTATTTGTCAAGAAGAAAGATGGCACGGAGCGTCTCTGTGTTGACTACCGGCCATTGAACAAGAAGACGATTAAGAACAAGTATCCGCTCCCCAACATCAACGAACTCTTTGAGCAGCTCAAAGGAGCTAAAGTGTTCTCTAAGCTTGACCTCCGAATGGGCTATCATCAAATTCGCATTCGCGAGGAAGACATTCCCAAGACGGCCTTCAGAACGAGCTACGGTTCATACGAGTATACCGTCATGTCCTTCGGTCTCGCCAATGCTCCTCCTACCTTTTCAAGGATGATGCATTACATCTTCAACCCCTATACTGGCGAATTCGTGCTTGTGTATCTGGATGATATTCTGGTGTTTTCCAAGAATGAAGAAGATCACGAAAAGCACTTGCGTCTGGTTCTTGATCGACTCCGAGAGCATAAATTCTATGCCAAGTTCTCCAAGTGCGAGTTCTGGCTCGATAAGGTTTTGTACCTGGGCCACATCATCTCAGCTGACGGTATTGCGGTTAATCCCGAGAAAGTTGAAGCAATTGTCAACTGGGAAGCTCCTTAGAACGTCAAGCAGCTCCGCAGTTTTCTGGGTCTTGCCAGCTATTGCAGAAGGTTTGTGGAGAACTTCTCCAAGATTGCCAAGCCTCTTTCCAACCTCCTTCAGAAGAATGTCAAATACTTTTGGTCTCCCGAGTGTGAAGTGGCATTCAAAACCCTCAAAGAGAAGCTTGTCTCTGCTCCAGTTCTGACTCCTCCGGATGAAACCAAGCCCTATGAAGTGTTCTGTGACGCTTCTCTTCAAGGCCTTGGTGGTGTGCTCATGCAAGATAATAAAATTGTGGCATATACTTCTCGGCAGCTCAAGCCAAGTGAGAAGAACTATCCCACACATGATCTCGAGCTAGCAGCTGTGGTACATGCTCTGATTACGTGGAGACATCTGTTGTTGGGCAGAAAAGTCGACATCTTCACTGATCACAAGAGCTTGAAGTACATCTTCACACAGCCGCATCTGAACCTCTGCCAGACTCGTTGGGTCGAGATGATCCAAGAGTACAACCCCAGCATTGAATACACTCCAGGCAAGGCGAATGTGATTGCAGATGCTTTGAGCAGAAAGGCATATTGCAACAGCCTTCTTATCAAGCCATACCAGCCTGAGCTTTGTGAAGCTTTCAGGAAGCTCAACCTTCAAGTTGTTCCGCAGGGTTTTCTTGCTAATCTCCAAATTGCTCCTACCTTGGAAGATCAAGTCCGTGAGGCCCAGCTCAGTGATACCATGGTGAAGAAGGTGAAACATGGGATTGCAAAGGGCACTCCAAAATACAAGTGCTTCCGTGTTGATGAGAGAGATACCTTGTTCTTCGAGGACAGACTCGTTGTTCCCAAAGGTGATCTCAGGAAGCTCATAATGGAAGAAGCTCATGACTCTCTCCTTTCCATTCATCCTGGCAGTTCTAAGATGTACCAAGATCTCAAGCAGTCTTACTGGTGGACACGCATGAAAAGGGAGATTGCCCAATTCGTGAACGAATGTGATGTATGCCGAAGAGTGAAAGCAGAACATCAACGTCCAGCCGGTCTTCTCCAACCTCTTCCTATTCCCGAGTGGAAGTTCGACCACATTGAAATGGACTTCGTCACTGGTTTTCCTAAATCCAAGACAGGCAATGATGCTATCTTTGTGGTGATTGACAAGCTTACCAAAGTCGCTCACTTTCTTCCAGTCAAAGAATCAATCAATGCAGCTCAACTTGCAGAGGTGTACACTTCCAGAATTGTGTCCCTACATGGCATTCCTCAAGTGATATCCTCAGACCGTGGCAGCTTGTTCACATCAAGGTTCTGGGACTCCTTTCAGTCCGCCATGGGCACGAAGATCAGGTTCAGCACTGCCTTTCATCCTCAAACTAGTGGTCAAGTCGAGCGTGTGAATCAGATCCTAGAAGATATGCTCAGAGCCTGTGTCATCTCCTTCGGCATGAAATGGGAAGACTGCCTTCCATTTGCCGAGTTTTCTTACAACAACAGCTTTCAAGCAAGTGCAGGCAAAGCACCGTTTGAAATTCTCTATGGTAGAAAGTGCCGTACCCCTCTCAACTGGTCTGAAACAGGCGAACGCCAACTTCTTGGCAATGATTTGATCTCTGAAGCCGAAGAAATGTGCAAAGTCATACGTGAGAATCTCAAGGCCGCTCAGTCGCGTCAGAAGAGCTACTATGACGGAAAGCATCGTGATTTGGCTTTCGACATCGGTGATCATGTCTATCTCCGAGTTTCCCCGATGAAAGGAACCCAAAGATTCGGTATCAAAGGAAAGCTTGCTCCTAGATACGTCGGGCCTTTCAAGATTCTTGGCAAAAGAGGCGATCTAGCCTATCAGCTCGAGCTCCCTTCAAACTTTGCAAATGTTCATGATGTCTTCCATGTGTCTCAACTTCGCAAATGCTTCAAGGCACCTGAGCGCATGATTCCGTTTGAGGAGATTGATCTTCAACAAGACCTTTCCTACCGAGAGCATCCAGTTGCAATTCTCGAAGAAACCGAACGCAAGACTCGCAACAAGTCCATCAAGTTTCTGAAAGTCAAGTGGTCACATCACACAGACCGAGAAGCTACCTGGGAACGAGAAGATCATCTTCGTTCCGAGTACCCTTCCTTTTTCCAGTCCTAGATCTCGGGACGAGATCTTTTTGTAGTAGAGGAGAGTTTGTAATGCCCCGGATGTAATACTTTCCCTTTTGGGTATATAATAAATCTCCGGCTTCATCTATTTCCCGTTTCGGGTTCTTTGTCTTTCGGGCTTTCGTCGTTTTGTTGTGTGAGTGTGTGGCATTCATTCATATCATGTAGACATGTGCATTGCATTGCATTTGTGTTGTGGGTTGCATCCGGTTCGTCGTGTTTCTTCCCGTTGTCCGTTTCGCGTTTCGGAGCTCCCTCACGTGTCCGTGACGTCCCGTAGGCCTACTTTGTTGTTCGGGCGTTTTACGTTACCGGTGTGCCGCGAGGTTGTCATGTGTGTTGTTGTTTTATTGTGTGCAACCCGCCTCTCAAATCTCGTCTCGTTTGGACTCCGTTGACTTTTTCCTCCGTTGTCCATGTGGGTCCGAAGTGCCTTCGCTTCGTGTTCCGGAAACATCCTTACTGCAGTCTTTTATCTCCGTCTAGGCCCTTTAAATCTGTCCCCGCGATCGGATCCGTCGGATCGCGATCGGAGGGCTCCTAGCGCCCCTAAACTCTCCCTAACCCTAAAATTCTGCTACATATAGACCCCCTAGTCTATTTTGGGCATCCCTATCCCCTTCTTCTTCCTCCTCTAGATCCCCTTCCTTTTTTTTCTTTTCTTTCTCAGATCCCAAAAATTCTACTGGTTCCCGAAGGAACCTGCCGCAGCCGCAGCCGCCAGGAGCGATCTGGCCTCACCAGGGTCAACGCTCCGTCGCCGCCAGGAGGGCCCGAGGTCTCTCCGCGCCTCCCCCTTCGACCGCATCAACCAGATCGACCGATCGGCCACTCCCGCGCCAGTGGACCACTTCGCCGGCCCACCGCTCCACTCCCTTCGCACCGCGGGCGACCGCGTCCCTCCGCACCAGTCCAGGCTGCGGGGCCTCCTCGCGACCGGTCAGTTGCCGCGCAACCGGGCCACGCGCTCACCACGCCTCCCCAGCGGGCCTTCTCCACCGGGCGCTCCGCAGGCCGCCTAGCGGGCCGCCGCCTCCACCGCTCCCGCGGGCCTCTCGCCTCCGCGCGCGGGCCGCCTCTGCCTCGCCTAGCAGGCCGCCGCCGCCTCTGCCTCCGCTGGGCCAAACCAGATCCGCCGGCCCGCGTCCGTTTTTTTTCCAGATCCAGAGGTTGACTCTAATTCCACTAAGTCTCTGTTCTGGTAATCTGAAATGCTATCTTTAAACTGCTGTAACTTTGTGCCTGTTGCTCCGTTTTGCGCGTGTAGCATGTCCAGATGTTCGTGGAGATGTCCTCTACGTTTTACCTGTTGTTGTCATGCATGTTAGATGTCATCTTGACACTTGTTTTGCTGTTGCAAGAGTGCATCATGATATAAACTGCTGTTATGTGTTATTTTCATGCCACCTTTGACTTGTGATAAACTTTTAGCTCGTTTGTCCAAACGATGCAAATGACATGTCCACGTGTTCGTCTCGTCACGAACTACGTGTTGCTTGTGATAGGTTGCATGGTAGATTTATTATTTCCTTGTTATCATCGTTGCAAAGTGCCATGTTCATATGTTGAGTTTTCACTTGTTATGAAATACCATCTTGTTGAGCTCGTTGCAATCGTTGTGTTTGCCTCAATGATGCATGCTTGTGTGTTTCGGGATCACCTTCATATGCACTTTGATGAGGTGCTTACCCTTTGCCATGTTTAGTTTCGAGGTGACTTAAACATGCTCTTTTGTGTGCTATGATGATATTGCTGTTTTGGGACTTAGTGATTTTTCACTAAGTCTGAAATCTGTAACGTTCCGATGCCATGTTCGTGTGATGTTGTAGGACAAAGCATGATAGTTTTGGGGTGGATTTTGATTGTTCCTTGAAGTATATATTGTTGTCTTTCCATTCATGTCCTCACATGTCCATTTGAGTGGCTGTAGCATGTTTATCTTTTGCTCTAAAGTTTCAATAAAATTCTGCTGCCAGAATTTTATTGCAAAGTTCAATATGTCCAAGATCATTGCTATTGATCCGTGACTCCGTTGGGGGTGCACTTTGGACCTAGTTGCTGTACTATATGTCTAGTTTGTGTTCATGTCCTTTGCCATGCTTTTTGGGTGCTGTAGCTTAATTATTTTGAGCTCCAAAGATGCTATGTTACTGTAATTTTCAGCTTTCGCTCAAATCTTGTTTCGGGCATAACTTTTAGCCCGTAACTCCGATTTCAGCGAATCTTATATCAAACTTGGGTGATTTTCTGTGTAGATTAATAATATCAGCTTGTTATCTTGTTTTGAGGTGTTTTGCTTGAGTGATGTTTTCCGTGCTCCATGTGCATCCTTAGTGCATCCATCATGCATTCATGTTTTTCGAGTGCGCATTGCATCTTGTTGATTGGTGCTTGGTGTGATTGTTTTGTTTAGAGCCGGAAGCTGAGACCGGGTACGAAGTTGAGCACGAGGTTTCCAACGAGGTTGAGCACGAGGACCCTTCTTACGATCCGAACGACTTCTCTTCAGGCAAGATGACCGAACCCCGATAACATTACTATCTTTGCCTATTGCTAGTAGTCTCGATCTATAGTTTTGCCTCGATGCCCATGTTCTTCTTGTCAGCCTCCTACTTGTAACCAATTGCCATGTTTAACCACCCTACCTATGCAAACCGTTGCTTGGCTAAGTACGCTTCGCTCAGCCCTTCTTATAGCGTTGCTAGTTGCAGGTGAAGTGAAGATGCTTGCTCCATGTTGAAGTTTGGTTGGGTTATATCACACTATATAAATGCTTTAATTGAAATCATCTATATATTGGCAAGGGTGGAAGGCTAAGCCTTTTGCTTGGTAATTTGTTCCACTCATGCCGTTAGGATCCGTATAAGCCGGTTTTATGTTCCTTGATTATGCGTTCCTAACACGGTTGGGGTGTATGGGACCCCCTCGATAAACCGCTAAGTGCTAAGTCTTTTCCAGCAAATCCCAACATTGGTACTATTTGCCTAATAACAAACTAAACATGCATAGGGAGTAATTAACCCTCTTTCTTAATCAACAACCCTGGGCCAGTGCTCCACATGAGTGTTGGTCCGAAACGGGGAGCCTGCGGGGCCACCTCGAGGAAACTCAAGGTCTGGTAAAAACCCGTAGCTTCGCCCATCCGGACGTGTCCTGAGACCTAGATACGCGCGGCTACGATCAGGGTGTCGACACGCCGGGAGGATTTGCTGGATTAGCCTTACCTTAGTTCGGTATATCTTGAGCACGGGATTCCGAGGATACTCGGGTCTTCCCACTTTGGAGTTGCGACTCCGCGGATCGTGGGCTTGTAATGGGTCAAGTTGGAACACCCCTGCAGGGTTTGAACTTTTGAAAGCCGTGCCCGCGGTTATGTGGAAGATGGGAGCTTGTTAATTCCGGTTGTAGATAACTTGACACAATGTTACTAATACACTACCAGCGTGTGTTCCGTGACTGTCAATTTCCGAATAGGGATTCGGGAGTTGAACACGGAGGGGTTATGATTGTGAGCTTGTAGCTAGGATCACTTCGTGATCACTTCTCGCCGATGCCTTCTCTTCTCGCTCTCACTTGCGTAAGCTAGATGCTAGTTGCTGCTGCAGACTTTCTTTTCTTCAGCCTTATCCTCACCCAAAGGCTTTGATAGTTCTGTTACCCGGAGACGGGATTGCTGAGTCCTCTGTGGCTCACAGTTACTTCACACACCAGATGCAGGTCCAGCTGTGAGCTATCCAGGTGATGGCACCGAGCTGGATTGGGAGTACGACGAGGAGCGTAGTCGGTACTACGTGCGCTACCCGGACGATCAGTAGTGGAGTCTCTTACTAGGATTCGATCCGCCTGTGGTTTATTTATCTGAGTTTGGTACTTTGACATTTGGCTTTTGCCCTTAGAGGGTTGTAGTGCTCTTAATGTATGATGTTTGAGACTTGTACTGTAATTCTGTGACGTGGCGAGTGTAAGCCAACTATTTTCAGTTTACTATCCCCTCTTTTACATGAGTTGTGCAAAGATTACCAAACTTGAGATCATTCTAGGATGGACTTATGCCTTTAAGTCGTGCCTCGACACGTAGGAGGTATAACTCCATCCTGGGCATTATAGGAAAAGATACTCGACATTGGAAAAGCTTTAGCATACGAACTACACGATCTGTGCTAGGCTTAGGATTGGGTCTTGTCCATCACATCATTCTCCTAATGATGTGATCCAGTTATCGACGACATCCAATGTCCATGGTCAGAAAACCGTGACCATCTGTTGATCAACGAGCTAGTCAACTAGAGGCTTACTAGGGACATGGTGTTTGTCTATGTATCCACACATGTATGTGAGTTTCCTATCAATACAATTCTAGAATGGATAATAAACAATTATCATGAACAAGGAAATATAATAATAACCATTTTATTATTGCCTCTAGGGCATATTTCCAACATGGACGAAGGACCACAAGGAGATGGCAGCCATTCTTGCCGACTGGCTTGCCGGCAGGCAGTCGAATGACGACGACATCCCAATAGAGAACATGGTAGTCGATGATCCGGCGCCAACCCCCTCCTCCGCGCCATCCTCGCCGGTGCATTGCACCATGACCATCAGCGAGGCCCGTGCCCAATATATGGACACGGTGAGCCAAAAGCGTGAGGAGCTGTTCCGGGAGGCGCAGGCCGACGCCGCCTACAACCACCATCTCCACCAGGAGCACATGCAGGCGGAGGAGCAGATCACCGCGGAGCAGGAGGCCCTGCTCGACTAATACCGCTCCGCCCACGAGGGCCGCCTCGAGCGCTGGCGGTACTGCATGCGGGTGGCGGAGGCTGCGGCCGCCTACAAAGAGGGCGATGAAGCGGGCGAGGTGCTGTTTGGCGAGACCGAGGACGAGGCAGAGGACAATGCCGGCTCCGACGAGTCCCCGCTCTGCTGGCGCCGATGAGGCCCTACTTCGCCGAGGCCCCGCGGCGCCAACAACGAGGCAGAGGACACTGATACGTCCAAAACGTATCTATAATTTCTGCTTGCTCCATGCCTCTTTTGTGTGATATTGCTATGATATTTATGCACTTCCATACACTTTTGATCATATTTGGACTAACCTATTAACTTAGTGCACCCCAGTGCCAGTTTCTGTTTTCTGATGTTTTTGTATTTCAGGTTTTCCCATTACTTAAATTGCCAGAAAAATTCCGGGAAAAATATATAAAAAATCAGCGCTCCAGAAGCTTCCATACGGCAGAAGAAGGGCCACAGGGGCTCTAGGCGCCCTGTGGGGGCGGCCCCCCTCCTGGCCGCGCCGGGGGGGCGCCTGGGCCCCCCTGACCGCCTCTGGTGCCCCCCTTTCGCATATATTTACACCGCGTCCCGAAACCCTCGAGGACGGAACCCTTTTTCGCGATCTCATCTCTGTTCCGCCGCCGCCGCGCTTCCAAGATCGGGAGCACCAGGAGAACTCTTCCCGGGACCCTGCCGGAGGGGAGAACCACCACCGGGAGCTTCTCCACCACCATGGACGCTTCCCGGATGAGCCGTGAGTAGTTGGCCTTGGACCATGGGTCCATGACCAGTAGCTATGTGATGTTCTCCTCCCCTCTTTGTTCTTCATCGATTAGACCTCGTAAGCTGCCCTACATGATCGAGGCACATATGTAATCTTTATGTTGTTGCTATGCTGAGTTTGCTGGGATCTGATGGATTATGAGATTATGTTCAGATTGTGTGTGAGTAATATATTTGATTCACCTCTTTTATATTTATGTTCTTGAGTAATTCTTGCATGTTCTCCGTTGTTGTTTATTGCTTTGGCCAAGTAGTAGGTAGTAACTCCAAGAGGGAATGTTATGCTTGATTGTGGGTTCATGCCCCTCGATGACTAGCTTGAGTGACAGAAACATGAGTCTAGGGGATGTGCTGTTGCCACAAGGGGGAAAACAATGGTGCTTGTACTTGCGGGTGCAAGGATTGTTTACTTTACGCAAAGTTCTTTTGATGCAGTTGTCTGTTGCTTTGAGTTTACACTATGGGTGGGACTCGCAACTTAATACCAGCGAGATGTTCTGGATAGATATCTCAAGGTGGATGATTAGTAGTAGATGCAGATGGATTTCGGTCTACTTGCCTTGGCGTACCACCCATGCTTTTGAGCCTCTACCTTTCTTTGCGGCATAGTTAGCATTGGTTTGCGCACATAATCATGTCAATTGCCCAGCTGTAATTTGTTTACCTCGCTTAGCTATTTTATCGTCTTTTGGGAGAGAGACATCACTAGTGAACATCATGGGACCCCGGTCCATATTACCATCACTGATCACACCCGCTATTTATTTCCTGTTCTTATTTCCTAGTTGCAGTAATACCTATCACTATTATCTCTTGCGTTTGATCCTTTGTAAACGACAAGGCCGGAGGGATTGACAACCTCTCTGTACTCGTTGGGAGCAAAGTTATTTGTATCTGTGTGCAGGTCCTGTCAAGCGGAAGTTTCTGGCGCCCTTGACACCTTCTTGTCGACCCTCGGAGTCTCACGGGATTCGATCCTTGGTATCTTTGCCAAGGGAAAACTACCGCTACGCTACATCTCAAACCTTCCACTTGGGGTAACCAACGAGGGGCGAGAAGCCATCAAGCAAAGTTTTCTGGCGCCGTTGCCGGGGACTCCACTCTTCAAGATAGGAGTGTTGCACGCTATCTTTTATCTTTGCTTTTTAGTCTTGTTAGTTTACCTTTCAGTTTTTGCTTTAGTGTCTTTTACCATAAATCACAAAAATATTTATCTCGCTTTTAGTTGGTATTATGTCTGGTCCTTTTGCCTTTGGTGAGGCAGAAGTGCTCACCTTTAAACAAAGAGGTGGTGAAAGTCTAAAAGATGCTTGGTATAGAATTAATGATTCTCATAAAAGAGCCACCAAGAAGCAACCTACTACTATCTTGCTTAGAAATTTTTATGTTGGAATTACTTCTTGGAATAGGTTTATTCTAGATTCTGCTATCAATGGAAATTTCCTAGAAGCCCCAGTTTGGGAATCTCTTAGTATTATGAAAAATCTTGTTGGAAACCCCCCTCTTGATAGCATTCAAGAGGACATTACCCTAGCTCACATTATGAAAAAAACTTGAAAAGATAGAGCTAGAGATGCCAAACATTAATAAGATAAATGAGTTGGATCGTAAGATCCAAGGGAATTTAAATAGGCTTGATAGCTCCATGCATAAAATTCTCAAAACTTTTGAGACCATCAAATCCCATGACTTGGATTCTTCTAGGATAGACAAGATTGAGGAAATCTTTGACACTATAGGAACTACTTTCTCCTCAATCAAAACCAAAAAGGTAGAAACTCCGGCAAAGAAGGAGCCTAAGTTTGTTTACGTTCCAAAGGCTCCTCGTTCCAAAAGTAATCCATCTATTGCCAAAGGGGTTGAAACTGTGAAGACTTTGGAAGAAACACCTCTCTTTGATAAATTTATTAATGAATCTTCCATTGACTTTTTTCCTTTTGGTCTTCTCCCTAGAAGTATCTCTATTAGGCCTTTCTTTGAAAGTCCTCTTAAGACTAGTTGTACTATTGAAGAGCTTTTTGATGAGCTTGATGATGGTTCAATTGATACAACTTGATCTTTTTTGCATTATGCCTAGCTTAAAGGCATAAAAGAAAGCGCTTTTGGGAGGCAGCCCACAATGAATAAAATTTTATTTTGCTTTTGTTGTGTCTTGATGTTTGTTACTACAGTAGCATCATCATTGTATCTTTACTTTTCAGCTTTGTGCCAAGTTTACCCTCTGATTGCAAGAAAGTTCAAAAGTTATGATGTGCAGTCCAGAAAATAGATTATGTCCTTGGACAGAAAAATTCGTATAAAATCACCAGATCATCTTTTTGATCTGAATTTTGTTACAACGTGCTCTATACAATTAGTTTTCATGCGTCTGTTCTGAGTTTTTTGATTTGAGTTGCAGAAGTGCCCCGAAAAAATTATTTACTACCTGCTGGTCTGTTTTTCACAGATTCTGTCCTGTTTTGCCTTTTCTTCGTTTTGCAAACCTTGAGCTTGCTTTTTCTTTGTAAAAACCTTTTGGCAATTTTGAGAAACAGTAGCCCTTCAAGATTATCTTTATTTCCAGCAAGGAAAAATTATTTTATTATGGGCACTAACCTCGCTAATCAGATTATGATGAGTTATGTATGAAGGGAGTTTTCAAGTGTGCGAGGGAAGATGATAAAAAGATTCAGGAGGGTCAAACGCTCAAGCTTGAGAATGCCCCCGTGCACCCCCAAGAAATATTCAAGAAGACTCAAGCATCTAAGCTTGGGGATGCCCCCGTGCATCCCCTTCTCCATCAACAATTATCAGTTCGTCTTTCGTTCCACTATATTTTAATCACTTCATGCGTTATGTGCTATTCTTGGAGCGTCTTGCTTTTAGTTTCCTTTTTAGTTTTCTTTAGCTTTGCTTGTTGTTCATAACGAGTTAGAACCCAACTTTCTTTGTGTGAGAGAGAAACACGCTCCACTTCAACCTAGAACACAACATAGGATTTTCATGCTTATCTTTGCTGTGTGTGTTCTTTGTCTCTCCATAGCTACTGTCATGTTTAGCTCTTAGTTTTCATGCTTTTCTTTTTAAAGAACTTTTGTTTAGTTGGTTGTTGAACTCTCATGAGTTTTCATGTTTATCTTGTTAAGAGAGTTTGCCCGTTGCACTGAGTTGTGTGTCTTAAACTTAAAGTAGGTAATTGAGGTTGCTATTTAATTTTAGTAGTAACCTGCAATAGTTTTGAGGTATTGCCATGAGTAATGTTTGAACTTTTGGTGTAAAGAGCTTTAGCCTATTAGTGATAGATGTCGTATTGTGGGCAATCCGTGTTTATTTTCGAAAACCTACAAAATAGTTGAGAACTTTAGCTACTAAATGGATCACTAATCTTTGGAGGGATCGAATATTAGAGTACACTCACGTACCATGGGTCGAGGATGAGCAAGGGTAACCAAACCCCCATACACACCTCCTCGGGGTACTTGTCTCTTTGTGAACCTCCTAATTAGATTGAGGGTTACCAATAATAAGTGCATGAGTTCTTAAGACTAATGTGAGTATTCGAAGGTTGACACTTCCACCTATCCATATTTTTCTAGCCTCTTCGGTACCGTGCATTGCCCTTTCTCACCTCGACAGTTGGTGCATACTTCGCCGGTGCATCCAAATCCTTGGCACGATACGCTCTGTCATCATAAGCCTCATTATATCCTTCCTCAAAACAGCCACCATACCTACCTATTAAGGCATTTCTATAGCCTTTCCGAGATACATTGCCATGCAACATCCATCCTCTCATGACTTGATCTTTATGTCATACATGCTTTTTGCTTGATCGATGAGCCGCATGCTAGTTAGGCCTTGCCCTAATCATTGCTACATGACATGCTAGTATCATTGCATATCCTGCTACACTGGCAGAGGCATACATTTGCATACATCATGATAGTTTCATTTTCTTTATGTTGAGTACTTTTGTAAAGTGTGAAAGATCTTCTATACTTCTTGTAATACATAGAGTGTTTCCCCTAAGTGAGGAAAAGATCCCAAAGAGGACAAATCAAAAGATCCCAAAGAGGACAAAATCAAAAGATCCCAAAGAGGACAAATGAGAGATAAATAGAAAGAGCCATTGAGGCCACACAAAAAAGAGAGAAAAAGAAATAAAAAGAGAGAAGGGGGCACACTACTATTTCTTTTGAGAGATCCACACTCGTACTCCATCTTATACTTTGTACTCCATAGAGATTATCATTTATGCATATAGCTATGTGGGGACCTTTACACTATAGAACTTGGCTTGTATATTCCAATGATGAGCCTCCTCAAAAGAGCTCTAGGTCTTCTTGAGCAAGCAAGTTGGATGCACCCCCACTAGTTCCATTGGAGAGCTTACCTTAGCTCATATGTGCATCCGTTGCATGGCAATCCCTACTCCTCGCATCATATCTATCATTTGGCTTTCTCTCGCCGATGATTGTCCTCATTGATGTGAGCCTTTCACACCTTTTTTGTCTTCCCCCTCTATCATTTTTCTCTTTGCCATCCTAAGTGTCGAATTTCTTGCTTACGCTCATCCATTGCATGAGTGCTCAAAATATCGAAAGGGAGTGGATCATTTTGACTTGTACCTGGCTGACGGTCTGGGGATGAGTCAAGATAAGATTCCAAAGAAGACCAAGTGTGAAACTTTAGTAGATTAAGTTCTCAACAATACAAAAACTATGTTTTACTCTCATATATCCCTATCCCCTTTCTTGCACGCAAACACCATTTGGAGACATTCGAGTCACGGACAGCGAGAGCTCTTGCACCTTTATGTTCTTATGTTACTTGTTACAATGCTAATATAGACTCTTGCTTGTTATGACTTGAATTGGATTACATGCCTTGATTGCTTTACTTAAAAGTTCTTATATGGTTAATAGCATGTCACCACAGAAATTATGCTTGTTATCATTTACCTACTCGAGGACGAGCAGGAATTAAGCTTGGGGATGTTGATACGTCCAAAACGTATCTATAATTTCTGCTTGCTCCATCCCTCTTTTGTGTGATATTACTATGATATTTATGCACTTCCATACACTTTTGATCATATTTGGACTAACCTATTAACTCAGTGCACCCCAGTGCCAGTTTCTGTTTTCTGCTGTTTTTGTATTTCAGGTTTTCCCATTACTTAAATTGCCAGAAAAATTCCAGGAAAAATATATAAAAAATCAGCCCTCCAGAAGCTTCCATACGGCAGAAGTAGGGCCAGAGGGGGGCCACAGGGGCACCAGGCGCCCTGTGGGGGCGGCCCCCCTCCTGGCCGCGCCGGGGGGGCGCCTGGGCCCCCCTGACCGCCTCTGGTGCCCCCCTTTGGCATATATTTACACCGCGTCCCGAAACCCTCGAGGACGGAACCCTTTTTCGTGATCTCATCTCCGTTCCGCCGCCGCCGCGCTTCCAAGATGGGGAGCACCAGGAGAACTTTTCCCGGCACCCTGCCGGAGGGGAGAACCACCACCGGGAGCTTCTCCACCACCATGGACGCTTCCCGGATGAGCCGTGAGTAGTCTCCCTTGGACCATGGTTCCATGACCAGTAGCTATGTGATGTTCTCCTCCCCTCTTTGTTCTTCATCGATTAGACCTCGTGAGCTGCCCTACATGATCGAGGCACATATGTAATCTTTATGCTGTTGCTATGCTGAGTTTGCTGGGATCTGATGGATTATGAGATTATGTTCAGATTGTGTTTGAGTAATATATTTGATTCACCTCTTTTATATTTATGTTCTTGAATAATTCTTGCATGTTCTCCGTTGCTGTTTATTGCTTTGGCCAAGTAGTAGGTAGTAACTCCAAGAGGGAACGTTATGCTTGATTGTGGGTTCATGCCCCTCGATGACTAGCTTGAGTGACAGAAACATGAGTCTAGGGGATGTGCTGTTGCCACAAGGGGAAAAACAACGGTGCTTGTACTTGCGGGTGCAAGGATTGTTTACTTTACGCAAAGTTCTTTTAATGCAGTTGTCTGTTGCTTTGAGTTTACACTATGGGTGGGACTCGCAACTTAATACCAGCGAGATGTTCTGGATAGATATCTCAAGGTGGATGATTAGTAGTAGATGCAGATGGATTTCGGTCTACTTGCCTTGGCGTACCGCCCACGCTTTTGAGCCTCTACCTTTCTTTGCAGCATAGTTAGCATTGGTTTGCGCACATAATCCTATCAATTGCCCAGCTGTAATTTGTTTACCTCGCTTAGCTATTTTATCGTCTTTTGGGAGAGAGACATCACTAGTGAACATCATGGGACCCCGGTCCATATTACCATCACTGATCACACCCGCTATTTATTTCATGTTCTTATTTCCTAGTTGGAGTAATACCTATCACTATTATCTCTTGCGTTTGATTCTTTGTAAACGACAAGGCTGGAGGGATTGACAACCTCTCTGTACTCGTTGGGAGCAAAGTTATTTGTATCTGTGTGCAGGTCCTGTCAAGCGGAAGTTTCTGGCGCCCTTGACACCTTCTTGTCGACCCTCGGAGTCTCACGGGATTCGATCCTTGGTATCTTTGCCAAGGGAAAACTACCGCTATGCTACATCTCAAACCTTCCACTTGGGGTAACCAACGAGGGGCGAGAAGCCATCTAACACCGCTGGCTCCGCCGAGGCCCCACCCTGCCGGCAACGAGGGGGAGGATTTCCCCCGCTCTGCCGAGGCGCCGCCCGCCGGCAACGAGACAGAGGACATCGCCGGCTCCGTCGAGGCCCTGCCCCGCTGCCAACGAGGCCGCGCCACGTAGAAAACAAGGAAGAGTAGAACACGGTAGGTCACCGCCGCTCGGGTCCAAGTAAGGCCACCGCTGCTACCCTCCGGTTGCTGGCAGTGAGCTGTACATCATGGAGCAATTCTATGATTACAGGATGATTGAAGAGCGCTCCATGGTTGAGCAAGCTAATGAGATACAATCATTTGCTAGAGAACTTGAGCACTTCAGTTGTATGCTACCGGACAAGTTTGTTGCCGGAGGTATCATCACTAAGCTTCCTCCTTCATGTATCTCATTGGCACTCTTGATGTGGAAGAAAAGACGAGAGCAAGGGACACATGTGCTCGAGGAATTGAGGGAGGATCTAGTGCCAATCTGGTACAGAAGAAGAACTTCCAGCCCCACAAGTTCAAGAACAAGGGCAAATTTCATGGTAAAGCAAAGTTTGATGGGAAGAACAAGGCTGTGCAACACATGAACTTCAAGAAGAAGAATGACAAGAAGAAAGGTGTTTGTCATGTCGGGATCCTGATCATTGGGCTCCTAGTTGCCCTAATCGCTATGACAAGCTAGGCGGGTTGACCACTGACGGCCATTTAGCTTCTTGGCGGCGACGAGGAGTCGGAGAGCTATGTTGGAGAAGGACGCTGCTTCTACTTAACTGCTGGTGCAGTTGGCTGACTCACATGTGGGCCCAACAGGCATCTGGGCCACATGTCAGTTACGCAACTGCACTTGTAGTTAAGTCACCGAAGCTTCTGTTCGGCTCAGCTGGACAGGTGGGTAGCTTCGGTTACTTAATTATACCTCCAGTGCACCCCTTTTTAGTTGAAGAATGTATGAAATGTAATGACATCCGACATGTTTATATGAAATCCGACCGTGTATGAATGAATTTATTTTGATTAGTTCGAATTCTTGTATCACTGGCATTATTCCCAGGGTGATCACCTCGTTTGCAGTAGTTTCACATGTACTCTCTCCGGTCCTTTCTAGTCTGCATACAAGTTTTGTCTGCAGTCAAAGTATCTCTACTTTGACCAATCTTATAGAAAAAAGTATGCACTTTCACAATGTGTGAAGTAAAAAGGAACAGAAGGAGTACAAAGAGTTTGAGCAGCTTTTTAGTGTTCCTGTACATTGCAATCAAACACATAAGCCTGGCAATTCATAGAGAACATTCAAAACAATCGATGATTCTGCATCTCAGCGATTCACATGTCAGAGCCAATATTTACTTCACAACTAAAGAAAAAAATAAGAAAAAGGATCGACGCTACTGACAGCAAAGGGCGTCCCATTCGAAAATATCAAACACATGTCTTCTTTCTAAAATCAATGAGAAAAATTTGACAAGGTTTTCCCAGTCCAAAATACCAAATGCCTACGATTGTGGAATGGGCAGGGTTTGCATCAGTTCGGACATTGACATGGCACCTCGTGCTAAATAAACCAGCTGTTCTTTTTGTGCAGTTCCACCAAAATCAACCAAATTCGCGCGTAGCTTGTATGATTTCGCCCTTATATGTTGCAATGCCTTGAACTTATCGACACCTCCTTTCTTGTGGTGGAAATGAATGATTCAATGTATTCATGAACATTTTGTGTAGTTCCCATTGAAATCAAGATGGGCACCCCTGTTTGCACAAATACAAAAAAAGTGATTAGTATAAAGCAAACTGTACATGGTCCATGTAGAGCACACTTTTAGAAAAATGGAACTCACCGGAAAGAATCCTAGAACAGCATTGTACTCACGCATCACATCAAGAAAATGGAGATTTGTCAGTCCTTCTGAGCTGAAGTTAGTTTGGTCTTGTGGGGGGGGGGGTAATGTAACCATCCTTCAACTGCTCCTTCTGATGAGAAGATAGATAGGGCTTCTTCATCCTGGCCTAATCGGAACTAGTCACTTCACGTACTCCATATTATTCTTTAGGGCTTGTTCATTTAATCCTCCTCCCAAGGGGATTGGAGTGGATTGGAGAGGATTTTGGCTTGTAGGGGATCTAATCCCCCTCAAACCCTGCCATTCCCCTTCAAAACCACCTCAACCGAACAAGGCCTCAGAGGAGGAGGATCTTGTTGTGCAAAGAAAAGAGGATAATTAAATGCTAGCATCCCTGTTTGCTCGAAAAAAAGGAAAGGTAATATTTAAAACAACACAAATGAAGCACTTCTCAAGGACAATACCACTTTTTGATGACAGTATCTAAACAGTAGCACAACACCAATAGAGATGACAAAGCACAATCATATGGATGAAATCAGTGGGCGAGTACCAACTTTTGTCAGGAGCCTTATTGTGTAGAGCATACAGATGAAGCACTTCTCTGGAAACATCTGTTGCTATCTACTTTGGTGGCCATTCTTACTATATACTCCTCGATTAGATTAATGTTTCCAACATCTTCTTGTGCAGTTCCACTAAAATATATGGTATCTTCAAAGAAGATCCCTGTTTGCACAAGTGGAGATAATTACGTATTACATTAAGAGTGGCATCAAATCAGTGGCAAAACAATTGCTCGTTCCAGCCATAGCAATAAATTAAGATGCAAAACTATATCATTACTTGTGTCATCACAGTTCCAGTGCTTCTTTACAGCACCAGGAGTTGATTTTTGTTTTTCTTCCGCTTGTTCTTCCCCTTCATCACTTGGTTCAATAACAGACAAGCTTCGCCTTCAATGTAAGATTTGGCATGTCAATTAGGTTGCACAAGTATAGCACTAAACAATGACATTAATTTTCTAATGAAAGTGGCAAAATACAGGCCAACAGTTGTGAAATATCCTTATCTTACCTCAATGGAAAATTGCGGTGCACATACAGAGTGGAACTCTTGTCTCCATTTGCGCAGTTCACTAAAATCAAGCAACATTACCGTACAAGTAGCACAACATATGAAAGCACACTACATAATCATGTGAAAGAAGGATAGTACCGACCTCTCATGACGTGGAATTCAAAAAACTCACAAGAAGAAGATCTGAACCAAATATGCCAACACGGATAGGAAGTAAGATCTCCTCTTGTGCAGTTCCACTAAGATCAAGCAATCAAGCAACATTGTCGGTGTGACATTTTGGTTGAACTACACAAATCACTCTTAAAACAAAAGTGTTTTGTGCAGTGCAACAAAAGGTCACAATGGCAACAAGGTGAAGTAGATAACCCTGTTTACACAGAGGTGCAAAGGAAACAACTAGTGGTCAATGACGGTGGATGACACAGAAGCCAACAAAAAGAAGCATCTACCTTATCTAAATGGGGAAGAAAGCAAGACAGTAGCATTTCTCAAACGGTGGCATTGATTAATATTAACAAAGAGATTATATTAACAATAAAATTCGTTAAACATGTAATTTGCTTTTAACTGTGGCATTGCGTCAATTTTCCAGCGGCATTATTAGAGGGTGCTTGTTTACAAGGACATTTTGGTGAAGGGACTAAAAAAACTCTGTGTCAGTCACATCTAAACCAAACAGGAGGGACTTTTAGGGACTAAAAGTGGGCATTTGGGACTAAAGAAAGAAGACCCCGAGGGAGAGTCTTTTTGGGACTTTTTTCCAACAGTTGCCCCTGCCACGCATCGCACCTTGTCTCTATTAGTTCATTACTAGGGGTAACATGGTCTTTTAGCATGTCATTTAATAACCTCTAGTCCATATTTAGTCCCTGGAACCAAGCAGGTAGGGACTAGGGAGTTTTTAACCAAATAGGGCCTTAGATTAACAACAGCTAAAGAGTTGCACGGGACAGTAGACGCACCAGCACCATGTGCATCTACCGATGTACTGGGATGATGCACAGTCTGTTGCAACAAAGAACAAACAACCAAGGAGCATATTTGTGTTGGTCCCAGTTTTGTTATCTTTAGACATCTTTCCCTATGTGAGCACAGCAAATCTAGTCCTGCTCAAACTCTACAGCCTTGTCCCCCAAAACAAAAGATCAGTTCGTTACAGATGTGCGTGCTGCGTTTGTCATTGTTTTCCCTTTTCGACAAACGTAGGTGCTGGATAGCCAGTTTGTACTAGTACTTTCCCCACTTCCTTTCCTCTGTGAACCACGTCCTAGATTTATGCTATACAACTTTCCCCACTACTTTCCCCCAGTGCGGTCCTTTTTGAAGCACGTCTTAGATTCATGCGATACAACTTTCCCCACAACTTTCCCCCTTCCTTTCGTTTTTGAACCACGTCCTAGATTCATGCTATACAACTTTTCTCACTACTTTCCCCCATTCCTTTCCTCTTTGAACTTTCCCCACTACTTTCCTGTTTGATCGAACACCTAGATTCGAGTGCAGAAGTGAAAAAAGGCCACATGCATTTAGAGCAATGCATCTGGAATAAGTAAATTATACCTTAAGGTTCTTGGGGTGTGGTTCGGTGGGCGACTGAAGGCCGTTCGACCCACACTATGTACGACGGCGAAGAAGAAGGGGTCGGAGGCCTTCCCGTGCCGCTGCTGGGTGAAAGTGAATAACTGCGCCGGTAGTGGATTCCCTCCCTCGCCGACGGCGACAGCGTTAAGCCTCCTTCCCTTCCCGGCGGACGGATCCTGCCGACTCTTTGACCAGCAGTGAGGGGAGAGAGAGAGGCCAATGAAGTATTGTTTAGATCTGGAGAGGGTAAGAGAGTGTAAAGAGAGCAACTACAAACAGACCAGCGGTGAGGGGAGAGAGAGAGAGGCCAACGAACTCTTGTTTAGATCTGGAGAGGGTGAGAGAGTGTGAAGAGAGCAACTACAAGCACTAAGGCTCCAGCGTGTATATATATACTGGAGAGAGTGAGAAGAGTGCAAACTCTAGAAAACAAGCGCCGAGGCTGCAGCTTATACGTGATGAGGTGATTATACGGTCACTATGAGATCGTATAGCTCCGTATCCATCCATTTTGACCAGTCAAAGAATCCTCCTGGCACGAATTATGCTCAAATGTAGTTATGGAACCCGAGACCTCAAGTTTGATGAGTGAACAGGCTAAACAGCTACACAACCCTCCCGTTATGTTCAACGAGAGGAAAATAACCTTTTATACATTCCTGCATTCCTGTGACAAGCATGCCGTATTTTTTTATGTGTGGGAGTCATTGGGATTTAAATCATAATCGTGTCATGTGGCTTTGGTCGTAAGACTATCCACAGTGGTGCAGAAATAATGTAGCCTTAGTCACCTTACCTCTCTCCACGTAGTATGTTGGGTCCCACCAGTCAGAGGGTGAAACGAACAAATTAATAAGAAAAATTAAAAGCGCCAGCGGCGTATCTTACCTCACATATCGCGCTACTGCTCGGGAACAGTGTCCAATTGATCCCTCTGTTCGCACACGTACTATTTTAAGCGAATCCTTATTATAACATGCACACAATTTTGGGCACTTGTATTCGACCTAAGTCAGTGTGCCACCGTATCTCGTACGACTCCCTCCATCTAGGTGTAATAAGTCACATTAGAAGGTGCAGCAGGACCAAGGTGCAAGCAGATTGGAGGTGGAGAAACTTGACCGGTCATTCCTCCAATCAAAGCCCTGATTTCTGTCACTAAACGCAACAATTAATCCAAACAACTAAGGGCCTCTTTGATTCACAAGATTTCATAGGAATAGGAAAAACGTGGGATTAGGGTGGCATGTCATCTTGAATCCTACATGATTCTATGAGTGTTTGATCGTGCACAGAAAAAACTTAGGATTCTTTCAAAGAGGTTATAGTGGATTGAAAATTTCCTATGAAATCTAGTGTAAATGAATCCTATGGAAAAGTTCCTATGGTTTAGAATCCTATGAATCAAGCAACCCACATAAGAAAAAATCCTAAGGAATTGTATCCTTCAAAATTCCTTTGAGAATCCTTGGAATCAAAGACGCCCTAAGAGATGCTGTTTTAGCTACAATGCAGGGCCACGTATTAACTCGCATGCAAGCCGAATTTGATTTCTTGACTGATCAACGCTTAGTTGCGCTCCATGCATTGGGTTTCCGGGGGAGATAACAAGGCAGTGTAAGGAGCATTTGGTTACATTGCTTAGGCTGGTCATAGTGGTGAGTAACTTGGACTAGTAGAACATGCATATGTTACTAGTCTATGTTACTACTACGCGAAGTTTGCCGTCGGAAGCGAGCCGATCTGGCTCTCCTGAGCTAACAAGGTTTTTCTAGCCCACCCAAGCTAGCTGGCCTACAAAAGCTAAAATATTTTAATAGTTCCAAACGCCTAACCTTGCCCGGCTCTGCTATAAGCTATTCTTGCTAAGGATCCAAACGCTCCCTAAGTAACAACGCTCGCTAGCAACGAGGCCAGCAGGGGATTGAGATGCGAAGTTAATGGACGACGCCTAAAAATTTTGGGAATATCTGTTTTCCGTAGGATGACTTACACCTAGACGGAGGGAGTACTACTCCTCAGTCCAGGTTTGATGGAATATTCGTCACCTCTTCTCTTCTTGTACGTACTCCATTTGTATCTCACTTCCCGTGGCTTCGCACTCTCACGATTTTCCTATTCTATGAACATGTGTGTGCATGTGTGTGTGTGTGTGTGTGTGTGTGTGTGTGTCTAATAGCATGTGTGTGTTAGAGAGAGCGACAGATCAACCTACTCCTACAGAGAGATGGTGTGTAGTGTACGATTTTAGCCGCGAGAGTCGGTGCATCCTCTCGTTTCCGGGCGTCCGGTAGGGACAGGCAGACAGCTGCCACGCCCGCTCCTCACCAGCCTGGCCCACCCAAAGCCCCTCCATCGCCCGCGCAAGCTTCCCACCCGAAACTGTCAGCGCTGCTCCAAAGAATCAGTGGCGCATTCATGCCTGGGCAGAGCGGACGCGGCCTCCCACTGGCGCCTGCGTTGAAGGGAGAAGCGGATTCAAGAGTGATGGTTGCTTCGTCCATCCTACTTACTGATGGGTCTATGTGATTTGACGTCTCATTAGTCATTATTACTGAGGTGGTAGGACTGCTGGATGTCCCACGCTTTCGGCGAAAGGAGGTACTACTAGATTACAATTTTCTTCATTCTTATGGCGGAGGAGTGCAAGAGTAGTGAAAACACGCAGGCTCAGTTATTACATGGCCCACCTCACACTATCACCATATTTTCTGGACACCGTGCGACACCTAACTCTTTACATAGTACTCCCTCCGTTCCTAAATATAAGTCTTTGTAGAGATTCCACTAGGTGGACTACATACGGAACAAAATGAATGAATCTACACTTAAAATGCATCTATACATCCGTATGTGGTTCATGGCGAAATCTCTACAAAGACTTATATTTATGAATGGAGGAAGTACTTGTATAGTACATACTGTAATTTATCAGCGAGATAGTACAATGCTATGAAGCTTCCTGCTTTTGTTACATGTATCTTGCGTCCAATATTGCCCGTTGCAACATTTCATCAAATACAAAGGAGACTAACATGCATGTTATTGCATCTCAATGATTGACAGATCATAGCAAATATGTACTCCCTCTGTTCCAAAATAAGTGTCTCAACTTTATGCTACATACGGAGCAAAACAAGTGAATCTACACACTAAAATACGTCTATATACATCAGTGTTTGGAGTATGTACTAGTAGTTCATATTGAAATCTACTAAAGAACAAATATATTCCAAACAATATGATAATCTCTCTAACCAAGGTAGTAGGGACGAGGAGTAAACAGAGAAAGTAGTAAAATTTTCTCCTCGTCCTGCGAGCCACCGCGCGTGGGGGCGAGGGAGCGGGCGTAAGGCGTAGTAAGCAAGCTTCACCTCATCCTACGAGCCACCGCGCCCGTGAGCGGGGGAGACGGCGTACTAAGCAAGCTTCTCCTCGTTCTGCGAGTTGACGGGACACATCAAAAGTACTTCAGTGTATAGAGCCTTGCCTCTAAGGTAGGCCCCACATGGTTTGCCTCTTTTTTATCATAACGCATCAAGTCGCAATTTGTTTGTTCACCCGTGGTAGACGATCCTCCCTCCATCTAGTGGACAACCAGTACACGTGTTACCGCATGGGCTACCTTTTCGTACAAAAATGAGCTCCATCGTGTACCCGTGCGGGTGTGGTTGGGAAAGAGACGGGAGTACGTGCGCCGTGCGTGCACCTCTTCTCTTTGTGCACGTCCCCCACCTACGTGGGTGTGTGTGAGAGATACAAACCTAGACAAATGGCTTGTGCGTTCATGAGTGTTTTTTGTTTGGGGGGAGGTTGATTTCGTGAATGTATTTGTGGGAATATGTGTCGATGATATCTCAAACAAAATTTTGCATGCAATGTGTGTGAAATGGAGGCCTATCCATATCATATATAGAGGGTCGGGCGATCCATGAGAAGAGAGGGAAGGGTCATAGATATCGATGGAGTCGAAGCGAGGATCAAGTGGGTGGGTGCGAGATCGATGAAGAGAGCCATCGAAATTGTGTGTGTGCATGCAAGTCAAAGATATAGGGCGACTGACCTTGCTACCGGAACGTTAGAGGGCACATGTCAAGTTTGTGTGTGGCAGGGAGACATGACTAGAGCGCTTGATGTATCGGTGTGTGTGTGTGGGAGGCGGTGGGGGGAGGGGTAGGCAGAGGCCTAACTATAGAGGTAGAATGACTCGTATATGTGTTGAGAAGGAGAGACCCAACTATGTCTAGAGGGAGATCGGTCGACAGCCATACATAACTAAAGGACGGGAAATAGGATGGGACTAAGAGAGAGAGAGAGAGAGGAGAGAGAGAGGGAGGGAGAGGGGTAGAGTGCTGGATGGGTGATGGGGTTGCTTCTCGAAGATGGTGGGAGAGGCCTACTAGACAAACTAAGGGTGGAACTGCAATATTATCAATAGGAGTGGGGATGTGTTTCTATGTGTGCCTGTGCGTGATAGATCTGTCGGGACACATACATGGATGATGAAGGGGAACCATGTGTTTGGTAAGCAAACCTAACTAGATCGGTAGATCAATTGTTGTTTGTCGGAGGAAGGGAGAGACATAACTAATGAGGTAGATCGATCGACGCGTGGGAAAAAACGAGTTATAAGGACCTAGCTAGCTATATGTATAGCGGGAGATTAGTCGGTATACATCCATTTGTTAGAGGCAAATAAGGACCGGCGAGACGGATAGACAAAGAGAATGGAGCTAGGAGGTGGTGCGAGAGGCCCAGCTACTAGCTAGATAGGGGGAGGAGTGTGCGGTTGTGAGATCGATGAAAACAGGGGCGAGAGTTTACATGTGGTGGGACCGTATGAGAGACACGAGGCAAGGACACATAAAGGAGGAGATTGAAGGTGCGTGTGTATGTTGTAGGCAGACATCGCTGGAGAGGTTTATCGATCGGTGTGTGTCGGAAAGGAGTTGTGGAGACTATGGGAGAACGACCTAAAGAAGAAAAAAAATGAATGTGCGTGATGGATAGAATGTTGAGGGAGGGGGAGGGCGAGGAGGGCATGTGCATGCACGAGAGAAAGTTAGTGGTAGCTACAAAGGTTAGAGGATTGTGTGGGTGTAAGAGAATAACAAAGATCATAACTTGATATGAAAGTGGGTTCATATATTTGAATAGGAGATCATAGTGTTTTAAATATAGTGGATTCATACGCGTGTTGTGGTTTTGCACATGTTATACCATAATGTGATAATGCATGGCGTTTGCAACTCACAGCTAAATGTCGAACAATCTAAACCATACTATACATCGAACAATCTCACATTTTGTTTGAATTTGTGATAATGTGTGGCGTTTGCAGCTTACAACTAAATATCAAACAATCTAAACAATACTATATATCGAACATTCTCACATTTTATTTGAATTTGTGGTAATGTGTGGTGTTTGCAACTCACAGCTAAATACTTGTAGGCGTAGGGGGTGGGGCACCATACATAATGTGATAAACACATTATACATATGAGACATGGTTTAGTTTGTGAAGATCTAGCTAGAGCTTGAAAGGTACTATGATTTGAAATCAACATAAAGGGGATTCAAAAAATCGAGTTCGAGTTCATATAGTGCACATAGTTCATATGTAACTCGAGACTAATCATGTGGTGTGCTGTGAAGATAATACACAAACGATGGTTTAACTTGACAATAATGACGATTGTAGATCTTATTAAAACAAAGAAACGAATTCAAATGCTTTGACTTCACAACAATCATTATTGTAGATCTTATTCAAATAGAGAAACGAATTCGAATTTAGTTCATATTGAAGCAGTAGTATATACGTTTGGAATGCACTAAAACGTTCATTTGAGTACTAGCTAGGTTGCGTGCATTATACACGTAGCGAAATATTTTAATTGAACATAACATGAATTCAAAGTTTTGAATGACATTTGTAGTGCGAATTGATTTGGTACAGTACACGTTAGGCTTGTCCGGATATTTTAACCCGCGCCTTGTTAGCCCAAAATATTTAAGATATATCTTTGTCTCGTTGTGTTCCGACAACTCCCTCCATCTCAACCCACCCCTTGCTATTCTAAAATTACAGCGCGCGCGAAAACTCCCACCTCCTGTGAAATCCCGACACGCGAAATGCCCGTGATACCCCTGAACTGAAAGAACCGCCTCAAATCTGTGGGGGTACTTTCGTAACTTACCCCACATTTCGGACAAGCGCGTCCCTAAGCCAGGATTCCCCACTCGCATCCTATCTGCCCACCCATTCGTACACCGAGGCCGGCAAAACCCACGAAGCCCCACACCCTCCTCTGTCCGCCACCCAGCCGGAGCCACTTCCCCAACGAAGTCGTCCACAGCAACACCTCGACGTCCCTCATCCACCGTACCGGATGAGGATCCGACGTCGATCTGGTAGTCCCGCCGGTATAGCCACCCCGTCCTCCACCTCCAAGGAGCCGCCCTGACGTTCCCCTCGTCTTTCGCGCCATCTCCATTCCCACACCGCCGTCTTCACCTGCACCACCGGAAGAGCATAATCATCATTGTTTCCTCGGATGAAGCTGCGGCCTAATCGGCGCCACCAAAGAGGTTGTACATTAATCGCCACATTTTCTTCTTGATTCAATCTCATGGTGCTGCCGGCGCCTGGTCCCGAGCCGACACGGTGCGGCTCCATCCACGGCGGCATCGCCGGCCACTTCCTCCACGGCGTCGCTCCCTCGGCAGCGACGTCCACATCAGTAGGAGTTGTTGCTGCTTTAGCTCTCGCTCTGGCTGCTGCTCTGCTCTTGCTCTCGGTCCCCTACCTGGTCTGCTCTTGCTCTTGCTCGCGCAGCTGCTCTCTCTCTCTTTCTCTTGCTTGCGATGCTGCTCCGATTTAGCTACACTTCAGTCGACTAAATCGACTTTTGGGTCAGTCGATTTTCAGGGGGTGCGGGGCTCGCCGGAGTTAAGGAAGAACCAGCCGCAGCGGGGAGGAGGGCTCGCCGGAAAGGTACCCCACTATCTATCTTAGGGTTCAGGGTGGGGGCGGTGGTCACCGGCGGTGGTGGGGCGATGGCGTGGGGATCGCCGGAGAAAAAGCTCAGCACATGGGGGGCCTACATGGATCACTGGGGCGGCGGTGGGGAGTGTTTTCGGGGCGGGCGGGGCAGCGCACCGCCAGCCACGGGCGGCGGGGGGCTGGTGGCCGGCGGCTCAGGGGGGGTGGAGATTGAAGATGAACTGCAGGCCCTTGATTTCGTATCCAACAGCTGCAAAATCGACTAACCAGAGATGAAAAAGTCAGTCGACTGACTTGTAGCCTCACCTCTAGTGCGTTCAGTTTCGACAGTAAAATTCAGTTTCGACAGCAAAATTCAGTTTCGACGGTTAAGTTCAGTTTCGACAGTTAAATTCAGTTTCGACATTTAAGTTTAGAGATGAGTGGCTGATGTATACATCTAGCACTTTGCGGTTATGTATTTTACGTCATCTATTGGAGATGCTATTAGAATTCCACTCAGGTTAACGTTGTCTCTCTTGTCCTGCTTCAGCCTCGATGTCGTACAACTCACCGGAGCTGCTCCAACGACGAAACCCTCCATCACAGCGGAGCAGTACCTCGGGCTCCATCTCTAGATGCCTAAAATCTTCTTCCCCTCTTTCGACAGCCAAGTCAGCCGGAGCATCCTCACCGGCCAACCCAATCACGCTGAGATCGACATGGCTTCGCCAAAGAGGTTGTACACTTCTTGTGGTTTGACTTAATCTCACCATGCTTCTTTGCATCCTGTGATCTTCCAATTCTTGTGAACCAAACACCCAGATTGGCAGAAATCATGTGTTTTTAAATTCTCTGTTTTGCGCGTGCATTCCTATCCTATTCCTGTCTATTTCCTATCCCTACATTGTTAGAATCCTCAAATTCAAACAAGCCCTTACACAATTACTTCTGTTACAGATATGTGTCAAAGAAAACCTTGTGTGGTTTGTCCTGCTCCTGTCGTGCTGTGTTCCATCCCAGCTCAGCTGCTCCAACGACGGAAGGGTTCACCATAGCAGGGATCCGCTCTCCAGACTGTCTTTCCCTGCCTCAGATGTTCTTCCCCGCCGCTGGCAGCCACGACAACTGCATTACCATCATGAACTAAGCAGATGACCTTGAGGACTACACGGGTCCGCAAGAGAGGTCGCACTCTTCCTTGTCTGCTTACGTTATGCATCGCTTAATATGATGACATGCTACTTTATCGTCGTGTTCACCTATTAGACTCCGACTCAGGTCCAAACTTATGCTG
The DNA here is from genome assembly GCA_902687465.1 of Secale cereale. Lineage (NCBI taxonomy): Eukaryota > Viridiplantae > Streptophyta > Magnoliopsida > Poales > Poaceae > Secale > Secale cereale. The sequence continues at coordinate 488,133,520 of LR738712.1, forward strand.
AAACTTGAGTTTTTAAATGGTTGCGGGGTACATATTGGGGCAGCAATCAGTACTATCTGTCTACTATCTGGTTAATCTCAGGTGTCCACTATGAGTTTCATGTAGGGTGCAAACAAACATTAAAGGAGCCATTATCTGTATTTTTTAACTAAAGCTATTATCTGCCTGCTATCATTGGTTTTGGGTCTATCCACAGTTTGCTACCTTCACTCTGGATTTGTGCATGCACTCCTCACATAATCTCACTATGTTTTATTCCTATGCATATCAGTTATTGTACACAATGGAACTGACCATGTAGAGCAAAAGAGACGAGCCTTGCGTGGCAATAAAATTTCATGCCTACTTCGCTCCATGGTGGGCGCAAAGGCATGCTCTAACTTGGCAGGGTTATGTTGCTCATACCGTGCGTATGGTATCTTGCATTGCTATGTCATTTGCTTAGTTTAAACATGATTTGTGTGAATGCCACCTGTTTAGTGTCTAATTACCATATATGTGAATTATGCAATGCCATCTTTTTGCAAGACATTATATATGTGAATTATGCAATGCTATCTTGTTGCAAAGCATTATATATGTGAATTATGCAATGCCATGCTATTTAGCCAAGCGTCATATATGTGAATTATATCATGTCGTCCTTTTTTGTATTTCTCCTTGCTTTTGTCGATAATGTTTCTATATTCAACAGCTCTTCTTGTGCATCAGCCATTTGAATTGGTGATGGAGAAATCTGGAGTGAAAACAAGGTCTTGAGAGCAGACAATGCTACCTGGTGAAGCAGATATGTTGCTGGTTACAGATAGCTCTTCAGAGGAGGATTCAGAGGCAAATGACCAGTCCTATTATCCCCCTTAGGTGTATGCTCAAACTTGGCAGGGTTATATTACTCATATCATGCATATGTTGTATTGCAATGCTTAGTTTTTACATCATATACATTATATTGAATGCCATCTCCTTAGTTGACACATCATACATGCGATTGCCCTCTGCTCACTTCCTTAGTATATAACTCATATATTTGAATTATATCATGCCATGATGTTTACATAGACAGCATGTATCTAAATTATGGCATGCCAACCCATTTTTTGAAGACATAATATAGTTATATCATCTCATCATGTTCACATAGTAATCATATTTTGAATTATGTCATTCTATCCGTGAATTATCATGCCATCATGTTTCCATCGACGACATGTTTGTGATTTATGGCATGCCAAACACTTTAATAGACACGTCGTATAGTTATATCATGTCATCCTGTTTACATAGTCATCATATTTTGAAGTATATCATTATATCCTGTTTAGTTAGCCATCATACATGTGAAATTGTGTCATGCTATCCTGTTTAACTAGCCATCATACATTTGAAATTATGTCCTGCTATTCGGTTTGGATAGACAACATAAATGTGAATTATTTCATACCATGTTTTCTTCCCTACTATCCATTGCACCTGTCTATCTTACAATGTTTGTACATTCAAATACTTTTCTTGTTTATCAGCCATTTCAATTGGAGGGGGTGATGGCAATATCTGTGGGAGTAAAAACACGGTCTTCAGAAAAGATCGTGCTACCTGTCGATCGAGATAGAACCACGGTTGTACTTGCCCAAGAACCAGCCCCACCACACATAACCCAGATTCACGCAGATTGTACCCCTACCCAGTTGGACAGAGAACCAGCTACACCCCTTCTAACTCCAACCCCAGAATGTAGTAACCCAGTTCCCGTTGACACAACAACATCTCCACCACAGCGCACCCAAACACGAGCAGTTAGTAAGGCAACTGCAGTGCCCAAAGCACGAGGACCACCACTCCGAACCCCAAGTCAACGCTTAAAGCAGAAGAAGAATTGTTCTCAGGTCAGGTTCCATAGCTATGGTTCATACTACTTTGCTCTTGCATCACTGTATTTACTCATACCAACTAATTTCAAATTTGAAGGATGCAGTTGAAACTCCAATGGCGCAACAGGTATGTTTTAAACATGTTTCTTTAACGTGTTTGCTGTTGTAACTTGCTCTATGTTGATTTCAGTTTCAATTGAATAAACAGTTATGTTCTCATGCCATGCACATTACAAGTGTTGTTATTGTTGTGTAGTTTCCCACACTTATATTCTATCTATGATGCTTTGTCTTAAATAGATAAGATTTGAACTATATCTATCTTGATTTGGCAACATAAACTAGAATGATATAGACCATACAGTGACCATACTACATAGGTATATGTTTGTTTCATGTTGTTATCATGTCCACCTTACTACTGAACTAGTTTACCAAAATGAGTTTCATATACTACATAGTAAACATGTGATGTGTTTGTTTGTTTCTCCTTTAGAACGCAGATAAAATATTGGAGAAGAGTACCCCGTTATGCAATGGTAAAGGAAGCAATGCAGATAAGGTTCGAGATAGTGAGACATCCATGTTGTTCTCCAAGAAAGCTGATAAAAACTATATTGAAGACACTGAGACAACCACAAAGTATTGTCTTGATGTAGTGTTCGAGTTACTGGCTACTACTGCTGGCACCAGCTCTTCGAACTCGTTGCCTGAATCAGTTCAGCTTCTTGAGTCTCAACTTCAAGTTGAAATGCATCATCGTATGTTATGCGACAGGAAGCCAAAGGACTGAGGAAGTCCCTGCAAAATTCAGATGCATACTTTCTAGTGCAACAACAAGTGCTGGAGGATTTAAGCGCCAAACAAGAGAAAGTTAGTAAGCTTGCTAAGCATCTTACCAGCATTATGGGTACCCAGGATATTGTTTCTTGAGCTCTTCTAAAGTGGTTTCAGTTCTGGATTTGTTTTGCTGCGGCGTTTATATGCTGCTGTGTTCCCTATATTTGCACTTGTGGCGAACTTTGATGCCCAGTGGATGTAATATGTGTAATAGCCATGATAGCCTAGCGTAAGTTGCTTGCTTATTTATTTCCGTTGTCTTGTTTATTTGTTTTCTTGTAGTCAGTGCAGTTCTTTTTCCGCATTTGCTAGTGGCCGGAATAACCTATTTTTTAAAACTAGGCCACATTAACAATGGGCTACATATTTATTGTAGTTAACATGGGCCTCCTACGGGCCGTAGAAACAATGGGCCTTCTAAGGGCCGTAGAAACAATGGGCCTTCTATGGGGCGTAGACACAATGGGCCTTCTACGGGCCGTATGATCGGTTGGCCAAACATGGGCCAATAACAGACCACGTTATAGCCGTAAATGGGCTAGAGTTGAAATCGTTCATTCATGGGCCGACCATAACGGGGCATCGTTATAGGCCGTATTTGATGACGCTATGAAAACAGCCCAACGTATTAACGGGCCACAAACGGGACGACTGTAACCACGGGCTGTATTTGGCCCACAAGCAGAAAATGACAGTAACGGGCCGAAAGTAAACGAATACTAGAAATGAGCCCAAGAATAAATGGGCCCTGAGAAGGCCGAAAGATAACATGGGCTGGAAACGGCCCAACGGAATAATGGGTCGTTAATGGGTATAAAGTGATACACTGTTCATTATGGGCCATTTTTACCACGGGCCGTTACTGGGCCGAGGGTTATTAAGGGCCTCATATGGGCCGAAAGACGTCATGGGCCATACATGGGCCAGAAGTTAAAATGGGCTGGAATTATATTGGACGGCCCAGATGATGCTAATGGGCCTAGTTCGGATAGGCCGTAAACGGGCCCTGGGTTAGCGGGTTGTAAATGGGCTATATGCGAACATGCTGTTAACAGGCTTGCCGTGGGCCGGCCCGCCACCTTTTGACCAAGTCAAACCGGCCGGCCTTTTCACATGAATGGGCCTCTGTTGGGCACTTTCCATTACGGGCCAGTTTTACCACAAGTCGTTAATGGGCCGAGGGTTACTAAGGGCCTCATATGGGCTGAAAGACGTCATGGGCCATACATGGGTCGGAAGTTAAAATGGGCTGGAATTATATTAGACGGCCCAGATGACGCTACTGGGCCTAATTCGGATAGGCCGTAAACGGGCCCTGGGTCGGCGGGCTGTAAATGGGCTATATGCGAACACGCCGTTAACAGGCTTACCGTGGGCCGACCCGCCACCTTTTGACCAAGTCAAACGGGTCAGCCTTTTCACAGGAATGGGCCTCTTTTGGGCCGTGCCATGTGTCGACGTATCATAGGCGCTTTGGGTCCAATGAGTGGATGACATCTGTCCCAACGGCGAGCCGACACGTGTTCCCTCCAGCCAATGATGATTTTACACGTGGAAAATCCCCATTGGTTGGGGATGTTAACGGGTTATCGGATCCAAAACCGGACCCGATAGCTTAACGGTGTTCCGTTACGGTGGATCCCACGTGTCGGTCACCCTTGACAAAAGCACTTCTGTGACGCGCGATTTATCATCATGGAAGTGGACACTTCCGTGATGATAATTTTGGTAATGTCATGGAACACTTCTATGACAGCACAGGTATGACTATCTTGATTCTGTCATAAATTTGTCATGGATGTACATGCATGACAGAAAATGTCACCTACTGTGACAAACACGTATCATCACAGAAGTGTATTTTTTGTAGTGACATGTCAACGAAACATGGTGTGTCATTTCTCGTGCAAAATGCGATCTGGCCACGTTGGCTCGAGGTGCCGCATTATTTCTCGACTCTATTTTTTTAATGCCGCGCTGTTCAGTTTTGAAGCACCACTAATTGGTACTACATGCAGAGAAAATATTAAACTACTCTACCACAGTACCACTACTCCACCTCATACTAGTATCAAAAAAGTTCACTTGCTTCTCACACTATCACCCTCTCTCTAGATCTAAAAAGGACGGTGGTGGTCCCTCTCTCTCTCTCCTCACCGGTGGTCACAGAGCTACGATCCCGTCTGTCGGGGAAGAAAAGGACGCATAGCATTGACGCACTCGTCGTCGGCGAGCAAGGTCACACACTGACGACAAGGTTGTCCTCTCATATCTAGCGCCCGCGCGGGATGGCCTCCATCCCCAAAGTCGATGTCGTAGTGTTTGCGCAGGATGACGACCACGAGCGAAGAAACTTCCCATCGACCCTCAGGTATGCTACCTCTTGTTCTATTACCCCATCTGCCACGTCGCTGCATGTGGATCTTTTTCCACTCCACTATCTCCCCAATTTGCTATCCTCTGATCTGCTAGTCACGCAGACGAAAACCTTAATTTGGACTATTAGAGGAAACCCTCCTTCATGCAGACTAATCCATGTCTGGGTTGAATAAGGAAAGGAAGGGAGAAAGTATTGTCGAAGAGACTAGGTATCGAACCCGCATCTAGGTTGAAAAGGGGAAAATTAGTAGCTAAGGACGAGTCTCGTGTCTCTTGTTTTTTTGGCATGCTCGTGTCTCTTAGTTGAAAAAGGGTAGAAAGGCATGACAACGCAATAGAGAATGACCAAGTCAATCGATTTGTTTTCCTCACATAGGAAATAGGTGGCTAAAGAGAACAAAAATGGGATGTAATCCACATATGCTGCATGGATATTTGTTGCCCTAGGCAACCATCCCTCCCTCACCACTCTATGCGTCCGTGGAGGTACATACTGGTGTGCCCACTGTCCGAATGGGCCTCCCATGCTCTTATTTCCACTTTTTTGCTGTTAGTATAACACCACCGGTAAAGTCAAGCAATGCCACTGCTAAAGTGATGCCACATTTAACTAATGCCGCACTCAGTCTAATGCCACCAATAAATTTAAGCAATGCCATTTAATGTCACTGGATTATTTCAGGGTTCGTTGTTGATTGTGGATGTATTAAAGATTTTTCAGCTCAGGTATTCTAATGATATTGCACAACCAGTATACCAACAATGAAACTTGTTCCCACCTTCAGATTTTTGCACTTTTAAAGCATGTAGATTACATACCTCACTTTCATGAGATAAGTCAATTTTTTTTTGTGCAGTGTCACCAGAAAGCCAAGTTGCTGATGTCATTTTATTTTGGTTAAACTGCACAAAAAATTATGAAGACAAGAGGAAAGGTCAAGAGTGGGCACCTCCTCCTCCGGCTGTTTTCTTGATTTGGTTGATCAACTTTTCATGTTTGATCAATTATCAAGATTGGGATAGCAAGGTCCTCTTGAGTTTGAAATGATGTTTACCTTGAAGATACATGGTTTGCAAAAAAATTATACTATCATTAGTTCATAATGCTAGTTACCTTCAGAATTTTGTATTTGGTTTAATGCTGTTGCACAGCTATTATACCAATTCTGAAACTTGTTACCTTTACATTTTGTATTGTTAATGCTTATAGAAATCTTCGAGTGCTAGCTTATGGAAAATAGTTCAGTAAAACCATTATACTGTACCCTGTAATAAAAAAACTACTCCCCTATTGCACTAGCCACTGGATTAGTGTATATTTGTACAATTAGAATGGTGTTGCATTAGTGTATGGACATATATAAGGTGTGACAAGCTTTCCTAGATATGTGCTCAAGAAAACTTTAAATTGAACTATGAATCGTCTTATATTAAGGAACAGAGGGTGTAGAGTTCACTCAAATACTGCCAGTAAAGCTAGTCACACCTTTGTTAAAATTAATGTTGATTATGTTATCGAAGGAGGTCTGCATGTTCGTCTCTAATGCCTATCGATTACATACCTGACATCATGATGTAATGGTAAGTAATTTCTGTTTGTACAATGTCACTGAATTGTCAAGGCGGTGATGGCATTTTATTTTAGTTGAACTGCACAAAATATGGTTAAAAGAAGAGGAAAGGTCAGGAATGGTTTAGTTTTTTAGAAAATACTATGTATGCCTTCCTGACATCAGTCGTTGTTGCCTTATTTATTCCTTCAGACAGGTGATTAGAAACAGTCTTGCTACCTTTTCCCATTAAGAAATTGGAATGCTTATATTTGTGAGTCTATGCTTCAACTAGTGCCACTTTTATAGTAATCACACTTTCAATATCTGTGCAAAGAGGGATGCTCGATTTTAGTGGAACTGCACAAAAAGTCCAAATGGTTCAACATTATTAGCATGGTGGCAATATGAAATGTTCATTACGAAGGTACATGATTTGCTACTATCTTGCTACTCTTTTTGTACTGTCATTAGATAGTAATATTAGTGGTTTGCATGTGAATTTATTAGCAGGGTGGATCTACATTGGAGGTGCAGGACATGATTCAATGATTGGATGCTCAACTTCGGTTGTATCGATTTCACCTCTTCCATCACTATGAACATGGATATCCTTGGTCTGATGAAGAATAGACGCTATATTTCTACTCTATACTAGCAAATCAATTCAATACGAAATTGTCCAGGGCAAAACATGGCAATATCAAATTGTCGAGTGCAAAACATGACACATGCTAAGCAGAAACGACTAGCAGAGGCATGTTTAAACCGAAAATACAAGGTGGGGTATATCTACACTGGCTGGTTGATATTTTTGCAAACAAATATCTGCCCGTTGCTATTTGGCGAACAAACAAAGTGACTTCAATTTTTGTGGAACTGCACAAGAGAATAGTATAGTCACTGCATGTAGTGCCATTCGAAAATAGACACAGAAAGATTGGATAGTCACTTCATGGACTACACAAAAGTAGTATGGTACTATTTTTTGGCCAACACTAGGTGCTTCATTGCTTTATTCTGATTGTCCAATGGGCATCATTTTGCCAACGTTAAAGTTGTAGTCCAAAAATAGTCTCATCGTGTGATCGACAGATGACCAAATCATATTTCAGTGGATGTTCGTCCATCGTGTGTGGTTCACTCTTATGGTTCCATCTGTTGGTGAAACCACTTACGTTTGCAAGTGGAAATGTAAACTTTACGATCAAATTTCCCTTTCACTTTGTATTGAATGTTGGCCCAGAGAAGCATCCATGTCAGTAGCAAGAACAAATGTTTTTTCTTGATCTTTGCTTTAGGAGCTACATATTGTATATGATGTGTGAATCATTGAGATGCATTAACATGTTGATCTTATGGATGGGAATGGTACTAGTTGGTTGTGAATTTGGGCTATTAATGGGAACATAATACAAAGTCGGGCCTTTGAGTCTCGTGTGAACATTTTGAATGGATCGACTCTTTTAGTGTGCACAACATGATCCTTATTTCTGTGTGCTCAGTGTTTACAAGTTACTAGAAGTTCCTTATTTATGTTCTCTCAGTGTTTACAAGTTACCGATCGATCACTAGCTAGCCTACTAATACGCTCATGGCAGTTTTAGTTGCGATGCAAGATCCAAAGGTGGCAGTTTTGTGAATAAAAATCCCTACCTCTTAAGAAAGTGACAAGCTATTCTGAAGAAAATGCCATATGAATATGAAGATAATGCCAACAAAAACGTTCGCAAATGCCTTATCTCCAAGCGAGCGTGCATCAGCAAATGCGATCCTACACGTAAACTATCTGACCTACTCGATCCTACACGAATAAATAGCGGATCACGCATATACTACCTCCTTTCTCGTTTGCAGGCTCAATTCAAAAATCTCACCAACCAAGGTAGATGATGAGTGGTGCAATAAATTTTGACAATGAGGGAGTACATCATCTGGATGATTCCAGTGCACTCATTTGACCGTCATACCGATGTGTGACTCAGCAAGGACGGGACACACCACTGATAGGACGGGACGACACAGTCATAATTTCAGTTTTCTAGTTTTCCATGGTAAGCTGGCGTGCTATGCCATGCCTTCTTATGCTTGGAATTGCGATGACCGCCCCGTTTCCCGTGACACGCTACTTCACCTACCTTCCTCCTATAATTATCGGTTCCCGGCTGAAGGAAATATGGCCTAGAGGCAATAATAAAGTTTTTATTGTATTTCCTTATATCATGATAAATGTCTATTATTCACGCTAGAATTGTATTGGCCAGAAACTTGATACATGTGTGGATACATAGACAAAACTCAGTGTCCCTAGTAAGCCTCTACTAGACAAGCTCATTAATTAAAGCCTATACCATAGACATGTGTTGTCATTTGATTAATGTGATCACATCATTAGGAGAATGATGTGATGGACATGACCCATCCGTTAGCTTGGCGTATTGATCGTTCAGTTTTATTGCTAATGCTTTCTTCATGTCAAATACATATTCCTCAAACTATGAGATTATGCAACTCCCGGATACTGGAGGAATGCCTTGTGTGTTATCAAACGTCACAACGTAACTGGGTGATTATAAAGATGCTCTACAAGTATTTCCAATGGTGTTAGTTGGGCTGGCGTAGATCGATAATAGGATTTGTCACTCCGAATATCGGAGAGGTATCTCCGGGCCCTCTCGGTAATGCACATCATAAGAATCCTTGCAAGCAATATGACTAATGAGTTATTTGTGAGATGATGCATTACAGAATGAGTAAATATACTTGCCGGTAACGAGATGGAACTAGGTATGAAGATATCGACGATCGAATCTCGGGCGAGTAACATACATATGACAAAGGGAATAACGTATGTTCTCATTACAGTTTGACCGATAAAGATCTTCATAGAATATGTTGGAGCCAATATGAGCATACAGGTTCTGCTATTGGTTATTGACCGTAGATGTGTCTAGGTCATGTCTACATAGTTCTCGAACCCATAGGGCCGGCACGCTTGACGTTCAATGACGATTTGTATTAAAGAGTTATGTGGTTTTTGTGATCGAAGATTGTTCGGAGTACCTGATGAGATCATGGACATGACGAGGAGTCTGGAAAAGGTTGAGAGGTAAAGATTGCTATATTCGATGATGGTATTCGGATACCTGAATGGTTTCAGGATGTTCCGGATATTTATAGGAGTACCGAGGGGCTACCGGAACCCCCCGGGGAAGTATTTGGCCTACATGGGCCATAATGGAAAGAGAGGGGATCCCACAAGGGGTGGCGCCCCCCATGGGCTATCCGAATTGGACAATGGGAAGGGGGCGCGTCCCCCTTTTCCTTCCCCCTCTCCCTCTCCTTCCCTCTTTCCAACTCCCAAAGAAAGGAAAAAAGGGGCGAATCCTACTAGGAGTGGAATCCTAGTAGGACTCCCCCCATGATGCACCCCTAGGCCGGTCGCCTCCTCCCCTCCTCCTTTATATACATGGGCAGGGGGCACCCCAAGACACAATAGTTATTTTCTTAGCCGTGTGCGGTGCCACCTCCATAGTTTACACCTCAGGTCATATTGTCGTAGTGCTTAGGTGAATCCTTGCGCGATCTACTTAACCATCACCGTCAACATGCCGTCGTGCTGCCATAACTCTTCCCCGACACTCTACTGGAACAAGAGTTCATGGGACGTCATCGAGCTGAACGTGTGCAGAACTCGGAGGTGTCGTATGTTTGGTGCTTGATCGGTTGAACCACGAAGATGTTCGAATACATCAATCGCGTTAATCTAATGATTCTGCTTTCGGTCTACAAGGGTACGTGGACACACTCTTCCCATCTCATTGCTATGCATCTCCTAGATAGATCTTGCGTGAGTGTAGGATTTTTTTTTGAAATTGCATGCTACGTTCCCAATAGTGGTATCAGAGCCAGGTTTATGCGTAGATGATATGCACGAGTAGAACACAAAGGAGTTGTGGCCGGTGATTTTCATACTTCTTACCACCAACATCTTATTTTTATTCGGCAGTATTGTAAGATGAAGCGGCCCGGACCAACATTACATGACCGCGTTCATGAGACCGGTTCCACCATTACGTGCAACTTGTTTGCATAAAGGTGGCTGGCAGGTGTCTGTCTCTCTTGCTTTAGTTGAATCGAATTTGACTGCGGCCGATCCTTTTTGAAGGTTAAAACAGCAAACTTGATAAATCACCATTGTGGTTTTTGTGCCGTAGGTAAAATCGATTCTTGCTAGAAGCCCGTAGCAGCCACATAAAACTTTCAACAACAAAGTAGAGGACGTCTAACTTGTTTTTGCAGGGCATGTTGTGATGTGATATGGTCAAGACGTGATGAGTTATACATTATTGTATGAGATGGTCATGTTTTGTAAATTATCGGCAACTGGCAGGAGCCTTATGGTTGTCTCTTTATTGTATGAATTGCGAACACCATATAATTGCTTTACTTTATCACTATGAGTTAGCGATAGTAGTAGAAGCAATAGTTGGTGAGACGACCACCACACTATGATGAAGATCATGGTGTCGAGCCGGTGACGATGGAGATCATGATGATGCTTTGGAGATGGAGATCAAAAGCACAAGATGATGATGACCATATCATGTCACATATTTTGTTTGCATGTGATGTTTATCTATTATGCATCTTATTTTGCTTAGTACGACAGTAGCATTATAAGATGATCCCTTACTAAAATTTCAAGGTACAAGTGTTCTCCCTGAGTATACACCGTTGCGACAGTTTGTCGTGTCCAGACACCACGTGATGATCAAGTGTGATAAGCTCTATGTTCACATACAATGGGTGTACGACAGTTTTGCATGTGCGGAATATTCGAGTTAAACTTGACGAGCCTAGCATGTACCTACATGGCCTCAGAACACTGGAGATCGAAAGGTCAAGCGTGAATCATATTGTAGATACGATCAACATAAGATGTTCACCATTGAAAACTAATCCATCTCACGTGATGATCGGACAAGGTTTAGATGATTTGGATCATGTGATCATTCAGATGACTTGAGGGATGTCTATCTAAGTGGGTGTTCTTTAATAATTTGATTAATTGAACTTAATTTATTATGTACTTAGTCCTGATAGTTTTTTGTATATCTATGTTGTAGATCAATGGCCCGTGCTACCGTTCCCTTGAATTCTAATGCGTTCCTAGAGAAAGCTAAGTTCAAAGTGTTGGGGAACGTAGTATTTCAAAAATTTCCTACGATCACGCAAGATCTATCTACTAGATGCATAGCAATGAGAGGGGAGAGTGTGTCTACGTACCCTTGTAGACCGAAAGCGGAAGCGTCTAGTGACGCGGTTGATGTAGTCGAACGTCTTCGCAATCCAAGCGATCAAGCACTGAACGTACGGCACCTCTGCGTTCAGCACACGTTCAGCTCGATGACGTCCCACGAGCTCTTATCCAATTGAGCTTCACGGGAGAGTTTCGTCAGCACGACGGCGTGGTGATGGAGATGATGAAGCTACCAGCACAGGGCTTCGCCTAAGCACTGCAACAGTATGATCGAGGTGTGTTTCTGTGGAGGGGGGCACCGCACACGGCTAGAACAATGTTTCTTGGTTGTCTTTGGGTGCCCCCTGCCCACGTATATAAAGGAGCAAGGGGGGGAGGTGCGGCTGGCCAAGTATGTCGCGCCAGGAGTAGGATTCCTACTCGTAGTAGGAATAGGAATCCCCCTTCCTATTCCTACTAGGAGTAGGAAAGGAAGGAGGAGAGGAGAAGGAAGAAGAGGGCGCCTCCCCCCTTTCCTAGTCCAACTAGGATTCCTAGGGGAAGGGTGCAGCCAGCCCTATGGGCTGCCTATCTCTATTCCCTCAAGGCTCACTATGGCCCATACTCCCTCGGGGGGTTCCGGTAACCCCCTCCGGCACTCTAGATTTATCTGATAACACCCGAAACACTTTCGGTGTCCGAATATAGTTGTCCAATATATTAATCTTTATGTCTCGGACATTCTCGAGACTCCTCGTCATGTTCGTGATCTCAAAACTCATAAACTCATAATACCAATCGTCATCGAACGTTAAGTGTGCGGACCCTACGGGTTCGAGAACTATGTAGACATGACCGAGACTCATCTCCGGTCAATAACCAATAGCGAAACGTGGATGCTCATATTGGCTCCTACATATTCTACGAAGATCTTTATCGGTCAAACCGCATAACAACATACGTTGTTCCCTTTGTCATCGGTATGTTACTTGCCCGAGATTCGATCGTCGGTATCTCTATACCTAGTTAATCTCATTACCATCAAGTCTCTTTACTTGTTCCGTAATACATCATCTCGTGACTAAATCATTAGTCATTTGCGTGCAAGGCTTATTATGATGCGTATTACCGAGAGGGCCCAAAGATACCTCTCCGACACTCGGAGTGACAAATCCTATTCTTGATCTATGCCAACACCACGAACACTTTTGGAGACACCTGTAGAGCATCTTTATAATCACCCAGTTACGTTGTGACGTTTGATAGCACACAAATTGTTCCTCCGGTATTCGGGAGTTGCATAATCTCATAGTCATAGGAACATGTATAAGTCATGAAGAAAGCAATAGCAACATACTAAATGATCAAGTGCTAAGCTAATGGAATGGGTCAAGTCAGTCACATCATTCTCTAATGATTTGATCCCGTTAATCAAATGACAACTCATGCCTATGGCTAGGAAACTTAACCATCTTTGATTCAACGAGCTAGTCAAGTAGAGGCATACTAGTGACAATCTGTTTTGTTTATGTATTCACACATGTATCAAGTTTCCGGTTAATACAATTCTAGCATGAATAATAAACATTTATCATGAAATAAGGAAATAAATAATAACTTTTTTATTGCCTCTAGGGCATATTTCCTTCACAAAGATGATGGTAGAAACTACACGGACTGGGTTCATAACTTGAGGATTATCCTCATTGCTGCATAGAAGAATTATGTCCTTGATGCACCGCTAGGTGAAAGGCCTGTTGCAGGAGCAACTGTTGATGTTATGAACATTTGGCAAGCTCGATCTGATGACTACACTATAGTCGAGTGTGCCATGCTTTTTGGCTTAGAAACGGGACTTCAAAGGCATTTTGAACGTCATGGAGCATATGAGGTGTTCCAAGAGTTGAAGTTAATATTTCAAGCAAATGCCTGAGTTGAGAGATATGAAGTCTCCAACAAGTTCCATAGCTGCAAGATGGAGGAGAATAGTTATGTCAGTGAACACATACTCAGAATGTCTGGGTACCATAACCACATGACTTAGCTGGGAGTTAATATTCCATATGATAGTGTTATTGACAGAGTTCTTCAATCGCTGCCACCAAGCTATAAAGGCTTCGTGATGAACTATAATATGCAAGGGATGGAGAATACAATTCCCGAGCTCCTCGCAATGCTCAAAGCTGCAGAGGTAGAAATCAAAAAGGAGCATCAAGTGCTTAGGGTTAACAAGACCACTAGTTTCAACAAAAAGGGCAAGAAAAGAAGGGGAACTTCAAGAAAAATAGCATGCCAGTTGCTACTCCCGGGAAGAAACCCAAGTCTGGAGCCAAGCCTGAAACTGAGTGCTTCTACAACAAAGGGACTGGTTACTGGAAGCGGAACTGCCCCAAGTATTTGGCGGATAAAAAGGATGGCAAAGTGAACAAATGTATATTTGATATACATGTTATTGATGTGTACCTTACTAATGCTCGTCGTAGTGCCTGGATATTTGATACTGGCTCGATTGCTCATATTTTCAACTCAAAATAGGGGCTACAGATTAAACGAAGATTGGCTAAGGATGAGGTGACGATGCCCGTGGGAAATGGTTCCAAAGTCGATGTGATCTTCGTCAGCACGCTACCTCTACATCTACCTTCGGGATTTGTTTTAGACCTAAATAATTGTTGTTTGGTGCCAGCGTTGAGCATGAACATTATATCTGGATCTTGTTTGTTGCGAGACGGTTATTCTTTTAAATCAGAGAATAATGGTTGTTCTATTTATATGAGTAATATATTTTATGGTCATGCACCCTTGATGAGTGGTCTACTTTTTTTGAATCTCGATCGTGGTAGTACACATATTAATAATATTGATGCCAAAAGATGCAAAGTTGATATTGATAGTGCAACATATTTGTGGCACTGCCGTTTAGGTCATATTGGTATAAAGCGCAGGAAGAAACCCCATGCACATGGGATTTTGGAATCACTTGATTATGAATCATTTGATACTTGTGAACCATGCCTCATGGGCAAGATGACTAAAACTCTGTGCTCCGGAGCAATGGAGCGAGCAACTGACTTATTGGAAATAATACATACCAATGTATGCGGTCCGATGAGTGTTGAGGCTCACGACGGGTATCGTTATTTTCTTACCTTCATAGATGATTTAAGCAGATATGGGTATATCTACTTAATGAAACACAAGTCTGAAACATTTGAAAAGTTCAAAGAATTTTAGAGTGAAGTAGAGAATCATCGTAACAAGAAAATAAAGTTTCTATGATCTGATCACGGAAGTGAATATTTGAGTTACGAGTTTGATCTTCATTTGAAACAATGTGGGATAGTTTTGCAACTCACGCCACCTGGAACACCACAGCGTAATCATGTGTCCGAACGTCGTAACCGTACTTTATTAGGTATGGTGCGATCTATGATGTCACTTACCGATTTACCACTATCATTTTGGGGTTATGAATTAGAGACAACCGCATCCAGTTAAATAGGGCACCATCTAAATCCATTGAGACGACATCGTATGAACTGTGGTTTGGCAAGAAGCCTAAGTTGTCGTTTCTTAAAGTTTGGGGTTGTGATGCTTATGTGAAAAAACTTTAGCCTGATAAGCTCAAACCCAAATCGTAGAAGTGCGTCTTCACTGGATACCCAAAATAAACGGTTGGTACACCTTCTATCACAGATCCGAAGGCAAGACTTTTGTTGCTAAGAATGGATCCTTTCTAGAGAACGATTTTCTCTCCAAGGAAGTGACTGGGAGGAAAGTAGAACTTGATGAGGTAATTGTACCTTCTCTCGAGTTGGAAATGACTCATCACAAAATATCGTTCCCGTGATGCCTACACAAATTAGTGAAGAAGCTAATGATGATGATCATGGAGCTTTAGATCAAGTTACTACCGAACCTCATAGGTCAACCAGAGTATGTTCCACACCAGAGTGGTATGGTAATCATGTTCTGGAAATCATGTTACTAGATCACGACGAACCTACGAACTATGAGGAAGCGATGATGAGCCTAGATTCCGCAAAATGGCTTGAGGCCATGAAATCTGAGATGGGGTCCATGTATGAGAACAAAGTATGGACTTTGGTTGACTTGCCCGATGATCGGCAAGCCATAGAAAATAAATGGATCTTTAAGAAGAAGATTGGCGCTGATGGTAATGTTACTGTCTACAAACATCGACTTATTGTGAAAGGTTTTCGACAAGTTCAAGGAGTTGACTATGATGAGACCTTCTCACCCGTAGCGATGCTTAAGTCTGTCTGAATCATGTTGGCAATTCCCGCATTTTATGATTATGAAATCTGGCAAATGGATGTCAAAACTGCATTCCTTAATGGATTTCTCAAAGAAGAGTTGTATATGATGCAACCAGAAGGTTTTGTCGATCCTAAAGGTGCTAACAAAGTGTGCAAGATCCAGCGATCCATCTATGGACTGGTGCATGCATCTCAGAGTTGGAATATACGCTTTGACGAGGTGATCAAAGCATATGGTTTTATACAGACTTTTGGAGAAGCATGTATTGACAATAAAGTCAGTGGGAGCTCTGTAGTATTTCTGATATTATATGTGGATGACATATTGTTGATTGGAAATGATGTAGAATTTATGGATAGCATAAAGGGATATTTGAATAAGAATTTCTCAATGAAAGACCTCGGTGAAGCTGCTTATATATTGGGCATCAAGATCTATAGAGATATATCAAAATGCTTAATTGGTCTTTCACAATGCACACACCTTGATAAAGTTTTGAAGAAGTTCAAAATGGATCAGTCAAACAAAGGGTTCTTCCGTGTGTTACAAGGTGTGAAGTTGAGTCAGACTCAATACCCAACCACTTGAGAAGATAAAGAGAAAATGAAAGTCAGTCCATATGCCTCAGTGATAGGTTCTATCTTGTATGCAATGTTGTCTACCAGACCTGATGTGTGCCTTGCTATAAGTCTAGCAGGGAGGTACCAACGTAATCCAGGAGTGGATCACTAGACAGCGGTCAAGAACATCTTAAAGTACCTGAAAAGGACCAAGGATATGTTTCTCATTTATGGAGGTGACAAAGAGCTCGTCGTAAATGGTTACGTCGATGCTAGCTTTGACACTGATCCGGATGACTCTAAGTCATAAACCGGATACTCCCTCCATTTTTGTATACAAGGCCATTATCAAAGTTACAATTTGCAACTATATAAGGTCACTAACACCAATCGAGATAAAATTGATGAGGTTTGCCTCGCACTAGCAACCGAGGACATTAATACCCTATGCATGCATGCGGGAGTTAAAGGTTGGTTTGCATGCACCGTATTAATCAACCAATCAGGAATGAGAGAGTTGTCTTGTCGTGTGTTGGAAAGAAAAATACACATTAATTAACACATCAAGCGAGGAGAAAAGACTAGTTTTCAGAAGTCATTAATTTCTACCTTGGTACTGTAATATGGGTTTGTGGCCTTGTATACACAAATGGAGGAGTATGTGTTTCTGTTGAACGGTGGAGCTGTCGGTTGGTGCAGTTCCAAGCAGAGCATCGTGGCGGGATCTACGTGTGAAGCAGAGTACACAACTGATTCGTAAGCAACAAATGAAGGAGTCTAGATGAAAGAGTTCATATCCGATCTAGGTGTAATACCTAGTGCATCGGGTCCAATGAAAATCTTTTGTGACAACACTGGAGCGATTGCCTTGGCCAAGGAATCCTGGTTTCGCAAGAGAACTAAGCACATCAAGATACGCTTCAACTCTAGCCGCGATCAAGTCAAGGAGGGAGACATAGAGATTTGCAAAATGCATACGTATCTGAATGTAGCAGACCCATTTACTAAGCCTCTTCCACGAGCAAAACATGATCAGCACCAAGACTCCATGGGTATTAGAATCATTACTATGTAATCTAGATTATTGACTCTAGCGCAAGTGGAAGAGTGAAGGAAATATGCCCTAGAGGCAATAATAAGGTTGTTATGTATATTTGCTTATCTCATGATAAATGTCTTTTATTCATGCTAGAATTGTATTATCCGGAAACTTGATACACGTGTGGATACATAGACAAAACTCAGTGTCCCTAGTAAGCCTCTACTAGACTAGCTCGTTAATCAAAGCCTAAACCATAGACATGTGTTATCATTTGATTAATGTGATCACATCATTAGGAGAATGATGTGATGGACATGACCCATCCGTTAGCTTAGCGTATTGATCATTCAGTTTTATTGCTACTGCTTTCTTCATGTCAAATACATATTCCTCGGACTATGAGATTATGCAACTCCCGGATACTGGAGGAAAGCCTTGTGTGCTATCAAACGTCACAACATAACTGGGTGATTACAAAGATGCTCTACAGGTATTTCCGAAGGTGTTTGATGGGTTGGCATAGATCGAGAATAGGATTTGTCCCTCCGAGTATCGGAGAGGTATCTATGGGCCCTCTCGGTAATGCACATCATAAGAAGCCTTGCAAGCAAAATTACTAATGAGTTAGTTTTGAGATGATGCATTACGAAATGAGTAAAGAGACTTGCCGGTAATGAGATTGAACTAGGTATGAATATACCGGCGATCGAATCTCGGGCAATTAACATACCGATCACAAAGGGAATAACATATGTTGTCATTACGGTTTGACTGATAAAGATCTTCATAGAATATGTGGGAGCGAATATGAGCATCCAGGTTCCGCTATTGCTTATTGACCGTAGATGTGTCTAGGTCATGTCTACATAGTTCTCGAACCCGTAGGGTCCGCACGCTTAACGTTCGAGGACGATTTGTATTAAAGTGTTATGTGGTTTTTGTGACCGAAGATTGTTCGGAGTACCTGATGAGATCATGGACATGATGAGGAGTCTGGAAAAGGTTGAGAGGTAAAGATCGCTATATTGGATGATGGTATTCGGACACCAGAATGGTTTCTGGACGTTTCATATATTTATCGCAGTACCGAGGGGCTACCGGAACCCCCCGGCGAAGTATTGGGCCTACATGGGGGATAAGGGAAAGAGAGGGGAGCCCACAAGGGGTGGCGTGCGCGCCCCAATGGGCTGTCCCAATTGGATAAGGGGAAGGGGCACGGCCCCCCTTTCCTTCCCCCTCTCCCACTCCTTCACTCTTTCCAACTCCCAAAGAAAGGGAAAAGGGGGGCAAAT
Source organism: Secale cereale (assembly GCA_902687465.1). NCBI lineage: Eukaryota > Viridiplantae > Streptophyta > Magnoliopsida > Poales > Poaceae > Secale > Secale cereale. The sequence goes on from LR738712.1 coordinate 488,152,574, forward strand.
CCTTTTAGGAGTGGAGTCCTAGTAGGACCCCCCCCCCATGGTGCGCCCCTAGGCCGGCCGCCTCCTACCCTCCTCCTTTATATACAGGGGCAGCGGGGCACCCCAAGACACATCAGTTATTTTCTTAGCCGTGTGCGGTGCCCCCTCCATAGTTTACACCTCAGGTCATATTGTCGTAGCGCTTAGGTGAAGCCTTGTGCGGTCTACATCAGCATCACCGTCAACATGTCGTCGTACTACCGGAACTCTTCCCCAACGCTCTGCTGGATCAAGAGTTCGTGGGACGTTATCGAGTTGAACGTGTGCAGAACTCAGAGGTGTCGTGCGTTCGGTGCTTGATCGGTTAAATCACGAAGACGTTCGACTCATCAACCGCGTTAATCTGACGCTTCTTCTTTCGGTCTACGAGGGTACGTGGACACACTCTTCCCATCTCGTTGCTATGCATCTCCTAGATAGATCTTGTGTGAGCGTTGGATTTTTTTTTGAAATTGCATGCTACGTTCCCAACAATGGCGTTCTTCAGTAGCATCGTCACCCAACTCTCCCTATCAGCTCCCCTCACAACCCCCACCGGCACGACGTCACTCGCCAATTTCCCTCGCTCTCGCCATGTCTGTCATGCCCCCGACCGTCCGTAATAGGCTACGCCAGAGGCGCTCACCACCGGAGCTAGTGTTTGGTTATTCACCGGAAGGATGATGGAGGGAGGAGGCATTCTATCGGTCTTTGGATGGTAATGCGGAGTACGAGGACTTGCTGGAGCGTGACTGCCTGGCGGAGCAGCAGCGTATCGCTGATTTGCACCGCCAGTGGGCATGGAGCAGTAGCGCACTGCAGTTCTGAGTCGCGATCAAAGTGCCCGTAACTGGGCCGACTACATGGAGGCCAGCGCCCGGCAAATAGCCCTAGAGGCTGTCGAGCACGCACGCGTGCGCTACGCGAAATTTTACTACCAGCTCGTAAAGTGGGTTTCCCGCTTAGAAGCTGAAGCTTTGCTGGAGCAAGCCGGCATGGAAAGGGCCAACGCGCGTGAGCAACGCGCCCTATCGCACCTCCGGCAAGGAGGAGGACGTCGGTGCCGGCATGTATCATGTACCGCAGATGGCGGCCGGCATCGTCTAGTTGACTAGGAGTAAGTTAGTACTTGCACACTAGATGATTCGTAAGACTAGATAGTTAACTTGGCTATGATGGTTGTCAATGTGGAATTTCAGTACTCCATATCTGATCAGACCTATTCTTTTGCTCTGAATGTTGAACTTTTCGTGTGAACGTATGGAATGGGTCACTGTTTTTTAAATGGGTTGTATTTGTCCGCCACGGGTTTAGAGGCTGACTTGTCGGTCTACTAGGTTGACGCGTACACAATCAAGAGATGATTGTACGTGGAGAGGATGACAGCAGGACCCACCTGGGTCATGGCAGTACGCAAGTAAGTGCCTCCTTATTTCAAGCCAAAAAATGGTTCCTCCTAATGGATTTCTGACATCTGGGTCCCTTGCCATTGTCAACGTAGTCAATAAACGAGAGAATTGCACAACGAGCGGCTAACACCAGGGACCTAGCAGCTTGCCCAGTTATTTTTGTTTTTGAGATGGAAGCAGGGTGTCAACTGGGCTGTGCGGGGCACTCTGGCCTGTCTAGCGAGCCTTTTCTTTTATGTTTACCACGAGATCAGTCATGTAGTTTTTTCTTTCTGAAAATGGCTAGCCCAGTTATTTTGTTCTTTTACACAATACCTTTGTCAGCCGTGCCGGGTAGCAAATCTTTCAAGGCGAGGAGAGCTTCATTCGGTTTGCCCAAAAAATGTGCTATCAGTAATGAGAAATGGGTTCTACATTTTTTTTAAACATCAAACCGGCAATTAGTTTCAATTTTTTTTTCATTTCGAGATTTTAAATTTCATTGACTTTTATGCATGGACAATTATTACCATTATATATTGATATGAATTTATTTTTCAACTTTAGTTCGACTGTGACTCGAAATTTCAGGATTAAAAACAGTTATGACCGCACCGAAATATGCAAAAATTCGTATAATGTTTTAACCGTGGCCACAATATGGGATGTAGTGCTAACAAAAAGAATACAGACTCCAAAAGAATCCTTAAGAATTAGCAAATGGGCTATAAATTATTAGAAATAATGGCAGATGGGTTGCATGATGTGTTCCATAGATTTGAGGCTGACTTGTGTGCCTACTATAGGTTGACGCGTACGATTTCCTAAAAAAAGGTTGACGTGCACACAACATAGTGTCAACTTAGTCAACACACGAGAGCAGTGACTATTGGATGTCCATCCAACGGTCGTCGTGCTTTTTCAATCCCTGCTCTTCCTGCTCTAGCCGCTCAAACCAGCGCCGGTGGGACTGCCTGCTCCCTCCTCCCGTCGCTGGTTGTCCTGCCACGCAGGCCACACTGCCCCACCCTACTCCATCGCTAGTCAGCATGCCATTCCTGTACTCACCCGCGCCTCCTATTATTTTCTAGCGACGGCAGCCGAACAACTAAACCATTGTACTCCCCACCGCGTGGGCAAGAACTACTGAGTCTTCCCTGGCTCCGGGGCGTACCCTTCCTAGGCCTCGTTGTCGTCCACCGCCCTGGTGCTGTTGGCACGGCATGGTCAACAAGGTCAACGAACGACATCCATTGGAAGAGGACTATACGTGGACAGGCTGACAGCTGGGTCCAAGGCCGCATGCAAGGAAGTGCCTCCTTATTACACACAAAATAATGATTCCTCCACCTGACAACAGGGACCCATCGGAAGGGCCTCTATATTTCACGAATTCGTCTCGCTGACAGCTCGGACCCACCAGCTATATCTTCGCACGCAAGGAAGTGCTTCCTTATTACGCACAAAAAACGAATATTGCCCCTGCTATCTGGGACCCACCATAGTTGCAGGCTGAATTGTGGGCCTACTAAGTTGACGCGGACGGTGGGCTTTGTCAACTTAGTCAATATGAATGATTCTAGCTCCAGTGACCATACAATGTCCATCCAACGGCCATAGTGCTTCTTCAACCTCTGGTCTTCTTGCTCCGGCCGCCCAACCCAGCACTTGTCGTGCCGCCTGCTCCTGCCTCCTGTTGCCGGCTCTGCTGCCACGCACGCCTCACCGCCCCACCCTTCTCCCATCGCTGGCCTGGCCAGCCCTGTACTCACCCAGACCTGATGTTATTCTCCGACGACGGCAGCCACACACTGCAGCCCAACCATTAAACCCTTGTACGCCCCTCCGCGTGGGAAACATCTGTCGAGTCTTCCCCGGCTCTGGGTCACTCCCTTCCTAGGCCTCGCTATCGTCCATCGCCTTGGTGTTCTCGGCGCGGCGTGGTCAACGTGGTTAAGGAACGACTTACATCGGAAAGAACTGTATGTGGAGAGGATGACAGCTCGGTCCATGGACGCAACAAGGAAGTGCCTCCTTATTACGCGCAAAATAATGATTCCTCCACCTGACAACAGGGTCCTACCGGAAGGGCTCTGTATTTTGGCTTAGCTGTATTTTGCGGAAAAAACGTTTGCCTCCTAACAGCTGGGACCCACCAGCTATATCTTCTGACGCAAGGAAAGTGTCTCCATATTATGCACGGAAAAAAATGAATGCCCCCTCTGACAGCTCGGACCCACCATCAATAAATTTGCATGCATGGAAGTGCCTCCTTATCCTCCCTGACAGCTGGGACCCACCAGGTCGAAGCATTCATAGCATTGTCATTCTGGTCACAAACATGTACGTACATACTGGTAGATCGGTCTCTCTGCAATGATGAACCATGGTCGAGCAAGCAGTGGCACGTGTAGTACTAGAGCCCCCGACGTAGCAGTTCAGGCAGTCCCTTCAAAACCGTGTACACGTACGTACATCCACAGGGCAAAAAATATGGCTACGTATGTACATATGGGCGGACTCTCAAACGCATACTCACGCATACGTACGGCCATGGCTGGTGAACATGGAGAGGCAGCGGACGACAGCAACAGCGTCGTGTTCATCGGCAACCAACCGGCAGGGTCGGAACGGAGAAACAACGTCGTGTTCATCGGGAGAAAACGGAACACGTCGTGTTCATCGGGAGCCAACCGGCTTGGACGGAATAGCCGAAACCTGGTGAGGTGTGCAACCTCTTGATCTTGCATTGGTTTTTTCCTTGAAGAGGAAAGGGTGATGCAGGAAAGTAGAGTAAGTATTTCCCTTAGTTTGAGACCCAAGGTATCAATCCAGTAGGATACAACGCGCAAATCGCCAAATACCTGCACAAACAATCAAACAACTTGCACCCAACACAATAAAGGGGTTGTCAATCCCTTCATGATCATTTGCAGAAGTGAGATATGATAGAGATGGATAAATTGTGAAGTAAATATTTTTGGTTTATAGATTGGAAAGTAAAAGATTGCAAAATAGTTGATCAGAAACTAGTATTGTAGATAGGAAACTTATAAGATGGAAAATAGACCCCGGGGCCATAGGTTTCACTAGAGGCTTCTCTCATGATAGCAAATATTATGGTGGGTAAACAAATTACTGCCAATCAATTGATAGAAAAGCGCAAAGTTATGACGATATCTAAGGCAATGATCATGAATATAGGCATCATGTCCGTGTCAAGTAGACCGACTCCTGCCTGCATCTACTACTATTACTCCACACATCGACCAAAACGATTCTGCATCTAGAGTATTAAGTCCATAAAGAACAGAGTAACGCATTAAGTAAGATGACATGATTTAAAGGAATTAACTCAAGCAATATGATAAAAAAACATCTTGTTATCCTCGATGGCAACAATAAAATACATGTCATGTCCCTTTCTGTCACTGGGATTGAGCACCACAAGATTGGACCCAAAGCAATGCACTTCTCCCATTGCAAGAAAAACCAATCTAGTTGGCCAAAGCAAACCGATAGTTCGAAGATAATTACTAAGATATCAAATCATGCATATAAGAATTCATAAAAGACTCAAATAATATTCATATATAATCTGATCATAAATCCCCAATTCATCGTATCCTGGCAAACAAACCACAAAAGAATATTACATCAGATAAATATCCAAGAACATCGAGGAGAACATGGTATTGAGCGTCAATGAGAGAGAGAGAAGAAGCCATCTAGCTACTAGCTATGGACCCATAGGTCTGTGGTAAACTACTCACACTTCATCGGAAGGGCAATGGTGTTGATGTAGATGCCCTCCATGGTCGAATCCCCCTGCGACAAAGTACCGGAAAAGGGCTCCAGATCGGATCTCGCGGATACAGAAAGTTACAGCGGTGGAATAGTGGTTTCGATGCCTCCTCTAGTGTTTGTGGAATACATGTGAATATATAGGAGGATGGAATAGGACGGTGGAGCAATAGGGGGCCCACAAGGTTGGGGGCGCGGTCGACCCCCCAGGGCGTGCCCTCTGTCCTTGTGGCCGCTTCATGGCTCCCCTGACGTGCACTCCAAGTCCTGTGGATGTCTTCAGGTCCAAGAAAAATCCTCATAAAGTTTCATTCCGTTTGGACAACCTTTGATATTCCTTTTCTGTGAAACTCAAAAACAAGGAAAAAAACAGAAACTGGCACTGGGCTCTAGGTTAATAGGTTAGTCCAAAAAATAATGTAAAATAGCATATTAATGCATATAAAACATCCAAAATAGAAAATATAATAGCGTAGAACAATAAAAAAGTATAGATACGTTGGAGACGTATCATGGTGTATCGCAAAACGGAGGGAAACGGCCTTCTGCTGGAGCGCGTATGGAAACGGGGTCATGTTCATCGGGAAGGGTCGGGCGTACCGCAAAATGGAGGAAACATCCTTCTTCTCGACCAGCTACGGTCGAGACGGGATCCTATTCATCTGGAGTGGTCTGGTGTACCACAAAACAGTCGAAAAAGACTTGTGTTGGAGCGCTACAGTTGAAACGGGGGTCCTGTTCATCGAGAGGGGTGTGGCGTACCGCAAAACGGGACTCCACGGGCTACTATTCACACACCGTCGACTTCCTCCAGCCTCCAACTGCACTGTTCATCCACCGCGTCTTCATCTGCCTCCACCGGCTACTGTTCAACTAGCCCTTCACTAGCTACTATTCAACCAGCCATCCACGGGGTCCTGTTCAGCCACCCCCAATGACTCGGTTGTGGCTGCCTCCTCTCGGGGTCCTATTCATCCAGCGGCAACCGCCTACCACTACTACCACGGGGTCCTATTCATCCAAACCCCACCGAAAACTATTCATCCAACCCCAACCACATATGTCTCGACTCGTTCAACCAGCCCCACGTTCCCTGCTCATCAAGAGGCAGCAACTGGTTCAACCGACATTAGTAAGCAGCAGCGGCGATCGATCGGGTTTAGTTAGCAGCGAAGGACTCGGTCGGGTACAGTTAGCAGCGAAGGGATCGATCGCTCGGGTTCAGTAACGTAGCTAGTGCAATCTCTCGGGTTCAGTAAGCGAACGCCTCGCACATACACGCAAGTGTACAAGAGAAACTCGCAAACCTCCATGCATCGCTACGCCCCCACCACCCACTGTAACCGGGAACTCCCCGAAATTTTCCTCGCTCTCGCTTCTACTATGATTTTTTCCGTCATGGACGGCCCAAAGAATGTCATGCAGGTGCGTCCCCGGCCCGCCCAGGACGAAAAGCCCATTTTCTATCACGATTTTTTGTCATAGAAGTAGGAGCCCACCACATCTATGATGATACGTGTTTTGTCACAATTATCGTCATAGAAGTGTCATAAGCATGACAGGAAAAAAATGCGTTCGGCCCAAAATGGTACGGATGTGTCTTTTTTTGTAGTGCTTGTACTCCAAGATGACCATGTACTCCTATATATATGCCCACGAGGATCAAGCAATACAATCAACTATTCCACCAATCTATGTGTCCATTTTAACTATCATGAGCTAGAAACTAACTCTAACCTCTAGCTAAGTTAGAGTATCCAAATAGTGCCATTGTTAAATCAAATGGAAAGGCATGTTAAATATCCCCACTGGTCCTTCTACTCTGCATATAAGAATTTTCTCAAGTCAAACTTCATAAAGTTTGACCTTATTTATATGAAAAACTATCAACATCTATCATGATAAAGTTATACAATATGAACATTTAAGTCATGACACATCTACTGATATTCATTTCATATTGTGAATGTCGGTATTTGTTTTCAATAAAGTTGGTCAAACTTTACGAGGCTTAACTTTAGACAGATCTTATATGCGAACTAAAGATATGGAGGGAGTACACCATGCTGAACAACAACCAAATATAGTCATTCATGGAGGAACTATTGTCAAAATTGGTATTGATAAAATTTAACTGCACACTTCATACTAGCACATATAGAGCATCACACTATGAATAGTTGAACTAAACAAGGCATACTACAAACAACCAAAGATGGCAATTGAAACTGGACATATGCTAACTACAAAAAACCGAACAACCAAAAACCGTAGAAATAACAAGGCGTGATGCAAACTACCAAATATAGCAATAAATACTGGACAAGTTCCCACTACAAAAGGGGTTCGAGGAAACAAATCATGGGTTTCCTCACTTGTCACGGATTGGCTCCTCATCATGGTCGCCGTCGATGAGGTTTAACTTGCCAGCTGAGTATCGCAAGCCAGCATTGCAGAGTGTGTCCTTCAGAAATGACAAAAGGGGCTCCATGGCAATGAAGGATGGCCAATTGTTCACAATGAGCCACATGAGATCAACGGCAGGGCCATCGATGAGATTGACGGCTGTCGAACCCGAAGGGTCGGGGTTGGGCAACTTAACCTATGATATAGCATGCGTTAAGCCATCATTGTCGACGACCTCGATGTCGTAGCTGGCTCCCGCGACATGCCAGAATACTCTAGCCCGTTGATTGAAAGGCTCCATCCAGGTCCATTCATTATTTCCATATTCCTCGGCGTCCACCTCACCGACGTAGGGCAAAGAGGCCACTGTAAAGCTCTTTTCGGCCATTCGCTCCTCGAGCCCCTCGGGAAGCATTGCCGGGCTTAGGCCGCGACACTCTGGAGTGGGTGGGGATGGGGATCTGTTGGAAAGGGGGCATTTCGCAGGCGTCATCTAAGAAACTCGGGGAAACGAGAGTATGTATATCGGTGGGTAAACTGCATGGGCAGACCGACAGAGGTTGACGAGGGAGGTGGCTCGGTAGTGGCGGTGATGACCTAGCTAGGTTTTGAGCGAGGGATGGGTGGTGTGTATTTGTGTGAGCGGGGGATTTGGGCCGAGTGAAGGATTTGGGGTCCGTGTGTGGAGAGGGTCCAAGGTGGTTTTTGAGGAAATGCCGCGGGTATTGAAAATTTTACTAGGCGGTAGTAAAATGGCGGGGCTACCAAAAATTTGGATCAAGGGTTTGAAGCAGAGCAGGGCAGGAGTAACGAACATCACACACGGTTAAAACATAATAATCGTGTGCTATCAAACAGAAAAACACTCCAGCCGAGCAGATATTTTTGAGATTTCGAGGGATGCAGGTGGGAGTAAAATGTCGGGACTACTGAAAATTTGGATCTACTGATTGAAGCAGAGAAGGAGTAACAAACATCGCATATGGTCCACACATACTAATTGTAAACTATCAAACAGAAAAACCATCTAGGTTGGTAGATATTTTCGATATTGCGAGGGAGGACATATTTTTGAAAGGGGGAGGGATGCCTCGTGGAGCCCAATCCACTATGATCATGTGGGTGACAAGGGCAGGGGCGCGACACTCGGGTAGTCCTAGGGACCCATGTCTGTTTCGTACCCGATCGCTGACGGTTGCTGTGTCTGACTCATCTGTTGTTTATAAATTTGGCAAAAAATGCGGCAATGGGTCAGAACACAAACACACTTGCATGTGGACCAAATATATGTATGAAAAGGGTGGTTTAATGTTCAACTACCCAATGCACAACTTTGATGTGGCACCTATCGCACAAAGCGCACATTATTATTGCTAGC
>LR738712.1:488161811-488189699 GCA_902687465.1 Secale cereale
GTGTGTGTGTGTGTGTGTGTGTGTGTGTGTGTGTGAATACGATGTGGTGCGTGTTATTTAAATAACCAAATCACAAATTTTATGTGGCACATGTGCATCGCAAATCAACCGGACATCCCCGACCCCACGGAGTTTCATCTAGTGCCAAGTAGTATTGTGCCTCCCCCCCCTCCCCCACACACACACTTTGAGGAGGTGGGAGAGGGCATCTCACCAGGGCGTATTGTAAGATTGGCCAAGAAGAATCACCAGCTTAGTCTTATAACCTCTCTTATTGTTGGGTCAAAGTCATGCATGGAAGTCCACATGCGGCCCCACAAAGTAGGCTAGCTTGTCGCCGATAACCATGCGAGGGAGTGCCTGAAGACAACCATTGCGTGCATGTGGCCCAATGCAGACATATGTATGAAGTGTCATGTGCTGTTTGAATATACCCAATGCACAACTTTGATGTGGTACCATGCTTTTGGAACCGGAAAATCCCCACACGGAGCGAGGGTTCACGACGCGTATATATATATATATATATATATATATATATATATATATATATATATATATATATATATATATATATATATATATATATATATGGATTCATGTGTATGCCGCCCTTGAACTTAGGTCTCGAATCTCACCATGATCGATGTACGACCATACGGTAATGCGAACCAATAGAAGAAGAATCAACCCTGGTAACCTCTCTCGCATTGTAAGTTGAAGTGATGGATGTCCACGCGGGCCCATGAATATATAGGTCGTCGATGAAAACCAAGCGAGGGAGAGTGTCCAAAGACAACCAATGCATGCATATTCCCCAAACATAAGTATGGACATGCGTGATGCATGCATATATGTTTGAATACCAAAAGCACGACATTTTGATGTGGTGCATGCATGCGTGGAAAATCGCATAGTCCACACAAAGATCTGGTTCATGACACGTCGCCTGCTTGCCCCTCTCCCTTCAACCCGATGGTAGGGATTCATGTGCACACATGCGCTCAAAGTATAATATGTTATCTTTCACATCATGACATGCATGATGCATGCATGTACTGTACCGTATAAGACCCAATATGCACAACTTCTTTGTGGCATCACCTGCATTGGAAACCAAAAAGTCCCCACACGGAGCGATATCGTTCATGACGTGTGTGTAGTATGTGCTGCCCCGGCTCCCTCCTCCCATCTTCAACGCGTACTATATACTCCTACCACAACACAACCCAAAAAGAAACCTCCTTGTTGGATCAGTGATGGACGACAACCTCGTGGGCCCATGGATGGAAGGATCACACGCGAGTGACTGTCCTATATGATGCGTAGTATATGTTGCCCTCAGCCACCCTCTTCAACATGTACTATATATATACTACTACCATACGTATAAAAACCAAAAAATGACCATCCTTATTGGTCAAATTAATCTCTCTCACTGCATTTCATAGTGCTGGACGGTGAACTCGCGGGCCCACAGTGAGTGTCGCACGCGAGTGAGTGTCCTAGGACCATCGCGTCAATGTGGCCCAAAGAAGCATGCTTTTTCTATAGCGAACATGCAACCAAAGGAGTTTAGTGTTAAAAATTGAAAAAAATAACATTTGGTTGTTCTTATACATTGATTGATTTCCAGGGATTTAATGTGCAAAAATCAAACTTGATCTACATAAGACCTGTGATAGTGCATGCTACTTCTCGAACTTGCGTTGTATTCCCTCGAAGAGTAAAGGGTGATGCAGCACAGTAGCGTAAGTATTTCCCTCGGTTTTTGAGAGCCAAGGTATCAATCCAGTAGAAGACCGCGCGTGAGTCCCTCAAACCTGCACAAACAAATAAGAGCTTCGCAGCCAACGTGATAAGGGGTTGTCAATCCCTTCACGGTCACTTACGAAAGTGAGATCTGATAGATATGATAGGATAATATTTTTAGTATTTTTGGTATAGGAACAGAAAGTAAATAGTGCAAAGTAAAGTAGATGGAAGATTAATATGTTGAGAATAGACCCGGGGGGCATAGGTTTCACTACTGGCTTCTCTCATGACAGCAGAATTCTACGGTGTGTGAACAAATTACTGTCAAGCAATTGATAGAAAAGCGCATAGTTATGAGAATATGTAGGCATGATCATTATATATAGGCATCACGTCCGTAACAAGTAGACTGAAACGATTCTACATCTACTACTATTACTCCACACATCGACCGCTATCCAGCATGCATCTAGAGTATTAAGTTCATAAGAACAGAGTAACGCCCTAAGCAAGATGACATGATGTAGAGGGATAAACTCAAGCAATATGATATAAACCCCATCTTTTTATCCTCGATGGCAACAATACAATACGTGCCTTGCTGCCCCTCCTGTCACTGGGAAAGGACACCGCAAGATTGAACCCAAAGCCAAGCACTTCTCCCATTGCAAGAACTATAGATCCAGTAGGCCACACCAAACCAATAATTCGAAGAGACTTGCAAGGATATTATGATCATACATAAAATATTTCAGAAAAGAATCAAATATTTTTCATAGATAATCTTCATCATAAACCCACTATTCATCGGATCTCGACAAACACACCGCAAAAAGATTACATCGAATAGATCTCCTCGAAGATCGAGGAGAACTTTGTATTGAGATCCAAAGAGAGACAAGAAGCCATCTAGATAATAACTATGGACCCGAAGGTCTATGGTAAACTACTCACAACTCATTGGTGAGGCTATGGTGTTGATGTAGAAGCACTCCGTGATCGATCCCCCCTCCAGCGGAGCTCCGGAACAGGCCCCAAGATGGGATCTCACGGGAACAGAAGGTTGCGGCGGTGGAATTAGGGTTTCGTCTGTTGCCTCGATGTTTTCATGGTACGAGGATATATAGGAGGAAGAAGGGCACCGGGGGAGCCAGAGGGGGCCCATGAGGGTGGGGGGCATGCCTGCCCCCTGGACGCACCCTTGCCCTTGTGGCCACCTCTTTTGTTCCCTCGCGTGTACTCCAAGTCTTCTGTGTAGATACGGTTCCAAAAATAACTCTCCCGAAGGTTTCATTCCGTTTGGACTCCGTTTGATATTCCTTTTCTGCGAAACACTGAAATAGGCAAAAAACATCAATTTGCACTGGGCCTTGGGTTAGTAGGTTAGTCCCAAAAATAATATAAAAGTGTTTTATAAAGCCCATTAAATGTCCAAACAGAATATATAATAGCATGGAACAATAAAAAATTATAGATACGTTGGAGACGTATCAAGCATCCCCAAGCTTAGTTCTTGCTCGTCCTCGAGCAGGTAAATGATAAAAACAGAATTTTTGATGTGGAATGCTAACCAACATAATTTTCAATGTAATTTTGTGTATTGTGGCATGAATGTTCAAATCCGAAAGATTCAATACAACAGTCTATATTGACATAAGAATAATAATACTTCAAGCATACTAACAAAGCAATCATGTCTTCTCAAAATAACATGGCCAAACAAAGTTATCCCTACAAAATCATATAGTCTGGCTATGCTCCCTCTTCATCACACAAAATATTTAAATCATGCACAACTCCAGTTTCAGCCAAGAAATTTTTTCATACTCAAAAAAATTCAAACCTTTCAACTTTCACGCCATACATGAGCGTGAGCCATGGATATACCACTATAGGTGGAATAGAGCGGTGGTTGTGGAGAAGACAAAAGAAGAAGATAGTCTCACATAAACTAGGCGTATTAGTGGGCTATGGAGATGCCCATCAATAGATATCAATATGAGCAAGTAGGGATTGCCATGCTACGGATGCACTAGAGCTAAAAGTGTATGAAAGCTCATCAAAAGAAACTAAGTGGGTGTGCATCCAACTTGCTTGCTCATGAAGACCTAGGGCACTTGAGGAAGCCCATCGTTGGAATATACAATCCAAGTTCTATAATGAAAACTCCCACTACTATATGAAAGTGACAAAACAAGATACTCTCTATCATGAAGATTATGGTGCTACTTTGAGGCACGAGTTTGGAAAAGGATAGTAGCATTGTCCCTTCTCTCTTTTCTCTCATTTTTTTGGTGGGGGCTTTTATTTTCTTAGCCCCCCTCTCCCCTTTTTTTGGGCCATCTCTTTTTTTCGGCCTTCCTCACACGGGACAATTCTCTAATAATGAAGATCATCACACTTTTATTTACTTACAACTCAAAGATTACAACTCGAAGCTAGAACAAAATATGACTCTATGTGAATGCCTCCGGCGGTGTACCGGGATGTGCAATGAATCAAGAGTGACATGTATGAATGAATTATGAATGGTGGCCTTGCCACAAATACAGTGTCCACTACATGATCATGCATGGCAATATGAAAATATGAAGCGTGTCAAATGAACGGAAGGGTAGAAAGTTGCATGGCAATATATCTCGAAGTGGCTATGGAAATGCCATGATAGGTAGGTATGGTGGCTGTTTTGAGGAAGGTATATGGTGGGTGTATGGTACCAGCGAAAGTTGCGCGGTACAAGAGAGGTTAGCAATGGTGGAAGGGTGAGAGTGCGTATAATCCATGGACTGGACATTAGTCATAAAGAACTCATATACTTATTGCAAAAATCTACCAGTTATCAAAACAAAGTATTCATCGCATGATCCTAGGGGAAGGGTTGGTAGGAGGTAACCATCGCGTGATCCCGACCTCCACACAAAGGATGACACTCAATAAATAAATGATGCTCCAACTTCGTCACATAACGGTTCACCATACGTGCATGCTACGGGAATCACAAACTTTAACACAAGTGTTTCTCAAATTCAAAATTACTCCACTAGCATGACTCTAATATCACCATCCTCATATCTCAAAACAATCATCAAGTATCAAACTTCTCATAGTACTTAATGCACTTGTATGAAAGTATTTACTATACTCATCTTGGATGTCTATCATATTAGGACTAGTTTTATAACCCAAGCACATTACCATGCTGTTCTAAAAGACTCTCAAATAGATATAAGTGAAGCATGAGAGATCAATAATTTCTACAAAATAAAACCACCACTGTGCTCTAAAAGATATAAGAGAAGCACTAGAGCAAAACCATCTAGCTCAAAAGATATAAGTGAAGCACATAGAGTATTCTAATAAATTCTAAATCATATTTATTTATCTCAAAAGGTGTGTCCAGCAAGGATGATTGTGGCAAACAAAAAAGCGAAGACTCAAATCATACATGACGCTCCAAGCAAAACACATATCATGTGGTGAAGAAATATATAGTCCCGAGTAAAGTTACGGATAGATGAAGACGAAAGAGGGGATGCCTTCCCGGGGCATCCCCAAGCTTAGGCTTTTGGTTGTCCTTGAATTTTACCTTGGGGTGCCTTGGGAATCCCCAAGCTTAGGCTCTTGCCACTCTTTGTTCCTTAGTCCATCAAAGCCATACTCAAAACATGAAAACTTCACAACACAAAGCTTAGCCAAAAATCTCATGAGCTCCGTTAGTATAAGAAAACAAACCACCACTCAAAGGTACTGTAATGAACTCATTTTTTGTTTATATTGGTGTTAAACCTACTGTATTCCAACTTCTCCATGATTCATACCCCCCGATACTACTCATAGATTCATCAAAATAAGCAAACAACACACGCAAAACAGAATCTATAAAAAACTATCTGTAACTTTCGAATACTTCTGTAACTCTAAAAAAATTGTAATAAATTGGTGGACATGAGGAATTTGTCTATTAAAAATCTGCAAAAAGAATCAACTAAAAGAACTCTCCAGTAAAAAAATGACAGCCAATCTCGTGAGCGCTAAAGTTTCTGTTGTTTACAGCATGATCATATAAACTTCACACAAGTCTTCCCAAGGGTTCTACTTGGCACAAACACTAATTAAAACACAAAACCACATCTAAACAGAAGCTAGATGCAATATTTATTCCTAAACAGAAGCAAAAACAAAGAAAATAAAATTGGGTTGCCTCCCAACAAGCGCTATCATTTAACGCCCCTAGCTAGGCACGATACAAGAATAGATCTAGGTATTGCCATCTTTGGTACGCAATCCATAAGTTGCTCTCATAATAGATTCATAAGGTAATTTGATTTTATTTTTTAGGAAGTGTTCCATGCCTTTCCTTAACGGAAATTGGAATCTAATATTTCCTTCCTTCATATCAATAGTTGCACCAATCGTTCTAAGGAAAGGTCTACCAAGAATAATAGGACATGAAGGATTGCAATCTATATCAAGAACAATGAAATCTACGGGCACATAATTCCTATTGGAAACAACAAGAACATAATTAATCCTTCCCATAGGTTTCTTAATGGTAGAATCCGCAAGATGCTAATTTAAAGAACAATCACCAAGTTCATGGAATCCTAACATATCACACAAAGCCTTTGGAATTGTAGAAACACTTGCACCCAAATCACACAAAGCAAAACATTCATGATCTTTAATTTTAATTTTTATAGTAGGCTCCCACTCATCATAAAGCTTTCTAGGGATAAAAACTTCTAATTCAAGTTTTTCTTCATAAGATTGCACTAAAGCATCAACTAGGTGTTTGGTAAAAGCCTTATTTTGACTATAAGCATGCGGAGAATTTAGTACGGACTGCAACAAGGAAATACAATCTAGTAAAGAGCAATTATCATAATTAAATCCCTTGAAATACACGATAGTGGGTCCATTGATATGCAAAGTTTTGATCTCTTCAATCCCACTTTTAACAATTTTAGCATCAAGATCTAAAAACTCTGAATCATTGGGACGCCTTTTAGCTAAAGTAGACTCATCTCGAGTCCCATCTTTATCAAGATTCATACTAGAAAACAAGGATTTAATAGGAGACACATCAATCACTTTCAGATCTTCATCTTTATTCTCATGATAACTAGAAGAACACGCTTTCATAAAGCAATCCTTTTTAGCACGCATCCTAGCGGTTCTTTCCTTGCACTCATCAATGGAAATTCTCATGCCTCAGAGAGACTCATTGATATCATGCTTAGGTGGAATAGATATAAGTTTCAAAGAAGCAACATCAAGAGTAATTCTATCCATGTTTCTAGCAAACTCATCAATCTTAAGCAATTTTTCTTCAAGCAAGGAATTGAAATTCTTTTGCACATTCATAAACTCTTTAACACTAGTTTCAAATTCAGAGGGCATCTTACCAAAATTTCCATAAGAGTTATTGTAGGAATTGCCATAATTATTAGAGGAATTACTAGGAAAAGGCCTAGGATTAAAGTTTCCTCTATAGGCATTGTTACCAAACTTATTCCTACCAACAAAATTCACATCCAAGATTCATTATTATTTTCAATCAACATGGATAAAGGCATATCATTAAGATCAGAAGAAGCACTCTTAGCAGCAAATAATTTCATAAGTTCATCTATTTTCCCACTCAAAACACTAATCTCTTCAATAGCATGTACTTTTTACTAGTAGATCTTTCGGTGTGCCATTGAGAGTAGTTAACCATAATATTATCTAGGAGTTTGGTAGCTTCTCCTAAAGTGATTTCCATGAAAGTGCCCCAGCGGCCGAATCTAAAAGATTTCTAGAAGCAAAAATTCAAGCCAGCATAAAAGTTTTGTATGGTCATCCATAAGTTCAAACCATGAGTAGGGCAATTACGTATCATTAATTTCATTCTCTCCCAAGCTTGTGCAACATGCTCATGATCTAGTTGCTTAAAATTCATAATATCGTTTCTAAGAGAGATAATCTTAGCGGGAAGAAAATACTTAGAGATAAAGTCATCTTTGCACTTATTCCATGAATCAATGCTATTTCTAGGCAAAGAGGAAAACCAAGTTTTAGTACGATCTCTAAGTGAAAACGGAAATAGCTTCAATTTAGCAATACCATTATCCGTATCCCTCTTCTTTTGCATATCGCACAAATCAACAAAGTTGTTTAGACGGGTAGTGGCATCTTCACTAGAAAGGCCAGAAAATTGATCTTTCATGACAAGATTCAACAGAGCAGCATTGATATCACAAGATTCAACATCGGTAATAGGAGCAATAGCCGTGCTAATAAAATCATTATTGTTGGTATTGGAAAAGTCACACAATTTGGTATTATCTTGAGCCATAGTGACAAGCAAGTAATCCAACACACAAGCAAACAAGAGGCAAGCGAACGGTAAACACACGGAAAAAGAAGGGCGAATAAAACAACAAGGGTGAAGTGGGGGAGAGGAAAACGAGAGGCAAATAATGTAATGCGAAGGATAAGGGTTTGTGATAGGTACTTGGTATATGAATTTTGCGTAGATCTCCCCGGCAATGGCGCCAGAAATTCTTCTTGCTACTTCTCGAGCTTGCATTGTATTCCCTCGAAGAGGAAAGGGTGATGCAGCACAGTAGCGTAAGTATTTCCCTCAGTTTTTGTGAACCAAGGTATCAATCCAGTAGGAGACCACGCGCGAGTCCCTCGCACCTACACAAACAAATAAGAAATTCGCAGCCAACGCGATAAGGGCTGTCAATCCCTTCAAGGTCACTTACGAAGTGAGATCTGATAGATATGATAAGATAATATTTTTGGTATTTTTGGTATAGGAACAGAAAGTAAACAATGCAAAGTAAAGTAGATGGAATATTAATATGTTGAGAATAGACCCAGGTGCCATATGTTTCACTAGTGGCTTCTCTCATGATAGCAGAATTCTACGGTGGGTGAACAAATTATTGTGGAGCAATTGATAGAAAAGTGCATAGTTATGAGAATATCTAGGCATGATCATTATATATAGGCATCACGTCCGTAACAAGTAGACCGAAATGATTTTGCATCTACTACTATTACTCCACACATCGACCGCTATCCAGCATGGATCTAGAGTATTAAGTTCATAAGAACAGAGTAACACCTTAAGCAAGATGACATGATGTAGATGGATTAACTCAAGCAATATGATACAAACCCCGTCTTTTTATTCTCGATGGCAACAATACAATATGTGGCTTGCTGCCCCTACTGTCACTGGGAAAGGACACCGCAAGATTGAACCCAAAGCCAAGAACTTCTCCCTTTGCAAGAACTATAGACCTAGTAGGCCAAACCAAACCAATAATTCAAAGAGACTTGCAAGGATATTATAATCATACATAAAAGATTTCAGAAAAGAATCAAATATTGTTCATAGATAATCTTGATCATAAACCCTCTCTTCATCGGATCTCAACAAACACATCGCAAAAAGATTACATCGAATAGATCTCCTCGAAGATCGAGGAGAACTTTGTATTGAGATCCAAAGAGAGAGAAGAAGTCATCTAGCTAATAACTATGGACCTGAAGGTCTATGGTAAACTACTCACAACTCATTGGTGAGGCTATGGTGTTTATGTAGAAGCACTCCATGATCGATCCCCCCTCCGTCGGAGCTCTGGAACAGGCCCCAAGATGGGATCTCATGGGAACAGAAGGTTGTGACGGTGGAATTAGGGTTTCGTCTGTTGCCTGATGTTTTCAGGGTACGAGGATATATATATATAGGAGGAAGAAGGGCGCCGAGGGAGCCAGAGGGGGCCCACGAGGGTGGGGGGCGTGCCCCTGCCCTCGTGGCCACCTCTTTCATTCCCTCATGTGTACTCCAAGTCTTCTGTGTAGATAAGGTTCCAAAAATAACTCTCCCGAAGGTTTCATTCCGTTTGGACTCTGTTTGATATTCCTTTTCTGTGGAACACTGAAATAGGCAAAAAACAACAATTTGCACTGGGCCTTGGGTTAGTAGGTTAGTCCCATAAATAATATAAAGTGTATAATAAAGCCCATTAAACATCCAAAATAGACTATATAATAGGATGGAACAATAAAAAATTATAGATACGTTGGAGACGTATCAATGCACAAAACTGGATTGTGAAATCATATGTGTACGCGTCCCTAGGTACATGTTTAGTCCACATGCAAGAAATATCTAACATCAAGAATGTTGATTTGAAAATCCAGTAAATCCAAAACTAAGTTGAAATTCATGAAACTTATCGTGGTGTCATATGGACACCAATATACTATATTCTTTTCAAATTTGAGATAAATTTTGATATAATCTTCTTACAGACAGGAAATTATTAATAATTATCAACCAATATTGCAAACAGACTCTTTATTCGAACCATGTGCGTTAGACCAATAATGTATGTGTCGTCCTTCAGCTAAGTAATAAAGCGACATAATTAATCATCAAAAAGGGAAAATTAATATAATACGTGTCGCGCACGCGTCCCATGTGTTGTACAAGCACGCGAGAGTTGGCGAGACGCATGCTAGCAGTGCACCACGTAGGCAGACCAGGACGCCAACGCATGTGCGTGTTTGCTACACACTCATCGTGGGGTGTGCTAGTTGCTTTGTGAAATGACGATAGGCATGCTAGCAGTCTGCTGCACAGGCTCACTAACTTTGTCACCTTTTTCATGTTGAATGCGAGAGTACTATTGTCCATGAGGATTAAGTTTTTTTAAGCTTTCTCATGGATGGACACGTTGAACAGCATAAAAAGAAGTTTCAGGTTGACAAAAGGGCTTGTGAAAGTGCCCGGCTTCTATTTACAAAAACTTGTCTTCATGTACCAGTAGATTTTCTGGCCCAGGATCTTGATTTTATGGATCAGACCGATCCATTTCATTGTGACTGCCAAAAACTTTGGTTGAGTTAGTTGTTATTCTCCCGTTTAATCTGGATTTTGTGTAAACCTGATGAACATTTAATCATCGTGCTTTTGTACCTTCTCTAAGCTGGGGTTAGATATTGCTGCCCTTTTCAACTTAGCTTTGACCCATATTTTCTTTCATACAAACCGGAGCTTCTATCAAGAAGCCTCACGGTTCCGAGAGGGAACTTGGTCACATGATCTATGTGCGAAACTACATACATTGTATCTTCCCGCCTTGATTTTTTTTTTTACAAAGGCAACATGCAACTATGCTAAACATATGAAATTATTCAGGGTTCGTTTCACCTTTTTATACATTGATTTTCCTAGGAATTTTTAAGAAATCACCACCACGTTATTGTCACAAACGGCTGTATTAGTCCAACCATGGGCATTCAACCAACCATTTACTACCGCCAGTAGCTGTTTGATTAGAAGGGATGACTGTGAGCAGTCCGCCGCGCACGCCCACCATATCGGGAAGCGAGCCACGATCGCTACAATTTATTGCTAGCTTTGGACTTTTGTTTCGGCCGCCTCGGAAGGTATTTAGAACAGTCCGCCGTTCTCATCTACAAGCACCGCCGCCGAGGATCGCCGCCTGCTGCGAGATGGAGGATGAGCCGACAAGAAGCAGGGGCAGATCGAGCCAGAACCGCAAGAGCCTCCGGCAAACATGGACTTCATCAGCAGCCTCCCCGACGAGATGTTGGTTACCATCATATCCCACCTCCCCTTCAAATATGGCATGCAGACCACTGTCCTCCCGCGACGGTGGCGCCCTCTCGAGCGCTCCACCCCCTGGACCTCATCATCGATAACGAGTTCTGCAGCGGGGAGCACCAATGCCTGGACGCATTGTCTCACGTCCTCGCCACGCACCCTGGGCCGGTCAGACGCCTTGCTATTGGCAGGCTCAAACCCCACAACAAGAATGAACCTTGATTGCACTACTGGTTCCTATCCCCAGCCCTGGATCGGCACGAGGAGCTCAGCTTTAATGCTGGACGTCCTTGCTCGTTGCCGTAGTCCGTGCTCCGCCTCGTGCCCACCCGGCGCCGCGCTACATTCATGCGGTGCATTTTCCCCTAGATCAATGCCACACATGCTCTTCATCTCCCTAAACTTAAGCACCTCGAGCTCATCATCGTCCGCATCTCGAAGGAGGATTTGGAGCGCCCGCTTGTCGGCTGTACAACGCTCGAGTACCTTCATCTTGATTGGATGGATGGGTTCAGTAGCCACCACGTCACATCGATGAATGCCCGTGCGATTTATATGCATTGTCGGCGCCGCCCAAGGCTGGCGGTTGAGGTGTGACATGGTCATTGAGAATATGCCTTTCCTCGAGAGATTGTATGTACTTGATAAATTAGGTCCAACAAGAATCAGGGTCATTCACGCACTGACATTGTTTGGTTATTCATGTGCTGAATTCAACAAACTTGTTACTGGATCATTATCCGTTCAGGTAAAATAGTCTTCTTCTTCTCCTTCGTATATATTATTGGACATCACATTTTATCTAATTTTTGTTGATCTATATGTTCGCCTGTCATCTAGAAAATGATTCCCACAAGCTTGACCTGGCCTCTGCGCACAATGAAGATCTTGGCACTACAATATGTTGGCCCCGATCTTGACAAACTTGTTAGATTCCTTCAATGCTTTCCTTGCACGGAAAAACTATACATTAAGGAAATTTTGAGGATTTCAATACATATATATTTTGAGATGCTGGTGTTGTACGCATTTTATTCCTTCGTCGGAGATGATTTCGTGATAAAGGTTAATCATGACAAATTAAAGGTGGCAGTTCACTCTTTTTGTGTATTTTAGAAATCCTACAAATCACAGAGGCCCGAAGTGTTCAAATCTGCAGCTAGGCACTAATATGTTGTCTTCCTTTGCGTATACTAGCAGGCCTGAAAGTAAAAATGTTGGGGAATATAACAATCCCATTGAATGCCTTGATCTTCATCTCATAGAAATTACTTTTAACGAGTACCGAGGCACCACACCAGAAATTAAATTCGCTAGGTTCATTGTTGAGAAAGCAAGGTTGCTCAAGGTAATGAGGTTTGCCCTATTATTTACTGTGTAGAAGTGAATGGATTGCTAAGGAGTGCGGGTGTGTACATCTGAATGGAAAAGGCTCTGTAGAAGCTGAATTTCAGTTTGTAACTTCATATGATAGATTATTCAGATGTCACTATATCAAGCCGCTATGTGACTTCTCGGTGACAGATCCTTTCGCAGAAATAATGCATGAAAAATATTCTGAAGAAGATGAATTTTATGTGTCTGAATAGTTTGAACCTTGTAATGCTGGAATTTGAACCTTGCAATATTTATGGTATTTGTTATATAACGTAATTGGATGTTAAATTTGGTTTTGCAATCATGTCCTGTTATAAGTATATATATATATATATATATATATATATATATATATATATATATATATATATATATATATATATATATATATATATATATATATATATATATATATATATATGTTGTTCTTCTGTACACAGAGCATATATGTTGTGCATACAGAGCATATCACATTGCACACGAACCACACTAGGGAACCCGTCGGTGATGAATACATCAATCACAAATGGTTGTATACTAGCAAGCGTTTGCCCACAACACACATGGCTTATTCCATCACAAAAAGCTCGGATAGATTAACTGTATGTCATATATCGCACACGCAACTCTAATCTGCTTTGTGATTGATGTCTCCGGCATCACTCGCACAGTTCATCATATTTTCCACATATAACTATGCCATGCTCTGCTCGCGTCTCTTGGCACGCTCTGCTCACCGTTAGGCGCCGCAGCGCGCTGTGCTCGCCGATAGGCATCGCGGTGCGCTCTGCTCGCGTCCGTCGGCGCGCTTTGCTCACGTACCTCCATGCACTCGGCATGTGGACAGCTTTTCCTTGCGTGTTCAACTGTTATATGCATATGTATGGTTGCTCACCGTTGAGGCGACCGCGGAGCGCTCTACTCACGTCCCTCGAACGCGCTCTGCCAGCGGTTGGAGCCTACACACGATCACATTGGGGGCACATATGCATGCGATTGCACCGTGCGTGTCGCCACGATGCAGTTATGTGCGACACGATAGAGTTACACGCTGCAAATTAGAACTGCCATTTGGGTGTGCGTATATTCCAGGTCGTCCGGCTTCCCCATTAATTCCCGCAATCATTATAACCTTAGTCTCTTCAACCTTTTGATCTCATCCCACAACACAACTAGCACACCCATGACGACACATAGAGAGAGGGATATTTAGCAGCGCTCCAATGGAGTTTGGTGAGCATAAAATGGAGACCCATGCGAGGGAGACAGATATCTCGGTGGTGTACACCATCGACCCGACCGTGGTGGAGGACTACATCAACACCATGGAGTAGTTGCTTGCTCGAGACAAGTACAAGGTGGTCGGCATCGACCTCCAGTACACCGGCATTCATCCCAGCAAAGATCAGAAGGTTGTTGTCACCCAGTTGTGTGTGGGCCATCATGTCCTCCTCTTCCACTACTACATGGCCACACGGCCTTGCGACCGTTTCACCACGCTTGTCAACAACACCGACTACAAGTTCGCTATGGTGGAAACCTACAACAATGTAAAGGCGCTCAAGGTTACGGGCTTGGCCTGCAAGAACCTTGTAACATCCCAAATTTCCAATTTGGAATGTTTTACAATTATTAACTAAGCATCTATGCATTTTTTATTTGAGTGTCATTTGGAAATTTCAGAGGCATTTGAGTTTTATCTAACTTTGGATTCAACTTGGCATCTGAAATTTATTTCAAAAATCCTAGAATAATACTAGTTCAAAAGTATGAGAGGATCAAACATGACACTCCAAAAAGTCAGAAGAAAACAATGCCGAAAGTTTTGAATTCAAATTTGAGTTTAATTTGGATTTTAAAAAAATGTTTTTTATAAAGTTTTTATTTAGCCTCTAAAATAGTTCATCTTGTAGGATTTATTTTTCTGAATTTTTTGATATATATGTCCTATATAAAATTATTTTTATTTTCTGTCTTTTTTTTTCTCTCTCTTTGTCTAATTAAAAATAAAATGAACCTACAGCCATGGCCCAACTTGGCCCATTGGCCGAGCAGCCCACGAGCTAATGGCTCGTCTTCCTCCTCGTGCACGTACACAACACACACAGGCATCCATGGCCACGTACCACCCCACCTCATGCCCCACCCCCTCCCCTTCTCTCCCTCGCTCCAAAACCGCTCTGAATTGGTTCCCCTCACCTTCCTCTACACCTTCCCCTTCATTAGTGCACCTTAATTCCTCCTCTAATGGCCATCATGAGAGCTTGAAACTGCAGCCATTAACACCTCTTGCCCCACCCAACTCTGGACCTCCCCAAGCCCTATAAAAGGCACCCCGCGAGCCCCTCTCACCCCTCGTTCGAAGCCCTCTCCTTCTGGAGTTTTTCCCCCTCCCTAACCTCTCCAATTGCTCACCGGAGTTCGTGTATTCCGGCGACTTCTCCACCACGCCAGGAGGCGATACCGACACCGCGGTACTGCTCCTCGGATCCTCCTCACGTTGCTCTTCACCGTCCCACACGCGTCCTTCGTCGAAACACACCGGATCCACCTTCTTCCTCGTCTCTGGCGACAAGCCCGGTGAACACCCTGTCCGATTTTTTTTCTCTTTTATCAGTATATTTTCTAATTCAGATTCTATACCAAATCTTGTTTCTAGTATATCTTTTAGTCTATAGATCCGATTTAGTTGATTCTTTTTCCTACGGTTTCCTAAAAATATCCTCTATCCAGAGAACCAAACAAATTATATTCTTAAAAATTTTAAAATTTGAATTCAAGCAAATCTGAATTTAAACTTCGTTAGGCCATAACTTGAGTTTCGTAACTCCGTTTTGGGTGATTCTTTTTGCTAATCGAAGCTTGTGACATGTACCTTCTGTTAAAACCAAAACTATTTATTTTTGTTGCTGTAAAAATTATGTTCGGTACAGAAACTTTACTTGGGTGTTTTTTTGGAGTTTTTTGAAGTCTTTTATTCGTTTTCTTTTTGATTCTTTGCTTGTATGCTTATGTATGTTATTGCTTGCTTACGCTAGATCATCCAGAGTGCGAAACTTGCTACTACGAATCTTTAGAGTTCAATGAACGTCAGCAAGGCAAGTTCACACTTTGATCATAATTTTCAATACCTAGTTTTTACTATGCATTAGTTTCACCCTCAAAGATTGCATGAGTAGGATTGGGAACATGTGATTATGCTATGTAGTTTATGTGGTAGGAACCTATGACCTTTTATCTCCCCGGGAAATATTCGTTATGTCATATATTGCTTAGCCATACTTGTAGACGGGGATTGGTATGTGTGATACATGCAAGTTGCGAGAGATAATAATTTATCGGGACAACATAAGGTGGCAACTTTAATACACGTCTGGGTGGATTGTTTGGGGCACCTGGAGAAACCAGTGCTTGCCCAAGGGGAATCCCGGAGTACCCGTGTGAGTACCCTAGGTCCGCCACCCAGGCTCAAAGGGATCATAAGATATTTCATGCCTAGAAACTTCCGTGTGCAGCCACAAGCCATTATGGGCTCTGGCATAGTTGAGTAAGTTGTGTGACCCCTTTCTGTGGTAGACTAGCTGATGTAGGGGAAAGTAGGTGTACCGGTCTACCCAGGGTTTAGAGGAAATACATCAGAAAGGCTATGTCTCGATCTTCCGATCATGGAGGTGGTCGAGTCTTGTGGGGAAAAGTGTGCAAACCTCTGCAGAGTGTACAAACTAATCATGATTAGCCGTGTCCCCGGTTATGGACAACTTGAGTATCTGGAAGTGAATTATTGGTTGATCTCATCACTCTTCTTAATGAAATATTGGGTTACTAATAACTTGGGAATTTTTGGATTGAGTTGGAGGAACCTTCTCAATAATGGCATTTTTAATTTAGTAGTAAATAAAAAAAATTATTCCTTTGTTGTAGGGTAAAATTGGCTTTATGCAAAAAAAATAAACTTAGAGCCTCCACCAGCTAAATTTGCATATAGAGATAGTCTTCTTCATTATTATTATTCTATGGTGTGAAATTGCCAGCATATTCCATGTGCTGACCTACACGGCTACAACGTCTCATGTTGCAGAGTTTTCCGACGAGGATTAAAGGTGCGATAGGTCGTTGTTCTGCACTCAGTTTGCCGTGGAGTTGGATGGACTCATTTACCTTCGATGCTTCCGCAGTTATTTTTATTTTGATGTCCTTTGGCCATATTATTGTAATAAATACTCTTTTGATGACCTCGATGTAATAAAGTGTGTGATTGAACTCTGTTATAATTCATCGAGTACTGTGTGTGTCAGCATACCGATCCAGGGATGACACTTAAGCACAGAGACTTCGATCCATTTGGGTTGGTTTGCTACAAGATGGTATCAGAGCACACGCTGACTGTAGGACGCGACCACTAGGAAATGGAAAACCATAGGAAGAAAACTCTATTTTACCACTTCCTTATATATCTGTTGGTCTGTACTCTTCTCTATTCATTTCTATCTCTTCTCTACTTCAATTCAATAGTTGTTGAACCCCATGACAAAGTTGCTTAGCTGATGAGACCAAGACCCATGAAGACATCATTGACGAAGAAGAAGCTAGAATTGACTTTGATTTGAGAAGATTTAGTTCAGACCACCACTACCAAATGGAGTCCGATGAATGATTGCGGTAGTATGAAGAGATCATATCTTTTGTGGATATGACCTTACCTATAGGTTTTGCTTGTGTGGTGTGATTTGTGTGAACTGCTTGATTTGAAGTTTTATTGCTATCATAAGCATATGGGTAGTGATTCCTCTCATTAGGCCCTTATTCTATTCTAATTTCTCATCCACTCTAAACCTAACAGATGCCTCCGAGATGTGACCCGGAATTTCTGCCGAAACTTACCCAGTTGATCCAGAACCAGTATGCCCTCATGCAGCTACACATCCAGAATCAGAACCAGAACTACAACAACAACCCACCGCCACCACCCCCGGTCGACAACCTTACCCGTTTCCTGAGGTTGAACACACCCGTGTTCTCTAGCAGCACGGAGCCGATCGTTGCAGATGACTGGCTTCGCAAGATCAGAAGGGAGCTGACCACCGCATGATGTACTGACGCTGAGAAGGTGCGCTTTGCCGCACATCAACTGGATGGACCAGCAGCTTCGTGGTGGGAGAATTACACCACCACATTCCCCATAGCAAATGTGACTTGGGATCAGTTCCAGCAGGCGTTCCGTACCGCACATGTTTCAGCCGGAGCTATGAGTCTGAAGAAGCGTGAGTTCCGCAACTTACGCCAGGGAAATCGTTCTGTTGGTGATTATGTGGAGGAATTCAGTAAGTTATCCAGGTATGCTCCCGGAGACGTGGCTGATGATGCCGCTAATTAGGAGAAATTTCTGGAGGGACTAAACGATGATCTGGGACTTCAGTTGACTGTGGCTACTTTTAACAATTATCAAGAGATGGTTGACAAGGCTCTCATTCTAGAAGGCAAGCAGCAGCAGGTGGAAAACCGCAAGAGGAAGTACGGACATGGAAAGTACAACTCTGGAGTTCAGCAGAAGCCCCGCTATACCCCATACTCAGGAAATAATGGATCAGGATCCGGCAAGTATGGTGGACACACTCACCATAACCATGGAGGACATTCACATCATGGAGGGAATGGACACAACCATAATGGCCATAGGAATGGCAATGGAAACGGAGGAAATAACAATCAGCATCACTCCAATCCCGCTACACCGACAAAGAAGGATCTGAGCCACATTACCTGTTTCAAGTGCGGGAAGACCGGACACTACGCCACCGAATGTCCCGAGGCGAAGAACAGGAATTGCAATGGAAGCTCTAGAAAGAAGCCAAATCCTTTTACCAGAGGTCAGGTGAACCATATCAATGTGGAGGAAGTTTATGACCAGCCTGACGCCCTTGTTGGTAAGTTCTTGTTTAATTCATTTACAGCCATTGTTCTTTTTGACACTGGTGCATCGCATTCATTCATATCAAGGGGGTTTGTGGATAAGTTTAAGTTGCCGACCGTAGCCCTTAAAACACCAATGTTAGTGAGTTCCCCAGGAGCAGAGAACATGGCTAGTCGGGGATGTTTTCAGTTGCCATTGACCATAGGGAGACACATTTTTCCCATAGACCTCATCATCCTAGAATCACAAGGATTGGACGTAATTCTAGGCATGGACTGGCTTTCCAAGTATGAAGGGAATATTGATTGTGCTAGTAAGTCGATTCTTCTCACCACCCCAGAGGGGAAACGGATCAAGTATGTGTCGAGGCATACGCCAAGGAGGACTTAAGTGAATTCTCTTTCGGGAGTTATTCAGGAAGAAGCTCCAGTTGTGAAGGATTATCCCGATGTTTTTCCGGAGGAACTACCAGGCATGCCACCGGATCGGGACATAGAGTTTTTGATTGAATTGTTACCAGGCACCGGACCAATATCCAAGAGACCGTACCGGATGCCCGCAAATGATCTGGAGGAAATTAAGAAGCAGATTAAGGAATTATTGGAGAAAGGTTATATTCGACCGAGTTCATCACCTTGGGGAGCCCCAGTGCTTCTAGTTGAGAAGAAGGATGGATCCTTGAGAATGGTTGTGGATTACCGTGCGTTGAATGAGGTGACGATCAAGAACAAGTACCCTCTGCCGATGATCAATGATTTGTTTGACCAGCTACAAGGAGCAAAAGTTTTCTCAAAAATCGATCTTCGATCTGGATATCACCAGCTGAAGATTCGAGAACAGGATATACCCAAGACAGCCTTTACCACGAGATATGGGCTTTATGAGTATACGGTCATGTCTTTTGGTTTGACTAATGCCCCTGCCTATTTTATGAGTATGATGAATAAGGTATTCATGGAGTTCTTGGATAAGTTTGTTGTTGTATTCATTGATGACATATTGATTTACTCGAAGAATTAAGAAGAACACAAGGAACATTTGCGCTTGGTTCTTGAGAAGCTCAGGGAACATCAGTTATATGCAAAGTTCAGCAAGTGTGAATTCTGGTTGAAGGAAGTTGGATTTCTCGGACATGTTATATCAGGGGAAGGAATAGCAGTGGATCCTTTGAAAGTTGAAGCCATCACCGAATGGAAGGCACCCACCTTAGTCGGAGAGATTCGCAGTTTCCTTGGACTTGCAGGATATTATTGGAGGTCTATTGAGAATTTCTCCAAGATCGCGAAGCCCATGACAGAATTATTGAAGAAAGACACCAAGTTTAATTGGACCGAGGAATGTGAGGCCAGTTTTCAGGAGTTGAAGAAACGTTTGGTCACAGCCCCAGTGCTAATTCTTCCGAATATACGCAAGGATTTTCAGGTATATTGCGACGCTTCTCGTCAGGGACTTGGAGGTGTTCTTATGCAAGAATGAAGAGTTG
This sequence comes from Secale cereale, assembly GCA_902687465.1. Taxonomy (NCBI): domain Eukaryota; kingdom Viridiplantae; phylum Streptophyta; class Magnoliopsida; order Poales; family Poaceae; genus Secale; species Secale cereale. The sequence continues at coordinate 488,181,969 of LR738712.1, forward strand.
TTTCATATGCCTCGCGTCAGCTTCGACCTCATGAGCGGAATTATGACACGCATGATTTGGAGTTAGCAGCCGTAGTGCACGCACTCAAGACCTGGAGGCATTTTCTTATTGGAAATCATTGTGATGTTTACACGGATCACAAGAGTTTGAAATACATCTTCACGCAGAAGGAGTTGAACCTCAGGCAAAGAAGATGGTTGGAGCTCATAAAAGATTATGACATGAAATTGCACTATCACCCAGGAAAGGCAAATGTTGGGGCAGATGCATTGAGCCGCAAGAGTTATGTCAATACCCTCACAGCAGGAGGATTACCTCAAGAGTTAATTGATGATCTCAGAGATCTCCTATTGGAGATAGTACCATGAGGTTTTGTTACCGCAATGGAAATTCAATCCACCTTGTTGGGAAAGATCCAAGAAGCCCAGAAGTTAGATAAAGGTATTGCAGAAATAAAGGAAAGGATGAACCAAGGAAAGGCAGAAGGATTTCGTGAGGACGAACACGGAACCTTATGGTCTGAGCAGCGTATTTATGTGCCAAATGACACAGAGATCAGGAAGTTGATTCTTCAGGAGGCTCATGATTCACCTTATTTGATACACCCAGGCAACACCAAGTTGTATTTGGACTTGAAGGAAAGTTTCCGGTGGACATGTATGAAGAAGGATATTGCCGAGTATGTAGCAGTATGCGACGTATGTCAGAGAGTTAAGGCAGAGCACCAGAAACCAGCAGGATTACTTCAGCCCTTGCCAATACCCGATTGGAAGTGGGACAAGCTTGGCATGGACTTTATTACAGGATTACCCATGACCCAATCAGGCTATGATTCTATTTGGGTAGTAGTTGATCGCTTGACCAAGGTAGCTCACTTCATCCCCGTGAAAACTACATATACAAGTGCTAAGTTGGCCAAGATATATATGACCAGGATCGTATGTCTGCATGGAGTTCCGAGGACCATCGTATCAGATAGGGGAACACAATTTACCTCAAAGTTTTGGCATCAGTTACATGAAACTTTGGGTACCAGGCTAGAGTTCAGTACAGCCTTTCATCCGTAGACAGATGGGCAGACCGAGAGAGTCAATCAGATTCTGGAGGACATGTTGAGAGCTTTTGCGCTAGATTATGGATCTAGTTGGGATGATAATTTGCCATACGCTCATATAACAACAGCTATCAAGCTAGTTTGAAGATGGCCCCTTTCGAAGCTTTGTACGGAAGGAGGTGCAGGACACCATTAATGTGGGATGGAGTTGGAGACCGTAAATTATTTGGTCCCGACCTTATCAGAGATTCGGAGGTGAAAGTCAAGTTGATCCATGACAGACTTAAGACAGCCCAATCTAGACAGAAGAGTTATGCCGATACTAAACGCAAGGAAGTAGCTTATGAAGTTGGAGATAGAGCATATCTTCGTGTGTCTCCACTTCGAGGAGTTAAACGGTTTGGAGTTAAAGGAAAACTAGCACCACAATTTGTGGGGCCATACAGAATTTTGGAACGCATGGGCGAAGTTGCCTACAAGTTGGAATTACCCGAAGCCTTGTCAAGAGTTCATGATGTGTTTCACGTTTCCCAGTTGAAGAAGTGCCATGTGGAGATGGCCGATATTCCTTTGAGAGATACAGTGCCACTAGAAGCCATACAGTTGGATAAGGATCTGACCTATGAGGAGAAGCCTATCAAGATTCTCAATTTTGCCAACATAGTTACCCGCGGCAAGGTCCTCAAATTTTGCAAGGTTCAGTGGAGTCATCATACTGAGGAAGAAGCCACCTGGGAACGCGAAGAAGATCTTCGACAGGATCACCCACACCTTTTTGCTAGCCAACCCGAATCTCGAGGGCGAGATTCATCTTAAGGGGGGTAGGTTTGTAACATCCCAAATTTCCAATTTGGAATGTTTTACAATTATTAACTAAGCATCTATGCATTTTTTTTATTTGAGTGTCATTTGGAAATTTCAGAGGCATTTGAGTTTTATCTGACTTTGGATTCAACTTGGCATCTGAAATTTATTTCAAAAATCCCTGACAAATCCTAGTTCAAAAGTATGAGAGGAGCGAACATGACACTCCAAAAAGTCAGAAGAAAACAATGCCGAAAGTTTTGAATTCAAATTTGAGTTTCATTTGGATATTAAGAAAAATGTTTTTTATAAAGTTTTTATTTAGCCTCTGAAAAATAGTTCATCTTGTAGGATTTATTTTTATGAATTTTTTGATATATATATGTCCTATATAAAATTATTTTTATATTCTGTCTTTTTTTTTCTCTTTGTCTAATTGAAAATAAAATGAACCTACAGCCATGGCCCAACTTGGCCCATTGGCCGAGCAGCCCACGAGCTAATGGCTCATCTTCCTCCTCGTGCACGTACACAACACACACACGCATCCATGACCACGTACCACCCCCACCTCGTGCCCCACCCCCTCCCCTTCTCTCCCTCGCTCCAAAACCGCTTTGAATAGGTTCCCCTCGCCTTCCTCTACCCCTTCCCCTTCACTAGTGCGCCGTAATTCCTCCTCTAATGGCCACCATGAGAGCTTGAAATTGCAGCCATTAACACCTCTTGCCCCACCCAACTCTGGACCTCCCCAAGCCCTATAAAAGGCACCCCGCGAGCCCCTCTCACCCCTCGTCCGAAGCCCTCTCCTTCTGGAGTTTTTTCCCCTCCCTAACCTCTCCAATTGCTCGCCGGAGTTCGTGTATTCCGGCGACTTCTCCACCACGCCAGGAGGCGATACCAACACCGCGGAACTACTCCTCGGATCCTCCTCACGTTGCTCTTCACCGTCTCGCACGCGTCCTTCGCCGAAACACACCGGAGCCACCTTCTTCCTCGTCTCCGGCGACAAGTCCGGTGAACACCCTATCCGATATTTTTTCTCATTTATCAGTATATTTTCCAATTCAGATTCTATACCAAATCTTGTTTCTAGTATATCTTTTAGTCTATAGATCTGATTTAGTTAATTCTTTTTCCTACGGTTTCCTAAAAATATCCTCTATCCAGAGAACCAAACGAATTATATTTTTGAAAAATTTAAAATTTGAATTCAAGCAGATCTGAATTCAAACTTCGTTAGGCCATAACTTGAGTTTCGTAACTCCGTTTTGGGTGATTCTTTTTGCTAATCGAAGCTTGTGACATGTACCTTCTGTTAAAACCAAAACCATTTATTTTTGTTGCTGTAAAAATTACGTTCGGTACAGAAACTTTATTTGGGTGTTTTTTTGGAGTTTTTCGAAGTCTTTTATTCGTTTTCTTTTTGATTCTTTGCTTGTATGCTTATGTATGTTATTGCTTGCTTACGCTAGATCATCCAGAGTGCGAAGCTTGCTACTATGAATCTTTAGAGTTCAACGAACATCAGCAAGGCAAGTTCACACTTTGATCATAATTTTCAATACCCAGTTTTTACTATGCATTAGTTTCACCCTCAAAGATTGCATGAGTAGGATTGGGAACATTTGATTATGCTATGTAGTTTATGTGGTAGGAACCTATGACCTTTTATCACCCCGGGAAATATTCGTTATGTCATATATTGCTTAGCCATGCTCGCAGACGGGGTTTGGTATGTGTGATACATGCAAGTTGCGAGAGATAATAATTTATCGGGACAACATAAGGTGACAACTTTAATACACATCTGGGTGGATTGTTTGGGGCACGTGTAGAAACCAGTGCTTGCCCAAGGGGCATCCCGGAGTACCCGAGTGATTACCCTAGGTCCGCCACCTAGGCTCAAAGGGATCATAAGATATTACATGCCTAGAAACTTCCGTGTGCAGCCATAAGCCATTATGGGCTCTGGCATAGTTGAGTAAGTTGTGTGACCTCTTTCCGTGGTAGACTAGCTGATGTAGGGGAAAGTAGGTGTACCGGTCTACCCAGGGTTTAGAGGAAATACATCAGAAAGGTTATGTCTCAATCTTCCGATCATGGAGGTGGTCGAGTCTTGTGGGGAAAAGTGTGCAAACCTCTGCAGAGTGTACAAACTAATCATGATTAGCCGTGTCCCCGGTTATGGACAACTTGAGTATCTGGAAGTGAATTATTGGTTGATCTCATCACTCTTCTTAATGAAATTATTGGGTTACTAATAACTTGGGAATTTTTGGATTGAGTTGGAGGAACCTTCTCAATAATGGCATTTTTAATTTAGTAGTAAATAAAAAAATTATTCCTTTGTTGTAGGGTAAAATTGGCTTTATGCAAAAGAAATAAACTTAGAGCCTCCACCAGCTAAATTTGCATATAGAGATAGTCTTCTTCATTATTATTATTCTATGGTGTGAAATTGCCAGCATATTCCATGTGCTGACCTACACGGCTGCAACGTCTCATGTTGTAGAGTTTTCCGACGAGGATTAAAGGTGCGATAGGTCGTTGTTCTTCACTCGGTTTGCCGTGGAGTTGTATGGACTCATTTACCTTCGATGCTTCCGCAGTTATTTTTATTTCGATGGCCTTTGGCCATATTATTGTAATAAATACTCTTTTGATGACCTCGATGTAATAAAGTGTGTGATTGAACTCTGTCATAATTCATCGAGTACTGTGTGTTTCAGCATACCGATCCAGGGATGACACTTAAGCACAGAGACTTCGATCCATTTGGGTCGGGTCGCTACAAGATTGTCGAAATCCGTGACCACTACAAAGTCTGGGCCAGCACGGAGGACTCCCTGGTTGAACTCGCCTCGGCCATCATCGACCCCTACTACGAAAATATGAAGCAGTATGCCAAGAAAAAAAATCCCATATCCTAGCACAGGGCCTGGACGCGACAACTGGATGAACCTCACCTCAGGTTCGCAGCCAAGAGCATGTACACATTCTATGAGATGCATAGGTGGATCGTTTACATGAGGAAGTGCCTCGTTACCGAAATCGACGAGGCCGGATCGAGCCACAAGTAGAGAAGTAGCGGCAAGTGTCACAAGAAGTAGATGATGATCAGATGATCGTTTATCCTAGTTAATTATTCATGTAATATATAATTTACTTTGGTCTTTGGAAATGTCTTGTGTGTAGTAGCCACCTATGTAATTATGCATGTAATAGTTTACTTTGGTGTGTGCAAATGCCATGTGTGTAGTACCACCTATGTAATTGGATGTTAAATTTCGTTATTCAACCATGCCCTTATAAGTGTGTGTGTGTGTGTGTGTGTGTGTGTGTGTGTGTGTGTGTGTATGTTGTTGTTATATATGCAATCCCATCGCACAACACACACATCTTATTAGCAGCAATCGTCTGTGTTGTTATCAGTCTTCGCACACATTCTGATTACAGACCTGTTTGCCGCGTATCACACACATCTTGTTCAGTTGATCCGTTTCAGCTCTCTTGTCTCAACACAAATAGTTCATCCGAGTGAACAGTATGCCCTCTATCGCACAGACCTTGATCTGGCTGACCGTTTCTTTTGTGCTGCCTAATCACAAACAGTTCATTCGAGTAAACTGTATGCTGTATACCGCACACACCTTCATCTGGCTGCCTGTTTCTGTTGTCCTGCCTCATCACAAACATTTCATTGTACTGAACCGTATGCCCCGCATTACACATGCAACTATAATACAAACTGTGTTTGATGTATCCGCCATCGCAAATGTTTTGCATCTTTTTTTATGTTTTTTACATCACCGTTTGCGATTATTGCATCGCACACAGTTTCGTCGAAGGTTCTCTGATTGTAGTGTCGTGTTAGCAGCATCCCGCAGTAGTGTCTATATGGTTTATTTAGTGGAAGATTATATGTTCAGATCCATTATGCTATTTAATACCCCTCTGATCTTGAGCATGCTTATCTTTTGTGAGTAGTTACTTTTGTTCTTGAGGTCACGGGAGAAATCTAGTTGCAAGGAATCATGTGAACTTGATATGTGTTCGATATTTTGATGATATGTATGTTGTGTTTCAATTAGTGGTGTCATGTAAACGTCAACTACATGACACTTCACCATATTTGGGCCTAAGGGAATGCATTGTGGAGTAGTTATTAGATGATGGGTTGCAAGAGTGACAGAAGCTTAAACCCTAGTTTAGGTGCTACTTCGTAAGGGACCTATTTGGATCCAAATGTTTAATGCTATTGTTAGATTTTATCTTAATATTTTTCTCATAGTTGCGGATGCTTGCGAGGGGGATAATCATAAGTAGGAGGTTTGTTCAAGTAAGAACAACACCTAAGCACCGATCCACCCACATATCAAATTATCAAACTAGCGAACACAAATCAAACCAACATGGTGGAAGTGACGGGATGAAATTCCCGTGTCTCTTCAAGAATGCTTTGCTTACTACAAGAAAACGTTTTGTCATGTCCTTTGCCACAAAAGAATTGGGCTACCTTGCTACATACTATTTGCCATTACCGTTACTTGCTTTTTAGAAATTATCTTGCTATCAAACTATCTGTTACCGACAATTTCAGTGCTTGCACACATTACCTTGCCGAAAACCACTTATCATTTCCTTTTTTCTCCTCATTGGGTTCGACACTCTTACTTATCGAAAAGACTACGATTGACCCCCTATACTTGTGGGTCATCACACGCCCAATAGAACGACGCAATTTGCGAGGTCGGGAAGGAGGTGATACCCACCGTGCTGGGAATTGGTTGCACATCAGGAAACTCATGGTGCAGCGTGCATGCCCCATCGACTGTCGTGATTATTAGGAGTGGTACTTTAGTCTAATAGTGATCCCATTAGTGTATAGTTTGGCGATCCCATTAGTAGGTGTCTTTGTATTGGATCTCTTTAATTGAGTGTGCTTGATACAAGTTTGGAATCCTTTCTCAATTATTAATATTGTGTAGTATTTGTTGTATCAAAATTTATTCTTAAATAGTTTACTATGTTGATATGGATAATGGCACAAAAAACAAAAACTGCCAAAAGTTCAAAACTACTAGGGAAAACAAGTAGGCCTTTACCCCATTCTTTAGATTTTCTTTAAAAAAATATTTTTGTCAAAAAAGGAAAATGATGAAAGACTCGAGAAGTTGCACGTTTAATGAATGCATGTGGTTTTGTGAATGAGGGAAACAATCTCGCCGAGAAGAAGGGGATCTCGAGGTTGCAGGTAGACATGAGAGGCTGACCGAATGAGGGCCCTTATGACATTGACCAGACATGGGTTGAACCTAGTCTAGTTGGTGGCATTGAACGCAATTCACACCTGGGGCGCAGAACCATGTGTCTGGTATTTTATTTTTCATTTTGAAAATGTAAAAATGTAGATGGATATATGTTTTACTATGTATTATGCATTAAATGTTTTTTGTGTAATTATGGAAAGTGATCCCATTTTAACTATAGGTGTATCAAATAAGCTCTAAACATGTAGTAAAACATATTATAGTCTCCGCGTGTGTGTATTACACACACACATACTCCTAGGAATACTAACCTATTTTCCTACACACACACACACACACACACACACACACACACACACACACACACACATATATATATATATATATATATATATATATATATATATATATATATATATATATATATATATAGGACTCCTTTTCTGTACTCTTGGGAGTATGTACTCCCATCCTCAATATACCTCATGTACGCATTAATTATACCTTTTTATCATTCTCAATATACTTCATTAAATATTCTAAGATACCGCAATACGAGTTTTGTTGAAAAAATATCATTTACGACGTATTTTTTGTAAT
>LR738712.1:488205964-488236862 GCA_902687465.1 Secale cereale
CGGCGTGCGGTTCCGGACGCCCAGTGCAACACTATGACAACCATCACAACACCAGCCCATCGCTTCACACACCCATTGCAGCACCGCGACAACCATCACAACACCGGGATGCGGCTTTTGGACGCCCGTTGCAGTATGGCGGCTTCTATCACAACACCGGCCCACGGCTCCGGACACCCATTGCAGCATGACGGTGACCATCACAACACCGGTGCGCGGCTCGGGACGCCGATTGCAATGTTGTGGCGACCATCACAACAACGACACGCGCCTCCGGCCGCTTGCCCAACGCAACACCGCGGCGACCATCACAAGACCGGCGTGCGGCTTCGGACGCCCATTGCAGCACCGCGCGACCATCACAACACCGCCTCGCGGCTTCAGACGCCCATTACAACACCGGCACGTGACTTCAAATGCCCATTGTAGCACTGCGCGACCATCACAGAACACTGCCTTACGGCTTCAGATGCCCATTGCAGCACGGCCGTGCGACCACAACGCCGACCCATGGACGCCCATTGCAATACCGCGGCGACCATTACAACACCGGTCCGCTGCTTCGCACGTCCATTGCAGCAACGCGGGGACCATGAAGACACCGACCCGCGGCTCTGGATTACCATTAGCTTCGACTATCAAAACACATGCCAACTGCTTCAGACGCCCATTGCAGCACCGCAATTATTATCACAACACCATCCCGTGGCTCTGGACATCCATTGCCGCACAACGACGACCATCGCAACACCGGCCCGCGTCTGCAGATGACCATCACAACTTGGACGCGGACGGCAAGTGCAACTGCAAGATGTCTGGTGTTGAGCTGAGCGTCACGCGTACGTCCCCGTGCACGCACACCATGAGGGTAGGTTTGGAGGGCGGGCCACGTTTATGCATGCATGCATGCTAATGTTGTACTGTATGTGGTACGTGAAGCTAGGTAGGATGATGAAGACGACCATCTCGATCAGTACGTCCTTCTCTCATGAGGCATGCATGCATATCCGCACGGCAGCGAGTCGCCGAGCAACACCGCGTTGGACTCGTGGACGCGAACAACAACCGGAAGGTGCTGTTGTTGTGACTGATGCGTGGCCAAGTTGGAGCTGGGCATCCACGCACGGGCAAGGTCCATCAAATTGAAGGTGGAGCTGGATCGGTCTGGAGTCTGGACTGAATCGAAAGTGATTTATACGGTGATTCCGGCCGTGGAGCTTGATGGCGGCGAGCTGGACCACCCAAGTGATTATATTTGGCAAAGACGATGGAGATGGATTGCAGAAACCATGGCTGCAGAAACCATCGGGCACCGGCTCCACAACACAGCTCTTTCAAGCTGAGACTCAATCCGTCGGCGAAGTAGACGGGACAGGGAGAAAGAGATCGAGGGAGGAACGAGGGAGATGGTAAGGTGGAGCTCTGGTCAACGGATGAGGTGGGAGGAAAATGTGTGGTGGATGCTTCGTTAGTTGGGATAAGGATGAGGCAGGAGTCCGGACGCGTGGCAACCACGGGAGGCGGCTTATGCCCGTGATTGATCAGTCGGTTGATTTCAAGGATTTTCCTTTTCTTATTTAATTTCGAAATACTAATAAATTCTGATTTTTTTTAAAACTTTGAAAAATCATATAAAATAATCTGTAAGTCAAATGAAAATAATTTATTTACGAAAGTTGCGCAGGAAAATATAATGAATCCCAATATGCTATCCGTTCATCTATCACATGAATCTAGCATGATGAATATGGATCCTTCCCCTCCGATTCATCTGCCCGGAGAATGCCAAACGCAGGGAAAACATTCCCAGTTGTTTTCCTGCTTCATCTGTAACGTGTAGTACCGTGTTTGATCACCCCTAGAACTGCATATTGCCATGTAATGCATCATGATGCATCTGTTTGCTTTATATTTATTATTTCGTCCACCTCTTCTCTCCTGTAGAACCCGAGACTGACACTGCTCCCGAGGTCGACTACACTCCTGACGTCCAGCCACTCGCAGCAGAGCTTTCAGGCAAGCAAAGCCCCTTGATCATGCCTATATCACCCATTCCATTCTCTCCCATGCTTGCATTAGATTTTGCTATTGTAATTGATTGCTCCTATTCTGATGCATAGCCTGCTTTTGTAATCTGCTACTGCTACCTACATGTTTGTCCTATATGCTTAGTATAGGTTGGTTAGTAATCCACCAACGACCCCCACCTTGTCCATGTTGCCCTCACTTCATGATTGATGACTCGATCAACGTGATCGACGTCCTGAGCCCAACACATCACCTCACGCCCCCTTAGCTGTATGACTCTGCAGAGTTACCATCGAGTGCCAAGGGTGATACCTCGTATAGCACTTCTGATGAGATCTTCATAATGTAGTTAATTGGTTGTGGTCTACGGAGGGTGATTCAAACTTCACCACTCCCGATAACGACTCTGACGTGCAACAGCTCAAGTGTAGACCATCGAGGGTGATTCCTCCAAGTTCACCTTGACGGTTACCTCAAGTGTGAACCTGATATGTCCATTTTGCATCATGCTTTTATATCGATATTTATTGCATTATGGGCTATTATTACACATTATGGAACAATACTTATGCCTTTTCTATCTTATTTTACAAGGTTTACATGAAAAGGGAGAATGCCGGCAGCTGGAATTCTGGGATGAAAAAGGAGCAAATATTAGAGACGTATTCTCCACAACTCCAAAAGTCCTGAAACTTCACGGGGAGTCATTCTAGAAATAATAATAAAAATTGTGAGAACAAAGCACCAGAGGGGGCCACCACCCATTCACAAGGGTGGGGGCATGCCCTACCCCCCTGGGCGCACCCCTACCTTGTGGGCCACCTGGCAGGCCCCCGATGCCCATGTTCTGCTATATGAGGTGTTTTGACCTGGAAAAAATAAGGAGGAAGCTTTCGGGATGAAGCGCCACTGTCTTGAGGGGGAAGCTGGGCGAAACCAATCTAGGGCTCGGGCGGAGCTGTTTTGGCGGGGAAACCTCCCTCCAGTAGGGGGAAATCGAAGCCATCGTCATCACCAATGATCCTATCATCGAGAGGGGGTCAATATCCATCAGCATCTTCACCAGCACCATCTCCTCTCAAACCCTAGTTCATCTCTTGTATCTGATCTTTTCCATAAAACCTTAGATTGGTACCTTTGGGTTGCTAGTAGTGTTGATTACTCCTTGTAGTTGATGCTAGTTGGTTTATTCGGAGGAAGATCATATGTTCAGATCCTTAATGCTATTCAATACCCCTAAGAATATGAACATGAATATGCTTTGTGAGTAGTCACGCTTGTTCCTGAGGACACGCGAGACATCTTGTTATAAGTAATCATGTGAATTTTTTATTCGTTCGATATTTTGATGAGATGTATGTTGTCTTTCCTCCAGTGTTGTTATGTGAACGTCAACTACATGACACTTCACCATGATTTTGGCCTAGGGGAAGGCATTGGGAAGTAATAAGTAGATGATGGGTTGCTAGAGTGACAGAAGCTTAAACCCAAGTTTATGTGTTGCTTCGTAAGGGGCTGATTTGGATCCAAATGTTTCTTGCTATGGTTAGATTTATCTTAATTATTCTTTCGTAGTTGTGGATGCTTGCGAGAGGGGTTAATCATAAGTGGGAGGCTTGACCAAGGAAGTTCAGCGCCCAAGCACCGGTCCACCCACATATCAAATTATCAAAGTAAAGAACGTGAATCATATAAGCATGATAAAAACTAACTTGACAACAATCCCCATGTGTCCTCGGGAGCACTTTGCTTTATATAAGAATTCGTCCAGGCTTGTCCTTTCTAAAAAGGATTGGGATACCTTGCTGCACCTTAGTTACTCTTGTTACTTGTTACCCATTATGAATTATCTTATCACACAACTATGTGTTACCGATAATTTCAGTGCTTGCGGAGGATACCTTGCTGAAAACCGCTTGTCATTTCCTTCTGCTCCTTGTTGGGTTCGACACTCTTACTTAAAAAAAGGACTATGATAGATCCCCTATACTTGTGGGTCATCAAGACTCTTTTTGGCGCCGTTGCTGGGGAGTGAAGCGCCTTTGGTGAGTGGAATTTGGTAAGGAAACAATTATATAGTGTGCTGAAATTTACTGTCACTTGTTACTATGGAAAATAATCCTTTGAGGGGTTTATTTGGGGTATCTTCACCCCGACCGGAAGAACAAAGAGTTGCTCCTCAACCTACTTCACCTACTAAAAATATTTATTATGAAATTCCTTCGAGTATGATAAAGAAACTACTAGCTAATCCTTATGCAGGAGATGGAACGCTACATCCTGGTATGCACCTCATCTATGTGGATGAAGTTTGTGGATTAGTGAAGCTTTAAGGTTTTCCCAAGGATGATGTCAAGAAGAAGGTCTTCCCTTTATCTTTGAAGGGAAATACATTGACATGGTATAGGATATGCGATGATATTCGATTGTGGAACTACAACCGATTGAAATTGGAATTTCATCAGAAGTTTTATCCTATGCATCTGGTTCATCATGATCGGAATTATATATATAATTTTTGGCCTCGTGAAGGAGAAAGTATTGCTCAAGCTTGGGGAGGCTTAAGTGAATATTACATCCATGCCCCAATTATGAGCTCTCAAGAGAAATTATTATTCATAATTTTTATGCTCGGCTTCGTCATAATGATCGATCCATGCTCGATACTTCTTGTACTAGTTCTTTTATGAAGAACACTATTGAATTGATATGGGATTTATTGGAAATAATTAAACGCAGCTCTGAAGATTGGGAACTCGACGAAGGTAATGAGTCAGGTATAAACCTCAAGTTTGATTGTGTTAAATCTTTTATGGACACCGATGCTTTTCATGAATTTAGCTCTAAATATGGACTTGACTCTGAGATAGTAGCTTCTTTCTGTGAATTTTTTGCTACTCATGTTGATCTCCCTAAGGAGAAGTAGTTTAAACATCATCCTCCCATTGATGTTAAAGTAGTATAACCTATTAAAGTTGAAGAAGAAACTATTACTTATAGTGTTGACCCTATTGTTCCTACTGATTATATTGAGAAACCACCTTTTCCTATTAGAATAAAGGATCATGCTAAAGCTTCAATTGTGGTTCGTAAGAGTTACACTAGAACACCTACACCCCCTGAACAAATTAAAGTTGAACCTAGTATTACTATGGTTAAAGATCTCTTGGTTGATAATATCGATGGGCATGTTATTTATTTATGCGACGAAGCTGCTAGAATTGCTAAACCCGATATTAAAGATAAACATAGACCAGTTGTTGGCATGCATGCTGCTTCTGTAAAAATAGGAGATCATTGTTATCATGGCTTATGTGATGTTGGTGCTAGTGTGAGTGCAGTTCCCCTTACACTATATAAAGAAATTATGAATGATATTGCACCTACTGAGATAGAAGATATTGATGTTACTATTAATCTTGTTGATAGAGATATTATATCACCAATGGGGATTGTTAGAGATGTTGAAGTATTGTGTGGGAAAATAAAATATCCTACTGATTTTCTTGTTCTTGGTTCCCCAAAAGATTGTTTTTGTCCCATTATATTTGGTGGACCTTTCTTGAATATTGTTAATGCTAAGATAGACTGCGAGAAAGAAATTGTTACTGTCAGTTTTGAGGATGTGTCTCATGACTTTAATTTCTCTAAATTTCGTAGAGAGCCCCATGATAAAGAATTGCCTAGTAAGGATGAAATAATTGGCCTTGCTTATATTGCCGTGCCTCCTACTGATCCTTTAGAACAATATTTGCTAGACCATGAAAATGATATGTTTATGAATGAAAGAAAGGAATTAGATGAAATATTCTTTAATCAAGGGCCTGTTTTGAAACACGGTTTGCCTGTTGAAATCCTTGGAGATCCCCTTCCACCCAAGGGTGATGACGTGTTTGAGCTTAAACAATTACCTGATATTATGAAATATGCTTATCTTGATGAAAAGAAGATATATCCTGTTATTATTAGTGCTAACCTTTCAGAGCATGAAAAAAGATATTATTGAAAACTCTGAAGAAGCACCGTGCTGTTATTGGATATACTCTTGATGATCTTAAGGGCATTAGTCCCACTCTATGTTAGCACAAAATTAATATGGAGCCTGATGCTAAACCAATTGTTGATCACCAACGACGGTTAAATCCTAAAATGAAAGAAGTGGTAAGAAATGAAATACTAAAGATTTTGGAGGCTGGTATAATTTATCCTATTGCTGATAGTAGATGGGTAAGTCATGTTCATTGTGTCCTAATAAGGGAGGTATTAATATTGTCCCTGGTGATAAGAATGAATTGATCCCACACATAATTGTTATAGGTTACACAATGGTAATTGATTTTCCCAAATTGAAAAAAGCTACTAGAAAAGATCATTATCCTCTACCTTTTATGGATCAAATGCTAGAAAGACTATCCAAACATACACATTTTTTCTTTCTAGATGGTTATTCTATTTTTTTTCAAATACATGTGTTAAAAGAGGATCAAGAAAAGACCACTTACTTGCCCTGTCGGTACTTTTGCTTATAGACGTATGCCTTTCGGTTTATGCAATGCATCTGCTACCTTTCAAAGATGTATGACTGCTATATTCTCTGACTTTTGTGAAAAGATTTTTGAGGTTTTCATGGATGATTTCTCCGTTTACGGAACTTCTTTTGATGATTTCTTAAGCAACCTTGATCAAGTTTTGCAGAGATGGAAAGAAACCAATCTTGTCTTGAATTGGGAGAAGTGCCACTTTATGGGTAATGAAGGTATTGTCTTGGGGCATAAGATTTCTGAAAGAGGTATTGAAGTTGATAAAGCTAAAGTTGATTCTATTGAAAAGATGTCGTGTCCTAAAGATATCAAAGGTATATGAAGCTTTCTTGGTCATGCTAGTTTCTATACGAGGTTTATTAAAGACTTCTATAGAATTTCTAGGCCTCTCACTAATCTCTTGCAAAAAGTTGTTCCTTTTATTTTTGATGATGATTGTGTAGAAGCATTTGAAATACTTAAGAAAGCCTTGACTTCTGCACCTATTGTTCAACCACCTGATTGGAATTTACCCTTTGAAATTATGTGTGATGGGAGTGATTATTTTGTTGGTACTGTTCTAGGGCAAAGAGTTGATAAGAAATTAAATGTTATTCATTATGCTAGTAAAACTCTAGACAGTGCCCAGAAAAATTATGCTACTACTGAAAAATAATTCTTAGCAGTAGTTTTTGCTTGTGATAAGTTCAGATCTTATATTGTTGATTCCAAAGTAATTGTTCACACTAATCACGCTGCTATTAAATATCTTATGGAAAAGAAAGATGCTAAACCTAGACTTATTAGATGGGTTCTCTTGTTACAAGAATTTGATTTGCATATTATTGATAGAAAGGGAGCTGAGAAACAATTAATTGCAGACAACTTGCCTAGGTTAGAAAATGTTCTTGATGACCCACTTCCTATTGATGATAGCTTTCCCGATGAACAATTGGCTGTCATAAATGCTTCTCGTAATGCTTCATGTTATGCTGATTATGCTAATTACATAATTGCTAAATTTATACCACCTAGCTTCACATACGAGCAAAAGAAAAGGTTTTTCTATGATTTAAGACATTACTTTTGGGATGACCCACACCTTTATAGAGAAGGGGTAGATGGTGTTATTTGATGTTGTGTACCTGAGCATGAACAGGAACAAATCATACGCAAGTGTCACTCCGAGGCATACGGAGGACACCATGCTGGAGATAGAGCTGCACACAAGGTACTGCAATCCAGTTTTTATTGGCCTACTCTCTTCAAGGATGCTCGTAAGTTTGTCTTGTCTTTTGATGAATGCCAGAGAATTGGTAATATTAGTAGACATCAAGAAATGCCTATGAACTATTCACTTGTTACTGAACCATTTGGTGTTTGGGGCTTTGATTATATGGGACCTTTTCCTTCCTCTAATGGGTATACATAATTTAGTTGCTGTTGATTACGTTACTAGGCGGGTAGAAGCTATTCCAACGAGTAGTGCTGATCATAACACCTCTATTCAGATGCTTAAAGAAGTTATTTTTCCGAGGTTTGGAGTCCCTAGATATTTAATGACCGATGGTGGTTCACATTTTATTCTTGGTGCTTCCGTAAAATGCTTGCTAAATATGGAGAATTGAGCATCTCATTAAATATGGTCATTAAAGATGTCAACCATATAATTGCATCTCCATATCATCCTCAGTCTAGTGGTCAAGTAGAATTGAGCAATATAGAGATTAAATTGATTTTGCAAAAGATTGTTAATAGATCTAGAAAAAATTGGTCTAAGAAAATTGATGATGCATTATGGGATTATAGAACTGCTTATAAAAACCCTATGGGTATGTCTCCATATAAAATGGTTTATGGAAAGGCTTGTCACTTACCTCTTGAATTAGAACATAAAGCTTATTGGGCAATCAAAGAGGTCAACTATGATTTCAAACTTGCCAGTGAGAAGTAGTTATTTAACATTAGCTCACTTGATGTATGGAGAACCCAAGCCTATGAGAATGCCAAGTTATTTAAAGAGAAAGTCAAAGGATGGCATGACAATAAGATACAAAAGCGTGAGTTTAATGTAGGTGATCATGTTTTGCTATAAAACTCTCGTTTTAGATTATTTTTAGGAAAGCTTCTCTCCAAATGGGAGGGTCCTTACATTATTGACGAGGTTTATTGCTCCGGTGCCATCAGAATCAATAACACCGAAGGCACAAATCAAAAAGTGGTAAATAGTCAAAGAATCAAACATTATATCTCAGGTACTCCCTTGAATGTTGAGACCAATGTAATTAATACCATGACATCGGAGGAGTAGGTATGTGGTACGGTATGTTAACCGACTCCAAAACGTTTCCAATAGCAATTTTCTCCATTTTGTAATATTTCGAAAAATAAAAAAATAAAAAGCAGCCCGAAGAGTGCACGAGGCAACCACAAGGGTGGAGGGCGCGCCTGATGACTTCTCGCCCCTCGTTGGTTACCCCAAGTGGAAGGTTGAGATGTAGCGTAGCGGCAAATTTCCCTTGGCAAAGTGTGGGGACCCCGACTCATAAGTCGTGATCACCGAATGCACGTGTATAGTGATCCCAGAGATCAATGCTCACTGAACACACAGAAGCTGAATAACAAGAGTCTTACATCCATACATACCGTATTACACAAATAGGACCATAATGGTCAAGTCTTGAGTATATCATCGCAGCGGAAATCTTCAAAGACAACTGGGACCCATGCCATCTGCCTTAACCCTACAGGCATTCTGACTGGGAAGCGTCCTAGCTCGCATGCTCGTCACCAAGAAATCTTCATCATAACCTGTTCTCTCATGCCTGGCTAATAAAATAACCAGTGGCAAGCCAATGAGTACTTTGAATGTACTCGCAAGCAACCCATGTGTGATAGCAGAATAATTATGCAAGGCTCTACTGCTAGGTTGGCAGATTTGCGGAAAGCTAGTTTTTCAAATGCAAGTATGATCAACATATAACATGGATATGCATGTGTCTGTAACAAGTATCAGGAGGTCACAGACATCAATATCGAGAAAGAGTTATAATCAACTCATGCTCAAGCTCATTGTGACTTCCTCAAGGATCGCATCATCACCAATACCATCATACCGTGTTGTTTCCCAGAAACTAATGGACATAGTCTAGGTAGCACCACCCAACTGTCCTTGACCGCGGACACGGCTATTCGAATAGTTTGACACTCTGCAGAGGTTGCACACTTTACCCACTAGATCCGGGGAACTTCCGTGACATACACGACCCGCGATACCTCAAGTACCCGGGGTAAGCACCCGATCACTATCTTTCCCTAGACGACACTAATATGGAGTCCACTCGATTGGTAACAGCCCCATGCCCCACATTTCACATCTCAAGATTCTTGGAGCCTCGCTACCATATTCATCACATACCACAAGCACGGGGTACCAACGGTGTGTCCGGTGCCCTGTAAAGACAGTCATGGCCGCCTATCCAAGCACGACCCCGTCCCGAGAGTGACCTCATGTCACCCCCGTCACTAGTAATGCGGGCACCATGCTAGTATCGACCTAGGTAATCAATAATGCCCTTTCCCATATAAGGGTAGAGTGGTTGCGCATGTTTGGTTGGGACGGTAGTCACACATAAATCTAATCCATCTCTGTAAACAACACTTCCGTCAAGCCTCGGCACACTACTTCTTCACCAAGTAGTGCCCTAGCTCCTCATCAACTCCCAGGGGCATTAGTGGCACCCACTGGGTCATTTGCAAGTATGTCAGACCACACTTGTTTCACTCAATGCATAACCCCGACCCATTTGCGTAGCCAACTACTATAGCATACATCTATCAATTCCCACCCACAAAACCCTCATAGGAAGGTAGGGTCATGTTTGATGCAAGTTTCAACAGTAAAGTAACAGGGGTAGCAACCAAAGTGGTTTCCACCTCAACATGATTCCGATGCATTGAATAATAAGGTGCTATGAGACATGCATATAAAGGTTTCTTGAACATGGTCAAAGGGCTGCTTGCCTTATTCTTCCGAGTCTTCAAACCTTCTGGTCCATCTCCGAATACTCCGTTTATTTCGTCAACTAACGATGGAAGCAATCATAATAAGCAACACAATCAAAGCAAAAATATAAGTGCTCTAAAAATAGGAGTTGGACTTTTCTAGGATACCTCTGGTCATATGAAAAATAACCAAGGTGGTTTCATAGGTGTTGGATCAATAGGTAGTTTGGAACATTTCAATGTGATGGAACCAAAGGGTTTATGGATTTGGAAGAAGTATACAGAAATATTTCCTTGAATGATGAGCAAAGGTACCCATCATCAAGTCATGATTTTAGAAGCATTTAGGAGTTGGTTTCACTGGATTTGGATTTGAAATGAATTTCCTAGAATTTTGCCAAGCTGATAAATATGAAGAAATGGCTCAATATTTGGTGGGGTATAGAAAGTATTAATAAAAATGTTCCAAAACTAAGTTTGGACATGACAATCATCCAGGAATTTGAACCACTGCATTTGGATCAAGATTGAGCTCTCTGTGATTTTCTAAAGTTCATCACAGAAATGAAATAAAGGCATTTGATAAATATTTGTGAAAGAAATGTTTCTGGAATAGTGTGCATGTTGCACCATGTGATAGAGCATGATTTATGGAGCCATAGGAAATTTGAATCATGCAATTTGGAGTTCATTTGAATTATCTAGGCATTTTTGAAGTTGACAGAATAAAGAAAGAGAAAAGGAATAAGGGTTCAACCTTATACGGTGCTCTGGGCGAAGGATAGCTCGTGGGCCGGCCCAGCGGCTCGGCTGCGCGGGCGAAGGTGGTGACGCCGAAGGCGTAATCCCCGAAGTGTGCTTCCGCCTGGGGAACACGGCTCCCGCCCGGCCCGTCTCCACTTAAACTGCTGGGCCCGCCCCGCTGGGTCACCGACGAGCGGGCCCCTCCAGCAGGCCTTCTTCTTCCTCCCGCCCGCGACAGAAGAGGCAGGGGCCTCATCGGCGGGAGGTTGCTGCCCTGCCCCCCGGCGGCTCAGGCCACCTCCGGCCAAGCGGTGGCCTCCGGAGGGGCCACTAGAATGCGGTGCATCGGGGGAGATCGGCAGGGCCGGCAGGGGACGACCGAGGTGCGTTCGGCACTGCCTCGACGGATGCCCGTTCGGGCGACGAGCAGTTGGGGAATGTGGTGCCCCGGTGGTCTGGGAGAAGTAGGGGAAAGGGTCACCGTACCCTCGCATTTCTTCAGGTGGAGGAAAGGGAGGGAGGCGAGCTCGGGATGGCGAGGATTCGAGCGGAGGCCGGCGGCGGAACTCCGGCCAGAAGGGAGGCCGTAGGGCACGGTGGGGAGCAACGAGTCGGCCGGGGAGGCGTAGGAGGGAAGGAAAGAGCTAAAGGAGGTGCAAGGGGGCTCGGGGGCGGCCTATAAATAGGTGAGCGCCGGTCCACCGATGATGCATGCGCCGGCGAGGTCGTTGCTGTCGTTGCAGGCCACGGGGGAAGCAGTGGGCATGTCTAGGGCATTCGTGGGGCTGGTCCACGCCTAGAGGAAGAGAGAGGAGGAGCGGGGAGGCGCCAGAGAGGCCGCGCGTGCGAGGTCGCTCACTGGTGCTCAGGGTCGGCCGGTGCGCGTGTGAGCAGGTGTGAGGGAGGAGGAGAGAGGAGGGGGCCGACCGCCCGGCGTGTTGCGGACGTCGAGGCCTCCTCGGGGGACACGAGGGGGAGGCCCAAGGCTGTCAGAAGCAGCCGATTGGGGGCGGCTACAGTGCGGGAGCGCACTGTAGCGCGCTCCAGAGCATGCTTTTGGCTGGCATGGTCGTGACCCTGCCGCTCTGGTCGTGTCCAACAAGCCAAAGGTTGTCTAGAAGGTCAGAAGTGGGGTAAAGAAACGGCCTGCGGCCTTGGATGCTCTAGGGAGCCTCTGGAATGAGGAGAGAGGTGAAGGAGAGGGTGAAAGTTGCTGCCAAAATAGTGAATTTGGGGTTTTACCCTCCTCCAATAATTGAGCTGAGGCCATAGAGAGTTACTGGGGGTAGAGGATGATCAGGATAAGCCGTGGTAAGAATTTGGGGTAAAGAGATAAAGTAAAAGAGGTCCAAACACTTGTTTTGGTAATTGGACAGAAGGTGTTTGATCAGGTGTTGGGGAGGCAAATGACTTCCAATTGGCATGGGACTTAACAGGATCAAATGTCACATATAATTAGGCCCCTACACCAAATTTGAGCTCATTTGGGCAAAGTGGCCAATGTAACTTTGGTGAACCCTAGAAATCAACAGAAATGGTTTCACCATGTTTGAGTTAAGCAAATCATCTCCCCTTGATGCACCACTTGGTGTAGCATCATCATTTGGGGTTATGATCATGCCCACAAAGTTTGAAGCTCCAGATAAAAAGTTGGTAATGTAAAGTTGTTCAAATTTGAATTTGAACAGAAGTGGTTTTGGGGCACTTAGACCAAGTTATGCTTCTCCACAACTTGTGCCATTTGGCATAGATGCATAATTACATCATTTGAGCATGTACACCAAGTTTGGGAGCATTTGGACAAGTTTGGCAATGTAAAGTTGCTCAAACTTCAAATATGGACAAAATGGTTTTGAGGGGATTAGTGGATGTTTCCTTGATCTTCAGGGCATGAGGCTTTGCAAGATCATCAAATATGTCATATATGACATGATAGAATTTCCCTGGAATTTTTGGAGAATATTTCCTTTGTAAATATTTCAAAAGCTTGAAATATCCAGAAAGGGTTTTGGAAGGATTTGTCCAATATTTTGAACATGACCATGTGTTGAAACTCTTATATATGGACAATATATGTCCTATGAGTCTCCTGAATTTTGGCAAATATTTTTGAAATGATTAAATAATTTTTCCCTATTAAAGACCATTTCTAGCCTTAAGAAAAAGCTTTTAAATAAAATACAAAAATAACTTTTAAATTATACTTTTGTGGTTTCTGGGAGTCCTATACCTAATAGGATTCAAATATACTTTATGAAAGATTTTTCACACCCTAAATAAGGTACTTGCAGTGCAAACCTCAATTCAGGGTTTTTTGGAAAACTAATTTTAGAAAATACTATTTGGCCAAAATATTTTTATAAGAAAATTCTATACTGGTCTATACACATGGCATGATTATTGGGAAAAGGTTTCGGGTCAAGGAGATGAAGTATAAGAGTTGGAGGATTTATTTGATTTTTAGAGCACTAGCAAACAGCAGACAAAAGTCAAATCAAGCAAAGTCAAAAACACTCAAAAGTTTTTGCAAATCCACATTTTAACATGAAAATTAGCTTAAGCAATGTGATATGAAAATCAGGGTGTGACAGACCTACCCCCCTTACAAGAATCTCGTCCCCGAGATTCCCAGACTAGGCGTGGAAAGAAAGGCGGAGTCTTGGATACGGGGTAGTCTTCACTTCTTCTTGTTGGTTATGCTTCCGAGTGGTGCTCCTTGGAATCCTGAAGTGCTTGATGGTATGGCTTCTTGCTTGATGCCTTCCTTGATGGAGGTTGCTGAGGGGTCTCTTGCATAGGTTAGGTTGGGTTAGCTGCCAAAGGTTCGGTGATCGATGTCCTTGCGGGCATCGGGCTAGCTAGGAGGTAAGAAGTACTTCCAGAGTGGGGGCTCGTGGAAGATTTGGTGCACGGAGAGTATCTCAGGTGGTAGATCTAGCTGGGGAGCCGTCTACCACATGACTTGCAGTGATCTCAAAGGGTCCAATGAACCTTGGTGCGAGCTTCCCCTCGACGTGGAAACGCTTGGTTCCCTTCAGAGGAGTTACCCGCAGGTTCACACGGTCCCCGTCATGGAAACTCATGTCCCGACGGTGAGTGTCAGCATAGCTCTTTTGCCTTGACTTGGCTGCCTTCAAACGCTCTCTGACTAGTTGGACTGGCTCTGCTGCTGCGCGGAGAATATCCGGTCCAAAGACTAGCCCTTCTCCAGTCTCCGACCAGTTGAGGGGTGAGCGACACCTGCGTTCGTACAACACCTCAAATGGTGCTATCTGAAGGCTCGACTGGTAACTGTTGTTATAGGAGAACTCGGCAAAAGGGAGACAATCCTCCCACTTGGCTCCATATGCCAAGACACAGGCTCGGAGTATGTCTTCGAGAATCTGATTAACTTGCTCTGTCTGACCTCCGGTCTGTGGGTGGAAAGCCGTGCTGAAAGATAACTTGGTTCCCAAGGCTTCTTGGAACCTCTTCCAGAACCTTGAAGTGAACTGGGTTCCTCGATCTGACACAATCTCCTTGGGAACGCCGTGAAGACTTACGATTCGGTCGATGTAGAGAGTTGCCAGCCGGTTGCCATCATAAGTGGTCTTGACAGGAATGAAATGGGCCACCTTGGTCAAATGATCGACTATGACCCAGATAGAGTCATGTCCTCCATCCGACCTTGGTAAACCAGTGACGAAGTTCATTCCGACTTTATCCCACTTCCACTCAGGTACTTTGAGTGGGTGAAGCAATCCAGCAGGTCGCTGGTATTCAGCTTGACCCTTTGGCACACATCACACTCTGCAACATAGGTTGCAATCTCTCTTTTTATCCTGTGCCACCAGAATCGTGCCTTCAAGTCTTGATACATCTTGGTGTGAGCGTTCCTTCGACACGGAAATGCTCGGCTCCTATGAGAGAAGTGGTTTGCAGATACGCCCGGTCTTCAACACGGAAGTTTTCTTCTTGATGACGGTGGTTGGTGTAGATCTTCCTTCTTGACAGGGCGGTCTCCAAATGTCTTCTATCCAGTTGTCCGTCTCTTCTTCGTCTTCGGGCAGACAAGTAGGCCATCAAATAATGATGTTACCCAACTTGTACAATCACCCCATGAGGTCTATGGGGGTACGCAAGGTAAGCTGGGGTATTGGTGGTGGTCTCGGTTGAGTATTTGCAGAGACCTCCCAGACTTAGAGCGAAGGCCCGTGGTCAGAATCTGACCAGGTTGTGGCTTGGTGGGGCTTAAGGGTTTCAAGGATTCTAGTGAGTGAGTGAACTCTTATCATCTTATACTTAAGCACAGTTTCTGAGATGCCAATAGCTCTATCTAGTACTCCGAACGGAAAAGCGGCCTCTCGCATAGACCAACTTCAATCACCACTCATGCCATACTTATCCTCATGACTCTCAAGAGACGGTCTAACAAAACTATACTGTCTATGATCCCCAAATCTATATGTATGCCTACCTCTAAAAATCCAAAGGTAGATCATACATGCTGCTGAGCTTAAATTAAACTCCACAATCCAAGCACTCAACCTAATCTTGCAAGGCTCACGATAATGCATCACCAATCTAAGGAAACACGTCATATGCCACTCCAAGATTTTGTTTCCTTCCTATAGATCAACTCCAATAGCCCGGTAATTCCATCAATCACCACATAATCCAAAAATTCTACAAATCCGATGTCTACGGTGTTCCACAAGATCTCAAGTCCCTATGATATCCAAGTACTGGGGAGGACTGTGCATGACGATAGTATGTCCACCAAATTCTCATCATCCGGGTCAAGTAACTCCGAGATCATGATTATAGAGATCCCTAAATCAACTCCGACAAATAATCCAATCTCCTAGGTTATTGTTCACCGAGAAGCATGGTATCATGATCGAGATCATCGGTCTAAATCCAATCTTACTCCGAACCATGCAGACATATCCAGCATCTATACCAACCAGAATCACCTACATAAATCCAAATCTCATGTCTAACGGGTACTCCTACATGCTTCCCCAAGGTCATGATCTCACCAATATGAAAACCTCATAATCCACCGGGGTCTCAGATAATTCCTCGAAGTCACTGATATAAACTACCAAGTCATCTGTCCAATATCCTCGAACTGGTCTATCTATGGCATCGTCAGACCTCGTGCTATATTAGGACGAAAATGTGCTCACTCATCGTGTCCACTAGCTCCTTTACGAACCCAGTGTTGTGCAAGGTTGCAAAGGCTTAACAGGTTCTCTCGCTTTACCATGGGTTAGACACATGGTTAAGGATTCGTGCTGGAGTGTCTCGTGAAGTCTCAAAGGGTCTAGAAAGAGGGTCACTGGTCTGGGGGGTTATACATGATTCTACGGGGTTGCAATTGATCATGGAGGTTGTAGCAGAAGTCTTCAGTGCCAGTTGGCTTCCGAGGTAGAATCCTTGGTGCATCTTGTCTTGCGGGTCTTCAATTGGGGAGAGAGAGAATAGAGGGAAGAAGCAGCGTAGAGGAGGGAAAATGCCTAAAGGGGGTTCTATAGTGCAGGTGCAACAAACAGGTGCAAAAAGGCAGAAACAAAAGAAACAAGGCAAGGAAGGTGATATAGCCATGCACTTGTTGCCTGGGGCAAAAGTGCGACCTATATCAAAACACAAGCAAATAAAAGCAAACAACACACAATCATGGCTCTATTCGAACCATCCTATGGACTCGACTGCGCATAGGGGGTACACGACTCATCCTACCCTAGGGGTTCTCGGACTCAGTGTCGTGACTTGTGCCTCGTGCAGTCTTCTGAGCTCCCTCGGGTGTTACTATGTCCCTTGTAGTTGCTTGATGAACGATCCAGGTTGAGCCTGAATAATCTTCAACATCTTCTCGCCTGATGAGGTGATGGGGTGAAGGTGCCTCCTTGTAGCTGGCGTTGACTTGGTCTTCTCTTGTCTCTTTAATCATGACGATCCCTTGTGCCTTCTGGGACGTCGAGGGTAACAGGTAGGCAATCCATATGTAATAACAAGGCATAATAGAGGTCCAACATGTCGGTTTCGTTGATGAAAACATCGACACCAAGAGCGGGGGACGAAGAGAACCGTTTTCCTGCTCACTATAGTGAGGCGGACCAAATGGCGAGGTTCTCATCCACCGGTGGTTGCCGATACAACAACGGTAGTGACAGGATTACTCTATTAGCGATGCATATCATGATTTTGCATAACCTATAGCCTGGTCATCATAGGCCAATGTTGCATCGTCTTGGGGCACCGTCAAGGGTGTCACCATCTTCTGGGTCTTCATGTCCTCATCCATCGAGGATGTAATTTCTGTTGGTACCGTCTTGTCGTGGTGTCACCAATCTTGCGTGCAAAAGTGGTGGGTGAGTGTTCGGCAAGGTGCACTCCACGAGGATTACAGAAAAACCAGTGGTCAGGGCATAAGGGTTTTAGCGACCAAGGTTTTGAAGGGGAAGAGATCAAGTATAGCCTAGTTTTCGAAAAACTGAGAAGGGAAGAGAAGTATAGATAGTTTTGAAAACTAGTAATAGTTTTGAAAATAGTTTTACCCTAACTAACGACCGTGCTAACTAAGGCTTCCTACAGTCAGGATGGCTCTGATACCAGCTCTGTGGGGACCCCGACTCATAAGTCGTGATCACCGAATGCACGTGTACAGTGATCCCAGAGATCAATGCTCACTGAACACACAGAAGCTGAATAACAAGAGTCTTACATCCATACATACCGTATTACACAAATAGGACCATAATGGTCAAGTATTGAGTATATCATCGCAGCGGAAATCTTCAAAGACAACTGGGACCCATGCCATCTGCCTTAACCCTATAGGCATTCTGACTGGGAAGCGTCCTAGCTCGCATGCTCGTCACCAAGAAATCTTCATCATAACCTGTTCTCTCATGCCTGGCCAATAAAATAACCAGTGGCAAGCCAATGAGTACTTTGAATGTACTCGCAAGCAACCCAAGTGTGATAGCAGAATAATTATGCAAGGCTCTACTGCTAGGTTGGCAGATTTGCGGAAAGCTAGTTTTTCAAATGCAAGTATGATCAACATATAACATGGATATGCATGTGTCTGTAACAAGTATCAGGAGGTCACAGACATCAATATCGAGAAAGAGTTATAATCAACTCATGCTCAAGCTCATTGTGACTTCCTCAAGGATCACATCATCACCAATACCATCATACCGTGTTGTTTCCCAGAAACTTATGGACATAGTCTAAGTAGCACCACCCAACTGTCCTTGACCGCGGACACGGCTATTCGAATAGTTTGACACTCTGCAGAGGTTGCACACTTTACCCACTAGATCCGGGGAACTTTCGTGACATCCACGACCCGTGATACCTCAAGTACCCGGGGTAAGCACCCGATCACTATCTTTCCCTAGACGACACTAATATGGAGTCCACTCGATTGGTAACAGCCCCATGCCCCACATTTCACATCTCAAGATTCTTGGAGCCTCGCTCCCATATTCATCACATACCACAAGCACGGGGTACCAACGGTGTCTCCGGTGCCCTGTAAAGACAGTCATGGCCGCCTATCCAAGCACGACCCCGTCCCGAGAGTGACCTCATGTCACCCCCGTCACTAGTAATGCGGGCACCATGCTAGTATCGACCTAGGTAATCAATAATGCCCTTTCCCATATAAGGGTAGAGTGGTTGCGCATGTTTGGTTGGGACGGTAGTCACACATAAATCTAATCCATCTCTGTAAACAACACTTCCGTCAAGCCTCGGCACACTACTTCTTCACCATGTAGTGCCCTAGCTCCTCATCAACTCCCAGGGGCATTAGTGGCACCCACTGGGTCATTTGCAAGTATGTCAGACCACACTTGTTTCACTCAATGCATAACCCCAACCCATTTGCGTAGCCAACTACTATAGCATACATCTATCAATTCCCACCCACATAACCCTCATAGGAAGGTAGGGTCATGTTTGATGCAAGTTTCAACAGTAAAGTAACAGGGGTAGCAACCAAAGTGGTTTCCACCTCAACATGATTCCGATGCATTGAATAATAAGGTGCTATGAGACATGCATAAAAAGGTTTCTTGAACATGGTCAAAGGGCTGCTTGCCTTATTCTTCCGAGTCTTCAAACCTTCTGGTCCATCTCCGAATACTCCGTTTATTTCGTCAACTAACGATGGAAGCAATCATAATAAGCAACACAATCAAAGCAAAAATATAAGTGCTCTAAAAATAGGAGTTGGACGTTTCTAGGATACCTCTGGTCATCTGAAAAATAACCAAGGTGGTTTCATAGGTGTTGGATCAATAGGTAGTTTGGAACATTTCAATGTGATGGAACCAAAGGGTTTATGGATTTGGAAGAAGTATACAGAAATATTTCCTTGAATGATGAGCAAAGGTACCCATCATCAAGTCATGATTTTAGAAGCATTTAGGAGTTGGTTTCACTGGATTTGGATTTGAAATGAATTTCCTAGAATTTTGCAAAGCTGATAAATATGAAGAAATGGCTCAATATTTGGTGGGGTACAGGAAGTATTAATAAAAATGTTCCAAAACTAAGTTTGGACATGACAATCATCCAGGAATTTGAACCACTGCATTTGGATCAAGATTGAGCTCTCTGTAATTTTCTAAAGTTCATCACAGAAAGGAAATAAAGGCATTTGATAAATATTAGTGAAAGAAATGTTTCTGGAATAGTGTGCATGTTGCACCATGTGATAGAGCATGATTTATGGAGCCATAGGAAATTTGAATCATGCAATTTGGAGTTCATTTGAATTATCTAGGCATTTTTGAAGTTGACAGAATAAAGAAAAAGAAAAGGAATAAGGGTTCAACCTTATACGGTGCTCTGGGCGAAGGATAGCTCGCGGGCCGGCCCAGCGGCTCGGCTGCGCGGGCGAAGGTGGTGACGCTGATGGCGTAATCCCCGAAGTGTGCTTCCGCCTGGGGAACACGGCTCCCGCCCGGCCCGTCTCCACTTAAACTGCTCGGCCCGCCCCGCTGGGTCACCGACGAGCGGGCCCCTCGAGCAGGCCTTCTTCTTCCTCCCGCCCGTGACAGAAGAGGCAGGGGCCTCGTCGGCGGGAGGTTGCTGCCCTGCCCCCCGGCGGCTCAGGCCACCTCCGGTCAAGCGGTGGCCGCCGGAGGGGCCACTAGAATGCGGCGCATCGGGGGAGATCGGCAGGGCCGGCAGGGGACGACCGAGGTGTTTTCGGCACTGCCTCGGCGGATGCCCGTTCGGGCGACGAGCAGCTGGGGAATGTGGTGCGCCGGTGGTCTGGGAGAAGTAGGGGAAAGGGTCACCGTACCCTCGCATTTCTTCAGGTGGAGGAAAGGGAGGGAGGCGAGCTCGGGATGGCGAGGATTCGAGCGGAGGCCGGCGGCGGAACTCCGGCCAGAAGGGAGGCCGTAGGGCACGGGGGGGAGCAACGAGTCGGCCGGGGAGGCGTAGGAGGGAAGGAAAGAGCTAAAGGAGGTGCAAGGGGGCTCGGGGGCGGCCTATAAATAGGTGAGCGCCGGTCCACCGATGATGCATGCGCCGGCGAGGTCGTTGCTGTCGTTGCAGGCCACGGGGGAAGCAGTGGGCATGTCTAGGGCGTTCGTGGGGCTGGTCCACGCCTAGAGGAAGAGAGAGGAGGAGCGGGGAGGCGCCAGAGAGGACGCGCGTGCGAGGTCGCTCACTGGTGCTCAGGGTCGGCCGGTGCGCGTGCGAGCAAGGGTGAGGGAGGAGGAGAGAGGAGGGGGCCGACCGCCCGGCGTGTTGCGGACGTCGAGGCCCCCTCGGGGGACACGAGGGGGAGGCCCAAGGCTGTCGGAAGCAGCCGATTGGGGGCGGCTACAGTGTGGGAGCGCACTGTAGCGCGCTCCAGAGCATGCTTTTGGCTGGCATGGTCGTGACCCTGCCGCTCTGGTCGTGTCCAACAAGCCAAAGGTTGTCTAGAAGGTCAGAAGTGGGGTAAAGAAACGGCCTGCGGCCTTGGATGCTCTAGGGAGCCTCTGGAATGAGGAGAGAGGTGAAGGAGAGGGTGAAAGCTGCTGCCAAAATAGTGAATTTGGGGTTTTATCCTCCTCCAATAATTGAGTTGAGGCCATAGAGAGTTACTGGGGGTAGAGGATGATCAGGATAAGCTGTGGTAAGAATTTGGGGTAAAGAGATAAAGTAAAAGAGGTCCAAACACTTGTTTTGGTAATTGGACAGAAGGTGTTTGATCAGGTTTTGGGGAGGCAAATGACTTCCAATTGGCATGGGACTTAACAGGATCAAATGTCACATATAATTAGGCCCCTACACCAAATTTGAGCTCATTTGGGCAAAGTGGCCAATGTAACTTTGGTGAACCCTAGAAATCAACAGAAATGGTTTCACCATGTTTGAGTTAAAAAAATCATCTCCCCTTGATGCACCACTTGGTGTAGCATCATCATTTGGGGTTATGATCATGCCCACAAAGTTTGAAGCTCCAGATAAAAAGTTGGTAATGTAAAGTTGTTCAAATTTGAATTTGAACAAAAGTGGTTTTGGGGCACATAGACCAAGTTATGCTTCTCCAAAACTTGTGCCATTTGTCATAGATGCATAATTACATCATTTTATCATGCACACCAAGTTTTAGAGCATTTGGACAAGTTTGGCAATGTAAAGTTGCTCAAACTTCAAATATGGACATAATGGTTTTGAGGGGATTAGAGGATGTTTCCTTGATCTTGAGGGCATGAGGCTTTGCAAGATCATCAAATATGTCATATATAACATGATAGAATTTCCCTGGAATTTTTGGAGAATATTTCCTTTGTAAATATTTCAAAAGCTTGAAATATCCAAAAAGGGTTTTGGAAGGATTTGTCCAATATTTTGAACATGACCATGTGTTCAAACTCTTATATATGGACAATATATGTCCTATGAGTCTCCCTGAATTTTGGCAAATATTTTTGAAATGATTAAATAATTTTTCCCTATTAAAGACCATTTCTGGCCTTAAGAAAAAGCTTTTAAATAAAATACAAAAATAACTTTTAAAATTATACTTTTGTGGTTTCTGGGAGTCCTATACCTAATAGGATTCAAATGTACTTTTTGAAAGATTTTTCACACCCTAAATAAGGTACTTGCAGTGCAAACCTCAATTCAGGGGTTTTTGGAAAACTAATTTTAGAAAATACTATTTGGCCAAAATATTTTTATAAGAAAATTCTATACTGGTCTATAAACATGGCATGATTATTGGGAAAAGGTTTTGGGTCAAGGAGATGAAGTATAAGAGTTGGAGGATTTATTTGATTTTTAGAGTACTAGCAAACAGCAGACAAAAGTCAAATCAAGCAAAGTCAAAAACACTCAAAAGTTTTTGCAAATCCACATTTTTAACATGAAAATTAGCTTAAGCAATGTGATATTAAAATCAGGGTGTGACACAAAGATACCAAGGATCGAATACCGCGAGACTCCGAGGGTCGACAAGTAGGTGCCAACGGCGCCAGAAACTTAGCGGTTGACGGGACCTGCACACAGATACATATAACTTTGCTCCCAACGAGTACAGAGAGGTTGTCAATCCTTCCGGCCTTGTTGTTTACAAAGGATCAAACACAAGAGATAATAATGATAGCTATGACTGCAACTAGGAAATAAAAACAGGAAGTAAATAGAAGGTGTGATCAGCGGTGGTAATATGGACCGGGGTCCCATGATGTTCACTAGTGATGTCTCTCTCCCAAAAGACGATAAAACAGCAAAGCAAGGTAAACAAATTACAGCTGGGCAATTGACAGGATTATGTGCGCAAACCAATGCTAACTATGCTGCAAAGAAAGGTAGAGGCTCAAAAGCATGGGCGGTACACCAAGGCAAGTAGACCGAAATCCATCTGCATCTACTACTAATCATCCACCTTGAGATATCTATCCAGAACATCTCGCTGGTATTAAGTTGCGAATCCCACCCAAAGTGTAAACTCAAAGCAACAGACAACTGCATTAAAAGAACTTTGCGTAAAGTAAACAATCCTTGCACCCGCAAGTACAAGCACCGTTGTTTTCTCCCTTGTGGCAACAGCACATCCCCTAGACTCATGTTTCTGTCACTCAAGCTAGTCATCAGGGGGCATGAACCCACAATCAAGCATAACGCTCCCTCTTGGAGTTACTACCTACTACTTGGCCAAAGCAATAAACAGCAACGGAGAACATGCTAGAATTACTCAAGAACAAAGATATAAAAGAGGTGAATCAAATATATTACTCAAACACAATCTGAACATAGTCTCATAATCCATCAGATCCCAGCAAACTCAGCAAAGCAACAGCAGAAAGATTACATATGTGCCTCGATCATGTAGGGCAGCTCATGAGGTCTAAACCATGAAGAGCAAAGAGGGGAGGAGAACATCACATAGCTACCGATCATGGACCCATGGTCCAAGGTGGACTACTCACGACTCATCCGGGAAGCGTCCATGGTGGTGGAGAAGCTCCCGGTGGTGGTTCTCCCCTCCGGTAGGGTGCCGGGAAGAGTTCTCCTGATGCTCCCGATCTTGGAAGCGCTGCGGCGGCGGAACAGAGGCGAGATCGCAAAAAAGGGTTCTGTCCTCGAGGGTTTCAGGACGAGAGGGATATATAGGCGAAGGGGGGCAGCCAGAGGCGGAGCAGGGGCGGAGCAGGGGCCCCAGGGGCCCCCCCTGGCGCGGCCAGGGGTGGGGCCGTGCGAGGTGGCCGCCTGGGCCTCCCCTGGCTCCCCTCTGGCCCATCTTTGGTTCTTCGCGAAGCTTCCTGTACGCTGATTTTTCCTATATTTTCCTGGAATTTTTGGAGCACTTTTAATATGGGGGAAACCTGAAATAGAAAAACAGCAGAAAATAGGAACTGGCACTGTGGTGCACTGAGTTAATAGGTTAGTCCAAATATGATCAAAAGTGTATGGAAGTGCATCAATATCATAGCAATATCACACAAAAGAAGCATGGAGCAAGCGGAAATTATAGATACGTTTTGGACGTATCAGCGCCCTACCCCCTGGGCGCGCCCCCTACCTTGTGGCCACCTCGTGTGCCCTCCGGACTCCGTTTTCTTGCATGATACTTCTTCCGGTCTGTAAAAATTCACTATATAATCTCCCAAAGGTTTTGACCACCGTACCCCGAAAAAATCCCTTGTTTTCATTTTGAGTTGTTTCTGTAGCAGATTTGGAGCAAGATGTCTTCGCAAGAGTCGGTCGGAGAGACTCGTGTCTCTCATCCGACACCGGGGCCAAGAGCAAACAACAAAGATGACCACTTCGGGCCGTCAACAGAAGAAGAGATGGACGCTGACTTGAAAAGAGTGGATGCCATGGAGGAGGATCAAGAAGTTACCTCTCGTCTCCAAACCAGATTCAGGCCGGAGGAACTTCAGAGCTCAGCAATTCCAAATTCAGTCATCCCTCCCAATACTAGATTTCTCTGTTATGAAAATATGAAAAAGAGTGTTGCCTTCCCCCCCACAGCTATTAAACATCCTTGGGTAATTGGACCTCTAGGTGTCACGGGTAAAATTTTCAAGGAAATAATGGATCTAAAGCATCAAAATAATAAGCTCGAGGAGGAGAATCACATCCTAAGGGGCATCATCGCCAAGAATATCACATCACCACCTTCGAAGAAAGAGACATAAATACATGGGTATGGGCACTCCCCTTGGCAACTTCCAAGTTTGGGGAAGGTGCCCTGGTATCGTATCACCATCACACCTTTATCTTTATCGTTTTCTTATTTGGATCCTTTTGGTTATATCTTGATCTAGTAGAATAAAGTTTTTAGTATAATCTAGCTTTGAGTTTCATTTTGAGGTCTATCTATGTAATCGAGTTCGCGAGTTATATAATAAAGAGTAGTTTTGAGTGAGGGCTTTACTTTCTTGCTTTGATCTTGAGGGAATAAAATAATAGAAAGAGAATAAAAACAAATAAAAAGATCATATGTTGATCTTATGGAGAGTAACGACTTCACATATAAAGAGTACGATGAATAAAAATTGTTGAGAGTTGACAAACATAGTTTTGGTCATTGTTGCAATTAATAGGAAGTAATAAAGAAAGATAGGATTCACGTATAAATATACTATCTTGGACATCTTTCGTGATTATGAGCACTCATTAAAATATGACATGCTAAGAAGTTGAGGTTGGACAAGGAAGACAACCTAATGGGTTATGTCTTCTTACATCCGAATAGAAGTTATATTCTCATGGATCCCCCAACATGTTGAGCTTGCTATTCCCCCTTATGCTAGCCAAATCCTTTGCACCGTGTAGAGATACTACTTGTGCATCCAAACATCCCTAAACCCAGTTTTGCCATGAGAGTCCACCATACCTACCTACAGATTGAGTAAGATCCTTCAAGTAAGTTGTCATCGGTGCAAGCAATAAAAATTGCTCTCTAAATATGTATGATCTATTAGTGTGAAGAAAATAAAATTTATACAAACTTGTGATATGGAAGAAATAAAAAAGCGATGGACTGCATAATAAAGTTCTTTATCACAAGCGGCAATATAAAGTGACGTTCTTTTGCATTATGATGTTGTGCATCCAACCATAAAAGCACATGAAAACCTCTGCTTCCCTCTGCGAAGGGCCCATCTTTTACTTTTATATTTTACCATTACGCAAGAGTCAAGGTGATCTTCACCTTTTCTTTTTAGTTTTATCCTTTTGCAAGCACAATATGTTGGAGCTAGATCTATATATATATATATATATATATATATATATATCCACGCGGATGTAGAGGACCATGAACCATTATTGTTGACATTACCCTTGAGGTAAACCGTTGGGAGGTGAAACTATAAGCCCCTATCTTTCTCTTTGTCCGATTGAAGCTTTGACCTCATAAGTATTGCATGAGTGTTAGAAATTGTGAAAGATTAAATAATAATTGAGTATGTGCACTTGCTAAAAAGCTCTTATATTGACTCTTTCCGATGTTATGATAAATTTCAATTGCCTCAATGACTGAGATCATAGTTTGTTAGTTCTCAATGAAGTTACTGATTCATACTCTACCTTGTGAACGAATTCTTACTTTGGCATAAGAATCTATATGACAATATATGTTGTTGTTCTAAAGATGATCACGATGCCCTCATGTCCATATTATATTTTTATCGACACCTCTATCTCTAAACATGTGGACATATTTTCGATTTTGGCTTTCGCTTGAGGACAAGCGAGGTCTAAGCTTGGGGGAGTTGATACGTCCATTTTGCATCATGCTTTTATATCGATATGTATTGCATTATGGGTTGTTATTACAGAATATGGCACAATACTTATGCCTTTTGTCTCTTATTTTACAAGGTTTACATGAAAAGGGAGAATGCCGGCAGCTGGAATTCTGGGCTGGAAAAGGACCAAATATTAGAGGACTATTTTGTACAACACCAAAAGTTCTGAAACTTCACAGTGAGTCGTTTTGGAAATAGTAATAAATATTGGGCGAAGAAAGGACCAGAGGGGGGCACCAGCCATCCACAAGGGTGGGAGCGCCCTACACCCTGGGCACGCCCCATGCCTTGTGGGCCACCTGGCAGGCCGCCGATGCCCATCTTCTGCTATATTAGGTGTTTTGACCTGGAAAAAAAAATAAGGAGGAAGCTTTCGGGATGAAGCACCGCCGTCTCAAGGCGGAACCTGGGCGAAGCCAATCTAGGGCTCCGGCGGAGCTGTTCTGCCAGGGAAACTTCCCTCCGGCAGGGGGAAATCGAAACCATCGTCATCACCAATGATCCTCTCATCAAGAGGGGGTCAATCTCCATCAACACTTCACCAGCACCATCTCCTCTCAAACCCTAGTTCATCTCTTATATTTGATCTTTGTCTTAAAACCTCAGATTATTACCTGTGGGTTGCTAGTAGTGTTGATTACTCCTTGTCGTTGATGCTAGTTGGTTTATTCCGTGGAAGGTCATATGTTCAGAACCTTAATTCTATTCAATACCCCTTTGATTTTGAACATGAATATGCTTTGTGGGTAGTTATGTTTGTTCCAGAGGACATGGGAGAAGTCTAGTTATAAGTAATCATGTGAATTTGGTATCCGTTTGATATTTTGATGAGATGTATGTTGTCTTTACTCTAGTGGTGTTATGTGAACATTGACTACATGACACTTCACCATGATTTGTGCATAGGGGAAGGCATTGGGAAGTAATAAGTAGATGATGGGTTGCTAGAGTGACAGAAGCTTAAACCCAAGTTTATGCGTTGCTTCGTAAGGGGTTGATTTGGATTCATATGTTTCATGCTATGGTTAGATTTATCTTAATTCTTCTTGCGTAGTTGCAGATGCTTGCGAGAGGGGTTAATCATAAGTGGGAGGCTTGACCAAGGAAGCTCAGCACCCAAGCACCGGTCCACCCACATATCAAATTATCAAAGTAACGAACACGAATCATATGAGCATGATGAAAACTAACTTGACAAGAATTCCCATGTGTCCTCCGGAGCACTTTGCTTTATATAAGAGTTCGTCTAGGCTTGTCCTTTGCTCAAAAAGGATTGGGCCACCTTGTTGCACCTTAGTTTCTCTTGTTACTAGTTACCCATTGTGAATTATCTTATCACACAACTATTTGTTACCGACAATTTCAGTGCTTGCAGAGAATACCTTGCTGAAAACCGCTTGTCATTTCCTTCTGCTCCACGTTGGGTTCGACACTCTTACTTATCGAAAGGACTACGATAGATCCCCTATACTTTTGGTTCATCATAACCCTCGAGGGTGATTCCTCCAAGTTCACCTTGACGGTTACATCAAGTGGAATCCATCAAGGGTGATTCCTCGGATTCCCCCTTGGTGTTATGGACACACGGTTACTTTGATCTTACCCCAGAACCATGATGAAGTCAGGTTGGCCCCGATGGTACTAGTGAGAGAAATATGAAGTCGGATTGACCATGAGGGTACCCGCGAGTGTTGTGGACTCAGGTTGACCTGGAGGGTGCTCGCGAAGTAACTACGCGCCACGATCAGGCGTTCTTAGCCCTTGCAATAAGTCCACGAGACTAATGGTTCGAATATGTGATCCGAGTAGGCCTTTGGCCTTTTCACACTAACCACCACGTGGGAATAAGTATGGGCACTCGGCGTCGTACGATTCTTTCAAAAGCTCACTGACGTCAGCGACAGAGCGACGCGCGCCCAGTTGGACAGGAACCACCTACGCTTGTATTAAGGAGGTGGGTGCTACCTCTTGAGCTTGCATTGGTTTTTGCCTTGAAGAGGAAAGGGTGATGCAGCAAAGTAGAGTAAATATTTCCCTCAGTTTGAGAACAAAGGTATCAATCAAGTAGGAGACTACGCACAAATCACCAAATACCTGCACAAACAATCAAACAACTTGCACCCAACACAAAACGGGTTGTCAATCCCTTCACAGTTATTTTTAAAAGTGAGATCTAATAGAGATAGATAAATTGTAAAGTAAATATTTTTGGTATTTTTGGTTTATAGATTGGAAAGTAAAAGATTGCAAAATAGTAGATCTGAAACATATACAATGGAAAATAGACCCGGTGGCCATAGGTTTCACTGGAGGCTTCTCTCATGATAGCAAATATTACGGTGGGTGAAAAAATTACTGCCAAGCAATTGATAGAAAAGCGCAAAGTTATGACGATATCTAAGGCAATGATCATGAATATAGGAATCACGTCTGTCACTAGTACGCGTCGGTGCTATACAAATAATTTTAAACCCCTTTCGACGACGACATTTGGAATCGTCGCCTAGTGAGTGTGGGCGATAGTGGGGTCCTTCCCACACGACCCAGAAACCGTCGGGGATATGCCCTCATGGCACACATGCTCGGCAAAATGAGGTCGTGTGCGACCGGCAAGTTCTCAAATACGGAAATACGTACAGTAGAGCTAAAAATACAATTATACATGCGAAATTGTTTCCGGTCGCATGTACATCCCACATAGTTAGTCTGCGCTAAACGTTTTCGTTCATATGTACATCCCACACAGTCGCTCCAAGGATAACGTTTCCATTCACATGTACATCACACACAATTTTTCCCGTTAAATCGTTTGTGATAGTGTTGCCATTGCAAACAATATTAAAAAATTATCGTTTACGTTATTGAATGCATCACACACGATGCGTAGAAGAAATTGTGTGGCAAAGACTGTCCATAACACACAGTTTTTATGTGGTAAACGTTTGTGCAAGGTGGCCTAACGCGAACAGTTTTCAAGAGAAGCTTGTGTGTGATTGTTCATTGATCCAACACGGTTTATTCCAAGAAACTTTGTGCGTTGCATGTGCCCATCGCCCACATTATTTTATCAATAACCATTTGCAATAGCAAAACCCAATTAGTAGGCTAATTGCCCTATTATTAATAATCCATTTATTAATCTAATTGACATTCATATTAAGCACATAACATATTTCATTTCCATATGAAGGAAGCAGGATTTTATAATTGAAATACATCAGAGTACAACATGATATAGCTTCAGCACTCAGCTACCCCATTACACAACTGCACCGGCACCAAGTTTCACATGCAACATGTAGATCCTTTCAAAATTAGCATCATAGACGGTATATAGAAAGATGCATCTCGTTTGAAAAACTGCTAAAGTGGAAGGCGAATATTGATCCTTCATTCATGTTGAAGGTCTTGGCAACTTTAGGTTAGTGCATGTGGATGATTGACCGTCCGTACTTCGTTCTCTTCAGAAACACTTCAATACTGAAACATGGGTGTTGTATGGAAACCTTCCACGCCTCCTGACCATAGAGGTGGTTTGAGAGGTAATCATCAGTGAACTGTTGTGGAAAGGCCTAAAAACAAGGATGTGCATAAATATCTTCTCTATATTGGAAATGGGGCAAAGGAATAAAAAAGGCAAGGTATAATAGTTAGTACCATCTTGTAGTGAACTGATGTCTTTTTCATTGTGAAGACAAAGATCTTGTTATTTTTTCGCTAATTTCTTTATCCTAACAATCTTTCTGAGTTTCTTGACTTGATTGACCTTCATGGACAACTCATTTCCCCATATGCAAAAAGGGTCGAACAGTGGGTCAAAACCTCTGACAGCAAGACCTACATGTGCAAGACCAAATTGTTAAAAACCTAAATATTAGAATGGTTCCTACAATTGCACAATAATGTGCTATTAGACAACGGACCATGCACGTGCAGTTAACTGGACACCACAACAAATGAACCAAACGTTAACTGAGCACCACATTGCACAATATAACATACTCCTAATAGAAGATCACACAGTTAACCAAACCAAGCATGCTTAACAACTTGGAAATCTAGCAATTGTATTTGTTTCTCATGTATTTAGTACAGACAAATTCGATTTATTTCTCACATGGTATACAATAACAGAATGCAGTCACAACAATTGAACATCGCATTAAGGAATTGAACCATGCAGTTAAGTAAACACCGCAACAAATGAACCAAATGTTAACTGAGCACCACATTGCACAATTTAACATACTCCTAATAGAAGATCAAACAGTTAACCAAACCAAGCATGCTTAACAACTTGGAAATATAGCAATTGTATTTGTTTCTCATGTATTT
>LR738712.1:488237036-488303995 GCA_902687465.1 Secale cereale
CTCCTAATAGAAGATCAGACAGTTAACCAAACCAAGCTTACTTAACAACTTGGAAATATAGCAATTGTATTTGTTTCTCATGTCCTTAGCACAACCAAATTTGATTTATTTCTCACATTGTATACAATAACAGAATGCTCCCACAACAATTGAACATCACATTGCAGAATTGAACCAAACATTTAACTAAACCCCACAACAAATGAACCAAACATTAACTTAGCACCACATTGCACAATATAACATACTCCTACTAGAAGATCGGACAGTTAACCAAACCAAGCATGCTTGACAACTTGGAAAATTGCACCCTGAAGAACTGAACATCACATTTGCATAATTGAACCAAACAGTTAACTGGACACCACATTGCACAACATATAGAACATATACTCTAGAGCAGAAGATTGCATGGTAAAAGTAGATAGCACAATTCACTAGAATTTGTTAAGGAAAGGCAGTAGCTAGCAAACTGAACATGGGTCCTTATAGTGAGCTAATAAGACAAGCTACTCATCAATGTCGGAGATATAGATGACGATTGGCTCCTTAGACATGGAAGAGGGCAAGGCCTCTGCTTCGTGGGTGCCCTCGTCATAGTGGTGAGGCCTCCGCTCCGGGCACCAACCTCCTGGCTCTCGAGATGAAGTAAGCACGTGCACGCTGAGCAAACACCTCGTAGTCTTTGTCGACGACACCGACGATGGCCTCGAGAAAACGCCACAAGCTGTCGTTTAAAGTAGCTTACCGCATCGCGGTGTCGGCGCGCGAGGCGTCGACGGTGGCCTCAACGGCGAGGTGCTCCTCCAAGATCTGGGGGTCGACACGAATGGCAGCCATCGCGACCTCATCCGTGCGTGCGGCCGCGATTTGCTTCTCCACTGCCAAATGCTCCTTCAGATCCTGGCTATACTGCATGCACCATGGCTTAGGGCGGCGCTTATTTGGTGGAGGGGTCGGTGATTTGGGTGGAAGGTGTCGCGCTCGCGCCGGTGGTCGGGGCATGTGCGATGTGGAAGGAGGAGGAGGATGGGGGTTGGGTGTGGATTACCTGCCTAGATAGACGAGGCCGAGCATCATGAAGGAGGGTCACCGGCGAGCTGGCGGCGCTGCAAGCAAGGAGTGAAGGTTTCAACTTGGAAAGGAAGACGGAAACATGGGAAATGTGGCTTTTGGTAAGGGGGAGGGGTCGGGGAGGTAGATATTTCCGCGGAAGCCGAAAATTTGGTATCGCTTCAGAGAAAAAACTGGCGCGCAAAGTGTCATCAGACACGGTCTCTTATTCAGAACTGTGTACGATATGTGAACATCACAAACGATTCAGATAGCTTAACCCGTGTGTGATGAGTTTGAACGTCAAAATTTTTGGTTCGAATTTCCATGGTTACAGTGGTCATCCATGTCATTGCATAATTTGTGTTCACACAGGAGACTACAACACACCCATACTTCTTAATTAAGCAAGTTCGGCAATTAAATAGAGCTAGCTGACCTAAACATTACTCTATCAAAATAAAGACCGGCGCTCTTAATTAAACAAAACAAAGAGTACTACTATGGCTGGTGCTCGTCGATCTTCGCCGCCGCCTCCATGTCCAGCTCGCGCCCGACGGTCTCCTAGGGAAGGGGCTCCATGGCATCCATCGCACTACACTCGACAAGAAACTCGCCATCCACGTCCGCCATCTCTTTGGAAAAGGCCGCCACGAGATGGGCATGGGCGGTCATGATATGGGCTTGGACGGGCTCCGTCGTGGCAAGGTATGCTGCGTAGGAACAGACGGCTGCTCGAACGCTCTCGGCGATTGCCAACTCTTCGACCGTGGGTTGTCGACCGTTGTCGGAGAATCTTCGTTCCATTTGTGCGGTGACCGCCACGAGCTAGGCGTGGACGGCCTCGACATGGTCGTGGGTGGTCTCCATCAGGGCCAAGACCGCCGCTACGGAACGAACAGCTGTTGTGCCGCTCTCGCCAGTTGCTATCCCCAAGGCAGATGTTGTTACCGCCGCCTAAGAAGCAACAGCGGCCATTTGGGCTGCCTTGGCCGCCCGGTTGCAGATTGCGGCCACGCTCACGAAGCTTGTTAGCACGTGCATGGCGGCGGCCGTCGCGCTCTCACCGGAGTGAGCCACCAAAGTTGGCCTCACGACGTGGGTCCACATGCCCATCTTTCATGAGCGACGATTGAACAATGAAATGATATTTGGGGAGCGATCTAGTGTGCTTGAGACACCGGTTGTGGACTATAGCCGACGCACCTTCTTGATTAAGCCATAGGCGTACTATACAACGACGGTGCTCCAGGATATTTTGTGCTGCAGCTCACACGGTTGGTGATAGTAAACTGTGTGCGATATACTTGATATTTCATCTTTATTTGAATAACATAATGGGGTCACAGCGGCAATGGACGGTGTTTGAATTGCTAGACCTTTTATCTGCAGTGAACATGCAACTATATGTGTGTCGGAAAAGAATTCGAATTATTCAGGGTTCGTTTGAACATTTTATACATTAAATTGGTTTTCTAGCCATTTCAGGTGCAAAATTCAAAATTAAACTACATGCACATGCTCCAGTGCACCAACATGGGTTGTAAAATCATATATGTGTCCATGGGTTTATGCTTATGTCCCATGCAAGAA
Organism: Secale cereale; assembly: GCA_902687465.1. Classification (NCBI taxonomy): domain Eukaryota; kingdom Viridiplantae; phylum Streptophyta; class Magnoliopsida; order Poales; family Poaceae; genus Secale; species Secale cereale. The sequence continues at coordinate 488,239,683 of LR738712.1, forward strand.
ATGGGGATGAAATTTGAACACCATGGCACCGTGGCTCTCCGGCAAACGTCGACGTACTTGCTTTTGTAATTCTAGTAAATCCAAAATTCGTCCGAAATTCACGAAACTTGGCATGCCATCATGGAGCAGCACCAACATGCCATGGTAAAAAAATTGTCCCATTTGGGGCAGGTTTGGGTATAAGCTTCTCATAAACCAGAGCTTGTCACAACAACTGTGATGGTTTCGGTAGGGAACGTTTCACCTTTCTAGACGAAACGATATCTGTTGCCTCTTCTCGATTTCAGATTTTTTTCCTAGTGTCAACATAGAACAACATGAGTGTTGTGTCAATTTTTGGGATTTTTCGGGGTTCGCTTGGACATTTTTATACATCAACTGAGTTTTCTATGCATTTATGTGCATAATTCAAATTTGAACCACAGGCACATGCTCTAATACATATAAATTAGTTGAAAAATCAAATATGCACTACTGCAAGTTGCCGCTAACGCGACACTACGATCAGATACCCTTTGAAAAATGTGTGCGATGCAATCATCGCAGACGGTGGTGTATGAAAACCGTCAAAAATGTGTAAAATGTTTGATAAGACGGATGCATCAAACACAGTTCAGATTTTAGTTGTGTGTGCGATGAAGGGCATACGATTCAATTCAATTAACTATTTACGATGAGGAGGAACAAAAGAAATGGGCAGCCAGATGAAGGCGTGTGCGATACACAGCATACGGTTCACTCGGATGAACTGTTTGTGATTAGGCAACACAAAAGAAACGGGCAGCCAGATGAATGTGCGTGCGATATACGGCATGCGGTTCACTCGGATGAACTGTTTGTGTTAAGACATGAGAACAGAAAGGGTTCAACTTAACAAGATGTGTGTGATACGCGGCAAACAAGTCTGTAATCAGAAATGTGTGTGAAGACAGATAATAAGACGGACGGTTGCGGCTAGTAAGACGTGTGTGTTGTGCGATGGGATTGCATACAAAACAATGACATATATATATATATATATATATATATATATATATATATATATATATATATATATATATATATATATATATATATATATATATATATATATATATATATATATATATAGGGTGGGTCTATTCTCATAACACCCCTTAAGACCTTATTCTCCTAACAACAGACTTATTCTCATAACACCCCCACCCCTCCCCACCCAGCCTTCTAGCGCGGAGGCGCCCGCACACCACGGCCCCCTCCTCTCATCCTCGACTACATCCCCACTCATGGCGGCGCCCACAACCCCGACCACCTACCACCCTGCGGCGATGCCCCCACCCCCATCTCGCGACGGCGCCTGACCATCCCCACCCCGCGGCGGCGCCCGACCATCCCCACCCCATAGTGGCGCCCGACCACCTCCCACCCCGCGACGGATCCGGCAGATCCTGCTCCACCTCCCCTCGTGTTCCCCTCCTCATGATCTCCACCGCCGCATGGGTTCCGGTCGTCCTACCGCTCCTCATGCCACCGCGCCGAGCGGCCATAGCAGCACCGGAGGCGAGCCACCCTCCTCCCTCTTCTTTCCTTCTTCTTCCTCCTCACTTCTCTGACAAATCGCTGCCCGGGGACAAACGTCACCCTCCACAGGCCGTCGCCGCGCCGCCCTTGCCTAGGCCACCACCGTGCCCCTGCCGGGAGCGTCGACCACCTTCTGCGTTGTGGTGGTCGGATCCACAGCCCCCCGCGGGAGCGTCGATTTCCAAGGAAAAGGGTGTTGGGTGGTGGGGATGAGGCGCCCAATTTTGCCCCTTTTGGTCCACAATCTAACCTCTTTGCTGCTTTGAATTGCTTAGATTTGGCCAGACATGCCTTTACAGGAATAGTATTGCATTTCTTTATTTGTTCATTGATAAACAATTGAATTGTGACTGTATCTGATTCCAAAGTTTTGTTAACTTACATACAGGGTGTTCTATTGGCTTTCCTCAAGCCTGTAGCTTCATCGCGGCAGCATGAGCTCTGCTGGTTCTGCAAGGGTTCCAAAGAGGAGACGGACTACCAAGACGTCGGAGGCTGCAGACCGGCAACTTCGGGAGCGACAGTTTCTGGACCTGAACTTGTTTCCAGCTGTTGATGTATCCAGTACTGGGGGTTCACTCTCCATTAATGAGCCTGTCTCACGCACGCAGCCCCCTCCTACGGTGGCTGCCCTGCTTTACGAGACCACACAGGTCGTGGTGTCATCTGCTGCTGCAGGGTCAAACATTGGCTTGAATAGTTTCCCCATCAACGTGGAGGTGATTGATGATGATGTTGCGATTTATACCTCAGGGCCGCCCCCTCAAGTATGTTCCTTATGTTTGGTTATAATCTATGTTTGCATTGTTACCAGTTTCAGTTGCATTATGATTGTGTGAGAAGGAGAATCAAGTATCTGATGGTATTGTTTTCACTTTTTGTTTCAGGCAAGGCAACAGTTGTCCAGGACAGGACCTATCACTGTGATAATAGATGATGATTCTGAAACTACTGCTGGACCAGCAGGTATCCCACAAATCATCTGAACCATACTATTTGTAGTTGGATGTAAACATACATGTGTTTTTATATGTCAGTTTCATACTTTTGTTCTATTAAGATCCTTGTTTTCCCAGTTGCTCAATTCATTGTTCCGTGCACCCATATCCTTTTTTGATTCTACTCCTCTAGGCAGGATAATTAGCCGGGTAAGAAAAGCCAGAAATAAATGACAGCTATGGTAATTACAGTTCTGTTTGACATGCATTTCTAATGATGGATTATCCCCTGCAGGTCTCTTCAGATTTGAGTATCATTGATCTTGATGTTCCATTTGCCTTCATGTTTACCTTTAGTGCCAGCTTAACTGCATATAGCAATTTGGTAGTATTAGCTGTTGTTACATGGCAAGTTCTGTTTGTATCGTTGTCGATGATAGTTTTGGCCATTCGGTTGCAGGTGATTGATCTAACTTTATTTCTGCATGGCTAAATCCCCTTTCTTTTGTTATTTCATTTCCCAAATGATCTACTGATGGGCCTCTAACCCCTCGTTGGTTACCCCAAGTGGAAGGTGTAAGATGCAGTGTTGTGGAAGTTTTTCCCTTAGCAAAGATGCCAAGGATCGAATCCCCAGAGACTCCTAGGTTCAACAAGTAGGTGTCAACTGCTAACGGCGCCGGATTAGCAATCAACGTGGACCTGCACACAGATACAAATAACTTTGCTCCCAACGAGTACAAAGAGGTTGTCAATCCCTCCGGCCTTGTAGTTCACAAAGGATTAAACGCAAATGATAGTAGTGCTAGATAATGTTTGCAATAGTAAGTAAAAGCGAAAAGTAAATAGCGTATGTGATCAATGATGGTAATATGGACCGGAGTCTCATGATGTTCACTAGTGATGTCTCTCTCCCAAAAGACGATAAAACAGCTATGTGAGGTAAACGAATTACAGCTGGGCAATTGACAGGACCACGAACGCAAACCAATGCTGACTACATTGCAAGAAAGGTTGAGGTTCAAAGCATGGGCGGTACGCCAAAGTAAGTAGACCGAAATCCATCAATATCTACTACTAATCATCCACCTTGAGATATCTATCCAGAACATCTCGCTGGTATTAAGTTGCGAGCCCCGCCCATAGTGTAAACTCAATGCAATAGACAACTGCATTAAAAGAACTTTGCGTAAAGTAAACAATCCTTGCACCCGCGGGCACAAGCACCGTTGTTTTCCCCCTTGTGGCAACAGCACATCCCCTAGACTCATGTTTCTGTCACTCAAGCTAGTCATCGAGGGGCATGAACCCACAATCGAGCATAACGTTCCCTCTTGGAGTCACTACGTATTACTTGGCCAAAGCAATAAATAACAACGGAGAACATGCAAGAATTACTTATGAACATAAATATAAAAGAGGTAGATCAAATATATTACTCAATCACAATCTGAACATAATCTCATAATCCATCGGATCCCAGCAAACTCATCATAGCAACAGCATAAGGATTACATATGTGCCTCGATCATGTAGGGCAGCTCACGAGGACTAATTAGTGAAGCACAAGAACGGGAGGAGAACATCACATAGCTACTGGTCATGGACTCATGGTCCAAGGGAGACTACTCACAACTCATCCGGGAGGCGTCCATGGTGGTGGAGAGGCTCCCGATGGTGATCCTCCCCTCCGGCAGGGTGCCGGGAGGAGTTCTCCTGGTGCTCCCGATCTTGGAAGCGGCGGCGGCGGCGGAACAGAGATGAGATCGCGAAAAAGAGTTCCTGTCCCGAGGGTTTCGAAGGACGCTCTAAATATATGCCGAAGGGGGGCACCAGACGGGGCTCGGGGGGCCCAGGCGCCTCCTCGGCGCGGCCCAGGGGGGGCGCGCCGCCAGGGCGCCTGGAGCCCTGGTGCCCCCCCGGCTGTCCTTCGGGCGCACGGTAGGTTCTGGAACGCTGATTTTTTATATAATTTTTCTGGATTTTTCCTGGCAGTTCTCGTAACGTGAAAACCTGAATTACAAAAACAGCCGAAAACAGAAACTGGCACTGGGGTGCACTGGATTAGTAGGTTAGTCCAAATATGATCAAAAGTGTATGGAAGTGTATGAATATCATAGCAATATCACCCAAAAGTGGCATGGAGCAAGCAGAAATTATAGATACGTTTTGGACGTATCAACATCCCCAAGCTTAATTCCTGCTCGTCCTCGAGTAGGTAAATGATAACAAGAATAATTTCTGTGGTGACATGCTATTAACCATATAGGACTTTTTCATAGTCATATACCAAAAGCTTACTGAGACAATGATTCTATAGTAATTAAGTTGCCCCATGAGAAAATCACAAATGACTGAAAGTTTTACAATATGAAACTGAAACATCAAAAATATTTGCAATGAACATGATGTACAAATATGATAAAGTGATATCTAGCTTGCCCCCTTTAGTGAAGCAAAACATAAATGCAGGGGCACCTTCAAGGTTCAAGTGATGACTAGATACAATGATTTCAGAAATAACGATATCACAATCATGCAAAAGACAATGCTACTTTGGGACAATGCACATTACACTCAGAATGACAATCATGCTCTCAGTAGTTGGTGCTTGAAGAATGAAGGTGGAGACTCAACATAGAAGTAAAAGAATGGTTATGTGCTAGAGCTTTTTATTTTAAAAACATAGAAGCAATTTTGTCAGCGGTAGTAGTACTTCATATGTGTCATGCATAAGACATCCTATTAGTTGCAAGCCTCATGCATCGAATACCAATAGTGCTCGCACCTTGTCCTAATTAGCTCGGATTTCCATGGGTTATCATTGCATTACATATGTTTCAACCAAGTGTCACAAAGGGGTACCTCTATGCCACCTGTACAAAGGTCCATGGAGATAAATCGCATTTGATTTTGTCGTTTTTGATAGATCTCAACTTGAGGAAATCCATACCGGGACAACATAGAAAATAGATGATGGACTCCTCTTTAATGCATAAGCATATTCTCATAAGAGATTGAGGATCAATGTCCTAGCTAAAACTTCCACCATGATACATGGCCTTGGTTGGTGGCCCAATGTTCTTCTCTAACAATATGCATACTCATTCAACCCATGGCAAATCACCCTTACTTCAGACAAGACTAACATGCATAGCAACTCACATGATATTCAACAAAAGTGTGACATTTGATGGCGTCCCCAGAAACATGGTTACCGCTCAGCAAGCAACTTATAAGAAATAAGATACATAGGCAACATATTCTTTACCACAATAATTTTTAAGCTACTTTCCCATGAGCTATGTATTGCAAAGTTAGTCTGCTTAGTACAGGTGGAGGTTAGCAAAATACTGGGAGCGACCAACTAAGAGAGCAATGACGGTCATAATCATGCAGAGCGACAAAGCAATATTGAATCAGGCATGGAAGTTATATCGCTACTCAGAAATAAAAGATCATCAAGGCTTGACAGACTTTCTTTACAGTCTTAAATATGCGTGAGCATACGCCAAGTCAATCAAAATAAATTCTCGAAGGAAGATATTACTAAACCCATACCACATCATAGGCAAACAAATCAAGTTGGTACTCCAATAACACATTGGGAATCCCCCAGCTATTTGAGACTAACCATAAGAAAACCTGAACTACTAAGCGCCATTATGCACGTAGCATCTTTATCATAGACATATTAACCAATGCAACGAAAGCAAACTCTCTTAATAAGATAAGCATGATAATTAAAGAGAGTTCAAGCAACCAACTAAACAAAAGTTCTTTGAAAAGATAAGCATGAATACTAAGAGCAGAGCATGATAGTAGCTATTAAAAGACAAAGAACACACACAGCAAAGATAGACATGAAAATTCTCTGTTATGTTCTAGGTAGAAGTGGAGCGTGTTTCTCTCCCACATAAAGAAAGCTGAGTTCCGACTCGTTATGAAAAACTAAAAAGAAAACTAAAAGCAAGAGGCTCCAAGCATAGCACTTAACACATGAAGTGATAAAAATATAGCGGAACGAAAGACGAACTGATAATGTTGATGGAGAAGGGGATGCACGGGGGCATCCCCAAGCTTAGACGCTTGAGTCTCCTTGAATATTTCTTGGGGGTGCACGGGGGCATCCCCAAGCTTGAGCGCTTGACACTCCTGAATCTGTTTATCATCTTCCCTCGCACACTTGAAAACTCCCTTCATACATAACTCATCATAATCTGATTAGCGAGGTTAGTACCCTTAATAAAATAATTATACCTTGCTGGAAATAAATATATTCTTGAAGGTCTATTATTTCTCAAGATTGCTAAAAGGTTTTTGCAAAGAAAAAGCAATCTCTTGGTTTGCAAAATGAAGGAAAAGCAAAACAGGACAGAATTTGTGAAAAACAGAACAACAGGTAGTAATTGATTTGTTCGGGGTACTTCTGCAACTCAAATCAAAAAACTCAGAACAGACGCACGAAAGACAATTAAATAGAGAACACTGTCGAAACAATTCAGACTAAAAAGATGATCTGGTGATTTTATACGAATTTTTGTATCCAAGGACAGAATCTGTTTCATGGACAGCACCTCACAACTTTTGAACTTTCTAGCAATCAGAGGCTATACTTGGCACAAATATGAAAAGCAAAGATACAATGATGATGCTACAGTAGTAAACAACATCAAGACACAACAAAAGCAAAATATAAAAATTTATTCATGTGGGCTGCCTCCCAAAAGCGCTTTCTTTTATGCCTTTAAGCTAGGCATAATGCATATAGATCAAGTTTTATCAAGAGTAAAAGAATAGCTAGCCCGTACAACGGACTCAAAACGTAACTTGATCTTCTTACGAGGGAAGTGTTCCATCCCTTTCTTGAGAGGAAACTGAAATTTTATATTACCCTCTTTCATGTCAATGATAGCACCAACGGTGCGTAAAAAGGGATGTCCCAAAATAATTGGACATGAAGGATCACATTCAATATCCATAATAGTAAAATCAACGGGAACGTAGTTGTCATTGACAACGATAAGAACATCGTCGATCCTCCCCAAAGGTTTCTTTATGGAAGAATCAACGAGACGAACACCAAAAGAACAAGAATCATAAGGTTTCAATTTAAGCATATCATATATTCTTTTGGGCATAACAGAGGTACTAGCTCCAACATCACATAATGCATAGCAAGAGAAGTCATTCAATTTAATTTTTATCATAGGATCCCAACCATCTTCTAGCTTTCTAGGTATGGAGGCTTCTACTCTAAGTTTCTCCTCCCTAGCTTTGATGAGAGCATTAGTGATATGCTCTGTGAAGGCAAGGTTAAGCGTGCTAGTACGGGGGTCTCTAGACATCTTGTGAAGGAAATCAATAACTTCGGTAAGAGTGCAATTATCAAAATCAAGGTCATTAGCATCAAGTAAAGTGGTAGTAGTGTCCTTTAGGTTCACTTGTTTGGTAGTTTCTATAGTCATAGCATCACCATTAATAGGTCCATTGGGACCAGGAGTACATTGGGTGCTAAGAGTTTGGATATCCTCAACAACTTGGATAGTAGCAACAGTGTGGTGGGTAGGAAGGCTCTTAATTCTATCTTCTTCCTCCCTTTCTCTAGCCCATCTTTCTTTAAGTTTAGCCATCATCCTAATGTTTTCATTAATTTGCACTTGAATAGCATTTATAGGAGTGACTTCCCTCTCCTCAAGAGGAGGAGTTTTAATATTTAGCAATTTTACCTCATTGGCTAAATGGTCTACCTTAAAAGAAAGATCATCTAGTTTATGTAGTTTTTCTTCTACACTCTTATTAAATGCTTTTTGGGTAGTGATGAAATCTTTAAGCATAGTCTCTAGTTCAGTAGTGGAGTTCTTGGTGATAGGATAAGCATTGTTGTTCCCATAAGAATTAGAGGGGAACGGTCTAGGATTGCTACCAAAGTTACTCCTATAAGCATTGTTGTTAAAATTGTTTCTAGAGATAAAGTTCACATCTACTTGTTCTTGAGCAATCAAAGAATTTAAAGGAACATCGCGAGGATCAACAGAAGATTGCTTCGAAAGTAGAGACATGATCAAGTCAACTTTTTCATTTAAGGAGGAAATCTCCTCGACAGAGTTTACCTTCCTACCTGTTGGAGCGCGTTCGGTGTGCCATTGGGAATAGTTGGTCATCATCTCATAGAGAAGCTTTGTGGCAGCACCGAGTGTAGTTGACATAAAAGTTCCTCCCGCAACCGAATCTAACAAGTTCCGCGAGGTAAAGTTCAAGCCTGCATAAAAAGTTTGGATAACCATCCAAGTAGTCAAACCATGAGTAGGGCAGTTCTTGATAAGAGACTTCATACGTTCCCAAGCTTGGGCAACGTGTTCATTATCCAATTGTTTAAAATTCATTATGTTACTTCTAAGTTGGATAATTTTAGCAGGTGGATAGTATTTTCCGATAAAAGCATCTTTGCACCTGTCCCAAGAATCTATGCTATTTCTAGGCAAAGACTGAAACCAAATTTTAGCTCCTCCTCTCAAGGAGAAAGGAAAAAGCTTAAGGTTAACAATATTACCATCTATTTCGTGGTACTTTTGCATATCACAAAGTTCAACAAAGTTGTTTAAGTGTAAAGCAGCATCATCTCCAGCACCGGAGAATTGATCTTTCATGACTAAGTTCAGTAAAGCAGGTTTAATTTCATATGAAGGTGCTGAAGTGGCAGGTGTAGTGATAGGTGTGCTGATAAAGTCATCGTTGTTGTGACTAGTGAAGTCACACAACTTGGTGTTCTCGGTGGAACCCATAGTAGCAAGCAAGCAAGATAACTATTTTTGTGATTTTCAATAAAAGGTACTAATGCAAAAACTGAAAGGTAAACTAATCAAGACTAAAAAGCAAAGGTAAAAGATAGCGTGCAACTCCCCTATCCTCAAGAGTGGAGTCCCCGGTAACGGCGCCAGAAAAACTCCTTGATGGGCCTCTAACCCCTCGTTGGTTACCCCAAGTGGAAGGTGTAAGATGCAGTGTTGTGGAAGTTTTTTCCTTAGCAAAGATGCCAAGGATCGAATCCCCAGAGACTCCTAGGTTCAACAAGTAGGTGTCAACTGCTAACGGCGCCGGATTAGCAATCAACGTGGACCTGCACACAGATACAAATAACTTTGCTCCCAACGAGTACAGAGAGGTTGTCAATCCCTCCGGCCTTGTAGTTCACAAAGGATTAAACGCAAATGATAGTAGTGATAGATAATGTTTGCAATAGTAAGTAAAAGCGAAAAGTAAATAGCGTATGTGATCAATGATGGTAATATGGACCGGAGTCTCATGATGTTCACTAGTGATGTCTCTCTCCCAAAAGACGATAAAACAGCTATGTGAGGTAAACGAATTACAGCTGGGCAATTGACAGGACCACGAACGCAAACCAATGCTGACTACATTGCAAGAAAGGTTGAGGTTCAAAGCATGGGCGGTACGCCAAAGTAAGTAGACCGAAATCCATCAATATCTACTACTAATCATCCACCTTGAGATATCTATCCAGAACATCTCGCTGGTATTAAGTTGCGAGCCCCACCCATAGTGTAAACTCAATGCAACAGACAACTGCATTGAAAGAACTTTGCGTAAAGTAAACAATCCTTGCACCCGCGGGCACAAGCACCGTTGTTTTCCCCCTTGTGGCAACAGCACATCCCCTAGACTCATGTTTCTGTCACTCAAGCTAGTCATCGTGGGGCATGAACCCACAATCGAGCATAACATTCCCTCTTGGAGTCACTACGTATTACTTGGCCAATGCAATAAATAACAACGGAGAACATGCAAGAATTACTTATGAACATAAATATAAAAGAGGTAGATCAAATATATTACTCAATCACAATCTGAACATAATCTCATAATCCATCGGATCCCAGCAAACTCATCATAGCAACAGCATAAGGATTACATATGTGCCTCGATCATGTAGGGCAGCTCACGAGGACTAATTAGTGAAGCACAAGAACGGGAGGAGAACATCACATAGCTACTGGTCATGGACTCATGGTCCAAGGGAGACTACTCACAACTCATCCGGGAGGCGTCCATGGTGGTGGAGAGGCTCCCGATGGTGATCCTCCCCTCCGGCAGGGTGCCGGGAGGAGTTCTCCTGGTGCTCCCGATCTTGGAAGCGGCGGCGGCGGCGGAACAGAGATGAGATCACGAAAAAGAGTTCCTGTCCCGAGGGTTTCGAAGGACGCTCTAAATATATGCCGAAGGGGGGCACTAGACGGGGCTCGGGGGGGCCAGGCGCCTCCCCGGCGCGGCCCAGGGGGGGCGCCGCCAGGGCGCCTGGAGCCCTGGTGCCCCCCCCACTGTCCTTCGGGCGCACGGTAGGTTCTGGAACGCTGATTTTTTTATATAAATTTTCTGGATTTTTCCTGGCAGTTCTCGTAACGTGAAAACCTGAAATACAAAAACAGCCGAAAACAGAAACTGGCACTGGGGTGCACTGGATTAGTAGGTTAGTCCAAATATGATCAAAAGTGTATGGAAGTGTATGAATATCATAGCAATATCACCCAAAAGTGGTATGGAGCAAGCAGAAATTATAGATACGTTTTGGACGTATCATCTACTCTGCTGAATTTTCACCCATAGGGTTCATTTATCTGATGTTTTCTCACAATTCTGATTGACTGAGATCTGTTATATTTGGTCTTCTGGAGGTACTATTTAGCCTCATACCCCAGCAGTTCGCCGGCGTCACCCCCTTGATGATGCAATTCGTTATTCTGCTGACGCCGAATTCGGTTCAATATTTATGTGCGTTTAACATCTTATTTTTTTCTCAGGAGAGAACTGCAAAAAATAAGGAATGGATCCAGCCTTGGTTCACAATCTCTCTAGTGGGTCTCCGTCGAGCAGTTCTCCGCACACGCAGGGCCTCCGAACGACAAGAACCAGCAACCTAACCTCCTCCCATTCAAGACTGTGCAGTTCGTTTAGTTTTTAGGCTCTGGGCTGTAGTTTGTTTTGTGTGAAATATCTGCACTGGCTTAACTGATAATGTGCAGTCCACATGTATTCACTGATGAGGTAGAATTAGGTACATTTTGTGTTTCGGTGCTAAGCCCATGCAGTTTGCCTGGGATTCGACGAAGTGCTTGTTGTGTGGTGGAAAACGGCTTGAAAAGTCATGGTGCATACCACTGTCCACATGTGCTTTTTCAGATATATTTTAGTGGTGGTGGCGGCAGCCCCATGCCCCCATGTAATTCAGTTGCCGCTGGAGTTTGCTGTTTAGTTTGCTTATTTTTGCTTCATTGCGAGTGAATAGTAAAAAAGACTAGTACACTGCATGCTGGTGTTGTTTGTTCTTGTAGTTTAGTTTTATTTTTATTTTGCAGAGACAAAGACAACCAGCAAATGCACATCTTTTTATTGTGTGGTGAGGTTCTCTCCGCTTTACAATGCACATCTTTTTTGTTTTTTTCTCGGGAGGTTTGCTCCACTATACAAGCTACATTTAAAAAACAAACAAATGCAGTGCACTTTGGTCAAAAAAAGTCCATTGCAAAAGGACTCTTTGCAGCTCACTTTGTTCTCTCACGAGGTTGGCCATAAAAAAACCTTTGTGGTTCACTTGGTGATCAAAAAACAAAAACACATCGGAAAGCAGTTCACTTGTCAACACTTCTCAATGCGCGTAAAAAATTAATTAGTACGAAAAAAGACAACAGCAAATCATGAGGTTCACTTTTGGTAGTGTTCCGCTTCACTTTCGGGAGTGTTGCGGTCCACTTTCCTTCGAAAAAAAGTTGAAAAAAAGACAACAAAACTCCTCTGAGAAAAATCTACGTCCAACAAAATAAATCATGAGGTTCGCTTGACTGTCTGATGCAGTGTGTTCTTCAGTTTGAAGCAGTGCGCTTTTCTGTCCGATGCAGTGCACGCGTTGATTTTGTTTGTCGCGAAAAACAGAGTTTCCGCGTTTTTGTAATTTCAAAACTGCTCTTAAACCGTAATGAATTAGAGGGCGTGTTCTACATGAAAAAGTAGCGTCTCGATGATATCTTTCCAACGGTGTATCATTTGGATCATTCCGACCAACGTTTTATAAAAATTTCACGAAAAAACGGCCGCTGCCGTTCGTAGTCAGCCGCACGATTTTCAAATTTAACTAAAAACCGTAAGGAATCTCAAAAACATTTCAACATATGAAAGTTGCGCCTCGTTCGTAGCTTTCCAACGGTATATTACACGCCTTGTTTCGACAAACGGTTAGAAAACTGGAGTGAAAACGGTACCGAAAATTTAAAAAAATTCGAAAAACACAATTCTGCGATTTAGTTAATTCAAAAGTGCTCTTAAACCATAGCGAATTAGGAAAAATAATAGATATGAAAAAGATGCGCGGCGACGATACCTTTCCAACGGTGTATCATATGTTTTCATTCCGACGAGCGGTTTAGAAAAAACGCCAAAAAGCGCTCGCTGCCATTCGTTCTGAGCCGCACGATTTTCAAAACTGCTCTTAACCTATAATGAATTTTGAAAAGTGTTCAACATGGCGAAGTTGCGTCTACTCCATAGCTTTTCAACGGTATATTACACGCAAAATTCCGATAAACGGTTAAAAAACTAGAGCAAAAAAGGTACCGAAAAAACAACACGTACAGTTTTTTTAAACATGAAGTTCGTTGGTCTCTGTGGTGCGGTGCGTATAGCTTTCCAATGCAGTATTGCAATGCAGTTCGGAAGTGTTATGAGAATATTATTCTCATAATGTTATGAGAATAGACCGGCTGTATATGTATATATATATATATATATACATATATATATATATATATATGTATATATATATATATATATATATATATATATATAGACACACACACACACACACACTTATAAGGACATGCTTGCATAACCAAATTAAATATCCACTTACATAGGTGGCTACTACAACCATGGCATTTGCACACACCAAAGTAAACTATTACATGCATAATTACATAGGTGGCTACTACACACATGACATTTCCACACACCAATAAAATAAACTATATATTACATGCATGATTAACTAGCATAAATGATCATCTGATCATCTTCTACTTCTTGTGACGCTTGCTCTGCTTGTGGCTCGATCCGGGCTCGTTGATTTGGGTAACGAGGCACTTCCTCATGTCAACCATCCGCCTGTGCATCCGCGAATGTGAGGTGGAGTTCATCCAGTTGACGCATCCAGGCCAGGACAGGGCACTTGTTCTCTGGGCATCCTGCTTCATCTTTTCATAGTAGGGGTCGATGATGACCGAGGCAAGTTCGACCAGGGAGTCCTTCGTTCTGCCCCAGACCTTGTAGTGGTCACGGATTTCGACAAGGTTCTTGCAGGCCAAGCCCGTAACACTGAGCGCATTTAGATCATCTTTGGTTTCCACCGTGGCGTACTTGTAGTCGGTGCTGTTGACAAATCTGTTGAAATGGTCGCAAGGCTCTGTGGCCATGCAGTAGTGGTAGATGAGGACATGATGGAGCATGCACAACTGGGCGACGACAACCTTCTGATCTATGCCAGGACGATCGGCAGTGTACTGGAGGTCGATGCCGACTCCCTTGTACTTGTATCCAGCAAGCAACTGCTCAACGCTGTTGATGTAGTCTTCCACCATGGACGGGTAGATGGTGTACACCACCGAGAGATCCATCTCCCTCGCGTGGGTCTCCACTCTATGCTCGCCGAACTCCATTGGAGCGACGTTGTACATCCCCTCTCTATGTGTCGTCGTGGTGTGCTTGTTGTGTTGTGGGGCGCGATCGAAAGGTTGAAGAGACTAAGGTTATAATGGCCGCGGGAATTAAAGGGGAAGCCGGACGGACAGGAATATCGGTAGGCCCTTGATGGCAGTTCTAATTTGTAGCGCATAACTCCATCGTGCCGCACATAACTGCATCGTGTGACAACGTGCACGGCGCAACCGCATGCATATGGGGCCCCCGACGTGATCGTGCGGACGCCCAACCGCTGGAAGAGCGCGCGCGGAGGGACGCGAGCAGAGCGCTCCACCATCGCCTCAACGGCGAGCAACCATATATATATATATGCATATAGCAGTTGAACGCACAAGGAAAAGCAGTCCACAAGCCCAGCGCGCCGACGGACACGAGCAAAGTGCACCAACAAACGCGAGCAGAGTGTGCCGCGGCGCCTAACGGCGAGCACAGAACGCTGAGGCACCTTACAGCGAGCAGAGCTTGCCGAGGGACGCGAGCAGAGGCCGACACAATGATATGTGGCAAATAAGACAAACTGTGCGAGCGATGTTGGAGACATCAAGCACGAATCATATTAGAGTTGTGTGTGCGATACGTGGCATACAGTTGATCCATCCGAGTTGTTTGTGAGGAATAGGCAGTGTGTGTTGCGGGCAAACGCTTGCTGGTATATAACCTTAAATTTAACCAAAAGAGTGTTAATGCATGTTAGAAAAATTGTATAGCTGGAAACTATGTTCAAATATGACTCCAACGATATAATCTTTGGCGACATGCATTCATATTTTATTAGTTAAATCCTACTTATAAACCAGGATGGGGGTACAGTAGGTAATTACATCGCAAACATATTTTTATTAACCATATGTGTACATGTCCTTTCGTCCTCCTCTCGCACATCTTGTCACCCCGCTGCTGCAGACGGCTTACAGCGCAAGCTTGCGCAGCGCGCGGGGGCGTTCTTTTGGCCAACGGTGGCGCCAATGAATCGTCGATGAGCCCGTTCCCACGCAACCTCGCAGGTTCCCATGCAAGCTTCCCGCCGGACTCGATGAAATCCCCCAAAAGCCCAATGCTTACCAGCCTGCTATAAAAACCCTCACAGCCGGCGAGTCGTGCGTCGCGTTTCCCCCCTCCCTCACCGTAGCTTATCTCGTCTGCTTCTCCCACAATCGCTAATGGCACCGGTCCGTCGTCGTCGCGCAGGCACTCCGCCGTCATCAGAGGACAGCTCCAGCTGGGAGGCTACACCGTGGCAGCGGCGCAGACCCCAGCGTAGTGTAGTGCGCGTGGCGTCCCTATTGGGTGTGCCCGGAACACCCACCACACGCTCCGCCGCCACTACCCATTGGCAACTGTTGCCGGACGACGTTGCCGCCACACCACCGTCGAAAGCCAGGACCATCCCCCGCTCCGCCGCCGCGGCCCGAAGATGGGAGGTGGCCGTCATAGCCGCCACCCCACTGTCGGCCACCGTGGCCATCACCCGCGCCGCCATCGCGGCCCGAAGGTGGGAGGTGGTGGTCACGACTGCACCTGATCATCGGCCGCCATGGCCGCCAGCCCACTGTCGACCGCTGAGATCATCACCCGCTCCACCACCGCCACCCGAAGGAGGGATGCGGAGGTGGAGGGCCGCACGTGCGTCAACGACCTTGCATGCTACATCGAGTTCCTGCGGGAGGAGGAGGAGAGTCTCGTTGAGCACGCAAAGAGCCTTACCGTAGCTATGGCTGCAGCACACGCCGACGCAAAGGCGAGGAATCAGGAGATCTACGAGCAGTCCGACCGCTTCGAGAGGGGTCGTCTGGAGCGGCAGTGGGCGTTCGAGCTGGCGAGGGTCGCTGAACGTGTAGCAGCGGCATGCACCGTATTGCATTTCTCCAGCTCGTCGGTAGGCTCCTCCTCCTCCTCTACCTCTTACTGAGCGTGCTCGGCAGAGGAGAGGCTGCCAGAAGTAGCACAAAGCCCCTCCGTGGTAGTATTAGTATTTAGGGGCTATTTTGTTCAGTTCATCTGACTATAGATGTGTGGTCAAACTATACAACGTACTTAAAATTAGCTAGTATATATACTTGAACTAGCTATTTTAGTACGTGGTTGGTAACAATTGGGGAAAAGTTTGGTTGGTTCAACTGTCGAGTTGAACTGTTTGTATAAATTAAGAACGACTGCTTAATCTATGAATGAAATGTATGCTTAATTACTAAATTTTAGTTGCAAAAATTAGATGGTGCTAGTGATTTCTAGCTCCATATTTTGACAAATCGTAGTGTTACAAGGATTGACAAATGGCAACGTTACTAGATCAACAAATTTAAATATGTCCAGTTTGAGAAATGGCAACATACAAAATATGACAGATGCAAATCTTACCAAATTGTTTGTACGTGGGTGCACACGGGTCATCCAAAACAACCGTTTGCGTTGAAGGGATGCACAAATCCTGCGCTGCTCTCACTTTGCATACGGGTGTTCTATCTAAAATGTTTGCGATCAAGAGCTGCACAAATCCTGCTTGGCATATTTTCCCTTGGCTTCCTAGGGAAGCTGTCGGTTCACATACGGGTGTTCTAACTAAAACGTTTGCGAGCAAGGCGGGCGGCCATGGAAGTCAAAGGGCTCGCTTCTCGGTGAGCCTATGCGGCGTACAGCTCGCACGCTTCCCGTTGAGCCTCCGCATTGGAGTATAGCTCGCACGCCTTCCGTTTGGTCAAGCACTCAAGCACCTGTCCGCACCGCACCTCCTAGCCATTAAAAGAGTGAGGTGTGGCGTCACGTGAATGGTTAACAGAACACACACAATTCAAATTATACAAAACGTCTCAGATGTTACATGGCAACTATTTGTTTCAAAATGCCTTTGTTGGTTGTTATTCGAGTGCGCCTTCTCTCAAAATGGACACGAAAAATACCACAACATGTCGGGTTCCATTCCATTATAGCATGCCAAGTTTCATGAATTTCAGACGAGTTTTGGATTTACTAGAATTTAAAAATAAAGTATCTCAACGTGTTGCCGGCAATCAACAGTGCCCTGGTGTTTGAAATTCATTCCCATTTCTTGCATGGGGCCTAAGCATGCCCCGAAAGACACATATTTGATTTTTCAACCAATTTATATGCACTGGAGCTTGTGCATGTAGTTCAAATTTGAATTATGCACATGAAATGCCTAGTGAACCCAGTTAATGTATAAAAATATCCAAACGAACCCCAAAAAATTCCAAAAGTAAACACAACATTCCTGTGGTTCTATGTTGACACTCGAATTTTTTTGAAAGCAATGAGAGACAATGGATATTGTTTCGTCCCCAAAGGTGGCATGTTCCCTACTGAAACCATCACGCTCGTTGTGAGAAGCTAAGATTTGTGAGAAGCTTATACCCAAACCTACCCCAAATGGGACAAAATATTTACCATGGTATGTTGATGCCGCTCCATGATAGCATGCCAAGTTTCATGAATTTCGGACGAGTTTTGGATTTACTAGAATTTAAAAACCATGTATCTCAATGTTTGCGGCCGAGTGGCGGTGGCAGGGTGTTTGAAATTCATTCCCATTTCTTGCATGGGACCTAAGCATGCAACCCAGGACACATATTTGATTTTTTTTCAACCAGTTTTTATGCACTGGAGAATGTGCATGTAGTTCAATTTTGAATTATGCGCATAAAATGCCTGGAAAACCCAGTTAATGTATAAAAGTGTCCAAACGAACACCGAAAAATTCCAAAATTGAACACAACACTCCTGTTGTTCTATGTTGACACTCGATTTTTTTTGAAAGCAATAAGAAGCAGCGGATATCGCTTCGTCCCCAAAGGTGGCAAGTTCCCTATCGAAACCATCATGCTTGTTGTGAGAAGATCTGGTTTGTGAGAAGCATATACCCAAACCTGCCCCAAATGGGACAAAAATTTTACCACGGCATGTTGATGCCGCTCCATGATAGCGTGCCAAGTTTCATGAATTTCAGACAAGTTTTGCATTTACTAGAATTTAAAAACCATGTATGTCAATGTTTGTGGCCGAGTGGCGGTGGCTGGGTGTTTGAAATTCATTCCGATTTCTTGCATGGAACCTAAGCATGCAACCAATGACATAGATTTAATTTTTCAACCAGTTTTTATGCACTGTAGAATGTGCATGTAGTTCAAATTTGAATTATGCGCATAAAATGCTTGGAAAACCCAGTTAATGTATAAAACTATCGAAACGAACCCCGAAATATTTTAAAATTGAACACAACACTCCTGTTGTTCTATGTTAACACTCGAAATTTTTTGAAAGCAATAAGAAGCAACGGATACCATTTCGTCCCCAAAGGTGGCACGTTCCCTATCGAAACCGTTATGCTTGTTGTGAGAAGATGTAATTTGTGAGAAGCATATACCCAAACCTGCCCCAAATGGGACAAAAAATTACCACGGCATGTTGATGCCGCTCCATGATAGCATGCCAAGTTTCACGAATTTCAGATAAGTTTTGGATTTACTAGAATTTAAAAACCATGTATCTCAATGTTTGCGGCCGAGTGGCGGTGGCAGGGTGTTTGAAATTCATTCCCATTTCTTGCATGGGACCTAAGCATGAAACTAAGGACACATATTAGATTTTTCAACCAGTTTTTTGCACTGGAGAATGTTCATGTAGTTCAAATTTGAATTATGTGCATAAAATGCCTAGAAAACCTAGTTAATGTATAAAAGTGTCCAAACGAACCCGTAAAAATTCCAAAATTGAACACAACACTCATGTTATTCTATGTTGACACTTGAAAAAATTTGAAAGCAATAAGGCAACGGATATCGTTTCATCCCCGAAGGTGGCACATTCCCTACCAAAACCATCGTGCTTATTGTGAGAAGCTCTGGTTTGTGAGAAGCATATACCCAAACCTGCCCCAAATGGGACAATTTTTTTCCACGTGTATCTCAATGTTTGTGGCCGAGTGGTGGTGGCAGTGTGTTTGAAATTCATTCCCATTTCTTGCATGGGACCTAAGCATGCAACTGATGTCTACTAGGCAACCTTCTTCTTGTAGACGTTGTTGGGCCTCCAAGTGCAGAGGTTTGTAGGACAGTAGCAAATTTCCCTCAAGTGGATGACCTAAGGTTTATCAATCCGTGGGAGGCATAGGATGAAGATGGTCTCTCTCAAACAACCCTGCAACCAAATAACAAAGAGTCTCTTGTGTCCCCAACACACCCAATACAATGGTAAATTGTATAGGTGCACTAGTTCGGCGAAGAGATGGTGATACAAGTGCAATATGGATGGAAGATATAGTAGCGGAGAACAAACGAAGAGATTATTGTAGGGTACGAAACCACCTCAAAGTTATTCTTTCTGATCGATCTATTCAAGAGTCTGTAGTAAAATAAGACAAAGCTATTCTTTCCGTTCGATCTATCCTAGAGTTCGTACTTGAATAACACCTTAAGACACACATCAACCAAAACCCTAATGTCACCTAGATACTCGATTGTCACCTCAAGTATCCGTGGGCATGATTATACGATAGGCATCACACAATCTTAGATTCATCTATTCAACCAACAAAAAAAAACTTCAAAGAGTGCCCCAAAGTTTCTACCGGAGAGTCAAGACGAAAACGTGTGCCAACCCCTATGCATAGATTCCCTACGTCACGGAACCGGCAAGTTGATCACCAAAACATACATCAACTAGATCACGTGATATCCCATTGTCAACATAGATAAGCACATGCAAGACATACATCAAGTGTTCTCAAATCCTTAAAGACTCAATCCGATAAGATAACTTCAAAGGGAAAACTCAATCCATTACAAGAAGATAGAGGGGGAGAAGCATCATAAGATCAAATTATAGTAGCAAAGCTCGCGATACATCAAGATCGTGCCATCTCAAGAACATGAGAGAGAGAGAGATCAAACACATAGCTAATGGTACATACCCTCAGCCCCAAGGGAGAACCACTCCCTACTCGTCATGGAGAGCGTCGGGATGATGAAGATGGCCACCGGAGAGGGATTCCCCCTCCGGCAGGGTGCTGGAACGGGTCTAGATTGGTTTTTGGTGGCAGCAGAGGCTTTCGGCGGCGGAACACCCGATCTAGGTTTCTTTCTGGGGGTTTCTGTATTTATAGGAATTTTTGGCGTCGTTCCCACATCAAGGGGGTCTCTGAGTCATCCACGAGATAGGAGGGCGAGCCCAGGGGGGTAGGGCGCGCCCTCCACCCTCGTGGATGGCTCGGGACTCTTCTGGCCCAATTCTTTTACTCCGGGGGCTTCTTTTGGTCCATAAAAAATCATCAAAAATTGGCATGTCAATTGGACTCCATTTGGTATTCCATTTCTGTAAAATTCAAAAACAAGGAAAAAACAGAAACTGGCACTGGCACTAGGCTCTAGGTTAATAGGTTAGTCCCAAAAATCATATATAATATCATATAAATGCATATAAAACATCCACGATGGATAATATAATAGCATGGAACAATCAAAAATTATAGATACGTTGGAGATGTATCAAGCATCCCCAAGCTTAATTCCTGCTCGTCCTCGAGTAGGTAAATGATAAAAACGGAATTTTTGATGTGGAATGCTACCTAACATAATTCTCTTTATTGTGGCATGGATGCTCAGATTCGAAAGATTCAAGACAAAAGTCTATGTTGACGTAAGAATGATAACACTTCAAGCATACTAACAGAGCAATCATGTCTTCTCAAAATAACATGGCCAAAGAAAGTTATCCCTACAAAATCATATAGTCTGACTATTCTCTATCTTCATCACACAAAATATTTAAATCATGCACAACACCAGTTTTAGCCAAGCAATTGTTTCACACTTCAATTCTTTCAAACCTTTCAACTTTCACGCAATACATGAGTGTGAGCCATGGATATAGCACTATGTGGAATAGAGTGGTGGTTGTGGAGTAGACAAAAGAAGAAGATAGTCTCACATCAACTAGGCGTATCAATGGGCTATGAAGATGTCCATCAATATATATCAATGTGAGTGAGTAGGGATTGCCATGCAACGGATGCACTAGAGCTATAAGTGTATGAAAGCTCAACAAAAGAAACTAAGTGGGTGTGCATCCAACTTGCTTGCTCATCAAGACCTAGGGCATTTTGAGGAAGCCCATCGTTGGAATATACAAGCCAAGTCTATAATGAAAATTCCCACTAGTATATGAAAGTGATAAAACAAGAGACTCTCTATTATCAAGATCATGGTGCTACTTTGAAGCACAAGTGTGGAAAAGGATAGTAGCATTGTCCCTCCTCTCTCTCTTTTTTTGGAGGGGCTTTTTTTTTTCATTTGGCCTTTCTCTCCTTTTTTTTGTTTCCTCACACGGGACAATGCTCTAATAATGAAGATCATCACACTTTTAGTTACTTAAAACTCAAAGATTACAACTCAAAGCTAGAACAAAATATGACTCTATGTGAGTGCCTCCGGCGGTGTACCAGGATGTGCAATGAATCAAGAGTGACATGTATGAATGAATTGTGAATGGTGGCTTTCCCACAATTACGATGTCAACTACATGATCACACATGGCAATATGACAATATGAAGCGTGTCATAATAATGGAACGGTGGAAAGTTGCATGGCAATATATCTCGAAATGGCTACGGAAATGCCATGATAGGTAGGTATGGTGGCTGTTTTGAGGAAGGTATATGGTGGGTGTATGGTACCGACGAAAGTTGCGCGGTACAAGAGAGGCTGGCGATGGTGGAAGGGTGAGAGTGCGTATAATCCATGGGCTCAACATTAGTCATAAAGAACTCATATACTTATTGCAAAATTCTACAAGTCATCAAAACAAAGTACTACACGCATGCTCCTAGGGGAAGGGTTGGTAGGAGTTAACCATCGCGCGATCCCGACCTCCACACAAAGGATGACAATCAAAGAAATACCTCATGCTTCAAATTTGTCACACAACGGTTACCATACGTGCATCCTACGTGACTTGCAAAACTTAACACAGGTATTTTCAAATTCAAAACTACTCTACTAGCATGACTCTAATATCACCATCCTCATATCTCAAAATGATCATCAAGCATCAAACTTCTCATAGTATTCAATGCACTTTATATGTAAGCTTTTATTATATCCCTGTTGGATGCCTATCATATTAGGACTAAATTCATAACCAAAGCAAATTACCATGCTGTTCTAAAAGACTCTCAAAATAATATAAGTGAAGCATGAGAGTTCATATATTTCTTCAAAATAAAACCATCGTCATGCTCTAAAAAGATATAAGTGAAGCACTAGTGCAAACAACAAACTACTCCAAAAGATATAAGTGAAGATCAATGGGTAGTTGAATAATTATGTAACTATGTGAGGACTCTCTAACATTTAAGAATTTCAGATCTTGGGACATTATTTAAACAGCAAGCAAAAATAAATAAAATAAATTGACGCTCCAAGAAAAACACATATCATGTGGTGAATAAAATATAGTCTCAAGTAAAGTTATCGATGGACGAAGACGAAAGAGGGGATGCCTTACGGGTCATCCCCAAGCTTAGGCTTTTGGTTGTCCTTGAATTTTACCTTGGGGTGCCTTGGGCATCCCCAATGTTAGGCTCTTGCCATTCCTTATTCCATAGTCCATCGAATCTTTACCCAAAACTTGAAAACTGCACAACACAAAACTCAACAGAAAACTCGTAAGCTCCGTTAGTATAAGAAAATAAAACCACCACTTAGGTACTGTTGTGAACTCGTTCTAAATTCATATTGGTGTAATATCTACTGTATTCCAACTTCTCTATGGTTCATACCCTCCGATACTACTCATAGATTCATCATAATAAGCAAACAACACACGAAAAACAGAATTTGTCAGAAACTGAACAGTCTGTAGCAATATGTAACTTTCGAATACTTCTGTAACTCTAAAAATTCTAAACTAAATTGTGGTCGTGAGGAATTTGTCTATTAATCATCTGCAAAAAGAATCAACTTAAAACCACTCTCCAGTAAAAAAATGGCAGCTAATTTCGTGAGCGCAAAAGTTTCTGTTTTTTACAACAAGATCGCAAAGACTTCACCCAAGTCTTCCCAAAGGTTCTACTTGGCAATTTATTGAAACAAAAGATATAAAAAATGATTACTACAGTATCTTAATCATGTGTACTCACAAAAACAGTAGGGGTAAATATTGGGTTGTCTCCCAACAAGCGCTTTTCTTTAATGCCTTTTAGCTAGGCATGATGATTTCAATGATGCTCGCATAAAAGATAAGAATTGAAACATAAAGAGAGCATCATGAAGAATATAACTAGCACATTTAAGTCTAACCCACTTCCTCTGCATAGGGATTTTGTGAGCAAACAACTTATGGGAACGATATTCAACTAGCATAGGAAGGCAAAGCAAGCATAGCTTCAAAACTTTCAACATATAGAGAGGAAACTTGATATTATTGCAATAGGTAGAAACATATGTTCATCTCTCATAATAATTTTCAGTAGCATCATGAATGAATTCAACAATAAATACAGCACATAAAGCATTCTTTTCATGATCCATAAGCATAGAAATTTTACTACTCCCATCATAAGCAAAATTCTTCTCATTCATAGTAGTGGGAGGAGCAAATTCAACAAAATAACTATCATGTGAAGCATAATCCAATTGAAAATTAAAATCATGATGACAAGTTTCATGGTTATCTTTATTCTTTATAGCATATGTGTCATCACAATAATCATCATAAATAGGAGGCATGCTTTCATCATAATAAATTTGCCTGTCAAAACTTGGGGGACTAAACATAGCATCCCCAAGAATATTGTGTCTGGATCTACATCTACCCTCGGGATTAGTTTTAAACCTTAATAATTGTTATTTAGTACCAGCTTTGAGCATGAACATTGTGTCTGGATCTCGTCTTATGCGTGATGGCTACTCTTTCAAATCAGAGAATAATGGTTGTTCTATTTATTTGAGAGATATGTTTTATGGTCATGCCCCGCTGGTCAATGGTTTATTTTTGATGAATCTCGAATGTGATGATACACATATTCATAGTGTAGATGCCAAAAGATGTAAAGTTGATAATGATAGTCCCACATACTTGTGGCATTGCTGCCTTGGTCATATTGGTGTCAAACATATGAAGAAGCTCCATTCAGATGGACTTCTAGAGTCTCTTGATTATGAATCATTTGACACGTGCGAACCATGCCTCTTGGGCAAGATGACCAAGACTTCGTTCTTCGGAACAATGGAGCGAGCAACCAACTTGTTGGAAATCATACATACCGATGTGTGCGGTCCAATGAGTGTTGAGGCTCGCGGAGGCTATCGTTATGTTCTCACCCTCACAGATGACTTGAGTAGATATGGGTATATCTATTTGATGAAACACAGGTCTGAGACCTTTGAAAAGTTCAAGGAATTTCAGAATGAGGTTGAGAATCAACGTGACAAAAAAATAAAGTTCTTGCGATCGGATCGTGGGGGTGAATATTTAAGTCATGAGTTTGGCACACACCTTAGGAACTGTGGAATTGTTTCACAATTGACACCGCCCGGAACACCTCAACGTAACGGTGTGTCTGAACGTAGAAATCGTACTCTGTTGGACATGGTGCGATCTATGATGTCCCTCACCGATTTACCGCTATCTTTTTGGGGTTATGCTTTAGAGACTGCCGCATTCACTTTAAATAGGGCTCCGTCGAAATCCGTTGAGACGACTCCGTATGAACTTTGGTTTGGCAAGAAACCGAAGATGTCGTTTCTAAAAGTTTGGGGTTGCGATGCTTATGTCAAGAAACTTCAACCTGAAAAGCTCGAACCCAAATCGGAAAAATGCGTCTTCATAGGATACCCAAAGGAAACAATTGGGTACACCTTCTACCACAGATCCGAAGGCAAAGTCTTTGTTGCCAAGAATGGATCCTTTCTGGAGAAAGAGTTTCTCTCGAAAGAAGTGAGTGGGAGGAAAGTAGAACTTGATGAGGTGAGAGTCACCCCTTCCGAACCGGAGAGTAGCGCAGCGCAGGAAATTGTTCCAGAGGTGCCTGCACCGACAAGGGAGGAAGTTAATGATGATGATCATGAAGAAACAGATCAAGTTACTACTGAACTTCGAAGGTCCACGAGGGCACGTTCCGCACCAGAGTGGTACGGCAACCCTATCCTAGAAATCATGTTGTTAGACAACGGTGAACAATCGAACTATGAAGAAGCGATGGCGGGCCCGGATTCCAATAAATGGCTTGGAGCCATGAAATCCGAGATAGAATCCATGTATGAAAACAAAGTATGGACTTTGGTGGACTTGCCTATTGACAGGCACGCCATAGAAAATAATTGGATATTTAAGAAGAAGACAGACGCGGATGGTAATGTGACCATCTATAAAGCTCGGCTTGTCGCTAAGGGTTATCGACAAGTTCAAGGGATTGACTACGACGAGACTTTTTCTCCCGTAGCGATGCTGAAGTCAGTCGGAATCATGTTAGCTATTGCCGCATTCTATGATTATGAGATATGGCAAATGGACGTCAAAACAGCATTCCTTAATGGCTTCCTCAAGGAAGAGTTGTATATGATGCAGCCGGAAGGTTTTGTCGATCCAGAGAACGCTAACAAGGTATGCAAGCTCCAGCGCTTGATTTACGGGCTGGTCAAGCATCTCGGAGTTGGAATATTCGCTTTAATGATGTGATCAAAGCGTTTGGCTTTATACAGACTCATGGAGAAGCCTGTATTTACAAGAAAGTGAGTGGGAGCTCTGTGGCATTTCTCATATTATATGTGGATGACATATTGTTGATGGGAAATGATATAGAATTCTTGGAAAATGTAAAGGCCTACTTGAATAAAAGTTTTTCAATGAAGGACCTTGAAGAAGCTGCTTACATATTAGGCATCAAAATCTATAGAGATAGATCAAGACGCCTCATTGGTCTTTCACAAAGTACATACCTTGACAAGATATTGAAAAGGTTCAATATGGATCAGTCCAAGAAGGGGTTCTTGCCTGTTTTGCAAGGTATGAGATTTAGCAAGGCTCAGTCGCCGACCACGGCAGAAGATAGAGAAAAGATGAGTGTCATTCCCTATGCCTCGGCCATAGGTTCTATCATGTATGCCATGCTATGTACCAGACCTGATGTGAACTTTGCCATAAGTTTGGTAGGGAGGTACCAAAGTGATCCCGGTATGGAACACTGGACAGCGGTCAAGAACATCCTGAAGTACCTGAAAAGGACTAAGGATATGTTTCTCGTTTATGGAGGTGACGAAGAGCTCGTCGTAAAGGGTTACGTCGATGCTAGCTTCGACACAGATCTGGATGACTCTAAGTCACAAACCGGATACGTGTATATTTTGAATGATGAGGCAGTCAGCTGGTGCAGTTGCAAGCAGAGCGTGGTGGCACATTCTACATGTGAAGCGGAGTACATAGCTGCTTGTGAAGTGGCGCAGGAAGGAGTCTCGATGAAGGAGTTCATCACCGACCTAGGAGTCATTCCAAGCGCGTCATGCCCGATGCCTCTCTTCTGTGACAACACTAGAGCCATTGCCATTACCAAGGAGCCCGGGTTTCACAAGAAGACCAAGCACATCAAGCGCCGTTTCAACTCCATCCGGAATTATGTTCAGGATGGAGATATAGATATTTGTACAGTGCATACAGATCTGAATGTTGCAGACCCGTTGACTAAACCTCTTTCACAGGCAAAACATGATCAACACCAGAACTCTATGGGTGTTCGATTCATCACAATGTAACTAGATTATTGACTCTAGTGTAAGTGGGAGACTGTTGGAAATATGCCCTAGAGGCAATAATAAAAGTATTATTATTATATTTCCTTGTTCATGATAATCGTCTGTTATTCATGCTTGAATTGTATTGTGCGGAAACAGCGATACATGTGTGAATATATAGACCACAATGAGTCCCTGGTAAGCCTCTAGTTACCAGCTCGTTAATCAACAGATGATCACGGTTTCCTGATCATGGACATGTGATGTCAGTGATAACGGGATCACATCATTAGGAGAATGATGTGATGGACAAGACCCAATCCTGAGCATAGCACGAGATCGTATAGTTCGTAATGCATAAGCTTTTCAGTGTCAAGTATTTATTCCTTAGACCATGAGGTTGTACAACTCCTGGATGCCGTAGGAATACTTTGGGTGTGCCAAACGTCACAACGTAACTGGGTGGCTATAAAGGTATGCATCGGGTATCACCGAAGGTGTCTGTTGGGTTGGTACGAACCGAGACTGGGATATTGTCACTCCGTATGACGGAGAGGTACCTCTGGGCCCACTCGGTAATACATCATCATAATGAGCTCAAAGTGACTAAGGAGTTAGTCACGGGATGATGGATTACGGATCGAGTAAAGAGACTTGCCATGACGAGATTGAACAAGGTATCGGGAATACCGACGATCGAATCTCGGGCAAGTACCGTACCGATGGACAAAGGGAATAACATACGGGATTGAGTGAATCCTTGACACGGTGGTTCATCCGATGAAGATCATCGAGGAACACGTAGGAACCAACATGGGTATCCAGATCCCGCTGTTGGTTATTGACCAGAGAGTGGTCTTGGTCATGTCTGCGTGTCTCCCGAACCCGTAGGGTCTACACACTTAAGGTTCGGTAACGCTAGGGTCGTAGAGATACATGCACGTGGAAACCCGAAAGTTGTTCGGAGTCCCGGATGAGATCCCGGACGTCACGAGGAGTTCCGGAATGTTCCGAAGGTAAAGAATGATATATAGGAAGTCCAGTTTCGGCCATCGGGTGATCTCCGGGGGTCACCGGGAGTGTCCCGGGACCACCGGAGGGGCCCCGGGGGTCCACCGGGTGGGGCCACCCATCCCGGTGGGGCCCCTAGGCTGCGTGGGGGAAGTTGCCAGCCCCTGGTGGGCTGGCGCACCACATGGGCCCCCTCCCCATGCGCCTAGGGTTGAAACCCTAGGGGGAGGGGGCGCCCCCTTGCCTTGGGGGGCAAGACTCCCCCCCAGGCCGCCGCCCCCCTGCAGATGCCATCTGCAGGGCATGGCGCACCGCCCTGCCCCCCTATATATATGTGGGGGGGGGGAGAGGGCAGCCACACCCTTGCCCCTGGCGCCTCTCCCCCTCCCGTCACACCTCCATACTCCCTCCGCAGGGCGCCGGCGAAGCCCTGCAGGATTCTCAACTGCATCCACCACCACGCCGTTGTGCTGCTGGATCTCTGACGACCTCTCCTCCCTCCTTGCTGGATCAAGAAGGAGGTGACGTTGCTGTACTGGACGTGTGTTGAACGCGGAGGTGCCGTCCGTTCGGCGCTAGATCATCGGTGACGAAGAATGCGAAGAGTACGACTACTTCATCCACGCTTCTTCGAAAGCTTCCGCTCGCAATCTCCATAACGGTATGTAGATGCACTCTTATTTGCTCGTTGCTAGATGTCTCCTTAGTTGGATCTTGGTGAAAGCGTATAATTTTTTTTGAATTCTGCTACGTTCCCCAACACCCTACTAAAACCATCACGCTTGTTGTGAGAAGCTTATACCCAAACCTGCCTCAAATGGGACAAATTTTTTACCACGGCATGTTGATGCCGCTCCATAATAGCACGCCAAGTTTCACGAATTTCAGACGAGTTTTATATTTACTATAATTTAAAAAACCAGGTATCTCAATGTTTGCGGTCGAGTGACGGTGACAGGGTTTTGAAATTCATTCCCATTTCTTGCATGGGACCTAAGCATGCAAACAAGGACACAGATTTTATTTTTCAACCAGTTTATATGCACTGGAGAATGTGCATGTAGTTCAAATTTGAATTATGCGAATAAAATGCCTGGAAAACCCAGTTAATGTATAAAAATGTCCAAACGAACCCCGGAAATTTCAAAATTGAACACAACACTCCTATTGTTCTATGTTGACACTCAAAAGATTTGAAAGCAATAAGAAGCAATGGATATTGTTTCGTCCCCAAAGGTGGCACGTTCCCTACCGAAACCGTCACGCTTGTTGTGAGAAGCTTATACCCAAACCCGCTCCAAATGGGACAAAAAAATTAGCACGGCATGTTGATGCTGCTCTATTATAGCATGCCAAGTTTCATGAATTTCAGACGAGTTTTGGATTTATTAGAATTTAAAAGCCATGTATCTCAATGTTTGTGGTTGAGTGGCGGTGGCAGGGTGTTTGAAATTCATTACCATTTCTTGCATGGGACCTAAGCATGCAACCAAGGACACATATTTGATTTTCCAACCAGTTTATATGCACCGGAGAATGTACATGTAGTTCAAATTTGAATTCTGCGAATAAAATGCCTGGAAAACCCAGTTAATGTATAAAAATGTCCAAACGTACCCCGAAAAATTCCAAAATTGAACACAACACTCCTGTTGTTCTATGTTGACACTTGAAAGATTTTGAAAGCAATAAAAGGCGACGGATATTGTTTCGTCCCCAAAGGTTGCACGTTCCCTACCGAAACCATCACGCTTGTTGTGACAAGCTCTGGTTTGTGAGAAGCTTATACCCAAACCTGCCCCAAATGGGACAAATTTTTCACCACGGCATGTTGATGCCGCTCCATGATAGCATGCCAAGTTTCATGAATTTCAGACGAGTTTTGTATTTACTAGAATTGAAAAAACCAAGTATCTCAATGTTTGCGGCTGAGTGACGGTGGCAGGGTGTTTTAAATTCATTCCCATTTCTTGCATGAGACCTAAGCATGCAACCAAGGACACATATTTGATTTTTCAACCAGTTTATATGCACTAGAGAATGTGCATGTAGTTCAAATTTGAATTGTGCACATAAAATGCCTGGAAAACCCAGTTAATGTATAAAAATGTCCAAACGAACAATGAATAATTCCAAAAAAATATTACGACACACCTATAGTTGCATGTTCACTGCAGTCAAAAGTTCTAACAATTCAAACACCATCCTTTGTAGGTGTGACCACATTACGTAATTCAAATCAAGACGGTAAATCAAGTAGATCGCACACAATTTATTATCACCAACCGTGTGAGAAGCAGCACAAAATATCTTGGAGCACTGTCGGTGTATAGTACGCCTATGGCTTCCGCGAGAAGGTGCGTCGGCTACAGTTCATAGCCGGTGTGTCAAGCACACTAGCTCACTCCCCAAATATCATTTCACTGTTCATTCTTTGCTGGTGAAAGATGGGGACGTGGACCCACGTCGTGAGGGCAACTTTGGCGGCCCACTCCGGTGAGAGCGCAGCCGCAGCTGCCAGGCACGTGCTAACAAGCTTTGTGAGGGCAACCGCAGTCTGCGTTCGAGTGGCCAAGGCAGCCCAAACGGCTGATGTTGCTTCTCAGGTGGTGGTAGCAGCATCTGCCTCGGGGATAGCCACTGGCGAGAGCGGCACAGTAGTTGTCCGTTCTGCAGCGGCGGCCTTAGCCCTGATGGAGGCCGCCCACTACCATGTCGAGGCCATCAAAGCCCAGCTCACGGCGGTCACCGCACAAATCGAACGAAGCTGCTCCGACAACGGTCGGCAACCCACGGCCGAAGAGCTGGCAATCGCTGAGAGAATTCGAGCATCCGTCCATTCCTTCGCGGCATACCTTGCCACAACGGAGCCCACCAGAGCCCAGATCGCAGCCGCCCACGCCAAGCTCATGGCGGCCTATGCCAAAGATATGGCGGACGCGGATGGCGAGTTTCTCGTCAAGTATGGTGCAATTGATGCCATGGAGCCCCATCCCCAGGAGACCGTCGGGCGCGAGCTGGACATGGAGGCGGCAGGGGAGATCGACGAGCACCAGTCATAGTAGTACTCTTTGTTTTGTTTAATTAAGAGCGTATGTCTTTAATTTGTTAGAGTAATGTTTAGGTTAGCTAGCTCTGTTTAATCGATGAACTCGCTAGATTAAGAAGTTAGTCTCCTTTGTGTACCCAAATTATGCAATGACGTGGATGACCACTGTAACCAGGGAATTTGAACCAAAATTTTCGACGTTCAAACTCAACACACACGGGTTAAGCTATCTGAATCGTTTGTGATGTTCAGATATCGTACCCAGTTCTGAATAAGGGACCGTGTCTGATGACACTTTGGGCGCCAGTTGTTTCGCTGAAGCGATTCCAAATTTTCGGCTTCCGCGGGAATATCTACCTCCCCGCCCCCCCTTACCAAAAGCCACATTTCCCCTCTTTCCACCTTCATATCCAAGTTGAAACCTTCACTCCTTGCTTGCAGCGCCGCCGCCTCCTCGCCGGCGACCCTCCTTCACGCTGCTCGGCCTCGCCTATCCAGGCAGGTAATCCACACCCGACCCCCATCCTACTCCTCCTTCCACATCCCACATGCCCCGACCGCTGGCGCCAGCGCGATACCTTCCACCCAAATCACCGACCCCTCCACCAAATAAGCCCCGCCCTAAGCCATGGTGCACGCAGTATAGCCAGGATCTCAAGGAGCATTTGTCAGCGGAGAAGCAAATCGCGGCCGCATGCGCGGATGAGGTCGCGACGGCTACCTAGTGACCCACAAGTGTAGGGGATCTATCGTAGTCTTTTCGATAAGTAAAAGTGTCGAACCCAACAAGGAGGAGAAGGAAATGATAAGCAGTTTTCAGTAAGGTATTTTCTGCAAGCACTGAAATTATAGGTAACAGATAGTTTTGTGATAAGGTAATTGGTAGCAAGTGGCAAAAGGTAAAAGTCAATAAGGTGCAGCAAGCTGGCCCAATCCTTTTTGTAGCAAAGGACAAGCCTAGACAAACTCTTACATGAAGGAAAGTGCTCCCGAGGACACATGGGAATTATCGTCAAGCTAGTTTTCATCACGATCATATGATTCGCGTTCGGTACTTTGATAATTTGGTATGTGGGTGGACCGATGCTTGGGTGCTGTCCTTACTTGGACAAGCCTCACACTTATGATTAACCTCTAATGCAAGCATCTGCAACTACAAAATAAGTATTAAGGTAAACCTAACCATAGCATGAAACAAGTGGATCCAAATCAGCCCCTTACGAAGCAACACATAAACTAGGGTTTAAGCTTCTGTCACTCTAGCAACCCATCATCTACTTATTAATTCCCAATGCCTTCCTATAGGGACAAATAATGGTGAAGTGTCATGTAGTCGACATTCACATGACACCACTAGAGGAGAGACAACATGCATCTTATCAAAATATCAAACGAATACCAAATTCACATGACTACTAATAGCAAGACTTCTCCCATGTCCTCGGGAACAAAAGTAACTACTCACAAGACATAATATTGTTCATGATCAGAGGGGTATTAATATGCATAATGGATCTGAACATATGATCTTCCACCAAATAAACCAACTAGCATCAACTACAAGGAGTAATCAACACTACTAGCAACCCACAAGTACCAATCTGAGGTTTGGGTACAAAGATTGGATACAAGAGATGAACTAGGGTTTGAGAGGAGATGGTGCTGGTGAAGATGTTGATGAAGGGCATGTTTGGTTTGCAGCCTAAGCTTGCCACGCCTAACCTTAGTCGTGCCATAATAGTTTAGGCATGTGTTTGGTTTATTGCCACACTTGTGGCTTGCCACACTTTTCTAGCCATTTGGTCCACATGTCATAGGCTCAACTTTTTGTCAAATCATGCCACACTTGTGGTGGCCATTTTGTGAGCCACACTTTTTGTGGCAGCCACACTTTGCCTAAGCTTAGTTGTGGCAAAGTTAGCCATGAACCAAACAGGCCTGAAGATAGCCCTCTCCAAGATGGGAGAGTTGTTGGTGATGACGGCGGTGACGATTTCCCCCTCCCGGAGGGACGTATCCCCGGTAGAACAGCTCTGTCGGAGCCCTAGATTGGTTTCTGCCAAGGTTCCGCCTCAAGACGGCGGCGTCTGGTCCCGAAAGCCTCCTTATGATTTTTTCCAGGTCAAAACACCTCATATCGGAGAAGATGGGAATCGGGGGGCCATCGGGGGGCCCACGAGGCAGGGGGCGCCCCCCCACCCTCGTGGACATCTGGTGGCCCCCCTGGTGATCTTCTTTCACTAGATATTTTTTATATTTTCTGAAACAGTGTCCTATGAAGTTTCGGGGCTTTTTGAGTTGTGCAGAATAGGTTTCCAGAGTTTGCTTCTTTTCCAACCCAGAATTCCAGCTATCGGCATTCTCCCTCTTTATGTAAACCTTGTAAAATAAGAGAGAAAAGGCATAAGTATTGTGACATAACGTGTAATAACAGCCCATAATGCAATAAATATCAACATATAAGCATGATGCGAAATGGACGTATCAACTCCCCCAAGCTTAGACCTCGCTTGTCCTCAAGCGAAAGCCGATATCGAAAAGTATGTCCACATGTTTAGAGATAGAGGTGTCGATAAAAATAAAATACCGACATGAGGGCATCATGATCGTTCCCATAACAGCAACATATATGTATTGTCATATGATTCTTATGCTAAAGTAACGATTCATTCACAATATCAAGCATGAATCAGAAACTTCATTGAAAACCAACAAACTATGATCTCGGTCATTGAAGCAATTGCAATTTATCGTAACATTGGAAAGAGTCAATATAAGAGCTTTTCAGCAAGCCTACATACTCAACTATCATATAGTCTTTCACAGTTGCTCACACTCACACAATACTTATGTTTATGGAGTTTTAATCGGACACAGAGAAAGATAGGGGCTTATGGTATTGCCTCCCAACCTTTTACCTCAAGGGTAATGTCAACATTAATAGACCAGATAACTTACATCCAAGTGGGTATATATGTCAGGATCTTTCGAACACAATGTGCTTGCCAAAGGATAAAATGTAAAAAGGGAAAGGTGATTTCCACCTTGACTCTTAAGGAAGAACAATAGATAGGCCCTTCGCAGAGGGAAGAAGAGGTTGTCATGTGCTTTTCTGGTTGGATGCACAAAGTCTTAGCACAGAAGAACATCACTTTATATTGCCACTTGTGATAAGGACCTTTATTATGCAGTTCGTCGCTTTTATTACTTCCATATCACAAGATCGTATAAAGCTTATTTCCTCCACACTAATAAATCATACATATTTTAGCGAGTTTGCAACATGACAACTTACTTGGAAGGATCTTTCTCAATCCATAGGTAGGTATGGTGGACTCTCATGGCAAAACTGGGTTTAAGGATGTATGGAAGCATAAGTAGTATCTCCACTTGGTGCGAGGAGTTTTGGCTAGCATGAGGGGGAAAAGCAAGCTCAACATGTTGGATGATCCGTGACAATATACTTTATTTTAGATATAAGAGAACATAACCATTATGTTGTCTTCCTTGTCCAACATCACTCTTTAGCCTGTCATATTTTAATGAGTGCTCACAATCATAAAAGATGTCCAAGATAGTATACTTGTATGTGAAGCCTCTTTTTCTTTATTACTTCCTATTAATTGCAACGATGACCAAAGCTATGTTTGTCAACCCTCAACAACTTTTGTTCATCATACTCTTTATATGTGAAGTCATTACTTCCCATAAGATCAATATGATCTCTTGATACTTTTTATGTTTTCTTTAATTCTATCATGACCAAAGTGAGGAAATCAAGCCCTTGACTCAACACTAATCTTTATTGTATAGCTCACGGACTCGATTACAAAGGGTAAAGATCATAAGGCAAAAGCTCACAACTAGATCATGCTAACTTTATTCTATTAGATCAAGATACTACCAAAAGGATCAAACTAGGAAAACGGTAAAGACATGAGTGATGGTGATACGATACCGGGGTCACTTCCCCAAGCTTAGCAGATGCCAAGGGGAGTGCCCATACCCATATGATTATGTCTCCTTCGTCGGGGGTGGTGATGATGGAGTTGAAAGTAGTGATGCCGGATCATCATATATCGAGCGTAGGAGATCCTCCAACTTGCGGATAATACCCTTGAGTGCAGCTATATGCTCCTTCAACAAAAAAATCACTTGTGAGATACTTGTTTTGAATTTGAGCTAACTCAATCATCTTGAAAGCTTCAATCTCAGTTGAAGTAAAGAGGTTGCGAAGAGGTTGATGGATGTCTTCTTCTCCCATTGCCGGAGCCTGATCTTCCACCGCCTTCTTGATCCTCTTCTCATTGTTGATCTCCTCGGGTCCTTCCCTCTTGAGATCTATCTTCATTAGCCAAGCATCATTGCCTTCGTTGTTGGAGGTGGGAGACGACATGGTGCCTGGCTTCGTCAACCCTAGCAGAAATTAGCTCGAAACAAGAACAAAGGATTTTTGCGTGATACAAAGGTCAAACCCTTCGGGGGTATATATAATGATTTTTTACCGACCAAAAGGAGTAACATACAAGAAATCGGAGTCCGGGAGGCCCACAAGGTGCCCACAAGGCAGGGGGCGCGCCCTCCACCCTCGTGGACGCCTCGTGTCTCTTCCGGACTGCCACTTATTTTTCTATTTTTCTAAATATTCCAAAACCGTAAATAATTGCCTTTAGAACTGTTTTGGAGTCGGTTTACTTACCGTACCACGTACCTCTTCCTTTTCGGAGGCTGAATCGTTCTGGAAAGTGTCCCTTATGCATTCCTCTGGTGTTACGGTTTCAATAACATTGGTTTCAACATTTATAGGATTACCTGAGATATAATGTTTGATTCTTTGACCGTTCACCACCTTCGGATTTCTGCCTTCGAAGTTGTTGATTTTTATGGCATCGAAACGATAGACCTCCTCGATAACGTAAGGTCCTTCCCACTTAGAAAGAAGTTTTCCTGCAAAAAATCTTAAACAAGAGTTGTATAGCAAGACATAATCACCTACGTTAAACTCACGCTTTTGTATCCTTTTGTCATGCCATCGTTTAACTTTTTCTTTAAACAGCTTGGCATTCTCATAGGCCTGGGTTCTCCATTCATCAAGAGAGCTAATGTCAAATAACCTCTTCTCACCGGCAAGTTTGAAATCATAATTGAGCTCTTTGATAGCCCAATATGCCTTATGTTCTAGCTCAAGAGGTAAGTGACATGCTTTTCCATAAACCATCTTATATGGAGACATACCCATAGGATTTTTGTATGAAATTCTATAGGCCCATAATGCATCATCAAGTTTCTTGGACCAATTCTTTCTAGACCTATTAACTGTATTTTGCCAAATTAATTTCATCTCTCTATTACTTAATTCTACTTGACCACTAGTCTGAGGGTGATAAGGGGATGCAATTCTATGGTTAACATCATACTTTGCAAGCATTTTACGAAAAGCACCATGAATAAAGTGTGAACCACCATTAGTCATTAAGTATCTAGGGACTCCAAACCTCGGGAAAATAACTTCTTTAAGCATCTTAATAAAGGTGTTATGATCAGAACTACTAGTTGGAATAGCTTCTACCCACTTAGTAACGTAATAAACAGCAACTAAAATATGTGTGTACCCATTAGAGGCGGGAAATGGTCCCATATAATCAAAGCCCCAAACATCAAATGGTTCAATAACAGGTGAATAATTCATAGGCATTTCTTGACGTCTACTGATATTGCCAATTCTTTGACATTCATCGCAAGATAAGACAAACTTACGGGCATCCTTGAAGAGAGTAGGCCAATAAAAACCAGATTGCAATACCTTATGTGCAGTTCTATCTCCAACATGGTGTCCTCCATAAGCTTGGGAATGGCACTTGCGTAGGATCTGTTCATGTTCATGCTCAGGTACACAATGTCTAATAATACCATCTAGTCCTTCTTTATAAAGATGTGGGTCATCCCAGAAGTAATGTCTCAAATCGTAGAAGAACTTTTTCTTTTGCTGGTATGTGAAGCTAGGAGGTATGAACTTAGCAACAATGTAATTAGCATAATCAGCATAACATGGAGCAGTACGAGAAGTATTCATGACAGCTAATTGTTCATCAGGAAAGCTATCATCAATAGGTTGCAGCAAGAGAACCCACCTAATGAGTCTAGGTTTAGCATCTTTCTTTTCCATCAGGTATTTGATAGCAGCATGATCGGTGTGAATAGTTACTTTAGAATCAACAATATAAGGTCTAAACTTATCACAAGCAAATACAACTGCTAAAAATTCTTTCTCAGTAGTAGCATAGTTGGCACTGTCTAGAGTTTTACTAGCATATTGGATAACAATCAATTTCTTATCAATTCTTTGCCCTAAAACAACACCTACAGCATAATCACTAGCATCGCACATAATCTCAAAAGGTAAATTCCAGTCAGGAGGTTGGACAATAGGTGCAGAGATCAATGCTCTCTTAAGTATTTCAAATGCTTCTAGACACTCATCATCAAAGACAAAAGGAATATATTTTTGTAAGAGATTAGTCACAAGCCTGGAGATTTTGGAGAAGTCCTTTATGAACCTCCTATAAAACCCGGCATGACCAAGGAAACTTCGTATACCTTTAATGTCCTTGGGGCACGGCATCTTTTCAATAACATCAACTTTAGCCTTGTCAACTTCAATACCTCTTTCAAAATATTTATGACCCAAGACAATGCCTTCATTAACCATAAAGTGGCACTTCTCCCAATTCAAGACAAGATTAGTGTCTTCACATATCTGCAAAACTCGATCAAGGTTGCTTAAGCAATCAACAAAAGAAGTTCCGTAAACGGAGAAGTCATCCATGAAAACCTCAACAATCTTTTCACAAAAATCAGAGAATATAGCCATCATGCATCTTTGAAAGGTAGCAGGTGCATTACATAAACCAAAAGGCATTCGTCTATAAGAAAAGGTACCGAAAGGACAAGTAAAGGTGGTCTTTTCTTGATCCCCTTTTGACAAGGGTATTTGAGAGAAGCCAGAATAACCATCTAGAAAGCAAAAGTGAGTATGTTTGGATAACCTTTCTAGCATTTGATCAATAAAAGACAAGGGGTAATGATCTTTCTTAGTAGCTTTATTTAATTTGCGGAAATCAATTACCATCCTATAACCTGTAACAATTCTTTGCGGGATCAATTCATCTTTATCATTAGGAACAACAGTCATACCTCCCTTCTTAGGGACACAGTGGACAGGACTTACCCACTGGCTATCAGCAATTGGATAGATAATAC
Source organism: Secale cereale (assembly GCA_902687465.1). Classification (NCBI taxonomy): domain Eukaryota; kingdom Viridiplantae; phylum Streptophyta; class Magnoliopsida; order Poales; family Poaceae; genus Secale; species Secale cereale. The sequence goes on from LR738712.1 coordinate 488,278,005, forward strand.
CTGCCTCTAGAAGCTTTAGTATTTCCTTCCTTACCACTTCTTTCATCTTAGGATTTAACCGTCGTTGATGATCAATAACCGGTTTAGCGCTTTCTTCCAATTTTATCTTGTGTTGGCATAAAGTGGGACTGATGCCCTTAAGATCATCCAGAGTATATCCAATAGCAGCACGGTGCTTCTTCAGAGTTTTAATAAGTTTTCCTCTTCCTGCTCTGAAAGGTTAGCACTAACAATAACAGGATATATCTTCTTTTCATCAAGTTAAACATACTTAAGATTATCAGCTAAAGGTTTAAGTTCAAACACGGGATCACCCTTGGGTGGAGGAGGATCCCCTAGGATTTCAACATGCAAGTTGTTTTTCAATACGGGTCCCTGATTAAAGAATACTTCACCTATTTCCCTTCTCTCATTCATATGCATATCATTTTCATGATCTAGCAAGTATTGTTCTAAAGGATCGTTAGGAGGCACAGCAATAGAAGCAAGACCAATAATTTCATCCTTACTAGATAATTCTTTATCAAGGGGTTGTCTATGAAATTTAGCAAAGTTAAAATCATGAGACATATCCCCTAAACCAACAGTAACGATGTCTTTCACACAGTCTATCATAGCGTTGACAGTATTCAAGAAGGGTCTGCCAAATATAATGGGACAAAAGTCATCTTGTGGGGAACTAAGAATAAGAAAATCAGCAGGGTATTTAACTTTCCCACACAAAACTTCAACATCTCTAACAATCCCAACTGGTGAAATAGTGTCTCTATTGGCAAGCTTAATAGTAACATCTATACCTTCTAGCTCAACGGGTGCAATATCGTGCAAAATTTCTTGATATAAGGAATGAGGGATTATACTCGCACTAGCACCTACATCACATAAACCATGATAGCAATGATCTCCTATTTTAACAGAGATAATAGGCAAGCCTACAATAGGTCTATGTTTATTCCTAGCATCGGGTTTGGCTATTCTAGCGGCTTCCTCTTGGAGGTAAATAACATGTCCACCTAAGTTTTCTACCAAGAGATCTTTAACCATAGCAACACTAGGTTCAACTTTAATTTGCTCAAAGGGTGTAGGTGTTCTAGTACTACTCTTACGAACCACAGTTGAAGCTTTCGCATGATCCTTTATTCTAACAGGGAAAGGTGGTTTCTCAATATAAGCAGTAGGAACAATAGGATCAACATTATAAGTGATAGTCTTTTCTTCAACTTTAACAGGTTCAACTACTTTTACTTCAATGGGAGGATGGTATTTAAACCACTTCTTCTTGGGAAGATCAACATGAGTAGCAAATGATTCACAGAAAGAAGCTACTATCTCAGAGTCAAGTCCATATTTAGAGCTAAACTCACGGAAAACATCGGTATCCATAAAAGCTTTAACACAATCAAACTTAGGGGTCATACCTGACTCCTTACCTTTGTTGAGATCCCAATCTTCGGAGTTGCGTTTAATTCTTTCCAATAAATCCCATTTGAATTCAATAGTCTTCATCATAAAAGAGCCAGAACATGAAGTATCGAGCATGGAGCGATTATTGAGAGAAAGCCGAGCATAAAAATTTTGAATAATAATTTCTCTCGAGAGATCATGATTGGGGCATGAATATAACATTGACTTAAGCCTCCCCCAAGCTTGAGCGATGCTTTCTCCTTCGCGATGCCAAAAATTATAGATATAGTTACGATCACGATGAACCTGGTGCATAGGGTAGAACTTCTGATGAAATTCCAACTTCAGACGATTATAGTTCCATGATCCAATATCATCAAATAGCCTAAACCATGTCAGTGCATCTCCCTTATAAGATAAAGGGAAGACCTTCTTCTTGATAACATCCTCGGGCATACCTGCAAGCTTAAATAATCCACAAACTTCATCCACATAGATTAGGTGTAAATCGGGATGCAGTGTTCCGTCTCCTGTAAAATGATTATCTAGCAGTTTATCTATCATACCCGAAGGAATTTCAAAGCAAACATTTTCAGTAGGTACACTAGGCTAAGGAGCAACTCTTTGTTCTTCGGGTCGGGGTGAAGATACCCCGAGCAAGCCCCTCAAAGGATTATGAGCCATAGTAATGAGTGACAATAAATTTCAGCACACTATATAAAGTTTTTCTTACCAAATTCCACTTACCAAAGGCGCTTCACTCCCCGGCAACGGCGCCAGAAAAGAGTCTTGATAACCCACAAGTGTAGGGGATCTATCATAGTATTTTCGATAAGTAAGAGTGTCGAACCCAACGAGGAGCAGAAGGAAATGATAGGCAATTTCAGTAAGGTATTTTCCGCAAGCACTGGAATTATAGGTAACAGATAGTTTTGTGATAAGGTAATTGGTAGCAAGTGACAAAAGGTAAAAGTCAATAAGGTGCAGCAAGATGGCCCAATCCTTTTTGTAGCAAAGGATAAGCCTGGACAAATTCTTATATGAAGGAAAGCACTCCCGATGACACATGGGAATTATCGTCAAGCTAGTTTTCATCACGATCATGTGATTTGCGTTTGGTACTTTGATAATTTGGTATGTGGGTGGACCGGTCCTTGGGTGTTTTCCTTACTTGGACAAGCCTCCCACTTATGATTAACCTCTAATGCAAGCATCCGCAACTACAAAAGAAGTATTAAGGTAAACCTAACCATAGCATGAAACAAGTAGATCCAAATCAGCCCTTTACGAAGCAACGCATAAGCTAGGGTTTAAGCTTCTGTCACTCTAGCAACCCATCATCTACTTATTACTTCCCAATGCCTTCCTCTAGGCCCAAATAATGGTGAAGTTTCATGTAGTCAACGTTCACATGACACCACTAGAGGAGAGACAACATACATCTCATCAAAATATCGAACGAATACCAAATTCACATGACTACTAATAGCAAGACTTCTCACATGTACTCAGGAACAAAAGTAACTACTCACAAGACATAATATTGTTCATGATCAGAGGAGTATTAATATGCATAATAGATCTGAACATATGATCTTCCACCAAATAAACCAACTAGCATACTCTACAAGGAGTAATCAACACTACTAGCAACCCAAAGGTACCAATCTGAGGTTTGGGTACAAAGATTGGATACAAGAGATGAACTAGGGTTTGAGAGGAGATGGTGCTGGTGAAGATGTTGATGAAGATAGCCCTCCCCAAGATGGGAGAGTTGTTGGTGATGACGGCGGTGACGATTTCCCCCTCCCGGAGGGAAGTATCCCCGGCAAAACAGCTCTGCCGGAGCCCTAGATTGGTTTCCGCCAAGGTTCCACCTCGAGACGGCGGCGTCTGGTCCAGAAAGCCTCCTTATGATTTTTTCTAGGTCAAAACACCTCATATAGGAGAAGATGGGCATCGGGGGGCCCACGAGGCAGGGGCGCGCCCAGAGAGGGGGGCGCGCCCCCCGCCCTCGTGGACAGCTGGTGGCCCCCCTTGTGATCTTCTTTCGCCAGATATTTTTTATATTTTCTGGAACGGTGTCCTGTGAAGTTTTGGGGCTTTTCGAGTTGTGCGGAATAGGTTTCCAGAATTTGCTTCTTTTCCAGCCCAAAATTCCAGCTGCCGGCATTCTCCCTCTTCATGTAAACCTTGTAAAATAAGAGAGAAAAGGCATAAGTATTGTGACATAACGTGTAATAACAGCCCATAATGCAATAAATATCAACATATAAGCATGATGCAAAATGGACGTATCACTGTCATTCATGCCGACCCCCAGATCTTGGAGGAGCACCTCGCCGTCAAGGCCACCGTTGACGCCTCGTGCGCCAACGCCGCGACGCGGTTGGCTGCTTTAAACGACAGTTCGTGGTGTTTTATCCAGGCTATCGTTTGCTAGCTACTGCATTTCCTTAACAAATTCTAGTGAATTGTGCTATCTACTTTTACCATGCAATCTTCTACTATAGTGTATATGTTCTATATGTCGTGCAATGTGGTGTTCAGTTAACTGCTAGGTTTAATTCTGCAAATGTGATGTTCAATTCTTCAGGGTGCAATATTTCCAAGTTGTTAAGCATGCTTGGTTTGGTTAACTGTCTGATCTTCTATTACGAGTATTTTATATTCTTCAATGTGGTGCTCAGTTAATGTTTGGTTCATTTGTTGTGGTGTTTAGTTAACTGCTTGGTTCAATTCTGCAATGCGATGTTCAACTATTGTGGCAGCATTCTGTTATTGTATACCATGTGAGAAATAGATCAAAATTGGCTATACTAAATACATGAGAAACAAATAGAATTGCTATATTTCCATGTTGTTAAGCATGCTTGGTTTGGTTAACTATCTGATCTTCTATTAGGAGTATGTTATATTGTGCTATGTGGTGCTCATTTAATGTTTGGTTCATTTGTTGTGGTGTTTAGCTAACTGCTTGGTTCAATTCTACACTGCGATGTCCAATTGTCGTGGGTAGAATTTTGTATTGTTGTGCATGTGAGGAATAAATCAAATTTGGCTGCACTTAATACATGAGAAACATATACAGTTTCTATATATCCTAGTTCTTAATCATGCTTGGTTTGGATAAATGGGGTTTCCATGTGGCTTGAATTAATCTGATGAATCTGCAATGTGCTTATTTTCATCAACATATTTTACTGATAGCATGTGAACCCTTACTTAACCTGATGACTAACTACCTTATATGTGTTGCAGGTTAACAATGGGAAGCACTGAGGTTTACAATCGAGGTAGCACATGCATGGTCCGTTGTCTAATGGCACATTATTGTGCAATTGCATGAACCATTCTAATATTTTGGTTTTTAACACTTTGGTCTTGCACATGTAGGTCCTGCTGTCAGAGGTTTTGACCCACTGTTCGACCCTTTTTGCATATGGGGAAATGAGTTGTCCATGAATATCAGTCAAGTCAAGAAACTCAGAAAGATTGTTAGGATAAAGAAATTAGCGACAAAAATCAACAAGATCTTTGTCTGCACAATGAAGAAGACATCAGTTCATTACAGGATGGTACTAACTATTATACCTTGCCTTTTTATTCCTTTGCCCCATTTCCAATATAGAGAAGATATTTATGCACATCCTTGTTTTCAGGCCTTTCCAAAGCAGTTCACTAATGATTGCCTCTCAAACCACCTATATGGTTAGTAGGCGAGGAAGGTATTCATACAACACCCACAGTTCAATATTGAAGTGTTCCTGAAGAGGATGAAGGATGGACGGTCAATCATCCACATGCATTGGCATAAAGTTACAAAGACCTTCAACATCAATGAAGGCTCAATATTCGCCTTCTGCTTCAGCAGTTTACCAGATGAGATACATCTGTCTATCTACAGTCTATGATGCTAATTTCGAAAGGTTATAGATGTTGCATGCGAAACTTGGTCCTGGTCTAGTTGTGTAATGGGGTAGCTGAGTGCTGAAGCTATATGATGTTGTACTCTGATGTATTTCAATTATGAAAATGAAATATATTGTGTGCTTAATATGAAATGTCAATTAGATTACTTAATGGATTATGAATAATCGGATAATTAGCCTGCTAATTGGTTTTTTCTATTGCAAACGGTTATTGAGAAAACACCGTGTGCGATGCATCCAATAACGCGCACAATTTCTAAGAATAAACCGTGTTAGATTAATGAACAATCACACACGACATCCTCTTGAAAATTGTTTGCGTTAGGCCACCTGGGGCAAACGTTTACCACATGAAAACTGTGTGTGATGGACAGCCTTTGACACACAGTTTCTTCTACGCATCGTGTGTGAGGCATTCAATAACGCAAACGATAAAATTGTTAATACCGTGTGCAATGGAAATGCTATCACAAACAATTTAACGGGACAAATTTTATGTGATGTACCTGTGAACGGAAACGTTTTCCTTGCAGCGACTATGTGTGATGTACATACGAACGGAAATGTTTAGCGGGGACTGACTGTGTGGGATGTACTTGCGGCCGGAAACAATTTCGCCGTATAATTGTATTTTTAGCTCTATTGTACGTATTTCCGTATTTGAGCGCTCGCCGGTCGGACACGACCTCATTTTTTCGAGCGTGTGAGCCAGGAGGGCATATCCTCGACGGTTACTGGGTCGTGTGGGAAGGAACCCCCTATCGCCCACACTCACTTGGCAACGGTTCCGAAGGCTGTCGCGGAAAGGGGTTTAAAACCGTTTGTTTAGCGGCTCGATGTACTAGTGATGTGTCCTTGGTTTCCTGCTTAGGTCCCATGCAAGAAATGGGAATGAATGTCAAACACCCTACCACCGTCACTCGGCTGCAAACATTGAGATATCTGGTTTTTAAATTCTAGTAAATCCAAAGCTCGTCTGAAATTCCTGAAACTTGGCATGCTTTCATGGAGCGGCATCAACATCAGGTGGTAATTTTTTTGTCCCATTTGGGGTAGGTTTGGGGATATGCTTCTCACAAACCAGAGCATCTCACAACAAGCCTGATGGTCTCGGTAGGGAATGTTTCACCTTTCTGGACGAAACGATATCCGTTGCCTCTTCTAGATTTCAAATTTTTTCCTAGTGTCAACATAGAACAACAAGAGTGTAGTGTCAATTTTTGGGATCTTTCAGGGTTCGTTTGGACATTTTTATGCATTAATTGAGTTTTCAATGCATTTATGTGCATAATTAAAATTTGATCTACATGCACATGCTCTAATGCATATAAATTAGTTGAAAGTTCATATTTGTGTCCTTGGTTGCATGCTTAGGTCCCATGCAAGAAATGGGAATGAATGTCAAACACCCTGCAACGTCACTCGGCCGCAAACATTGAGATACCTGGTTTTTAAATTTTAGTAAATCCAAAGCTCGTCTGAAATTTATGAAACTTGGCATGTTGTCATGGAGCGGCATCAACACGTCATGGTAATTTTTTGTCCCATTTGGGGCAGGTTTGGGGATATGCTTCTCACAAACCAGAGCTTCTCACAACAAGCCTGATGGTTTAGGTAGGGAAAGTTTCACCTTTCTGGACGAAACGATATCCGTTGCCTCTTCTAGATTTCAATTTTTTTTCCTAGTGTCAACATAGAACAACAGGAGTGTTGTGTCAATTTTTGGGATTTTTCGGGGTTCGTTTAGACATTTTTATGCATTAATTGAGTTTTCAATGCATTTATGTGCAAAATTCAAATTTGAACTACATGCACATGCTCTAATGCATATAAATTGGTTGCAAAATCAAATATGTGCCCTTGGTTGCATGCTTAGGTCACATGCAAGAAATGGGAATGAATGTCAAACACCCTGCCACGGTCACTCGGCCGCAAACATTGAGATACCTGGTTTTTTAATTCTAGTAAATCCAAATCGTCTGAAATTCATGAAACTTGGCATGCTATCATGGAGAGGCATCAACATGTCGTGGTAAATTTTTTGTCCCATTTGGGGCAGGTTTGGGGATATGTTTCTCACAAACCAGAGCTTCTCACAACAAGCCTGATGGTTTCGGCAGGGAACGTCCCACCTTTGGGGATGAAATGATATCCATTGCCACTTATTGCTTTCAAATATTTTCTCGTGTCAACATAGAACAACATGAGTGTTGTGTCAAGTTTTGGGATTTTTGGAGGTTCGTTTGGACATTTTTATGCATTAGTTGAGTTTTCAATGCATTTATGTGCATAATTCAAATTTGAACTACATGCACATGCTCTAATGGATATAAATTGGTTGAGAAATCAAATATGTGTCCTTGGATGCATGCTTAGGTCCCATGCAAGAAATGGGAATGAATTTCAAACACTAGGGCACCGTTGATTGCCGGCAAATTGTTGAGATACTTTTTAAAAAATTCTAGTAAATCCAAAACTTGACTGAAATTCATGAAACTTTGCATGCTATCATGGAATGGCACTCGACATGCTATGGTATTTTTCATGTCCATTTTGAGAGAAGGCGCACTCGAATAACAGCCAACAAAGGCATTTTGAAAAACTAGTTGCCACTTTAATATCTCAAATGTTTGTATAATTAAAATCGTGTGTGCTTTGTTAACCATTCATGTGACGCCATGTGTCTTCGTTTTAATGGCTATAGGAGGTGCCGTGCAGATAACAGCTTGACCTTGACTAAACGGGAGGCGTGCGAGCGGAGTTCGGAGCACAGGCTAACCGAGAGGCGTGCATGTTGGGAACGTAGCATGCAATTTCAAAAATTTACTCGTTCCTTGAAACTAACTCATTAGTCACATTCCGTAGTTGCGGGATGTTGCATTACATAACGTAGCATTCAATATCGTTACCGACAAGTCTCTTTACTCGTTATGTAATGCATCATCCCGCAACTAACTCATTAGTCACATTCCTTGAAAGGCTTCTTATGATGTGCATTACCGAGAGGTCCCAGAGATACCTCTCCGATACTTTGAGTGACAAATCCTAATCTCCATCTATGCCAACCCAACAAACACCTTCAGAGATACATGTAAAGCATATTTATAATCACCCAGTTACGTTGTGATGTTTTATAGCACACAAGACATTTCTCCGGTATCCGGGAGTTGAATAATCTCATAGTCGGAGGAATATGTATTTGACATGAAGAAAGCAGTAGCAATAAAACTGAACGATCATTATGCTAAGCTAACGGATGGGTCTTTTCCATCACATCATTCTCCTAATGATGTGATACCGTTCATGAAATTACAACACAAGTCTATGGTTAGGAAACTTAACCATCTTTGATTAACGAGCTAGTCTAGTAGAGGCTTACTAGGGACACGGTGTTTTGTCTATGTATCCACGCATGTATCAAGTTTCCGATTAATACAATTCTAGCATGAATAATAAACATTTATCATGATATAAGGAAACACAAAATAACAACTTTATTATTGCCTCTCGGCCATATTTCCTTCAGTCTCCCACTTGCACTAGAGTCAATAATCTAGTTCACATTGCCATGTGATTTAACGCCGATAGTTCATATCGTCATGTGATTATCACCCATAGTTCACATCGCCATGTGACCAACATCCAAAGGGTTTACTAGAGTAAATGATCTAGTTCACATCGCCATGTGATTAACACCCAAAGACTACTAAGGTGTGATCATGTTTTTCTTTGTGAGAGAAGTTTAGTCAACGGGTCTGTCACATTCAGATCTGTATGTATTTCGCAAATTTCTATGTCTACAATGATGTGCACAAAACTACTCTAGCTAATCGCTCCCACTTTCAATATGTATCCAGATTGAGACTCTGAGTCATCTGGATTAGTGTTTAAAGCTTGCATTGACATAACCCTTTACGACGAACTCTTTATCACCTCCATAATCGAGAAACATTTCCTTAGTCCTCTTAGGTAACTAAGGATAATTTTGACTGCTGTCTAGTGATCCATTCCTGGATCACAATCGTACCCCCTTGCCAAACTCATGGCAAGGTACACAATAGGCCTGGTACATAGCATGGCATACTTTATAGAACCTATGGATGAGGCATAGGGAATGACTTTCATTCTCTCTCTATCTTCTGTGGTTGTCGCGTTTTGAGTCTTACTCAACTTCATACCTTACAAATCAGGCAAGAACTCCTTATTTGACTAATCCATTTTGAACTCCTTCAAAATCTTATTAAGGTATGTACTCATTGAAAAATCTTATCAAGCGTCTTGATCTATCCCTATAGATCTTGATGCCCAATATGTAAGCAGCTTCAGCGAGGTCTTTCATTGAAAAATTCTTATTCAAGTATCCTTTTATGCTATCCAAAGATTCTATATCATTTCCAATCAGTAATATGTCATCCACATATAATATCATAAATGCTACAGAGCTTCCACTCACCTTCTTGTGGATACAGGCTTCACCGTAAGTCTGTAAAAAACCATATGCTTTGATCACCTCATCAAAGCGCATATTCCAACTCCGAGATGCTTGCAGCAGTCCATAGATGGATCACTGGAGCTTCCACACTTTGTTAGCACCTTTAAGATTGACAAAATGTTATGGTTGCATCATATACAACTCTTCTTTCAGAAATCCATTAAGGAATGTAGTTTTGACATCCATTTGCCAGATTTCATAAAATGCGATAATTGCTAACATGATTCGAACAGACTTAAGCATCGCTACGGGTGAGAAAGTCTCATCGTAGTCAACTCCTTGAACTTGTGAAAACCTTTTGTGACAAGTCGATCTTTGTAGGCAGTGACATTACCATCAGCGTCTGTCTTCCTCTTGAAGATCCATTTATTCTCAATGGCTTGCCGATCATCGGGCAAGTCAACCAAAGTCCACACTTTGTTCTCATACAAGGATCCCATCTCACATTTCATGGCCTCAAGCCATTTCGCCGAATCTGGGCTCATCATCGCTTCCTCATAGTTCGTAGGTTCGTCATGGTCTACTAACATGACTTCTAGAATATGATTATCGTACCATTCTGGTGGGGAGCGTGCTTTGTTTGACCTAAAAGGTTTGGTAGTAACTTGATACAAAGTTTCATGATCATTATCATTAGCTTCTTCTCTAGTTGGTGTAAGCATCACGGGAACGGCTTTCTCTGATGATCTACTTTCGAATCGAGCGAAGGCACAATTACCTCATCAAGTTCTACCTTTGTCCCACTCACTTATTTCAAGAGAAACTCCTTCTCTAGAAACGATCCATTCTTAGCAACAAAGGTCTTGTCTTCGAATCTGTGGTAGAAGGTGTACCCAACAGTTTCTTTTGGGTATCCTATGAAGACACACTTCTCCGATTTGGGTTCGAGCTTATCAGGCTAAAGCTTTTTCACATAAGAATCGTAACACCAAACTTTAAGAAACGGCAGCTTAGGTTTCTTGCCAAACCACAGTTCCTACAGTGTCGTCTCAACGGATTTAGATGGTACCCTGTTAACGTGAATGTAGCTGTCTCTAATGCATAACCCCAAAACGATAGTGGTAAATCGGTCAGAGACATCATAGATTGTAGAATATCTAATAAAGTACGGTTACGATGTTCAGACACACCATTACGTTGTGGTGTTCCAGGTGGCGTGAGCTGTGAAACTATTCCACATTGTTTCAAATGAAGACCAAACTCGTAACTCAAATATTCGCCTCCACGATCATATCGTAGAAACTTTATTTTTCTTGTCACGATGATTCTCTACTTCACTCTGAAATTCTTTGAACTTTTCAAATGTTTCAGACTTATGTTTCATTAAGTAGATATACCCATATCTGCTCAAATCATCTGTCAAGGTCCGAAAATAACGATACCCGCCGTGAGCCGTAACACTCATGGGACCGCATACAACAGTATGTATTATTTCCAATAAGTCGGTAGCTCGCTCCATTGTTCCGCAGAACGGAGTTTTAGTCATCTTGCCCATGAGGCATGGTACGCAATCATCAAATGATTCATAATCAAGTGATTCCAAAAAACCATCAGCATGGAGTTTCTTCATGCGTTTTACACCAATATGACCTAAACGGTAGTGAGTATGTTGCACTATCATTATCAACTCTGCATATTTTGTCTTCAATATTATGAATATGTGTATTACTAGGATCGAGGTTCAATAAGCCATTCACCTTGGGTGTATGACCATAGAAGGTTTTATTCATGTAAACATAATAACAATTATTCTCAGACTTAAATGAATAATTGTATTGCAATAAACATGATCCAATCTTGTTCATGCTCAACGCAAACACCAAATAACATTTATTTAGGTTTAACACTAATCCCGAAAGTACTGGGAGTGTGCGATGATGATCATATCAATATTGGAACTACTTCCAACAAACGTCATCACCTCACCCTCAACTAGTCTCCGTTTATTCTGCTACTCCTGTTTCGAGTTACTAATATTAGCAACCGAACAGGTATCAAATACCCAGGGGATACTATGAACACTAGTGAGGCATACATCAATAACATGTCTATAAAATATACATTTTTTCACTTTGCCATCCTTCTTATCCGCCAAATATTTAGGGTTGTTCCGCTTTCAGTGACCATTTCCTTTGCAGTAGAAGCACTTAGTTTCAGGCTTGGGTCTAGCTTTGGGCTTCTTCTCGGGAGTGACAACTTGCTTGCCATTCTTTTAAAGTTCCCTTTCTTTTCCTTTGCCTTTTTTTTCTTGAAACTAGTGGTCTTGTTAAACAGTTGATGCTCTTTGTTAATTTCTACCTTCGTTGATTTCAGCATCACGAAGAGCTCGGGAATTGTTTCATCATCCCTTGCATATTATAGTTCATCACGAAGTTCTAGTAACTTGGTGGTAGTGACTAGAGAACTTTGGCAATCACTATCTTATCGGGAATATTAACTCCCACTTGATTCAAGTGATTGTAGTCCTCAGACATTCTGAGCACATGCTCACTGGTTGAGCTATTCTCCATCTTGAAGGCAAAGTACTTGTTAGAGGTCTCATACCTCTCGACACGGGCATGAGCCTAAAATACTAATTTCAACTCTTGGAACATCTCATATGCTCCATGGCATTCAAAAAGTTTTTGAAGTCCCGGTTCTAAGCCATAAATCATGGCGCACTAAACTATCAAGTAGTCATCATACTAAGCTTGTCAAATGTTCATAACGTCTGCATCTGCTCCTGCAATAGGTCTGTCACCTAGCGGTGCATCAAGGACATAATTCTTCTGTGTAGCAATGAGGATAATCCTCAGATCACAGACCCAGTCCGCATCAATACTGCTATCATCTTTCGATTTTTCTTTAGGAACATATCAAAAAAATAGGAGCTATATCGCAAGCTATTCATCTACAACATAGATATGCAAATACTATCAGGACTAAGTTCATGATAAATTAAAGTTCAATTAATCAAATTACTTAAGAACTCCCACTTAGATAGACATCCCTCAAGTTATCTAAATGATTACGTGATCCAAATCAACTAAACCATGTTCGATCATCACTTGAGATGGGGTAGTTTTCAATGGTGAACATCTTATGTTGATCATATCTACTATATGATTCATGCTCGACCTTTCGGTCTCTAGTGTTTCGAGGCCATGTCTGTACATGCTAGGCTCGTCAAGTTTAACCCGAGTATTCTGCATGTGCAAAACTATCTTACACCCGTTGTATGTGAACATACAGCTTATCACACCCGATCATCACGTGGTGTCTCGGCACAACGAACTGTCGCAACGGTGCATACTCAGAGAGAACACTTGTACCTTAAAATTTTGTAAGGGATCATCTTATAATGCTATCGTCGTTCTAAGCAAAATAAGATGCATAAAAAGATAAACATCACATGCAATCGAAATATGTGACATGATATGGCCATCATCATCTTGAGCTTTTGATCTCATCTCCGAAGCATTGTCATGATCTCCATCATCATCGGCTTGACACAACGATCTTCATCGTAGCGTCTTGGTCGTCTCGCCAACTGTTGCTTCTACTACTATTGCTAACTCATAGTGATAAAGTAAAGCAATTACATGGCGTTCACAATTTATACATTAAAGAGGCAACCATAAGGCTCCTGTCGGTTGTCGATAATTTACAAAACATGATCATCTCATACAATAACGTATAACTCATCATGACTTGAACATATCACATCACAACATGCCCTGCAAAAACAAGTTAGAACCGTTCTTACCTACACATCAAAATCACAACGATTTTTCGTCAAGTGTGATGTTTAAACCTACATCAAGGACCGACCATAATCACACTCGATTCAACTGAAGTTAGAGAAACAGACACCTGCCAGCCAAAAAATGTGCAAAGCATGTCGGTAGAACCAGTCTCATGAACGCGGTCATGTAATGTCGGCCCGAGCCGCTTCATCCAACAATACCGCCGAATTAAACTAAGACGTTGGTGGTAAGCACTATAACTATTATCGCCCACAACCCTTTGTGTTCTACTTGTGCATATCATCTACGCATAGACCTGGCTCATGATGCCACTGTTGGGAGCGTAGCATGCAATTTCAAAAAATTCCTACGCTCATGCAAGATCTATCTAGGAGAAGCATAGAAACGATATAGGAAGAGTGTGTCCATGTACCCTCGTAGACCGAAAGCGGAAGCGTTAGATTAACGCGGTTGATGTAGCCGAACATCTTCGTGATTCAATTGATCAAGCACTGAACGTACGGCACCTCCAAGTTCTGCACACGTTCAGCTCAATGACGTCCCATGAACTCTTGATCCAGCAGAGTGTCGAGGGAGAGTTTCATCAGCACGATGGCATGGTGACGGTGATGGTGAAGTGATCCGCGTAGGGCTTCGCCTAAGCACTACGACAATATGACCGGAGGAGCAAACTATGGAGGGGGCACCGCACACGGCTAGGAACAATTGATGTGTGTTCTAGGGCGCGCCCAAGTAGGAGGAATCCTACTTGGGCCCCTAGTCCAATTCCCCCCCTTACCATATTTGGACAAGGGGGAAAGGAAGGAGGGGGGAGGGAAAGGAAGGAGGGGGGAGGGGAAGGAAGTAGGAGTCCTACTTCATACTTTCCTTTTCCTCCCCTCCTTTCCCTTTCTCCCCACGTGGCTAGCCCTATAGGGGGCACACAAGACTCTTGTGAGCTCGTGTGTTCCCTTACTTGGCCCATTAAGCCCATATCTTTGTTGGGGGTTGCCCGGAACCCCTTCGGGTGACCCGGTATCACCCGGAACACTTCCGCTGTCCAAATACCATTGTCCTATATATGAATCTTTACCTCTCGACCATTTCGCGACTCCTCGTCATGTCCGTTATCTCATCCGAGAAACCAAACAACATTCAGTCACCAAATCACATAACTCATATAATACAAATCGTCATCGAACGTTAAGTGTGCGGACCCTACGGTTCGAGAACTATGTAAACATGACCGAGACACCTCTCTGGTCAATAACCAATAGCGGAACCTGGATGCTCATACTGGTTCCTACATATTCTATGAAGATCTGTATCGATCGAACCGTTATGACAACATATGTTATTCCCTTTGTCATCGGTGTGTTACTTGCCCGAGAATCGATCGTCGGTATCTTCATACCTAGTTTAATCTCGTTACCGGCAAGTCTCTTTACTCGTTCCGTAATGCATCATCCCGCAACTAACTCATTAGTCACGTTGCTTGCATGGTTTCTTATTATGTGCATTACCGAGACGGCCCAGAGATACCTCCACTACTAGAAAAAGGCATGCTAGTGGCGCACCACTTTTGCCTACTAATGGCGCACTAGTGGTGCGCCACTAGCACCACGCCATTAGATTTTTTTACTAATGGCGCACCACTGGTGCGCCATTAGTATAGGCCAGGGTGCGCCATTGGTAACATTTTTTTATAATTTTTAAAAAAAAATAAAAAAAAAAAATTTTTTTCCATTTTTTTTTCTTAATCTAAGGTCAATATGCTTAACCTCAAGTCAAATCGCACTCCATGGTCAAACTTCCCACAGAAGGTCACCCATCCTCACACTACTCCAGCCCGAGCACGCTTAACTTCGCAGTTCTATCCAACCCCAGCACCAGCTCACTTCACAGGCACTTGTTGATATATCTATCATATCAATCATATTAAACCTTCTTGATGTTTGGACTTTGTTCATGTTCATGAGTATGATGAAATTTTGAAAAAAAAATCAAACTTCCCGGTCATATTACATATCATATTTGAAAAAAAATCGATTTTTTTTCGAAACCAGTTTTTTTTCTGTTACTAGTGCCGCACCTAGCAAACGGTGCGCCACTGGTAAGTTTGAATTTTTTTTTGAATTTTTTTGCCTCTAGATCTTAAAAGCCCAGTAACTTTTTTCAGTTAGGTTTTTGGGGATTTTGAAAATGTTTAACGGGGTTCCCCCGATTAAATTCGGATGTAACTTTTCAAGTAGATGATTTTTCATATAAAAAACTTTTTAATCCGAGTTCGTATGCAAAAGTTATGCCCATTTTACAAATTCCAGAGAAATTTTGCAAATATAGTTGAAATTCATATTTGTAAATTTTCCCAACAAGTAGACCTCATATCACATGAGAAACTGATTTTCTTTTATTTTTTGGACATTTTCATCATTTTCTTTTATTTATTTTAAACTGAAAAGGCGGTCCACTGGGGGGTGGGGGTGCATTCGGTGGAATATTTGGGCCAACTTAGTAATGGCGCACCGTGGAAGTGGTGCGCCATTACTAGTTGAACTAGTAATGGCGCACTATCCACTGGTGCGCCATTACTTGTTTTTGAAAAAAAATGAATTTTTTTTAAAAAAAAATTGAAAAAAATTACTAGTGGCGCACCGTGGATGTGATGCGCCATTACTAGTTTAACTACTACTGGGGCACTATCCACTGGTGCGCTATTACTAGTTTTGAAAAAAAATGAAAAAAATATTTTGTTACTAATGGCGCACCACATGTCTGGTGCGCCATTAGTGGCCTTATCATCTATAGCCCTTTTCCTAGTAGTGCTCTCTGATACTCGAAGTGACAAATCCTAATCTCGATCTATGGCGACCCAACAAACACCTTCGGAGATACCTGTAGAGCATCTTTATAGTCATCCAGTTATGTTGTGACGTTTGACAGCACACTAGGCATTCCTCTGGTATTCGGGAGTTGCATAATCTCATAGTCGGAGGAACATGTATTTGACATGAAGAAAGCAGTAGCAATAAAACTGAACGATCATTATGCTAAGCTAACGGATGGGTCTTGTCCATCACATCATTCTCCTAATGTTGTGATCCCGTTCATCAAATGACAACACATGTCTATGGTTAGGAAACTTAACCATCTTTGATTAACGAGCTAGTCTAATAGAGGCTTACTAGTGACACGGTGTTTTGTCTATGTATCCACACATGTATCAAGTTTCCGATTAATACAATTCTAGCATGAATAAAAGACATGTATCATGATATAAGGAAATATAAAATAACAACTTTATTATTGCCGCTAGGGCATATTTCCTTCAGTGCAAGCTGTCCTCAATGCGCAGGCTCACCGGGAAGCATCCGAGTTGTACGCTGCGCAGGCTCACTGGGAAGCGAGCCCTTTGACTTCCATGGTCGCCCGCCTTCCTCTCCATTAATGGCGCCCGAGCCGCTATGGGTGGCCTTACTGTTCTCCTCCCATTCCCCTCCCTCCCGCAGACCTCCACCAACGCCATGGCGCAGAATGATCATCTGCCACTAGTCTTCAAGTTTGGTGAAGTCACTTCGAGCCGGAGGAGATAAAAAATAAGGAGGAATGGGGCCTCATGGACATGGCCAAAACGAACTCGCCATGGCGGTTGCTGCCCCCGCTCAAGTCCCAACTCTCATCCCCGCGCCTGCGCCAGCGACCATCCCCGTAGCATTGACAGGCTGGTGGCCGAGCACTATCGCAGAGCTGGAAGTCGCGGGCGTTAGCGAGGTCTCCGCGGACCCGTAGGAGCGCATGTACATGCCAGCGCCAGCACCCGTGCCCGTGCGCGCCCCTCCACCCACCATGGTGCCGGCCCCCATGCGTTTGGCTGCATCCATCACACCCGTGCCCCTGCCCGTGCACGCCCCTCCACTCACCGCGGTGCCGGTCCCCATGCGTTTGGCTCCACCCGCCGCGCCCGTGCCTGTGCTCGCGCCCCCCTCAGCGGCATGGGTCACTGCCGTCGACCGCTACCTCTTAGCGGCTCCAGTTGCCGTCCTCCCGTGTTGCGCCTGTCGATCGCGCGACGACATGATGTTTGATTTGCAAGTGAAGAACATTTTGTGCTGCCTTGAAGACTTCAAAAAGACGACAACGACAACGACGGCGTGGCACGCCGCCTCCGCCGCCGCCGAAAATAGTTTTTTGGGGTTTAATATTGTATCTTGAATTCTCGATCATATGAATATAAATTTGCAGTATGACTGAATGAAAGATATGGTTTGAATGAACTTGCGTTTTTCTCTCTTAATGTACAGACTTATCAAACGATTTTCTTTTGAAAAAAACGTTAATGGGTTTTAAATATAAAACATGTTGGGGAATGTAGTATTTCAAAAGAAAATCCTACGAACACGCAACACGGCTAAGAAATCAACTTGTGTGTCTATGGGGTGCCCCCTCTCCCGTATATAAAGGAGGGGAGGAGGAGAGGGCCGGCCCTCTTAGGGCGCGCCCAAGGGAGGAGTCCTACTCCCACTAGGAGTAGGTTTCCCCCTTTCCTAGTAGGAGTAGGAGAAGAAAGAAGAGGGAGAGAGGGAGAAGGAAAGGGGGGCCGGGCCCCACCCTAATTTGGATTGGGCTTGGGGGTGCCCTCCACTTGGCTGCCTCCTCCTCTCTTCCACTAAGGCCCAATAAGGCCCATTGACTCCCCGGGGGGTTCCGGTAACCTCCAGGTACTCTCGAAAATGCCCGACCTCATCCGAAACCATTCTGGTGTCCAAACTTAGCCTTCCAATATATCGATATTTATGTCTCAACCATTTCGAGACTTGTCAGGGATACGGTTAATAGGTATAAACCGGATATTGTAAACCGGCTTAGCTATATCGTACTTGGTTTATTATTTTAGTAGAGATTACGGCCCGTAAGATTCCAAGGCCCATGTATAGAAATACGGTTTGTAATCCATCAAGGAGATGTAACTTGAGAGATAAGAAAGGAAGAGCAGAGACCGAGGCGGACACAATTATGAGCCGGCCTCGGGATTCTGTAAACCGGGCCAGGCGTCACCTCTATATAAAGGGACGACCCGGCACCGGTTCAAGGACAAGCAACAATCGATACGTCGAGACGCAGGCAAGCGATCCCGCTCCCTGTAAACCGACGCCCAAGCAATACCAAACCAACTAGACGTAGGCTTTTACCTTCTCAAAGGGGCCGAACTAGTATAAAATCTTCTGTGTCCTTTGTGCGCCATGAACCCTTTCAAGCTAACCCGTGCGATGGTTCCATCATCAAGTCCGCTAAACCGGACATCTGCCGTGTTAATTCCACGACAGTTGGCGCCCACCGTGGGGCTCGCGCACGATGGTTTCGAGTTCTTGAAAGGCGGCTTCGAAGGGTTAAAGGGTTACGCGGTCGGCCGGATGACCAAGAGTCGTCGCGGCCGGATCTACATCGACGACGCGGGTTGGGGACCGGAGGCCGATTCAATCGAATACGGGTACCGGGTCCCCTTCGGCAGCATCCAAGTCTTCATCGGCAAAATTGGCGAACCGGGACCTGAGCCGGACACCCTCCCCAGCATCGTCGAGCCGGCTCAGCGGGCGAGATCGCCCCGGATCCAGCCTGCCATGAGGCATGTGTTTGTTGGAGCAGTTCACGGAGGTCGAACCGAGGACGGTTCGGAATCTGATGGGGCAACAGTCGTCTACTCAGATGACGAGTCTTCATCCGGGGAAACTGAATCTCTGTATCAGTTGCGGGACGGCCGGTCTGAGGGCGAGTCCGATGGAAACAGTATTCCGGACCCCTTTGACCCGCCAAACCGGGTGGCGGTCTTCATGGCCGGTTCACAACCCCCGGTGAACGGAACAACAGCGGAAGCCGGTGCAGGGGGAAGCGGTTCAAACCCCCCCCTTACGGAAGTTCTATCCACCTTGATCGAGGAGCTCGCAGCTAAGGCAGTAGAGGTCGTGGCTCCAGCAGACAAGGCGCAGCATGATGTAGTGCTTCTTCAGTTGACGGCCCGGATCAATCAATTGAAAGAGGATTTAAAGGCAGAAGGAGAGATGTTAGCTATCAGACAGGCAGAGTTGGATGATCAAGCTTTTCACTTGAGGATGGAGCAAGCTTCGGTGGAAGCAGTCAGGGGGAGAAAGTATCGATCCCGCCTACCGCCGGGTTACGAATCTGCGAATTTGTTTAGAACCCCTGGAGCGGGGGCCAGTAACAATCCGGCCTTAAACCGGAGGAGCCCGCCGGTTCAGGAGGAGCCGGTTCTGCAGCCCGCCGCCGAACGGGAGCGACGGATTACATCGGTGCCTTATGTGCCCGTCCCTCCGGGACACTACTCAAACCCTGTGGATAATATTGCTGCTGCGGCCGCACGGTTGGCCGCTTTACCTGCGGAAGGAACATCTCCGGTGGCGATAGAGGCGCGCAGGGCCCAGAAGCTGCTTAATACGGCGTTAATACAGCATCAAGCGTACTCTCATAGCAGGGAAAGGTTACATTCAACACCACGTCCCAACCGAAGTTACTCTAGACATTGGGAGGAGCCCGAAGTGTCTAGCAGTGAACGTAGGAGACATCAACACAGGCAAGATAATCCGGCAAGGGCAGAGATGCCAGCCCCGGACCGAAACCGGCCTAGATCGGAGGCCAGGGACGAAGTTCGTCAGTCGACGCCGGTTCACACAGGCAATACAGGGACAGGAGCTACAGCGAGCGGTTTTGGGATACAATGTCTTGTCCCTGCCCTGCGGAGCGTTAAGTTGCCCAAGGATTTCAAAGGACCTCGCAAAGTGCCTAATTACACAGCCGATTTACCACCCGAAGCTTGGGTGGAGAGTTACGAGATGGCCATGGAGATGCTGGACGTGGATGAATCGGCTTGTGCCAAATATTTCACTATGATGCTTGAGGGCACGGCCCGGACTTGGCTAAAGGCACTACCTCCGAATTCTATCGGATCATGGGGAGAGCTGCGCAGTCAGTTCATCAAAAACTTCAAGGATACGTGCAAGCAACCTATGTCGGTGATAGATTTAGCAGCATGTGTGCAAGGAGAACAGGAGTCTACAGCAGCGTGGGTACGCAGAGTGGCAGAGATCTTGCACTCCTCAAACGGCATTAACCCGAGCACAGCGATTGTAACATTGGAGAACAATTGCCGGTTTGAATCTTTGAAATTAAAACTCGGACGGCTCAAACGGGAATGCAATGACATGGGGACTTTGATGAGCGCCCTGGTGAAGTACGGGGACTCAGATAATACCAAGTATCCAGAGTCAGAAGGAGATAAAACAGGAAAGGCCAGCAAGTCTGGTAAACCGGCGCCGGTTAATCCGGTTACTTCAAGCTTTTTGGGCAAACGGAAGGCAGAGAATAGCTCCGATTTTGTGGCTAATACACAGGTTCAAGGTGGTTTTCGGGTCAACCAGCAAGGTCCCACTCGCCAAATCGGGGGAGGAAACCCGGGTTGGGAGCAGGATCCGGATCAGCCCTGTCTAAGGCATAGCGGAGCAAGGGGGCCTGCAAAGCACACTGGAAGAGAGTGCATGGGCCCAGGGAACGGCCGTTTTAATCCCCTTAGCCGGCCCCCAAATGGCGGTTCGGGGCCCGGGTTTTATGGTCCGGGTTACCAAGGGAACAACTCCGGTTCAGGATATAGGGGCAACAGCGGTTATCAAGGGAACAGCGATGGTTATCAACCCCGGCCGGGTGGCCAGGGTACTCAAGGAAACTACAATGGTCAAGGGAATCAGTATCACGGTGGTTATCATGGTCAGGGGAATCAATCGTATCATCAAGGTGGTTACAACAATCAGAATAATCAGCAGCAGGGCCAGGGGAGTCACAGTAACCAAGGAAATCAGCAGCAGCAGCGTCCACAACAGCAACAGCAATCCGGATACCAGAGTAATCCGAAGGAGTTGAGCAGCGGTCAGTATCACGTCTTTACCACGAGTTTATGCAAGAGAGACCAGAAGGTTTTAAAGCGGGCCGTTAATGCGGTAGAACCGGCGACGCCACAGTTTCTACGATGGTCGGAGCAGCCCATTGTTTGGAGCAGAGAAGACCACCCGTTACGGGTAGATAATCCGGGACATTTAGCCTTGGTGGTGGCACCTCAGGTGGGAGGATACCGGTTTACTAAAGTACTCATGGATGGAGGTAGCAGTATCAATATATTATATTACGAGACCTTTCGCCGTATGGGTCTGACAGATAAACAGTTGAGGACATCAAACACAGTGTTTCACGGGGTGGTCCCAGGTAAGTCAGCTTATCCAGTTGGTAAGATTGACTTAGAGGTTACCTTTGGGGATGAGCATGATTCCAGATCGGAGATGATTACTTTCGAAGTTGTTAAAATCAGAAGCCCGTATCATGCTTTGTTTGGGAGGACGGTTTATGCTAAATTTATGGCTAGGCCATGTTATGTTTATCTGCAGCTCAAGATGCCGGGTCATAAAGGCACAATTACGGTGCATGGCAGTCGTAAGATAGCAGTGGAATGTGAAGAGGGTGATGCAGCCTATGCAGAAGCGGTATGTGCCACGGAAGAGTTAAAATTTTATAAGGACAATGTTGATCCGGCAGATATGACTCCGCTGAAGAAGCCCACCACCGAGCATGATCCGGCTTTGAAGTTTAAATCGGCAGAGGAGACCAAGCAAGTTGATTTTGTGCCAGGAGATTCGTCCAAGCAGTTCACTATCAGCGCTAACCTTGACCCCAAATAGGAAAGCGCGCTCATCGAGTTCATCCGTGAGAACCGGGATATCTTTGCATGGAAACCTTCTGACATGCCAGGTATACCGAGGGAACTCGCTGAGCATAAGTTGAATATCGATCCGAAGTTTAAACCGGTAAAACAGTATCTGCGCCGCTTTAACGAAGAAAGGCGCAAGGCTATAGGAGAAGAAGTGGCCAGGCTTTTGGCAGCAGGGTTCATAGTGGAAGTTTTTCATCCGGAATGGTTGGCCAATCCGGTACTCGTTCTAAAGAAGAATGGGAAGTGGAGGATGTGTGTGGACTACACAGACCTCAATAAAGCTTGCCCAACTGATCCTTTTGCTCTACCTCGCATTGATCAGATTATTGATGCTACAGCAGGGTGTGAGCGGTTGAGTTTTCTGGATGCGTACTCAGGTTATCACCAGATCAAAATGGCAGTTGAAGACCAAGAGAAGACAGCGTTCATAACCCCTTTTGGTGCTTTTTGCTATGTGTCTATGCCTTTTGGGCTCAAGTGTGCGCAGGCAACCTATCAGCGTTGTGTTCAGAATTGTTTGAAAGGGCAGATAGGAAGGAACGTACATGCATATGTGGATGACATTGTGGTTAAGTCAAAGAAGGAAAGAACAATGATAGAAGACCTCAGGGAAACCTTTGATAATCTTCGGGCTTACAGGATGATGCTTAACCCGGAGAAATGTGCTTTTGGTGTCCCGGCCGGTAAGCTTTTGGGATTCCTGGTCTCGAACAGGGGAATAGAAGCCAACCCGGAGAAGATCAAGGCCATCACATCTTTATCAAAACCGGCTTGCATTAATGATGTTCAGCGCATAGCCGGCCGGATCACGGCGTTAAGCCGGTTTGTCAGTCGCTTAGGAGAAAAGGCGATCCCGCTTTATCAAATGTTGAAGAAAACGGACCGGTTTATTTGGAGCGATGAAGCGAATACAGCGTTTGAGAATCTGAAACAGCAACTAGCAAAGCCGCCGGTTTTAGCCGCCCCTATTGACAAGGAGCCTTTGCTATTATATGTTGCTGCAAACACACGGGCAGTCAGCGTGGCGATTGTGGTTGAGCGCAAGGAAGCAGGGAAAGAACATCCGGTTCAGCGCCCGGTTTACTATGTGAGTGAAGTACTCATCGAGTCCAAGCAAAGATACCCTCATTGGCAGAAATTGGTGTATGGGGTGTTTATGGCAAACCGGAAATTGAAGCATTATTTCCAAGGGCATCCAATAACTGTGGTTAGTTCAGCTCCGTTGGGAGATATAATCCAGAATAGAGAAGCAACAGGCAGGATAGCTAAGTGGGCCATTGAGCTCAGTCCACATGAGTTGAAGTATGTACCACGAACTGCTATAAAATCTCAGGCACTGGTCGACTTCATCAACGACTGGACAGAATTGCAAACTCCTGAGGAGAAGCCGGATCTTACTTATTGGACGATCCACTTCGACGGTTCAAAACAGTTGGAGGGATCGGGGGCCGGAGTTGTCTTAACTTCCCCCAGAGGTGATAAATTTTGTTATGTACTCCGGTTGTTATTTCCTTGTACTAACAATGCAGCAGAATATGAGGCACTGCTTCACGGTTTGAGATTGGCAAAAGAGATGAATCTGAGCCGGGTTAAGTGCCTGGGTGATTCAGACCTAGTGGCACAGCAGGTTTCGGGCAAGTGGGATTCAAGGGATCCCCTCATGGCGGCTTATCGACGAGAGGTTGAAGCGGTCGCAGGTTATTTTAAAGGATATCAGGTGGAGCATATAGACCGGCGGAAGAATGAAGCAGCTGACGCTTTAAGCCGGCTAGCCTCGCAACGTAAACCGGTACCACCAAACACCTTTTTGGATGAGTTGCACAATCCCTCGGTTCAAGTACCTTCAGAGGACGATCTAGCTATTCCAGACCCAGAGGCACAGTTGGTTGCAGCAACCCATGTTATTCCGGATTGGACGTTACCTTATTTGGTATATCTAAGCCGGGGAGAATTGCCAGAGGACGAAGATGAAGCACGGCAGATAATCCGGCGTTCCAAGTCTATGACAATTGCCAACGGAGAGCTGCATCATCGTAGCACCTCTGGAGTATTTCAACGGTGTGTTTCAGCTGAGGAAGGTTGTGAGATTTTAAGGGAGATTCATGAAGGGGATTGTGGTCATCATGCCGGATCAAAATCGTTGGTGGCTAAAGCTTTCCGGCATGGCTTTTATTGGTTGACTGCACATGCAGATGCGGCAGACTTGGTCCGCAAGTGTGACGCTTGTCAGAAGTTCTCAAGACGTGCCCTTGTTCCAGCACAAGAACTCCGGATGATACCAATAACTTGGCCTTTTGCAACTTGGGGGCTTGATATGGTTGGTCCTTTCAAGAGATCCCAAGATTAGAAAACTCATCTACTAGTGGCAGTGGACAAGTTTACGAAGTGGGTTGAAGCGGAGCCTATAAGCAAGTGTGATGCGGCCACAGCGGTTAAGTTCATCAAAAAAGTAATATTCCGGTTTGGTTTTCCACACAGCATCATCACAGATAATGGCACCAATTTATCTCAGGGTGAGATGGAAGAGTTCTGTCAACGAGAGCATATCCGTTTGGACGTATCTTCTGTGGCTCACCCCCAATCCAACGGTCAGGCAGAAAGGGCAAATCAGGAGATTTTGCGAGGAATCAAACCCCGGCTTATGACACCTTTGCAGAGAACCCCAGGGTGTTGGGTTGAAGAGTTACCGTCTGTCCTTTGGAGTATTAACACTACACCAAACCGGTCTACAGGTTATACACCTTTCTTCATGGTTTACGGTGCAGAAGCAGTTCTTCCAAGTGACATACGCCATGATTCCCCAAGGGTGGCGGCCTATGTAGAAGCCATCAACGAAGAGTCAAGGCAGGATAGTTTGGATCGGTTGGATGAAGAGCGTGACATAGCTGCAGCACGGTCGGCGATTTATCAGCAAGACCTGCGCAGATATCACAGCCGCCGGATCAGAACCAGGACATTCCAGGAGGGTGACTTGGTGCTCCGGCTTATCCAAGATCAAACGGACATGCACAAGCTATCCCCGCCGTGGGAAGGGCCCTTTGTAATCAGCAAAAATTTACGCAACGGGTCATACTATTTGGTGGACATTCGAGAGCACAAAGATTCACGGACATCAGAAGAGGAGACGAAAAGGCCATGGAACATTGCTCATCTACGGCCATATTACACTTGAGCCATAGGCTCCCATGTATCCTATGTATATATTATGAAATAATGAATAAACCGGCACCCTCGGTAAACCGGGGGCTCAGCCTTTTTTTCCACATACATCAAATTTGCGGCAAATGTCCATATCAGTTTGTTATCAAAGAATCGTATTTCAATGTTGGCTGGTTTTTAGAAATTAACCTTTGCAGGGTGTGTGAAGGAGCGGTAGAACTCACCGGAATATGAGCTCTTATCTGGTACAAGAAAAGAAAAACCTCATAAAAAAGAAAAAAAAAAACCCCGGCCGGGTTAGGAGGAATGTCAAAGGCCCCTGAGGACAGTGGTATCGCCCACACACCTCTTGAATGGTTATATTATGAAATTTTGGGTTCCCCGAACAAGTCAGTATCAATCCGCAGTCGGTATCAATCCGCAGTCGGTATCAATCCGCAGTCGGTATCAATCCGGAGTCGGTATCAATCCGCAGTCGGTATCAATCCGGAGTCGGTATCAACCCGCAGTCG